>CAWUPM010001374.1:600000-1173744 GCA_963924295.1 Dioctria rufipes | reverse complement strand
AATGGCGAAAGGCGAGAGGCGAAAGGCGAAAGGCGAAAAGCGAAAGGCGAAAGGCGAAGGGCGAAAGGCGAAAGGCGGAAGGTGTAAGGCGAAAGGCGAAAGGCGAAAGGTGAAAGGCGAAAAGCGAAAGGCGAAAGGCGAAAGGCGAAAGGCGAAGGGCGAGAGGCAAGAGTCAAAATGCCTAAGGCAAAAGGAAAAACGATTTTCAAAACATGAAATAAAAATAGAGAAATTTAAAATGCCTAAAGCAAAAGAAAAAACGATATTCAAAAGATAAAATACAAAAGTTGAAATTGAAAATGCGAAATGGAAAATTCGAAATTATAAATTCGTATTTCAAAAGGCGAAAGGCGAAAGGTGAAAGTCGAAAGGCGAAAGGCGAATTGCGAAAGGCGAACGGCGAAAGGCGAAAGGCGAAAGGCGAAAGGCGAAAGGCGAAAGCCGAATGGCGGAAGGTGAAAGGCGAAGGGCGAGAGGCAAAAGTCAAAATGCTTAAGGCAAAAGGAAAAACGATTTTCAAAACATGAAATAAAAATGGAGAAATTTAAAATACAAAAGTTGAAATTGAAAATGCGAAATGGAAAATTCGAAATTATAAATTTGTATTTCTAAAAGCTAAAGGCGAAATGCGTAAGACGAAAGGCGAAGGGCGAATGTCGAAAGGCGAAATGCGAAACGCGAATGGCGAAAGGCGAAAGACGAAAGGCGAAAGGCGAAGGGCGAGAATCAAAAGTTAAAATGCCTAAGGCAAAAGGAAAAACCATATTCAAAAGATAAAATACAAAGTTGAAATTTAAAATGCGAAATGGAAAATTCGAAATTATAAATTCGTATTTCAAAAGGCGAAAGGCGAAAGGCGAAAGTCGAAAGGCGAAAGGCGAAATGCGAAAGGCGAAAGCGAAATGCGAAAGGCGAAAGGCGAAAGGCAAAAGGCGAAAGGCGAAAGACGAAAGGCGAAAGGCGAAAGGCGAAAGGCGAAAGGCGAAAGTCGTAAGGCGAAAGTCGAAAGGCGAAAGGTGAAAGGCGAAAGGCGAAAAGTGAAAGCCGAAAGGCGAAAGGCGAAAGGCGAAAGGCGAAAGGTGAAAGGTGAATGGCTAATGGTGAAAGGCGAAAGGCGAAAGGCGAAAGTTGAAAGGCGAAAGGTGAAAGGCGAAAGGCGAAAGGCGAAAGGCGAAAGACGAAAGGCGAGAGGCGAAAGGCGAAAGGCGAAAGGCGAAAAGCGAAAGGCGAAAGGCGAAGGGCGAAAGGCGAAAGGTGGAAGGTGTAAGGCGAAAGGCGAAAGGCGAAAGGCGAAAGGCGAAAAGCGAAAGGCGAAAGGCGAAGGGCGAGAGGCAAAAGTCAAAATGCCTAAGGCAAAAGGAAAAACGATTTTCAAAATATGAAATAAAAATAGAGAAATTTATAAAAGCAAAAGAAAAAATGGTATTCAAAAGATAAAATACAAAAGTAGAAATTGAAAATGCGAAATGAAAAATTCGACATTATAAATTCGTATTTCAAAAGGGTAAAGGCGAAATGCGAAATGCGAAAGGCGAAAGACGAAAGGCGAACGGCGAAAGTCGAAAGGCGAAACGCGAATGGCGAAAGGCGAAAGGCGAAAGGCGAAAGGCGAAAGGCGAAAGGCGAAAGGCGAAAGGCGAAAGTCGAAAGGCGAAAGGCGAAAGGCGAAAGGTGAAAGGCGAAAGGTGAAAGGCGAAACGCGAAAGTCGAGAGGCGAAAGGCGAAACGCAAATGGCGAAATGCGAAAGGCGAAAGGCGAAAGGCGAAAGGCAAAAGGAGAAAGGCGAAAGGCGAAAGGCCAAAGGAGAAAGGCGAAAGGCGAAAGGCGAAAGGCGAAAGGCGGAAGGCGAAAGGCGAAAGGCGAAATGCGAAAGGCGAAAGCGAAATGCGAAAGGCGAAAGGCGAAAGGCAAAAGGCGAAAGGTGAAAGGCGAAAGGCGAAAGGCGAAAGGAGAAAGGCGAAAGGAGAAAGGCGAAAGGCGAAAAGCGAAAGGCGAAAAGCGAAAGGCGAAAGGTGAAAGACGAAAGGCGAAAGGCGAAAGGCGAAAGGCGAAAGGCGAAAGGCGAAAGGCGAGAGGCGAAAGGCGAAAAGCAAAAGGAGAAAGGCGAAAGGAGAGAGGCGAAAGGAGAAAGGCGAAAGGCGAAAGGCGAAAGGCGAAAGGCGAAAGGCGAAAGGCGAAAGGCGAAAGGCGAAAGGCGAAAGGCGAAAGGTGAAAGGCGAAAGGCGAAAGACGAAAGGCGAAAGACGAAAGGCGAAAGGCGAAAGGCGAAAGGCGAGAGGCGAAAGGCGAAAGGCGAAAGGCGAAGGGCGAAAGGCGAAAGGCGGAAGGTGTAAGGCGAAAGGCGAAAGGCGAAAGGCGAAAAGCGAAAGGCGAAAGGCGAAGGGCGAGAGGCAAAAGTCAAAATGCCTAAGGCAAAAGGAAAAACGATTTTCAAAATATGAAATAAAAATAGAGAAATTTATAAAAGCAAAAGAAAAAATGGTATTCAAAAGATAAAATACAAAAGTAGAAATTGAAAATGCGAAATGAAAAATTCGACATTATAAATTCGTATTTCAAAAGGGTAAAGGCGAAATGCGAAATGCGAAAGGCGAAAGACGTGTTGTGATTCCAAAATCACAACCATTTCATTTACATTTACTTACCTCCTGAGGATTTCTAAAAATCCATGAGCATTCAAATTGTGGTCTCAAAATACCACACTGTGCACGCTCCATAAATTTCCCTGCACAAACACTTAAAATTACAGCAACATGCATAAATACTTACCTTCATAAATTTTCCTAATGCATAAATATTCTTATTACTTATTCTCGTAAAATACTTAACTTCGCATAAATAGCCCACTTATATAAAATACTTACTCGACATTTTTGACATTTTTTTGTAAACATAATTCACGGAGTTAATGTACTCCACATTGCATATCGCTCAAAAATATCAAGAGCAAGATCAAATTACTGCAAGACCCAAGCCAACAAATATCGTCTTATCTTTTCATTTTTTTTGCTTATTTTCGTTCTATTTTTTACTGCTTTTCGTCTTATTGGTCAGTTGAACGCACCAATGACGAAAATTCTTCATACTTTTTGCTGACGCAAGGGCGTTAGTTATTTTTCGTGATAAAAATATACGACAATCAAAAGAAAGTCGAAGTTCAGGATCGGTATTCAAAGCGAAAGCACGGCGGGTTTCAAAGTCGAGAAGTTTTGTTTGTAATTGAATTGTATAATTAACAGATATTGTTTGAAAGAGTACATGTATCCGTGCAAGTAAATAAAAGTGTAATCGTTTAATTTCCTCTAATAAAATAAAATCCTGTGTAACAAATATTCATAATCAAAAGTGTTTTTTTTTGTACTGAAAAGATCCTGAGCCTTCCCCCTGTGCCGCTCTTCTCTCCCAAGAAAGCACGGCGGCAAACGGGGTTATAACAACTGGTGGCAGCGGTGCCGATCCCTCATAAAGTGAAAATTAATCGCCTGAATTAAAGTGAAAAGTTATAGTTCTTTGCAATTAATCGATATTTAAATAAATTTGAAAAGAGCGCCTCGCAAATACAAAACAAAGAGAATTGATTTCGCGAAAATAACCAATAAAATGGTTTTATTATTTAAAAAAAAAAATTCCCTGCTTTACCAACAATCAATACAATATCCATAGGATATTAAATGGAATCAGCTGAATAGAGCTGAGTAACTTGTGACTTATCTTTTAAGATATCACACCATAATTATAAAACCCGGCAAATGATTCCTATTAATCATATAAAACCAAGGATTCACGTTTGCACTTGCGAATCAAGTGAACGGTTTTTGTTGAAAAGACTATCATTATCACTACAAAAGTGTTAAAATAAAAAATTGCGAATGCTTTAATTAAAAGACGATGAACCCAAGTGTATATTAAATATGTCAAAAGAGTTCAAAAAATAAGAAGAATACGACACAGCAAATAAATCCATTGAGATATGAGATTAATTGATTCGGCGTTTATCAAATCTTAATTAATTGAAAATGATGTGCAAATGGTCGTATATATATATATAACATTTTTCATATGAAATATGAGTGTTTAATATAATATGAACATTGTGGCCTAAATTTAGTCAAAAATCAAAATAAAACGTAACAAAACCAATAAATAATTTCGTCAAACAAAAAGAACCTAACTTGAAATTTTTTTTTAATAAAAAAAAAAAAAAAACAAAAACGATAATAATAGAAACAAAAAAAAAAAAAAAAAAAAAAAAAAAAATAATAATAAAATAAAGAAACGCATACAAACTGGGCTTAGTAACTACCTAAAAGTAAACAGTGAGAAAAATAAGCACATATAAAAATAATATTATAAAAAAATCAAAGGTCGGTGGACGGACGGTCCCGACCCATCACTGGTGTGATCCCGAAAGAGACGGGCTGTCTCTTATAACCAACTATAAGTTAAAGAAAACTATTCAACAGACTTAGACGTCGGTCAGAACATTTGATGCCCAACTTACTACACGGAGAATAGAATCTTTGTATATACCAAGTAAGAATTTTTTTTTCTCTCGCATAATTACATAATATTACTATTGTAGTAGTCAGGAATATACCTAAAAAAAAAAAAAACAAAAAAAAAAAAAAAAAATCTAATTAGTAAATTGGAATTATTTCTAGTATATATGTACATATAAGAAAAAAAAAAAAGTGCAAATACTTTAGTGAAATCATTTTACTTTGATCAGTGGTTTGTTTCCGTATCGCGGTTTGCCGACGGGAAGTTTTCATTTTGTCGAATAAATTGTAAAATAATTAGAAATTCTTCAAATATCTTGGTGGAAAATCAAATATTCATGCCTGGATCGGATTTTGTGATTGTGGAGGTCTATGTTGGTTTTGACCACCGTCGATTTAGTGATTCCTAGTGAGTAAATGACACTGAGTCCGTGGTTAATTTCTGTAAGATTTTTCCTCGTTGAATTTAATCGAAAGATTATGGCATGTACATAGATGAGTACCCAAAGGTGTTAATTATACGCAAATTTGACCATTTACACTATACTCGAGTGTTGACAAAAGGGAGATAAAGATTTTTTAATAGCGAATGTTCCCAATAACACATGAGAAATACCGAAAAGTGGAATATATTCCCTCTAAAACTAACAGAGAAACTATAAACATATATGGAAGAGATAAGAGCTATCTTTAAATAGTCATTTATTATACAAATATATAAATTTTTTCTAAGTTTGGCGTGTACCGTTATATTTTTTTTTATTATTTAAAAAAAAAAAAAAAAAAAAGGGGAAGAGAAGAAAGCAAGTGAAATATGACTGTGCAACGCTAAGTTCCGATTGTAAGACACATCACCACGAAACATAGAAATATTGGAACGTTACATCGTCCATATAATGAGCAACGGGATATACTTAACGTACATTAAAAGAGATTTAGTTTATTAAATCAACTTTCCATAAAATATATTTTCATCACGTAAAGCGAAATTAGAGCACATTTAATTGATATGTGAGTAATTCTTATTTAATTGCCTATGCTCTTATAAACAACTTTAAAATATTGAAATATTTTTTTTTCTCCTTCCTAAAAAAAAAAAAGAAAAAATATCTTCAATAGATTTAATCATTGTTATTATGGAAATCGTGGATGATTTTGGTTTTTGTTGAGGAGAGCTTCTCTGTGAAAAGAGAAAATGAATTTTTTGTCTCGTTACATTTAAAATCGAACAAAGCTGCTTGATAATTATACTTTTATTGTTTCGTTTCATTCGAATTGCGTGTCTGATACGAAGATCTCACACTTTTGGTACCGAAGGGAGATCACGTCCCCCACACGTTGTGTAATGTCAAAGAATTAATTACATGGTTATATAAAAAAAAAAAAAAAATTTTATACAGTAACATTAACAGTAGCTAGCAAGCGAAAAGAGAAATCCTTCTTATTAGAATAACTCCTCGAGTAGAGTAAAACCTATAACAAACATAACGGGAAGATATAAGAAATCTATTGCTAAGCGGCGTGGTTTCGCTTTGTCAAGAAGCGTAATTTTTACTCGTCATAAAACACGGGAAAGAGCCGCTCTAATATTCGGTTTTAGTGAGCTTCCTTTTCACGACGAAGATATGCCAGATACCGAAGCACTATCCGTCAGCTTGTCTGACATACACAATTTAGTACCTGAATACGATGGAAATCCCGAGACGTTGAACAAGTTCATCGCTTGTGGCAAAATACTTTTTTCTTCAGCTAAGACTGAAGCAGATAAGAAATTTTTCCTTGAAGTTATAAAAACTAAGCTCCAAGGACCCGCTTTCGATTTAGTACAATATGAAACATATGGTACTTGGAATGATTTGATAACAGCACTTAAAGCTCAATTTAAGAAAGATAAATCTAGAGCCATGGCTCAAAACGAATTGATAAAAGCCAAACAGGGTTATAAAGAGACTGTTAAGGAATTTGGAGATAGGGTAACACAAATGTTGAATACTTTAAATTCCTGTACTTACTCCGAAGTAACAGATGCAGGTGCCAAAACTTATCTGTTAAGCGAAAACACCAAGTTGGCTGTACAAGTATTCGAGGATGGCTTACGAAATTCGAATCTTAAGTTACTTTCTAAAGCGCACAACGAAACAAATTTACAAAAGGCCATTTCATATGCCATGGAGCAAGAGTTGCGCTCTGAAAAAGACACCCCTTCTGCTTCAAGTTTTTTTAAACCAAATACTAGGCCTGTTCCCAACTGTTCTATATGTGGAAAAAGGGGACATACACAAGATACTTGTTATCAAAGGGGTAAATTTCCCAATATAGATAGGCCCACAATTAAAAGGGAAGTTCAACACGTGAGAAAAATGAACTACCCAAACCAACAAGTCCATAATACCAGAAATTGGCATGGACAACAAAACCAAGGCAGGTTCCTACCAAATAACTATATACCACCTGTCTATAGTAACCACAATAATTACAATAGGAAAGACCAGCCGAATACCTCTAAATCAAATGAGGAAATGCATGGAACAATCCCGCAAAGAAATATACCTCAAGGTAATCGTGGAGCTAAATTTACTCAATACGCCGTAAGGCAAAATAATCCACATTTTGGAGAAATGGGAAACGAGGAGATTCGGGCGGAAGTTGTCGGCACCCCCTCTCGAATCAAAGTCAGAGCCGACGTTCACCAATAAACAACATAAATAAAATCACTATTATTGAAGCGTCTTTAGAAGACACTAAAGCTGGTCTTGTAGCAAATGTACAATTCGAGCCATCTAAAGTTGGATTTAAAAGATTTTTAATTGATACTGGAGCTGAAGTTAGCCTAATTAAATCAGATACGAGTCCCGAAAAGATTAAAAAATTAATTTACTTAGAAAATTCTAATGTAGTAACAATAACGGGGAAATCAGTCCCTACATTAGGATCCATTAACGGTGAAATAATACTGTCAAATGAACAATTTCATTTTTCTATTGAACAATCATTTCTGTTGCTAGATCCCTCGTGTATAGACTTGGAATATGATGGTCTGTTAGGTAACGATTTTTTGAAGCGATATCGCTGTATTATCGACTATGATAGAAAATGTCTGGAGTTAAGGTTATATAAACCCGAGATGAGTTTCATTGAAAGTTTTCCGGTAGCACGGGAGGACAATAAATCCTCAAGACCGTTGCTCAATTGTGCAAATTTAGACTCATTTTTAAAGCAGGAAAAAAGGACAGCCTTACCTTCTATGGATAATAAATCTGAAGGAGAAAATGTAGCGAGAGTAGCTCCGGCTACTTGCGATAAAATCGTAATAGCACCTCGGTGTAAGACAATAATAAAAATGCCATGTCGTATTCATGTGGACGAAGAAATCGTTATAAAAAATAAGGAGATATTGCCAGGAATATTTCTCGCAGCAACGGTAACTAAACCCCGTAATAATAAATTACAAATATTACTTTTAAATAGCAACGAAACAGAAAGCATTGTAGATACTCGTGAAATCACTGTGGACTATGAAAAACTTAATAGGTATAATATTTTGAACTATCGTCGCGATGAAGACCCCGTAAATCGTCGACTGGAAAAACTGAAATCATTTTTAAAGCTCGATCATTGTAATATCGAGGAAAAAACCTCAATAATCAATATTTGTAGAGAATACAATGACATCTTTTTCTTGGAGGGCGATGTATTGACATGTACCGATGCCGGATCTCATAGAATCCAAACTCAACTGGATAAAGCCCCAGTGTATATAAAGCCATACTGGTTGCCGGAGTCCCAGAAAGATGAAATCCACCGGCAAGTTAATGAAATGTATGAAGCAGGTATCATACGACATAGCAAGAGTCCGTGGAATTCTCCACTTATCCTCGTACCAAAAAAGGCAGATAGCCAAGGCAACAAACAATGGAGGGTTGTAGTAGACTTTCGTAAGCTCAATGACATTACAGTCGGAGATGCTTACCCACTTCCAAATATAAGTGATATCTTGGACCAGTTAGGAAAATCAAAATATTTTAGCACTCTCGATTTGGCGAAGGGATTTCATCAGATCTTGGTAGATGAACGTGACCGAGAGAAGACTGCTTTTAGTACTCCTTTTGGTCACTACGAGTATAATAGAATGCCATTTGGTCTGAGAAATGCCCCGGCAACATTCCAGAGGCTAATGAACAATGTCCTCATGGGTGTGCAAGGAATAGAATGTTTTGTGTACGTGGATGACATTGTTATATACGGGTATGATCTAAAGGATCATAATAAGAAACTGGTACATGTTTTGGACAGACTGAGAGGAAATAACCTTAAACTTCAGCCTGATAAGTGCCATTTCATTGAGAGAGAACTTACATATTTGGGCCATATAATTTCAGAACACGGTCTGAAGCCAGATCCCAACAAAATAAGCGTAGTCAAAACATACCCTAGACCAAAAAAAGAAAAGGATGTAAAATCTTTCCTAGGATTCATAGGCTATTATAGACGATTTATACCAGACTTTTCCAAAATCTCCAAACTTTTAACGAAGCTACTCAAGAAAAATGAGACCTTTAAATGGGATGCCTTCTGTGAAGAGGCATTTGTGTTATTGAAAGACAAACTTATCCATGCACCTGTATTGGCCTACCCAGATTTTGAACAACAATTTCTGGTAACAACCGACGCAAGTGACGTAGCGTTAGGAGCTGTGCTTTCACAAGGTAAACTGGGAAATGATCGCCCTATTTGTTATGCCAGTCGCACGCTTAATCCAGCGGAAACGAGATATTCAACGACGGAGAAGGAATTACTGGCAATAGTTTACGCAGTAAAGCAATTCCGACCATATATATATGGAAAAAAATTTGTCATTCTAACAGATCACAAGCCCCTACAGTGGCTCATAAACTTGAAGGAACCATCCTCCCGACTAATGAGGTGGCGAATTTTATTGGAGGAATATGACTACGAAATAAAGTATAAACCTGGTAAATATAATGCTAATGCGGATGCATTAAGTCGAATAAAGACCAATGAGTCTGAAAATGACGATAAAATTATACGGGTTCTGACCCGAAATCAAACAAAAAAACGGCTTGAAGTAAACTCCCCGAAAGAAAAGGATGACCTAAAAAAATTTAGTACAAATAGCGATACAACAAAAACAAATTCTATAGAATTAACTGAGAACTTGGAATCCCTTATAACACGAAAAGTGGAATATAAATATTTTCTGTTACCTTTATTCAATACAACCGAAGGACTTGAACTAAAAGAGCTCTTCCCTGATATCAATAATATTAAGATAGGTGAACACAAATCATTTAAACTGAATAATGAATTCTTCTATATAACCAGAATACCTATCCCCATAAGAACGGAACAGGATAAGGAATATATGAAAAAATCCTTAAAACAATTCTTGAAGTCATGTGAAAGAAATCAAATTGCAGAGTTTCACATCTCAATACCTGTGTATAGTAATGACATACTATTGGACTTTAAGAAAATTCTGAACGAATTAAAAGTGCATACGAAAATAAAAATATTCCTTTATCGAAATACAAAGATTCACGTAAATAGTTCTGAAGATATTCAGCAAATACTGAAGGAATATCATACCTCTCCAATAGGTGGACATCAAGGCTTTACTAGAACACTCAAGCGTGTTAGAATGAAATACTATTGGCCAAGTATGCTCAGGGATATAAAGAATTATATTCAAAGCTGCGAATCATGCCAAAAGAATAAGTTAAACAAACTTAACAGCATACCCATGAAAATAACCACAACCAGTTCGCAACCTTTTGAAAGAGTAGCTTTGGACATTGTAGGTCCGCTTCCTGTGAGTTATAAAGGAAATAAATACATCCTCACTTTTCAGGATGATTTAACTAAATTCTCAGATGCAGTTCCTATAAGTAACGCGGAGGCACACACTGTCGCAGAAGAATTTTTCAAAAATATCGTGTCAAGACATGGTATTCCCGAATCATTGCTTACAGATCAGGGTAGCAATTTTGTCAGTAAGATGTTTTCAGAAGTGTGCAAGTTGTTAAAAATAAAGAAGATACGGACTACTCCATACCATCCACAGACGAATGGGGCTCTGGAGAGAAGTCACCGCACTTTAGCGGAATACTTACGACACTACGTTAATAATGACTCTCAGACTTGGGATGAATGGATCCCGTATGCAATGTTCGTGTACAATACTACTCCTCATAGCAGTACGAACTATTGCCCTTACGAACTTCTTTATGGTTACCCACCAAAAATACCTGTTACTCTAAAGCAATCACCCCAAACAACTTACAATTACGAAAATTATGCGAACGAGCTTAAAGTCCGACTACAGCATGGATATCGATTAGCGAGAGAAAATATCGTAAAATACAAAGAAAAATCCAAGATATATTACGACGAGAACAAACGGAAGAAATCATTTAACGTGGGAGAAAAGGTATTACTAAAGAAACACGTGCGACAGAATAAATTTTCAGCCCTATGGGAAGGACCCTATGAGGTAATTAAACTAATTTCCGAAGAAACAACTAAGATAAAGATCGGAAATAAAATGAAAATTGTCCACAACAACAACTTAAAACCATTTGTAGAATGCATATAATATCATTATCTTCTGACTAAATTTATATATCAGCAATCTACCAATAACTAGCCCACGTAATAATTAGCCAAAATAAATCGAAAATTAACGTAATTTCAGCTCAGTAAGTCGCTGAAAGTTATTCGTCCAGTGTAAGGTTGTCTGACACTTTCTTAATAATTAAGCCTATTGCTTAGAAGACTATTTAATCGTAATAAATTGTGTAGATGTAACTAACCGTCCATTATTTGAATACTGACTTATTTATTATAATGCTTATGCTTGGGTTCTTTCTGATCGCTGGTACGCTCCAAACTATTGCTCTCCAAATCAAACTTAACTCTAAAATTTTTCCAGATATGATTTGGACGTTAATCATCCTCGCAACTATAACCGCAGTTCGATCTAACGGAATCAAGATTACTCCGATAAACAATGCGGGGATATATTTTGAAAATCTAGGAAACATAGAATTCTATTCTAACGAATGGAAAATTGTAATATATTATGACCTACTGGGAATAAACTTGGGCGTAACCTATTTAAAGAAACACACAATGGAAATTAATGACTTGTGCGATGTGTTAAGGAACGAACCAGCGTTTTCACAGGTCTGTAATCACACGGTGTTGGAAATGAATCACCTGATACATGACATTGAGCAAAACATTATCCTGTTAGATCCAAAACTGAGGATAAAGCGATCGTTATTAGGTATAGTGGGAACAATAGGCAAACCTCTTTTTGGCATCCTAAATGAAGAAGATGCTACCTATTATGATAGGGAAATCGAAAAATTAAAAAATAACGAAGAATATTTGAAGTCTTTGATAAAAAACCAAACTTTGATATTGGAAACCACCGCCAATATCTTTAATAAATCGATAAACGATATACAAATGCAATTTGTAACTCTAAACAACAAATATAGAACACTTAGAGGTTTTATGGATGAACTTCACAACGTAACATATGCTAATAGAATTGTCGCTGAACTTGAATCGCTTACTGCCCTTAACACTCTTTTGATATTAAGATACCAAGGAGTAGTTAGTACAATTATTGACCTCGTAACGGATGTCAGACACGGAAAACCACATCCCTCAGTTATCTCTCCCAGTCAATTGGAAACACTCCTCATCACAATACGGAAAGAAATCTCCAGTGAACTTAGACTACCTAGTACACTAAGGGAAACGAATCTGTTATCTATATATCGCTTGGGAAAAATGAGTACCATTGCTTATAATGGCAAAATTATATACGAATTTAGAATTCCGCTTCCTTATAAGGAAGACTACCAATTATTCAAAACTCACTCACTACCTACAATCTATAAAGAAGATTTCACTTTCATCCAACCTAGTACTGAATACCTAGTGGTCGATTATAATCGTGAACACTATTATAATATGGATGCACACGAACTAGGAAGTTGTGCAACTGATAGTGAAGCACAGTTCCTTTGTCGACTAATCCACCCTATTTTTAATGGAAATAAAGATAATTCAGTATGTGAGGTCAATCTACTCAAACGAGAATATTCTAGGTTACAATCATGTGATTTCCGAACCTCTAACCAAACAACCTTCTGGGTACAATTGTCTCAAGCAAATAAATGGTTATTCGCAACCAGAATAAATACTTCAGTAGACGTGATATGTAAACAACATATTACTCCCCATACTTTGGTTGGAACCGGAATCATTGAAATAAGTAATAACTGCTACTTGAGAACAGAATACTTAACCATCAAAGCATACAACATGAACGTAACTGAATTGAAAAATTATTTTGTACCTTCATTAAACATAACCCAAATTTTTAACCGAACTATTAAATTTAAGCCGAAATCTGATAGTGTTGGATTAATCAAATATTCTAGTTCTAACGAGCTTAAGGAACTATCCGAGCAAATAAACACCTTAAAGGAACAAGAAGAAATAAGTCTGGAACCAATAGATCCACACACAGTACACCATTACACGCTTGGTTACTTATCATTACTGATAATATTAGTAATAATAGTATACATTATTTACCCGAAATGTAGTGTTTGCCAGAGAAAAAACAGATCAGGAACGAAAAATGAGAATAGTAACTCGGAAAATCCGTACCAGGAACCCCAAATTCAGTTAACTCGAGCGTAACATATATATATACATATATCCAGATTTTTCATGTTCTGGAAATATTAAATCACAATCCGGTTGAATGGACATCATTTCATCCTCTAGATCGCAACTCGGTCTCCAAATTTCCCCCTTTTTTTTGTTGTTAGTGTTATTCTTGCAATAAATCAATTAATTGAATAAATAACGATCCCCATTCTTAATAACTAATTAACTTTCATTGGTAGTTCGCTCGGAAACGAACCAACACACAGTACGAAAACGAATATAAATGAAAATAATTTGCACCTTTTTGGTATTTCTTGGTTATAATTAATAAAACTATAAGAGTAAGATTATCAAAATGTTTAGCGCGTAAGGTTATTAAAACTTATGCTCTCAATAATTTTAGCAAAAATTAACAAAAACTGTATATCTTTAATAGCGTTTAATGCGTAAAATTATCAAAATAGATATGTTCAATCTTAATAAAACTACATTACTTTAGAAATTTAATACAATTAAAAAAAAAAAAAAAAAAAAAAAAAAAAAAAACCTTACCATTAATCATTAAATATCATTTATATACTTACCTTTTTATAACTAGTTATTATACTTGAGTTTACCTATATGATTAGAGCGTTTAAATACTATATTACGTTTCTTACTTTTGTCTAAATATTTGTACAACATATTTTTTATATGTAATTTAGTCTGTAGAAAACCACATATTTTAAATTTTGACTAATTATACTTTAATTTTATTCGATTTAGATTTAATAAAACTCAAAAGGTCTATTATACGAAAATAGTTAACACCTAATACCTAGTAATACTTGTGTTAAAGAATTCAAAAAAAAATAATGTGTTAAAGAATTCAAAAAATAATAAGAGCAAACACAACAAGACTATCTCGACGGAACCACTATAACCACGTACATAAACTCTACTTTTATCCATACATATCAGCAAAATTTGAAATTTGTTGGAAACTTGGGCTTTAATTATACAGAAAATTCCTCACCCTCCAGGCTATGAATTTTCTTTATTTTAGGGGGAAGGGATGTTGTGATTCCAAAATCACAACCATTTCATTTACATTTACTTACCTCCTGAGGATTTCTAAAAATCCATGAGCATTCAAATTGTGGTCTCAAAATACCACACTGTGCACGCTCCATAAATTTCCCTGCACAAACACTTAAAATTACAGCAACATGCATAAATACTTACCTTCATAAATTTTCCTAATGCATAAATATTCTTATTACTTATTCTCGTAAAATACTTAACTTCGCATAAATAGCCCACTTATATAAAATACTTACTCGACATTTTTGACATTTTTTTGTAAACATAATTCACGGAGTTAATGTACTCCACATTGCATATCGCTCAAAAATATCAAGAGCAAGATCAAATTACTGCAAGACCCAAGCCAACAAATATCGTCTTATCTTTTCATTTTTTTTGCTTATTTTCGTTCTATTTTTTACTGCTTTTCGTCTTATTGGTCAGTTGAACGCACCAATGACGAAAATTCTTCATACTTTTTGCTGACGCAAGGGCGTTAGTTATTTTTCGTGATAAAAATATACGACAATCAAAAGAAAGTCGAAGTTCAGGATCGGTATTCAAAGCGAAAGCACGACGGGTTTCAAAGTCGAGAAGTTTTGTTTGTAATTGAATTGTATAATTAACAGATATTGTTTGAAAGAGTACATGTATCCGTGCAAGTAAATAAAAGTGTAATCGTTTAATTTCCTCTAATAAAATAAAATCGTGTGTAACAAATATTCATAATCAAAAGTGGTTTTTTTTGTACTGAAAAGATCCTGAGCCTTCCCCCTGTGCCGCTCTTCTCTCCCAAGAAAGCACGGCGGCAAACGGGGTTATAACAGACGAAAGGCGAACGGCGAAAGTCGAAAGGCGAAACGCGAATGGCGAAAGGCGAAAGGCGAAAGGCGAAAGGCGAAAGGCGAAAGGCGAAAGGCGAAAGTCGAAAGGCGAAAGGCGAAAGGTGAAATGCGAAAGGCGAAAGGTGAAAGGCGAAACGCGAAAGTCGAGAGGCGAAAGGCGAAAGGCGAAAGGCAAAAGGCGAAAGGCGAAAGGCGAAAGGAGAAAGGCGAAAGGCGAAAGGCGAAAGGCGAAAGGCGAAAGGCGGAAGGCGAAAGGCGAAAGGCGAAATGCGAAAGGCGAAAGGCGAAAGGCGAAAGGCGAAAGGCGGAAGGCGAAAGGCGAAAGGTGAAAGGCGAAAGGCGAAAGGCGAAAGGCGAAAGGCGAAAAGCGAAAGGCGAAAGGCGAAGGGCGAAAGGCGAGAGGCGAAAGGCGAAAGGCGAAAGGCGAAAAGCGAAAGGCGAAAGGCGAAGGGCGAAGGGCGAGAGGCAAAAGTCAAAATGCCTAAGGCAAAAGGAAAAACGATTTTCAAAACATGAAATAAAAATGGAGAAATTTAAAATGCCTAAAGCAAAAGAAAAAACCATATTCAAAAGATAAAATACAAAGTTGAAATTTAAAATGCGAAATGGAAAATTCGAAATTATAAATTCGTATTTCAAAAGGCGAAAGGCGAAAGGCGAAAGTCGAAAGGCGAAAGGCGAAATGCGAAAGGCGAAAGCGAAATGCGAAAGGCGAAAGGCGAAAGGCAAAAGGCGAAAGGCGAAAGACGAAAGGCGAAAGGCGAAAGGCGAAAGGCGAAAGTCGAAAGGCGAAAGTCGAAAGGCGAAAGTCGAAAGGCGAAAGGTGAAAGGCGAAAGGCGAAAAGTAAAAGCCGAAAGGCGAAAGGCGAAAGGCGAAAGGCGAAAGGTGAAAGGTGAATGGCTAATGGTGAAAGGCGAAAGGCGAAAGGCGAAAGTTGAAAGGCGAAAGGTGAAAGCCGAAAGGCGAAAGACGAAAGGCGAGAGGCGAAAGGCGAAAGGCAAAAGGCGAAAAGCGAAAGGCGAAAGGCGAAGGGCGAAAGGCGAAAGGTGGAAGGTGTAAGGCGAAAGGCGAAAGGCGAAAGGCGAAAAGCGAAAGGCGAAAGGCGAAGGGCGAGAGGCAAAAGTTAAAATGCCTAAGGCAAAAGGAAAAACGATTTTCAAAATATGAAATAAAAATAGAGAAATTTATAAAAGCAAAAGAAAAAATGGTATTCAAAAGATAAAATACAAAAGTAGAAATTGAAAATGCGAAATGAAAAATTCGACATTATAAATTCGTATTTCAAAAGGGTAAAGGCGAAATGCGAAATGCGAAAGGCGAAAGACGAAAGGCGAACGGCGAAAGTCGAAAGGCGAAACGCGAATGGCGAAAGGCGAAAGGCGAAAGGCGAAAGGCGAAAGGCGAAAGGCGAAAGGCGAAAGGCGAAAGTCGATAGGCGAAAGGCGAAAGGCGAAAGGTGAAAGGCGAAAGGCGAAAAGTGAAAGGCGAAACGCGAAAGTCGAGAGGCGAAAGGCGAAACGCAAATGGCGAAATGCGAAAGGCGAAAGGCGAAAGGCGGAAGGCGAAAGGCGAAAGGCGAAAGGCGAAATGCGAAAGGCGAAAGGCGAAAGGCGAAAGGCGAAAGGCGGAAGGCGAAAGGCGAAAGGTGAAATGCGAAAGGCGAAAGGCGAAAGGAGAAAGGCGAAAGGAGAAAGGCGAAAGGCGAAAGGCGAAAGGCGAAAGGCGAAAGGTGAAAGACGAAAGGCGAAAGGCGAAAGGCGAAAAGCGAAAGGAGAAAGGCGAAAGGAGAAAGGCGAAAGGAGAAAGGTGAAAGGCGAAAGGCGAAAGGCGAAAGGCGAAAGGCGAAAGGTGAAAGGCGAAAGGCGAAAGACGAAAGGCGAAAGACGAAAGGCGAAAGGCGAAAGGCGAAAGGCGAGAGGCGAAAGGCGAAAGGCGAAAGGCGAAGGGCGAAAGGCGAAAGGCGGAAGGTGTAAGGCGAAAGGCGAAAGGCGAAAGGCGAAAAGCGAAAGGCGAAGGGCGAGAGGCAAAAGTCAAAATGCCTAAGGCAAAAGGAAAAACGATTTTCAAAATATGAAATAAAAATAGAGAAATTTATAAAAGCAAAAGAAAAAATGGTATTCAAAAGATAAAATACAAAAGTAGAAATTGAAAATGCGAAATGAAAAATTCGACATTATAAATTCGTATTTCAAAAGGGTAAAGGCGAAATGCGAAATGCGAAAGGCGAAAGACGAAAGGCGAACGGCGAAAGTCGAAAGGCGAAACGCGAATGGCGAAAGGCGAAAGGCGAAAGGCGAAAGGCGAAAGGCGAAAGGCGAAAGGCGAAAGGCGAAAGGCGAAAGGCGGAAGGCGAAAGGCGAAAGGTGAAAGGCGAAAGGCGAAAGGCGAAAGGAGAAAGGCGAAAGGAGAAAGGCGAAAGGCGAAAGGCGAAAGGCGAAAGGCGAAAGGCGAAAGGCGAAAGGTGAAAGGCGAAAGGCGAAAGGAGAAAGGCGAAAGGCGAAAGGCGAAAGGCGAAAAGCGAAAGGCGAAAGGCGAAAGGCGAAAGGCGAAAGGCGGAAGGCGAAAGGCGAAAGGCGAAATGCGAAAGGCGAAAGGCGAAAGGCGAAAGGCGAAAGGCGAAAGGCGAAAAGCGAAAGGCGAAAGGCGAAGGGCGAGAGGCAAAAGTCAAAATGCCTAAGGCAAAAGGAAAAACGATTTTCAAAATATGAAATAAAAATAGAGAAATTTATAAAAGCAAAAGAAAAAATGGTATTCAAAAGATAAAATACAAAAGTAGAAATTGAAAATGCGAAATGAAAAATTCGACATTATAAATTCGTATTTCAAAAGGGTAAAGGCGAAAGGCGAAAGACGAAAGGCGAACGGCGAAAGTCGAAAGGCGAAACGCGAATGGCGAAAGGCGAAAGGCGAAAGGCGAAAGGCGAAAGGCGAAAGGCGAAAGGCGAAAGGCGAAAGGCGAAAGGCGAAAGGCGAAAGGCGAAAGTCGATAGGCGAAAGGCGAAAGGCGAAAGGTGAAAGGCGAAAGGCGAAAGGTGATAGGCGAAACGCGAAAGTCGAGAGGAGAAAGGCGAAACGCAAATGGCGAAATGCGAAAGGCGAAAGGCGAAAGGCGAAAGGCGGAAGGCGAAAGGCGAAAGGCGAAAGGCGAAATGCGAAAGGCGAAAGGCGAAAGGCGAAAGGCGAAAGGCGGAAGGCGAAAGGCGAAAGGTGAAAGGCGAAAGGCGAAAGGCGAAAGGAGAAAGGCGAAAGGAGAAAGGCGAAAGGCGAAAGGCGAAAGGCGAAAGGCGAAAGGTGAAAGACGAAAGGCGAAAGGCGAAAGGCGAAAGGCGAAAGGCGAGAGGCGAAAGGCGAAAAGCGAAAGGAGAAAGGCGAAAGGAGAAAGGCGAAAGGAGAAAGGCGAAAGGCGAAAGGCGAAAGGCGAAAGGCGAAAGGCGAAAGGCGAAAGGCGAAAGGCGAAAGGCGAAAGGTGAAAGGCGAAAGGCGAAAGACGAAAGGCGAAAGACGAAAGGCGAAAGGCGAAAGGCGAAAGGAGAGAGGCGAAAGGCGAAAGGCGAAAGGCGAAGGGCGAAAGGCGAAAGGCGGAAGGTGTAAGGCGAAAGGCGAAAGGCGAAAGGCGAAAAGCGAAAGGCGAAAGGCGAAGGGCGAGAGGCAAAAGTCAAAATGCCTAAGGCAAAAGGAAAAACGATTTTCAAAATATGAAATAAAATTAGAGAAATTTATAAAAGCAAAAGAAAAAATGGTATTCAAAAGATAAAATACAAAAGTAGAAATTGAAAATGCGAACTGAAAAATTCGACATTATAAATTCGTATTTCAAAAGGGTAAAGGCGAAATGCGAAATGCGAAAGGCGAAAGACGAAAGGCGAACGGCGAAAGTCGAAAGGCGAAACGCGAATGGCGAAAGGCGAAAGGCGAAAGGCGAAAGGCGAAAGGCGAAAGGCGAAAGGCGAAAGGCGGAAGGCGAAAGGCGAAAGGTGAAAGGCGAAAGGCGAAAGGCGAAAGGAGAAAGGCGAAAGGAGAAAGGCGAAAGGCGAAAGGCGAAAGGCGAAAGGCGAAAGGCGAAAGGTGAAAGGCGAAAGGAGAAAGGCGAAAGGCGAAAGGCGAAAGGCGAAAGGCGAAAAGCGAAAGGCGAAAGGCGAAAGGCGAAAGGCGAAAGGCGGAAGGCGAAAGGCGAAAAGCGAAATGCGAAAGGCGAAAGGCGAAAGGCGAAAGGCGGAAGGCGAAAGGCGAAAGGTGAAAGGCGAAAGGCGAAAGGCGAAAGGAGAAAGGCGAAAGGAGAAAGGCGAAAGGCGAAAGGCGAAAGGCGAAAGGCGAAAGGCGAAAGGCGAAAGGCGAAAGGTGAAAGACGAAAGGCGAAAGGCGAAAGGCGAAAGGCGAAAGGCGAGAGGCGAAAGGCGAAAAGCGAAAGGAGAAAGGCGAAAGGAGAAAGGCGAAAGGAGAAAGGCGAAAGGCGAAAGGCGAAAGGCGAAAGGCGAAAGGCGAAAGGTGAAAGGCGAAAGGCGAAAGACGAAAGGCGAAAGACGAAAGGCGAAAGGCGAAAGGCGAAAGGCGAGAGGCGAAAGGCGAAAGGCGAAAGGCGAAGGGCGAAAGGCGAAAGGCGGAAGGTGTAAGGCGAAAGGCGAAAAGCGAATGGCGAAAGGCGAAGGGCGAAAGGCGAGAGGCAAAAGGCGAAAGGCGAAAGGCGAAAGGCGAAAAGCGAAAGGCGAAAGGCGAAGGGCGAAGGGCGAGAGGCAAAAGTCAAAATGCCTAAGGCAAAAGGAAAAACGATTTTCAAAACATGAAATAAAAATGGAGAAATTTAAAATGCCTAAAGCAAAAGAAAAAACCATATTCAAAAGATAAAATACAAAGTTGAAATTTAAAATGCGAAATGGAAAATTCGAAATTATAAATTCGTATTTCAAAAGGCGAAAGGCGAAAGGCGAAAGTCGAAAGGCGAAAGTCGAAAGGCGAAAGGTGAAAGGCGAAAGGCGAAAAGTGAAAGCCGAAAGGCGAAAGGCGAAAGGCGAAAGGCGAAAGGTGAAAGGTGAATGGCTAATGGTGAAAGGCGAAAGGCGAAAGGCGAAAGTTGAAAGGCGAAAGGTGAAAGGCGAAAGGCGAAAGGCGAAAGGCGAAAGACGAAAGGCGAGAGGCGAAAGGCGAAAGGCGAAAGGCGAAAAGCGAAAGGCGAAAGGCGAAGGGCGAAAGGCGAAAGGTGGAAGGTGTAAGGCGAAAGGCGAAAGGCGAAAGGCGAAAAGCGAAAGGCGAAAGGCGAAGGGCGAGAGGCAAAAGTCAAAATGCCTAAGGCAAAAGGAAAAACGATTTTCAAAATATGAAATAAAAATAGAGAAATTTATAAAAGCAAAAGAAAAAATGGTATTCAAAAGATAAAATACAAAAGTAGAAATTGAAAATGCGAAATGAAAAATTCGACATTATAAATTCGTATTTCAAAAGGGTAAAGGCGAAACGCGAAATGCGAAAGACGAAAGACGAAAGGCGAACGGCGAAAGTCGAAAGGCGAAACGCGAATGGCGAAAGGCGAAAGGCGAAAGGCGAAAGGCGAAAGGCGAAAGGCGAAAGGCGAAAGGCGAAAGGCGAAAGGCGAAAGTCGAAAGGCGAAAGGCGAAAGGCGAAAGGTGAAAGGCGAAAGGCGAAAGGTGAAAGGCGAAACGCGAAAGTCGAGAGGCGAAAGGCGAAACGCAAATGGCGAAATGCGAAAGGCGAAAGGCGAAAGGCGAAAGGCGAAAGGCGAAAGGCGAAAGGAGAAAGGCGAAAGGCGAAAGGCGAAAGGCGAAAGGCGAAAGGCGGAAGGCGAAAGGCGAAAGGCGAAATGCGAAAGGCGAAAGGCGAAAGGCGGAAGGCGAAAGGCGAAAGGTGAAAGGCGAAAGGCGAAAGGCGAAAGGAGAAAGGCGAAAGGAGAAAGGCGAAAGGCGAAAGGCGAAAGGCGAAAGGCGAAAGGCGAAAGGTGAAAGACGAAAGGCGAAAGGCGAAAGGCGAAAGGCGAAAGGCGAGAGGCGAAAGGCGAAAAGCGAAAGGAGAAAGGCGAAAGGAGAAAGGCGAAAGGAGAAAGGCGAAAGGCGAAAGGCGAAAGGCGAAAGGCGAAAGGCGAAAGGCGAAAGGCGAAAGGCGAAAGGTGAAAGGCGAAAGGCGAAAGACGAAAGGCGAAAACGAAAGGCGAAAGGCGAAAGGCGAAAGGCGAGAGGCGAAAGGCGAAAGGCGAAAGGCGAAGGGCGAAAGGCGAAAGGCGGAAGGTGTAAGGCGAAAGGCGAAAGGCGAAAGGCGAAAAGCGAAAGGCGAAAGGCGAAGGGCGAGAGGCAAAAGTCAAAATGCCTAAGGCAAAAGGAAAAACGATTTTCAAAATATGAAATAAAAATAGAGAAATTTATAAAAGCAAAAGAAAAAATGGTATTCAAAAGATAAAATACAAAAGTAGAAATTGAAAATGCGAAATGAAAAATTCGACATTATAAATTCGTATTTCAAAAGGGTAAAGGCGAAATGCGAAATGCGAAAGGCGAAAGACGAAAGGCGAACGGCGAAAGTCGAAAGGCGAAACGCGAATGGCGAAAGGCGAAAGGCGAAAGGCGAAAGGCGAAAGGCGAAAGGCGAAAGGCGAAAGGCGAAAGGCGAAAGGCGAAAGGCGAAAGGCGAAAGGCGAAAGTCGAAAGGCGAAAGGCGAAAGGCGAAAGGTGAAAGGCGAAAGGCGAAAGGTGAAAGGCGAAACGCGAAAGTCGAGAGGCGAAAGGCGAAACGCAAATGGCGAAAGTCGAAAGGCGAAAGGCGAAATGCGAAAGGCGAAAGCGAAATGCGAAAGGCGAAAGGCGAAAGGCGAAAGACGAAAGGCGAAAGGCGAAAGGCGAAAGGCGAAAGTCGAAAGGCGAAAGTCGAAAGGCGAAAGTCGAAAGGCGAAAGGTGAAAGGCGAAAGGCGAAAAGTGAAAGCCGAAAGGCGAAAGGCGAAAGGTGAAAGGTGAAAGGTGAATGGCTAATGGTGAAAGGCGAAAGGCGAAAGACGAAAGTTGAAAGGCGAAAGGCGAAAGGTGAAAGGCGAAAGGCGAAAGACGAAAGGCGAGAGGCGAAAGGCGAAAGGCGAAAGGCGAAAAGCGAAAGGCGAAAGGCGAAGGGCGAAAGGCGAAAGGTGGAAGGTGTAAGGCGAAAGGCGAAAAGCGAAAGGCGAAAGGCGAAGGGCGAGAGGCAAAAGTCAAAATGCCTAAGGCAAAAGGAAAAACGATTTTCAAAATATGAAATAAAAATAGAGAAAGTTATAAAAGCAAAAGAAAAAATGGTATTCAAAAGATAAAATACAAAAGTAGAAATTGAAAATGCGAAATGAAAAATTCGACAATATAAATTCGTATTTCAAAAGGGTAAAGGCGAAATGCGAAATGCGAAAGGCGAAAGACGAAAGGCGAACGGCGAAAGTCGAAAGGCGAATTGCGAATGGCGAAAGGCGAAAGGCGAAAGGCGAAAGGCGAAAGGCGAAAGGCGAAAGGCGAAAGGCGAAAGGCGAAAGGCGAAAGGTGAAAGGCGAAAGGCAAAAGGTGAAAGGCGAAGCGCGAAAGTCGAGAGGCGAAAGGCGAAACGCAAATGGCGAAAGGCGAAAGGCGAAAGGCGAAAGGCAAAAGGCGAAAGGCGAAAGGCGAAAGGCGAAAGGAGAAAGGCGAAAGGCGTAAGGCGAAAAGCGAAAGGCGGAAGGCGAAAGGCGAAATGCGAAAGGCGAAAGGCGAAAGGCGAAAGGCGAAAGGCGGAAGGCGAAAGGCGAAAGGTGAATGGCGAAAGGCGAAAGGCGAAAGGAGAAAGGCGAAAGGAGAAAGGCGAAAGGCGAAAGGCGAAAGGCGAAAGGCGAAAGGCGAAAGGCGAAAGGCGAAAGGTGAAAGACGAAAGGCGAAAGGCGAAAGGCGTAAGGCGAAAGGCGAAAGGCGAAAGGCGAGAGGCGAAATGCGAAAGGCGAAAGGCGAAAAGCGAAAGGAGAAAGGCGAAAGGAGAAAGGCGAAAGGCGAAAGGCGAAAGGCGAAAGGCGAAAGGCGAAAGGTGAAAGGCGAAAGGCGAAAGACGAAAGGCGAAAGGCGAAAGGCGAAAGGCGAGAGGCGAGAGGCGAAAGGCGAAAGGCGAAAGGCGAAGGGCGAATGGCGAAAGGCGGAAGGTGTAAGGCGAAAGGCGAAAGGCGAAAGGCGAATGGCGAAAGGCGAAGGGCGAGAGGCAAAAGTCAAAATGCCTAAGGCAAAAGGAAAAACGATTTTCAAAACATGAAATAAAAATAGAGAAATTTAAAATGCCTAAAGCAAAAGAAAAAACGATATTCAAAAGATAAAATACAAAAGTTGAAATTGAAAATGCGAAATGGAAAATTCGAAATTATAAATTCGTATTTCAAAAGGCGAAAGGCGAAAGGCGAAAGGCGAAAGGCGAATTGCGAAAGGCGAAAGGCGAAAGGCGAAAGGTGAAAGGCGAAAGGTGAAAGGCGAAAGGCGACAGGCGAAAGGCGAAAGGCGAAAGGCGAATGGCGAAAGGTGAAAGGCGAAGGGCGAGAGGCAAAAGTCAAAATTCCTAACGCCAAAAAAAAAAACGATTTTCAAAACATGAAATAAAAATGAAGAAAGTTAAAATGCCTAAAGCAAAAGAAAAAACGATATTCAAAAGATATAATACAAAAGTGGAAATTGAAAATGCGAAATGGAAAATTCGAAATTATAAATTCGTATTTCAAAAGGCGAAAGGCGAAAAGCGAAAGGCGAATTGCGAAAGGCGAAAGGCGAAAGGCGAAAGGCGAAAGGCGAAAGGCTAAAGGTGAAAGGCGAAAGGCGACAGGCGAAAGGCGAAAGGCGAAAGGCGAAAGGCGAATGGCGAAAGGTGAAAGGCGAAGGGCGAGAGGCAAAAGTCAAAATGCCTAAGGCAAAAAAAAAACGATTTTCAAAACATGAAATAAAAATGAAGAAAGTTAAAATGCCTAAAGCAAAAGAAAAAACGATATTCAAAAGATATAATACAAAAGTGGAAATTGAAAATGCGAAATGGAAAATTCGAAATTCTAAATTCGTATTTCAAAAGGCGAAAGGCGAAAGTCGAAAGGCGAATTGCGAAAGGCGAAAGGCGAAAGGCGAAAGGCGAAAGGTGAAAGGCGAAAGGCGAAAGACGAAAGGCGAAAGGCGAAAGGCGAAAGGCGAGAGGCGAAAGGCGAAAGGCGAAAGGCGAAGGGCGAAAGGCGAAAGGCGGAAGGTGTAAGGCGAAAGGCGAAAGGCGAAAGGCGAATGGCGAAAGGCGAAGGGCGAGAGGCAAAAGTCAAAATGCCTAAGGCAAAAGGAAAAACGATTTTCAAAACATGAAATAAAAATAGACAAATTTAAAATGCCTAAAGCAAAAGAAAAAACGATATTCAAAAGATAAAATACAAAAGTTGAAATTGAAAATGCGAAATGGAAAATTCGAAATTATAAATTCGTATTTCAAAAGGCGAAAGGCGAAAGGCGAATTGCGAAAGGCGAAAGGCGAAAGGCGAAAGGCGAAAGGCGAAAGGTGAAAGGCGAAAGGCGACAGGCGAAAGGCGAAAGGCGAAAGGCGAAAGGCGAATGGCGAAAGGTGAAAGGCGAAGGGCGAGAGGCAAAAGTCAAAATGCCTAAGGCAAAAAAAAAAAACGATTTTCAAAACATGAAATAAAAATGAAGAAAGTGAAAATGCCTAAAGCAAAAGAAAAAACGATATTCAAAAGATATAATACAAAAGTGGAAATTGAAAATGCGAAATGGAAAATTCGAAATTATAAATTCGTATTTCAAAAGGCGAATGGCGAAAGGCGAATTGCGAAAGGCGAAAGGCGAAAGGCGAAAGGCGACAGGCATAAGGCGAAAGGCGAAAGGCGAAAGGCGAAAGGCGAAAGGCGAAAGATGAAAGGCGAAGGGCGAGAGGCAAAAGTCAAAATGCCGAAGGCAAAAGGAAAAACGATTTTCAAAACATGAAATAAAAATAGAGAAATTTAAAATGCCTAAAGCAAAAGAAAAAACGATATTCAAAAGATAAAATACAAAAGTTGAAATTGAAAATGCGAAATGGAAAATTCGAAATTATAAATTCGTATTTCAAAAGGCGAAAGGCGAAAGGCGAATTGCGAAAGGCGAAAGGCGAAAGGCGAAAGGCGAAAGGCGAAAGGTGAAAGGCGAAAGGCGAAAGGCGAAAGGCGAAAGGCGAAAGGCGGAAGGTGTAAGGCGAAAGGCGAAAGGCGAAAGGCGAAAGGCGAAAGGTGAAAGGCGAAAGGCGAAAGACGAAAGGCGAAAGGCGAAAGGCGAAAGACGAGAGGCGAAAGGCGAGAGGCGAAAGGCGAAGGGCGAAGGGCGAAAGGCGAAAGGCGAAAGGCGAAAGGCGAAAGGCGAAAGGCGAAAGGCGAAAGGCGAAAGGCGAAATGTGAAAGGCGAAAGGCGAAAGACGAAAGGCGAAAGGCGAAAGGCGAAAGGCGAGAGGCGAAAGGCGAAAGGCGAAAGGCGAAAGGCGGAAGGCGAAAGGCGAAAGGCGAAAGGCGAATGGCGAAAGGTGAAAGGCGAAGGGCGAGAGGCAAAAGTCAAAATGCCTAAGGCAAAAAACAAACGATTTTCAAAACATGAAATAAAAATGAAGAAACTTAAAACGCCTAAAGCAAAAGAAAAAACGATATTCAAAAGATATAATACAAAAGTGGAAATTGAAAATGCGAAATGGAAAATTCGAAATTATAAATTCGTATTTCAAAAGGCGAAAGGCGAAAGTCGAAAGGCGAAAGGCGAATTGCGAAAGGCGAAAGGCGAACGGCTAAAGGCGAAAGGCGAAAGGCGAAAGGCGAAAGGCGAAAGGCGAAAGGCGAAAGGCGAAAGGTGAAAGGCGAAAGGCGAAAGGCGAAAGGCGAAAGGCGAAAGGCGGAAGGTGTAAGGCGAAAGGCGAAAGGCAAAAGGCGAAAGGCGAAAGGCGAAAGGTGAAAGGCGAAAGGCGAAAGACGAATGGCGAAAGGCGAAAGGCGAAAGACGAGAGGCGAAAGGCGAGAGGCGAAAGGCGAAGGGCGAAAGGCGAAAGGCGAAAGGCGAAAGGCGAAAGGCGAAAGGCGAAAGGCGAAAGGCGAAAGGCGAAAGGTGAAAGGCGAAAGGCGAAAGACGAAAGGCGAAAGGCGAAAGGCGAAAGGCGAAAGGCGAGAGGCGAAAGGCGAAAGGCGAAAGGCGAAAGGCGGAAGGTGTAAGGCGAAAGGCGAAAGGCGAAAGGCGAAAGGCGAAAGGCGAAAGGCGAATGGCGAAAGGCGAAGGGCGAGAGGCAAAAGTCAAAATGCCTAAGGCAAAAGGAAAAACGATTTTCAAAACATGAAATAAAAATGGAGAAATTTAAAATGCCTAAAGCAAAAGAAAAAACCATATTCAAAAGATAAAATACAAAGTTGAAATTTAAAATGCGAAATGGAAAATTCGAAATTATAAATTCGTATTTCAAAAGGCGAAAGGCGAAAGGCGAAAGTCGAAAGGCGAAAGTCGAAAGGCGAAAGGTGAAAGGCGAAAGGCGAAAAGTGAAAGCCGAAAGGCGAAAGGCGAAAGGCGAAAGGTGAAAGGTGAATGGCTAATGGTGAAAGGCGAAAGGCGAAAGGCGAAAGTTGAAAGGCGAAAGGTGAAAGGCGAAAGGCGAAAGGCGAAAGGCGAAAGACGAAAGGCGAGAGGCGAAAGGCGAAAGGCGAAAGGCGAAAAGCGAAAGGCGAAAGGCGAAGGGCGAAAGGCGAAAGGTGGAAGGTGTAAGGCGAAAGGCGAAAGGCGAAAGGCGAAAAGCGAAAGGCGAAAGGCGAAGGGCGAGAGGCAAAAGTCAAAATGCCTAAGGCAAAAGGAAAAACGATTTTCAAAATATGAAATAAAAATAGAGAAATTTATAAAAGCAAAAGAAAAAATGGTATTCAAAAGATAAAATACAAAAGTAGAAATTGAAAATGCGAAATGAAAAATTCGACATTATAAATTCGTATTTCAAAAGGGTAAAGGCGAAACGCGAAATGCGAAAGACGAAAGACGAAAGGCGAACGGCGAAAGTCGAAAGGCGAAACGCGAATGGCGAAAGGCGAAAGGCGAAAGGCGAAAGGCGAAAGGCGAAAGGCGAAAGGCGAAAGGCGAAAGGCGAAAGGCGAAAGTCGAAAGGCGAAAGGCGAAAGGCGAAAGGTGAAAGGCGAAAGGCGAAAGGTGAAAGGCGAAACGCGAAAGTCGAGAGGCGAAAGGCGAAACGCAAATGGCGAAATGCGAAAGGCGAAAGGCGAAAGGCGAAAGGCGAAAGGCGAAAGGCGAAAGGAGAAAGGCGAAAGGCGAAAGGCGAAAGGCGAAAGGCGAAAGGCGGAAGGCGAAAGGCGAAAGGCGAAATGCGAAAGGCGAAAGGCGAAAGGCGGAAGGCGAAAGGCGAAAGGTGAAAGGCGAAAGGCGAAAGGCGAAAGGAGAAAGGCGAAAGGAGAAAGGCGAAAGGCGAAAGGCGAAAGGCGAAAGGCGAAAGGCGAAAGGCGAAAGGCGAAAGGTGAAAGACGAAAGGCGAAAGGCGAAAGGCGAAAGGCGAAAGGCGAGAGGCGAAAGGCGAAAAGCGAAAGGAGAAAGGCGAAAGGAGAAAGGCGAAAGGAGAAAGGCGAAAGGCGAAAGGCGAAAGGCGAAAGGCGAAAGGCGAAAGGCGAAAGGCGAAAGGCGAAAGGTGAAAGGCGAAAGGCGAAAGACGAAAGGCGAAAACGAAAGGCGAAAGGCGAAAGGCGAAAGGCGAGAGGCGAAAGGCGAAAGGCGAAAGGCGAAGGGCGAAAGGCGAAAGGCGGAAGGTGTAAGGCGAAAGGCGAAAGGCGAAAGGCGAAAAGCGAAAGGCGAAAGGCGAAGGGCGAGAGGCAAAAGTCAAAATGCCTAAGGCAAAAGGAAAAACGATTTTCAAAATATGAAATAAAAATAGAGAAATTTATAAAAGCAAAAGAAAAAATGGTATTCAAAAGATAAAATACAAAAGTAGAAATTGAAAATGCGAAATGAAAAATTCGACATTATAAATTCGTATTTCAAAAGGGTAAAGGCGAAATGCGAAATGCGAAAGGCGAAAGACGAAAGGCGAACGGCGAAAGTCGAAAGGCGAAACGCGAATGGCGAAAGGCGAAAGGCGAAAGGCGAAAGGCGAAAGGCGAAAGGCGAAAGGCGAAAGGCGAAAGGCGAAAGGCGAAAGGCGAAAGGCGAAAGGCGAAAGTCGAAAGGCGAAAGGCGAAAGGCGAAAGGTGAAAGGCGAAAGGCGAAAGGTGAAAGGCGAAACGCGAAAGTCGAGAGGCGAAAGGCGAAACGCAAATGGCGAAAGTCGAAAGGCGAAAGGCGAAATGCGAAAGGCGAAAGCGAAATGCGAAAGGCGAAAGGCGAAAGGCGAAAGACGAAAGGCGAAAGGCGAAAGGCGAAAGGCGAAAGTCGAAAGGCGAAAGTCGAAAGGCGAAAGTCGAAAGGCGAAAGGTGAAAGGCGAAAGGCGAAAAGTGAAAGCCGAAAGGCGAAAGGCGAAAGGTGAAAGGTGAAAGGTGAATGGCTAATGGTGAAAGGCGAAAGGCGAAAGACGAAAGTTGAAAGGCGAAAGGCGAAAGGTGAAAGGCGAAAGGCGAAAGACGAAAGGCGAGAGGCGAAAGGCGAAAGGCGAAAGGCGAAAAGCGAAAGGCGAAAGGCGAAGGGCGAAAGGCGAAAGGTGGAAGGTGTAAGGCGAAAGGCGAAAAGCGAAAGGCGAAAGGCGAAGGGCGAGAGGCAAAAGTCAAAATGCCTAAGGCAAAAGGAAAAACGATTTTCAAAATATGAAATAAAAATAGAGAAAGTTATAAAAGCAAAAGAAAAAATGGTATTCAAAAGATAAAATACAAAAGTAGAAATTGAAAATGCGAAATGAAAAATTCGACAATATAAATTCGTATTTCAAAAGGGTAAAGGCGAAATGCGAAATGCGAAAGGCGAAAGACGAAAGGCGAACGGCGAAAGTCGAAAGGCGAATTGCGAATGGCGAAAGGCGAAAGGCGAAAGGCGAAAGGCGAAAGGCGAAAGGCGAAAGGCGAAAGGCGAAAGGCGAAAGGTGAAAGGCGAAAGGCAAAAGGTGAAAGGCGAAGCGCGAAAGTCGAGAGGCGAAAGGCGAAACGCAAATGGCGAAAGGCGAAAGGCGAAAGGCGAAAGGCAAAAGGCGAAAGGCGAAAGGCGAAAGGCGAAAGGAGAAAGGCGAAAGGCGTAAGGCGAAAAGCGAAAGGCGGAAGGCGAAAGGCGAAATGCGAAAGGCGAAAGGCGAAAGGCGAAAGGCGAAAGGCGGAAGGCGAAAGGCGAAAGGTGAATGGCGAAAGGCGAAAGGCGAAAGGAGAAAGGCGAAAGGAGAAAGGCGAAAGGCGAAAGGCGAAAGGCGAAAGGCGAAAGGCGAAAGGCGAAAGGCGAAAGGTGAAAGACGAAAGGCGAAAGGCGAAAGGCGTAAGGCGAAAGGCGAAAGGCGAAAGGCGAGAGGCGAAATGCGAAAGGCGAAAGGCGAAAAGCGAAAGGAGAAAGGCGAAAGGAGAAAGGCGAAAGGCGAAAGGCGAAAGGCGAAAGGCGAAAGGCGAAAGGTGAAAGGCGAAAGGCGAAAGACGAAAGGCGAAAGGCGAAAGGCGAAAGGCGAGAGGCGAGAGGCGAAAGGCGAAAGGCGAAAGGCGAAGGGCGAATGGCGAAAGGCGGAAGGTGTAAGGCGAAAGGCGAAAGGCGAAAGGCGAATGGCGAAAGGCGAAGGGCGAGAGGCAAAAGTCAAAATGCCTAAGGCAAAAGGAAAAACGATTTTCAAAACATGAAATAAAAATAGAGAAATTTAAAATGCCTAAAGCAAAAGAAAAAACGATATTCAAAAGATAAAATACAAAAGTTGAAATTGAAAATGCGAAATGGAAAATTCGAAATTATAAATTCGTATTTCAAAAGGCGAAAGGCGAAAGGCGAAAGGCGAAAGGCGAATTGCGAAAGGCGAAAGGCGAAAGGCGAAAGGTGAAAGGCGAAAGGTGAAAGGCGAAAGGCGACAGGCGAAAGGCGAAAGGCGAAAGGCGAATGGCGAAAGGTGAAAGGCGAAGGGCGAGAGGCAAAAGTCAAAATTCCTAACGCCAAAAAAAAAAACGATTTTCAAAACATGAAATAAAAATGAAGAAAGTTAAAATGCCTAAAGCAAAAGAAAAAACGATATTCAAAAGATATAATACAAAAGTGGAAATTGAAAATGCGAAATGGAAAATTCGAAATTATAAATTCGTATTTCAAAAGGCGAAAGGCGAAAAGCGAAAGGCGAATTGCGAAAGGCGAAAGGCGAAAGGCGAAAGGCGAAAGGCGAAAGGCTAAAGGTGAAAGGCGAAAGGCGACAGGCGAAAGGCGAAAGGCGAAAGGCGAAAGGCGAATGGCGAAAGGTGAAAGGCGAAGGGCGAGAGGCAAAAGTCAAAATGCCTAAGGCAAAAAAAAAACGATTTTCAAAACATGAAATAAAAATGAAGAAAGTTAAAATGCCTAAAGCAAAAGAAAAAACGATATTCAAAAGATATAATACAAAAGTGGAAATTGAAAATGCGAAATGGAAAATTCGAAATTCTAAATTCGTATTTCAAAAGGCGAAAGGCGAAAGTCGAAAGGCGAATTGCGAAAGGCGAAAGGCGAAAGGCGAAAGGCGAAAGGTGAAAGGCGAAAGGCGAAAGACGAAAGGCGAAAGGCGAAAGGCGAAAGGCGAGAGGCGAAAGGCGAAAGGCGAAAGGCGAAGGGCGAAAGGCGAAAGGCGGAAGGTGTAAGGCGAAAGGCGAAAGGCGAAAGGCGAATGGCGAAAGGCGAAGGGCGAGAGGCAAAAGTCAAAATGCCTAAGGCAAAAGGAAAAACGATTTTCAAAACATGAAATAAAAATAGACAAATTTAAAATGCCTAAAGCAAAAGAAAAAACGATATTCAAAAGATAAAATACAAAAGTTGAAATTGAAAATGCGAAATGGAAAATTCGAAATTATAAATTCGTATTTCAAAAGGCGAAAGGCGAAAGGCGAATTGCGAAAGGCGAAAGGCGAAAGGCGAAAGGCGAAAGGCGAAAGGTGAAAGGCGAAAGGCGACAGGCGAAAGGCGAAAGGCGAAAGGCGAAAGGCGAATGGCGAAAGGTGAAAGGCGAAGGGCGAGAGGCAAAAGTCAAAATGCCTAAGGCAAAAAAAAAAAACGATTTTCAAAACATGAAATAAAAATGAAGAAAGTGAAAATGCCTAAAGCAAAAGAAAAAACGATATTCAAAAGATATAATACAAAAGTGGAAATTGAAAATGCGAAATGGAAAATTCGAAATTATAAATTCGTATTTCAAAAGGCGAATGGCGAAAGGCGAATTGCGAAAGGCGAAAGGCGAAAGGCGAAAGGCGACAGGCATAAGGCGAAAGGCGAAAGGCGAAAGGCGAAAGGCGAAAGATGAAAGGCGAAGGGCGAGAGGCAAAAGTCAAAATGCCGAAGGCAAAAGGAAAAACGATTTTCAAAACATGAAATAAAAATAGAGAAATTTAAAATGCCTAAAGCAAAAGAAAAAACGATATTCAAAAGATAAAATACAAAAGTTGAAATTGAAAATGCGAAATGGAAAATTCGAAATTATAAATTCGTATTTCAAAAGGCGAAAGGCGAAAGGCGAATTGCGAAAGGCGAAAGGCGAAAGGCGAAAGGCGAAAGGCGAAAGGTGAAAGGCGAAAGGCGAAAGGCGAAAGGCGAAAGGCGAAAGGCGGAAGGTGTAAGGCGAAAGGCGAAAGGCGAAAGGCGAAAGGCGAAAGGTGAAAGGCGAAAGGCGAAAGACGAAAGGCGAAAGGCGAAAGGCGAAAGACGAGAGGCGAAAGGCGAGAGGCGAAAGGCGAAGGGCGAAGGGCGAAAGGCGAAAGGCGAAAGGCGAAAGGCGAAAGGCGAAAGGCGAAAGGCGAAAGGCGAAAGGCGAAATGTGAAAGGCGAAAGGCGAAAGACGAAAGGCGAAAGGCGAAAGGCGAAAGGCGAGAGGCGAAAGGCGAAAGGCGAAAGGCGAAAGGCGGAAGGCGAAAGGCGAAAGGCGAAAGGCGAATGGCGAAAGGTGAAAGGCGAAGGGCGAGAGGCAAAAGTCAAAATGCCTAAGGCAAAAAACAAACGATTTTCAAAACATGAAATAAAAATGAAGAAACTTAAAACGCCTAAAGCAAAAGAAAAAACGATATTCAAAAGATATAATACAAAAGTGGAAATTGAAAATGCGAAATGGAAAATTCGAAATTATAAATTCGTATTTCAAAAGGCGAAAGGCGAAAGTCGAAAGGCGAAAGGCGAATTGCGAAAGGCGAAAGGCGAACGGCTAAAGGCGAAAGGCGAAAGGCGAAAGGCGAAAGGCGAAAGGCGAAAGGCGAAAGGCGAAAGGTGAAAGGCGAAAGGCGAAAGGCGAAAGGCGAAAGGCGAAAGGCGGAAGGTGTAAGGCGAAAGGCGAAAGGCAAAAGGCGAAAGGCGAAAGGCGAAAGGTGAAAGGCGAAAGGCGAAAGACGAATGGCGAAAGGCGAAAGGCGAAAGACGAGAGGCGAAAGGCGAGAGGCGAAAGGCGAAGGGCGAAAGGCGAAAGGCGAAAGGCGAAAGGCGAAAGGCGAAAGGCGAAAGGCGAAAGGCGAAAGGCGAAAGGTGAAAGGCGAAAGGCGAAAGACGAAAGGCGAAAGGCGAAAGGCGAAAGGCGAAAGGCGAGAGGCGAAAGGCGAAAGGCGAAAGGCGAAAGGCGGAAGGTGTAAGGCGAAAGGCGAAAGGCGAAAGGCGAAAGGCGAAAGGCGAAAGGCGAATGGCGAAAGGCGAAGGGCGAGAGGCAAAAGTCAAAATGCCTAAGGCAAAACGAAAAACGATTTTCAAAACATGAAATAAAAATAGAGAAATTTAAAATGCCTAAATCAAAAGAAAAAACGATATTCAAAAGATAAAATACAAAAGTTGAAATTGAAAATGCGAAATGGAAAATTCGAAATTATAAATTCGTATTTCAAAAGGCGAAAGGCGAAAGGCGAAAGGCGAAAGGCGAATTGCGAAAGGCGAAAGGCGAAAGGCGAAAGGCGAAAGGCGAAAGGCGAAAGGTGAAAGGCGAAAGGCGACAGGCGAAAGGCGAAAGGCGAAAGGCGAATGGCGAAAGGTGAAAGGCGAAGGGCGAGAGGCAAAAGTCAAAATGCCTAAGGCAAAAAAAAAATGATTTTCAAAACATGAAATAAAAATGAAGAAAGTTAAAATGCCTAAAGCAAAAGAAAAAACGATATTCAAAAGATATAATCCAAAAGTGGAAATTGAAAATGCGAAATGGAAAATTCGAAATTATAAATTCGTATTTCAAAAGCCGAAAGGCGAAAGGCGAAAGTCGAAAGGCGAAAGGCGAATTGCGAAAGGCGAAAGGCGAAAGGCTAAAGGCGAAAGGCGAAAGGCGAAAGGCGAAAGGCGAAAGGCGAAAGGTGAAAGGCGAAAGGCGAAAGGCGAAAGGCGAAAGGCGAAAGGCGAAAGGCGAAAGGCGAAAGGCGAAAGGCGAAAGGCGAAAGGCGAAAGGCGAAAGGCGAAAGGCGAAAGGCTAAAGCGAAAGACGAAAGGCGAAAGGCGAAAGGCGAAAGGCGAAAGTCGAAAGGCGAAAGGCGAAAGGTGAAAGGCGAAAGGCGAAAGTTGAAAGGCGAAAGGCGAAAGGCGAAAGGCGAAAGGCGAAAGGCGAAAGGCGAAAAGGGAAAGGCGAATGGCTAATGGCGAAAGGCGAAAGGCGAAAGACGAAAGTTGAAAGGCGAAAGGCGAAAGGTGAAAGGCGAAAGGCGAAAGGCAAAATGCGAAAGGCGAAAGGCGAGAGGCGAAAGGCGAAAGGCGCAAGGCGAAAAGCGAAAGGCGAAAGGCGAAGGGCGAAAGGCGAAAGGCGGAAGGTGTAAGGCGAAAGGCGAAAGGCGAAAAGCGAAAGGCGAAAGGCGAAAGGCGAAGGGCGAGAGGCAAAAGTCAAAATGCCTAAGGCAAAAGGAAAAGTGATTTTCAAAACATGAAATAAACATAGAGAAATTTAAAATGCCTAAAGCAAAAGAAAAAACGATATTCAAAAGATAAAGTACAAAAGTTGAAATTGAAAATGCGAAATGGAAAATTCGAAATTATAAATTCGTATTTCAAAAGGCTAAAGGCGAAATGCGAATTGCGAAAGGCGTAAGACGAAAGGCGAAGGGCGAAAGTCGAAAGGCGAAATGCGAAACGCGAATGGCGAAAGGCGAAAGGCGAAAGGCGAAAGGCGAAAGGCGAAAGGCGAAAGGCGAAAGGCGAAAGGCGAAAGGTGAAAGGCGAAAGGTGAAAGGCGAAAGGCGAAAGGTGAAAGGCGAAGCGCGAAAGTCGAGAGGCGAAAGGCGAAACGCGAATGGCGAAAGGCGAAAGGCGAAAGGTGAAAGGCGAAAGGCGAAAGGCGAAAGGTGAAAGGCGAAGCGCGAAAGTCGAGAGGCGAAAGGCGAAACGCGAATGGCGAAAGGCGAAAGGCGAAAGGTGAAAGGCGAAAGGCGAAAGGCGAAAGGTGAAAGGCGAAAGGTGAAAGGCGAAAAGTGAAAGGCGAAAGGCGAAAGGTGAAAAGTGAAAGGCGAAGCGCGAAAGTCGAGAGGCGAAAGGCGAAACGCGAATGGTGAAAGGCGAAAGGCGAAAGGCGAAAGGCGAAAGGCGAAAGGCGAAAGGCGAAGGCGAAAGGTGAAAGGTGAAAGGCGAAGGGCGAGAGGCAAAAGTCAAAATGCTTAAGGCAAAAGGAAAAACGATTTTCAAAACATTAAATGAAAATGGAGAAATTTAAAATGCCTAAAGCAAAAGAAAAAACCATATTCAAAAGATAAAATACAAAAGTTGAAATTGAAAATTCGAAATGGAAAATTCGAAATTATATATTTGTATTTCAAAAGGCTAAAGGCGAAATGAGAATTGCGAAAGGCGAAAGACGAAAGGCGAAGGGCGAAAGTCGAAAGGCGAAAGGCGAAACGCGAATGGCGAAAGGCGAAAGGCGAAAGGTGAAAGGTGAAAGGCGAAGCGCGAAATTCGAGAGGCGAAAGGCGAAACGCGAATGGCGAAAGGCGAAATGCGAAAGGCGAAAGGCGAAAGGCGAAAGGCAAAAGGCGAAAGGCGAAAGGCGAAAGGCGAAAGGCGAAAGGCGAAAGGCGAAAGCGAAAGGCGAAAGGCGAAAGGCGAAAGGCGAAAGCGAAAGGCGAAAGGCGAAAGGCGAAATGCGAAAGTCGAAAGGCGAAAGGCGAAAGGCGAAAGGCGAAAGGCGAAAAGCGAAAAGCGAAAGGCGAAAAGCGAAAGGCGAAAAGCGAAAGGCGAAAGTCGAAAGGCGAAAGGCGAAAGGTGAAAGGCGAAAGGTGAAAGGCGAAAGGCGAAAGGTGAAAGGTGAAAGGCGAAGCGCGAAAGTCGAGAGGCGAAAGGCGAAACGCGAATGGCGAAAGGCGAAAGGCGAAAGGCGAAAGGCGAAAGGCGAATTGCGAAAGGCGAAAGGCGAAAGGCGAAACCCGAATGGCGCAAGGTGAAGGGCGAAAGGCGAAAGGCGAAAGGCGAAGGGCAAAAGACGAAACGCGAAAGGCGAAAGGCGAAAGGCGAAAGGTGAAAGGCGAAAGGTGAAAGGCGAAAATTGAAAGGCGAAAGGCGAAAGGTGAAAAGTGAAAGGCGAAGCGCGAAAGTCGAGAGGCGAAAGGCGAAACGCGAATGGTGAAAGGCGAAAGGCGAAAGGCGAAAGGCGAAAGGCGAATTGCGAAAGGCGAAAGGCGAAAGGCGAAAGGCGAAAGGCGAAACCCGAATGGCGCAAGGTGAAAGGCGAAAGGCGAAAGGCGAAAGGCGAAGGGCAAAAGACGAAACGCGAAAGGCGAAAGGCGAAAGGCGAAAGGCGAAAGGCGAAAGGCGAAAGTCGAAAGGCGAAAGGTGAAAGTCGAAATTTGAAAGGCGAAAATTGAAAGGCGAAAGGCGAAAGGTGAAAAGTGAAAGGCGAAGCGCGAAAGTCGAGAGGCGAAAGGCGAAACGCGAATGGTGAAAGGCGAAAGGCGAAAGGCGAAAGGCGAAAGGCGAAAGGCGAAACGCGAAGCGCGAAAGTCGAGAGGCGAAAGGCGAAACGCGAATGGTGAAAGGCGAAAGGCGAAAGGCGAAAGGCGAAAGGCGAAAGGCGAAAGGCGAAAGGCGAAAGGCGAGAGGCGAAAGGCGAAAGGCGAAAGGCGAAAGGCGAAAGGCGAAAGGCGAAAGGCGAAAGGTGAAAGGCGAAGCGCGAAAGTCGAGAGGCGAAAGGTGAAACGCAAATGGCGAAAGGCGAAAGGCGAAAGGCGAAAGGCAAAAGGCGAAAGGCGAAAGGCGAAAGGCGAAAGGAGAAAGGCGAAAGGCGAAAGGCGAAAGGCGGAAGGCGAAAGGCGAAAGGCGAAATGCGAAAGGCGAAAGGCGAAAGTCGAAAGGCGAAAGGCGGAAGGCGAAAGGCGAAAGGTGAAAGGCGAAAGGCGAAAGGCGAAAGGAGAAAGGCGAAAGGAGAAAGGCGAAAGGCGAAAGGCGAAAGGCGAAAGGTGAAAGGCGAAAGGCGAAAGGCGAAAGGCGAAAGGCGAAAGGCGAAAGGCGAAAGGCGAGAGGCGAAAGGCGAAAGGCGAAAGGCGAAAAGCGAAAGGAGAAAGGCGAAAGGAGAAAGGCGAAAGGCGAAAGGCGAAAGGCGAAAGGCGAAAGGCGAAAGGCGAAAGGCGAAAGGTGAAAGGCGTAGGAAAACGGAAAAAAAAAAAACGATTTTCAAAACATGAAATAAAAATGAAGAAAGTTAAAATGCCTAAAGCAAAAGAAAAAACGATATTCAAAAGATATAATACAAAAGTGGAAATTGAAAATGCGAAATGGAAAATTCGAAATTATAAATTCGTATTTCAAAAGGCGAAAGGCGAAAGGCGAATTGCGAAAGGCGAAAGGCGAAAGGCGAAAGGTGAAAGGCGAAAGGCGACAGGCGAAAGGCGAAAGGCGAAAGGCGAAAGGCGAATGGCGAAAGGTGAAAGGCGAAGGGCGAGAGGCAAAAGTCAAAATGCCTAAGGCAAAAAAAAAACGATTTTCAAAACATGAAATAAAAATGAAGAAAGTTAAAATGCCTAAAGCAAAAGAAAAAACGATATTCAAAAGATATAATACAAAAGTGGAAATTGAAAATGCGATATGGAAAATTCTAAATTCTAAATTCGTATTTCAAAAGGCGAAAGGCGAAAGGCGAAAGTCGAAAGGCGAATTGCGAAAGGCGAAAGGCGAAAGGCGAAAGGCGAAAGGCGAAAGGCGAAAGGCGAAAGGCGAAAGGCGAAAGGCGAAAGGCGAAAGGCGAAAGGCGAAAGGCGAAAGGCGAAAGGCGAAAGGCGAAAGGTGAAAGGCGAAAGGCGAAAGACGAAAGGCGAAAGGCGAAAGGCGAAAGGCGAAAGGCGAGAGGCGAAAGGCGAAAGGCGAAAGGCGAAGGGCGAAAGGCGAAAGGCGGAAGGTGTAAGGCGAAAGGCGAAAGGCGAAAGGCGAATGGCGAAAGGCGAAGGGCGAGAGGTAAAAGTCAAAATGCCTAAGGCAAAAGGAAAAACGATTTTCAAAACATGAAATAAAAATAGACAAATTTAAAATGCCTAAAGCAAAAGAAAAAACGATATTCAAAAGATAAAATACAAAAGTTGAAATTGAAAATGCGAAATGGAAAATTCGAAATTATAAATTCGTATTTCAAAAGGCGAAAGGCGAAAGGCGAAAGGCGAAAGGCGAATTGCGAAAGGCGAAAGGCGAAAGGTGAAAGGCGAAAGGCGACAGGCGAAAGGCGAAAGGCGAAAGGCAAAGGCGAATGGCGAAAGGTGAAAGGCGAAGAGCGAGAGGCAAAAGTCACAATGCCTAAGGCAAAAAAAAAACGATTTTCAAAACATGAAATAAAAATGAAGAAAGTTAAAATGCCTAAAGCAAAAGAAAAAACGATATTCAAAAGATATAATACAAAAGTGGAAATTGAAAATGCGAAATGGAAAATTCGAAATTATAAATTCGTATTTCAAAAGGCGAAAGGCGAATTGCGAATTGCGAAAGGCGAAAGGCGAAAGGCGAAAGGCGACAGGCATAAGGCGAAAGGCGAAAGGCGAATGGCGAAAGGTGAAAGGCGAAGGGCGAGAGGCAAAAGTCAAAATGCCTAAGGCAAAAGGAAAAACGATTTTCAAAACATGAAATAAAAATAGAGAAATTTAAAATGCCTAAAGCAAAAGAAAAAACGATATTCAAAAGATAAAATACAAAAGTTGAAATTGAAAATGCGAAATGGAAAATTCGAAATTATAAATTCGTATTTCAAAAGGCGAAAGGCGAAAGGCGAATTGCGAAAGGCGAAAGGCGAAAGGCGAAAGGCGAAAGGCGAAAGGCGAAAGGCGAAAGGCGAAAGGCGAAAGGCGAAAGGCGAAAGGCGAAAGGCGAAAGGTGAAAGGCGAAAGGCGACAGGCGAAAGGCGAAAGGCGAAAGGCGAAAGGCGAATGGCGAAAGGTGAAAGGCGAAGGGCGAGAGGCAAAAGTCAAAATGCCTAAGGCAAAAAAAAAACGATTTTCAAAACATGAAATAAAAATGAAGAAAGTTAAAATGCCTAAAGCAAAAGAAAAAACGATATTCAAAAGATATAATACAAAAGTGGAAATTGAAAATGCGAAATGGAAAATTCGAAATTATACATTCGTATTTCAAAAGGCGAAAGGCGAAAGTCGAAAGGCGAAAGGCGAATTGCGAAAGGCGAAAGGCGAAAGGCTAAAGGCGAAAGGCGAAAGGCGAAAGGCGAAAGGCGAAAGGCGAAAGACGAAAGGCGAAAGGCGAAAGGCGAAAGGCGGAAGGTGAAAGGCGAAAGGCGAAAGGCGAAAGGCGAAAGGCGAAAGGCGGAAGGTGTAAGGCGAAAGGCGAAAGGCGAAAGGCGAAAAGCGAAAGGTGAAAGGCGAAAGGCGAAAGACGAAAGGCGAAAGGCGAAAGGCGAAAGGCGAAAGACGAGAGGCGAAAGGCGAAAGGCGAAGGGCGAAAGGCGAAAGGCGAAAGGCGAAAGGCGAAAGGCGAAAGGCGAAAGGCGAAAGGCGAAAGGCGAAAGGCGAAAGGCGAAAGGCGAAAGGTGAAAGGCGAAAGGCGAAAGACGAAAGGCGAAAGGCGAAAGGCGAAAGGTGAGAGGCGAAAGGCGAAAGGCGAAAGGCGAAAGGCGGAAGGTGTAGGGCGAAAGGCGAAAGGCGAAAGGCGAAAGGCGAATGGCGAAAGGCGAAGGGCGAGAGGCAAAAGTCAAAATGCCTAAGGCAAAAGGAAAAACGATTTTCAAAACATGAAATAAAAATAGAGAAATTTAAAATGCCTAAAGCAAAAGAAAAAACGATATTCAAAAGATATAATACAAAAGTGGAAATTGAAAATACGAAATGGAAAATTCGAAATTATAAATTCGTATTTCAAAAGCCGAAAGGCGAAAGTCGAAAGACGAAAGGCGAATTACGAAAGGCGAAAGGCTAAAGGCGAAAGGCGAAAGGCGAAAGGCGAAAGGCGAAAGGCGAAAGGCGAAAGGCGAAAGGCGAAAGGCGAAAGGTGAAAGGCGAAAGGCGAAAGGCGAAAGGCGAAAGGCGAAAGGCGGAAGGTGTAAGGCGAAAGGCGAAAGGCGAAAGGCGAGAGGCGAAAGGTGAAAGGCGAAAGGCGAAAGACGAAAGGCGAAAGGCGAAAGGCGAAAGGCGAAAGACGAGAGGCGAAAAGCGAAAGGCGAAAGGCGAAAGGTGAAAGGCGAAAGGCGAAAGGCGAAAGGCGGAAGGTGTAAGGCGAAAGGCGAAAGGCGAAAGGCGGAAGGTGTAAGGCGAAAGGCGAAAGGCGAAAGGCGAAAGGTGAAAGGCGAAAGGCGAAAGACGAAAGGCGAAAGGCGAAAGGCGAAAGGCGAAAGACGAGAGGCGAAAGGCGAAAGGCGAAAGGCGAAAGGCGAAAGTCGAAAGACGAAAGGCGAATTACGAAAGGCGAAAGGCTAAAGGCGAAAGGCGAAAGGCGAAAGGCGAAAGGCGAAAGGCGAAAGGCGAAAGGTGAAAGGTGAAAGGCGAAAGGCGAAAGGCGAAAGGCGAAAGGCGAAAGGCGAAAGGCGAAAGGCGGAAGGTGTAAGGCGAAAGGCGAAAGGCGAAAGGCGAAAGGTGAAAGGCGAAAGGCGAAAGACGAAAGGCGAAAGGCGAAAGGCGAAAGGCGAAAGGCGAAAGGCGAAAGACGAGAGGCGAAAGGCGAAAGGCGAAAGGTGAAAGGCGAAAGGCGAAAGGCGAAAGGCGAAAGGCGAAAGGCGAAAGGCGAAAGGCGAAAGGCGAAAGGCGAAAGGCGAAAGGCGAAAGATGAAAGGCGAAAGGCGAAAGACGAAAGGCGAAAGGCGAAAGGCGAAAGGCGAGAGGCGAAAGGCGAAAGGCGAAAGGCGAAAGGCGAAAGGCGGAAGGTGTAAGGCGAAAGGCGAAAGGCGAAAGGCGAAGGGCGAGAGGCAAAAGTCAAAATGCCTAAGGCAAAAGGAAAAACGATTTTCAAAACATGAAATAAAAATAGAGAAATTTAAAATGCCTAAAGCAAAAGAAAAAACGATATTCAAAAGATAAAATACAAAAGTTGAAATTGAAAATGCGAAATGGAAAATTCGAAATTATAAATTCGTATTTCAAAAGGCGAAAGGCGAAAGGCGAAAGGCGAATTGCGAAAGGCGAAAGGCGAAAGGCGAAAGGCGAAAGGCGAAAGGCGAATGGCGAAAGGCGAAAGGTGAAAGGCGAAAGGCGACAGGCGAAAGGCGAAAGGCGAAAGGCGAAAGGCGAATGGCGAAAGGTGAAAGGCGAAGGGCGAGAGGCAAAAGTCAAAATGCCTAAGGCAAAAAAAAAACGATTTTCAAAACATGAAATAAAAATGAAGAAAGTTAAAATGCCTAAAGCAAAAGAAAAAACGATATTCAAAAGATATAATACAAAAGTGGAAATTGAAAATGCGATATGGAAAATTCTAAATTCTAAATTCGTATTTCAAAAGGCGAAAGGCGAAAGGCGAAAGTCGAAAGGCGAATTGCGAAAGGCGAAAGGCGAAAGGCGAAAGGCGAAAGGCGAAAGGCGAAAGGCGAAAGGCGAAAGGCGAAAGGCGAAAGGCGAAAGGCGAAAGGCGAAAGGCGAAAGGCGAAAGGCGAAAGGCGAAAGGTGAAAGGCGAAAGGCGAAAGACGAAAGGCGAAAGGCGAAAGGCGAAAGGCGAAAGGCGAGAGGCGAAAGGCGAAAGGCGAAAGGCGAAGGGCGAAAGGCGAAAGGCGGAAGGTGTAAGGCGAAAGGCGAAAGGCGAAAGGCGAATGGCGAAAGGCGAAGGGCGAGAGGTAAAAGTCAAAATGCCTAAGGCAAAAGGAAAAACGATTTTCAAAACATGAAATAAAAATAGACAAATTTAAAATGCCTAAAGCAAAAGAAAAAACGATATTCAAAAGATAAAATACAAAAGTTGAAATTGAAAATGCGAAATGGAAAATTCGAAATTATAAATTCGTATTTCAAAAGGCGAAAGGCGAAAGGCGAAAGGCGAAAGGCGAATTGCGAAAGGCGAAAGGCGAAAGGTGAAAGGCGAAAGGCGACAGGCGAAAGGCGAAAGGCGAAAGGCAAAGGCGAATGGCGAAAGGTGAAAGGGGAAGAGCGAGAGGCAAAAGTCACAATGCCTAAGGCAAAAAAAAAACGATTTTCAAAACATGAAATAAAAATGAAGAAAGTTAAAATGCCTAAAGCAAAAGAAAAAACGATATTCAAAAGATATAATACAAAAGTGGAAATTGAAAATGCGAAATGGAAAATTCGAAATTATAAATTCGTATTTCAAAAGGCGAAAGGCGAATTGCGAATTGCGAAAGGCGAAAGGCGAAAGGCGAAAGGCGACAGGCATAAGGCGAAAGGCGAAAGGCGAATGGCGAAAGGTGAAAGGCGAAGGGCGAGAGGCAAAAGTCAAAATGCCTAAGGCAAAAGGAAAAACGATTTTCAAAACATGAAATAAAAATAGAGAAATTTAAAATGCCTAAAGCAAAAGAAAAAACGATATTCAAAAGATAAAATACAAAAGTTGAAATTGAAAATGCGAAATGGAAAATTCGAAATTATAAATTCGTATTTCAAAAGGCGAAAGGCGAAAGGCGAATTGCGAAAGGCGAAAGGCGAAAGGCGAAAGGCGAAAGGCGAAAGGCGAAAGGCGAAAGGCGAAAGGCGAAAGGCGAAAGGCGAAAGGCGAAAGGCGAAAGGTGAAAGGCGAAAGGCGACAGGCGAAAGGCGAAAGGCGAAAGGCGAAAGGCGAATGGCGAAAGGTGAAAGGCGAAGGGCGAGAGGCAAAAGTCAAAATGCCTAAGGCAAAAAAAAAACGATTTTCAAAACATGAAATAAAAATGAAGAAAGTTAAAATGCCTAAAGCAAAAGAAAAAACGATATTCAAAAGATATAATACAAAAGTGGAAATTGAAAATGCGAAATGGAAAATTCGAAATTATACATTCGTATTTCAAAAGGCGAAAGGCGAAAGTCGAAAGGCGAAAGGCGAATTGCGAAAGGCGAAAGGCGAAAGGCTAAAGGCGAAAGGCGAAAGGCGAAAGGCGAAAGGCGAAAGGCGAAAGACGAAAGGCGAAAGGCGAAAGGCGAAAGGCGGAAGGTGAAAGGCGAAAGGCGAAAGGCGAAAGGCGAAAGGCGAAAGGCGGAAGGTGTAAGGCGAAAGGCGAAAGGCGAAAGGCGAAAAGCGAAAGGTGAAAGGCGAAAGGCGAAAGACGAAAGGCGAAAGGCGAAAGGCGAAAGGCGAAAGACGAGAGGCGAAAGGCGAAAGGCGAAGGGCGAAAGGCGAAAGGCGAAAGGCGAAAGGCGAAAGGCGAAAGGCGAAAGGCGAAAGGCGAAAGGCGAAAGGCGAAAGGCGAAAGGCGAAAGGTGAAAGGCGAAAGGCGAAAGACGAAAGGCGAAAGGCGAAAGGCGAAAGGTGAGAGGCGAAAGGCGAAAGGCGAAAGGCGAAAGGCGAAAGGCGGAAGGTGTAGGGCGAAAGGCGAAAGGCGAAAGGCGAAAGGCGAAAGGCGAATGGCGAAAGGCGAAGGGCGAGAGGCAAAAGTCAAAATGCCTAAGGCAAAAGGAAAAACGATTTTCAAAACATGAAATAAAAATAGAGAAATTTAAAATGCCTAAAGCAAAAGAAAAAACGATATTCAAAAGATATAATACAAAAGTGGAAATTGAAAATACGAAATGGAAAATTCGAAATTATAAATTCGTATTTCAAAAGCCGAAAGGCGAAAGGCGAAAGTCGAAAGACGAAAGGCGAATTACGAAAGGCGAAAGGCTAAAGGCGAAAGGCGAAAGGCGAAAGGCGAAAGGCGAAAGGCGAAAGGCGAAAGGCGAAAGGCGAAAGGCGAAAGGTGAAAGGCGAAAGGCGAAAGGCGAAAGGCGAAAGGCGAAAGGCGGAAGGTGTAAGGCGAAAGGCGAAAGGCGAAAGGCGAGAGGCGAAAGGTGAAAGGCGAAAGGCGAAAGACGAAAGGCGAAAGGCGAAAGGCGAAAGGCGAAAGACGAGAGGCGAAAAGCGAAAGGCGAAAGGCGAAAGGTGAAAGGCGAAAGGCGAAAGGCGAAAGGCGGAAGGTGTAAGGCGAAAGGCGAAAGGCGAAAGGCGGAAGGTGTAAGGCGAAAGGCGAAAGGCGAAAGGCGAAAGGTGAAAGGCGAAAGGCGAAAGACGAAAGGCGAAAGGCGAAAGGCGAAAGGCGAAAGACGAGAGGCGAAAGGCGAAAGGCGAAGGGCGAAAGGCGAAAGGCGAAAGGCGAAAGGCGAAAGGCGAAAGGCGAAAGGCGAAAGGCGAAAGGCGAAAGGCGAAAGGCGAAAGGCGAAAGGCGAAAGGCGAAAGGCGAAAGGCGAAAGGCGAAAGGCGAAAGGTGAAAGGCGAAAGGCGAAAGACGAAAGGCGAAAGGCGAAAGGCGAAAGGTGAGAGGCGAAAGGCGAAAGGCGAAAGGCGAAAGGCGAAAGGCGAAAGGCGGAAGGTGTAGGGCGAAAGGCGAAAGGCGAAAGGCGAAAGGCGAAAGGCGAATGGCGAAAGGCGAAGGGCGAGAGGCAAAAGTCAAAATGCCTAAGGCAAAAGGAAAAACGATTTTCAAAACATGAAATAAAAATGAAGAAAGTTAAAATGCCTAAAGCAAAAGAAAAAACGATATTCAAAAGATATAATACAAAAGTGGAAATTGAAAATACGAAATGGAAAATTCGAAATTATAAATTCGTATTTCAAAAGCCGAAAGGCGAAAGGCGAAAGTCGAAAGACGAAAGGCGAATTACGAAAGGCGAAAGGCTAAAGGCGAAAGGCGAAAGGCGAAAGGCGAAAGGCGAAAGGCGAAAGGCGAAAGGTGAAAGGTGAAAGGCGAAAGGCGAAAGGCGAAAGGCGAAAGGCGAAAGGCGAAAGGCGAAAGGCGGAAGGTGTAAGGCGAAAGGCGAAAGGCGAAAGGCGAAAGGTGAAAGGCGAAAGGCGAAAGACGAAAGGCGAAAGGCGAAAGGCGAAAGGCGAAAGGCGAAAGGCGAAAGACGAGAGGCGAAAGGCGAAAGGCGAAAGGTGAAAGGCGAAAGGCGAAAGGCGAAAGGCGAAAGGCGAAAGGCGAAAGGCGAAAGGCGAAAGGCGAAAGGCGAAAGGCGAAAGGCGAAAGATGAAAGGCGAAAGGCGAAAGACGAAAGGCGAAAGGCGAAAGGCGAAAGGCGAGAGGCGAAAGGCGAAAGGCGAAAGGCGAAAGGCGAAAGGCGGAAGGTGTAAGGCGAAAGGCGAAAGGCGAAAGGCGAAGGGCGAGAGGCAAAAGTCAAAATGCCTAAGGCAAAAGGAAAAACGATTTTCAAAACATGAAATAAAAATAGAGAAATTTAAAATGCCTAAAGCAAAAGAAAAAACGATATTCAAAAGATAAAATACAAAAGTTGAAATTGAAAATGCGAAATGGAAAATTCGAAATTATAAATTCGTATTTCAAAAGGCGAAAGGCGAAAGGCGAAAGGCGAATTGCGAAAGGCGAAAGGCGAAAGGCGAAAGGCGAAAGGCGAAAGGCGAAAGGCGAAAGGCGAAAGGTGAAAGGCGAAAGGCGACAGGCGAAAGGCGAAAGGCGAAAGGCGAAAGGCGAAAGGCGAATGGCGAAAGGTGAAAGGCGAAGGGCGAGAGGCAAAAGTCAAAATGCCTAAGGCAAAAAAAAAACGATTTTCAAAACATGAAATAAAAATGAAGAAAGTTAAAATGCCTAAAGCAAAAGAAAAAACGATATTCAAAAGATATAATACAAAAGTGGAAATTGGAAATGCGAAATGGAAAATTCGAAATTATAAATTCGTATTTCAAAAGCCGAAAGGCGAAAGGCGAAAGTCGAAAGGCGAAAGGCGAATTACGAAAGGCGAAAGGCTAAAGGCGAAAGGCGAAAGGCGAAAGGCGAAAGGCGAAAGGCGAAAGGCGAAAGGTGAAAGGCGAAAGGCGAAAGGCGAAAGGCGAAAGGCGAAAGGCGAAAGGCGAAAGGCGAAAGGCGAAAGGCGAAAGGCGAAAGGCGAAAGGCGAAAGGCTAAAGCGAAAGACGAAAGGCGAAAGGCGAAAGGCGAAAGTCGAAACGCGAAAGGCGAAAGGCGAAAGGCGAAAGGTGAAAGGCGAAAGGTGAAAGGCGAAAGGCGAAAGGCGAAAGGCGAAAGGCGAAAGGCGAAAGGCGAAAGGCGAAAGGCGAAAAGGGAAAGGCGAATGGCTAATGGCGAAAGGCGAAAGGCGAAAGACGAAAGTTGAAAGGCGAAAGGCGAAAGGTGAAAGGCGAAAGGCGAAAGGCAAAATGCGAAAGGCGAAAGGCGAGAGGCGAAAGGCGAAAGGCGAAAGGCGAAAAGCGAAAGGCGAAAGGCGAAGGGCGAAAGGCGAAAGGCGGAAGGTGTAAGGCGAAAGGCGAAAGGCGAAAAGCGAAAGGCGAAAGGCGAAAGGCGAAGGGCGAGAGGCAAAAGTCAAAATGCCTAAGGCAAAAGGAAAAGTGATTTTCAAAACATGAAATAAACATAATGTTAAATGTAATGTATGCTACTTGTAAAGTACTGTCACTCAATTGACAGTAGAAATAGGTCAAGAGAAAGTTATCTAATGTGTTAACTTTCTGAACACTCTCCAAATCTCTGTTCCTCTTATGAAACAGAAATTATCACCTGAAAATAAGATATACTCAAAGCTTGTTATACACTATTCACTTCACCCTAATGTAACTTCCCATAAGTTACGCTAGAGCAAGTATTTCCTGAATGATGTCGCTCAATTTTTAGTTGGTGCGTGTATATTGATTTACAGCGTAACTTCCAATAAGTTACACTGTACAGTGCCGATTGTCTTCTGTTTATTAATTAAACTCTGAAAAAGAAAGAGAACACTCAAGTAGCACAAATGACATTTAGGTGGCGTTAGTGTAGCGGTAAATGAAAAGATATCATTCGGTTGTTCATTTATCTACGTTTATTTCTGGATGAATACTTCTAAATTAAAATTTGATTTCAAACTAAATTAAGCTAGAGACTTAACCCTATTGCAATTCACTTATTAAATTTAGATATGTATTAAATTGTGTTTAAAAAAAAAATCGATCTCAAACAAAAATTCTATATGTCACTTGCTCAAATTCCTTATTATTAATTGCTCAAATTCCTTATTATTAATTGCTCAAATTCCTTATTATTAATTGCTCAAATTCCTTATTACTAATTCTATTAGCTACAATTTAAATTTGACCCCTTCGCTTATTATAAAAATTTCTTATATTTTTTAGCTGAAAATGAAATGGTTTATTAAAGGTATCGATGAGTAACCAATTATCAAGCAGTGTGACGTTGACCCGTGTGGGCAAAAAGTCACACTTTGAGTAAATGATCACGTAACCGATAAAAAATCAAATAATTATCAATTTTCAGTAAAAAATTAATTATGTTCAATCTCAAAATATTTTCTCTCACTAGATAAATTTGGTTGTGTGCACTTATTAGTAGTGTAAATGACATGAAATGCATGCGTTTTACACTGTGACAATAATTACCCTTTACCAAGTACGTATCTAGAAATAAAATACCTTGAGTTGCCCGCAACTTGTGTTACGACGAATTCGTGAAATTTGTAAAACAAAAAAAAAGCACAAAAATTGATCAAAGAAACTAAAAATGAAATTGAACTAGAAAAAAAATATTAATTATTACAAGCGAAGAAAAAAATCGTATGTTTTAGATGATTACCGAAAATTTACTTTATATCAACTGAACTTTAACTTTATTTAACCCAAAAAAAAAACTCTAAAATATCACTGATGGCGAAAAACTTTGCAAGTCGGATACACTGTAACTAAAAGCACTGTGAACCCTTTGACAACTGTTGAAAAATAGAAGACTGAGAGAACGAAAGGCCTCCTTTTTATAGAAAAATTCGTTCCATTTTCGTTGTCCATAAAGTGAAATATTGAAAATTTTCACTTAAAATCATGACTAATGATCTCAAACTTAATGTCAATAGATAGCAAATTTCCTACTCTACAATTTGACATTTTTCTCGTAGAGATTAATTATAAATTCGATGATTTTAATGAATTTTTATGATTGCTGAGAAATTTGCTATAAAATTTCACTTCGGTACGTTTCCCTCTCAACGTAATAGATTTTTCTGACATTTGTAGTATTTTTTGTCCCTTTCCCACTGTGAGTCTCTTTTGCACTCATTGTGGGAAATACATTTATAAAAAATCGCGAATATCGCGTTTTCCGTGAGAAATATCGCGCAACGAACGTCGCCATCGAGATCGCGGTTCGATTTTACCCGGTCTTGATATGTCAAACGTCGCGGTGACATAAAGTTTGAGCTGTTTGGCACAATCGCGCGCGGGTGCTAAACAAAGTTTTGTTATGTATTTTTTAAGGTGTTTTTTAGTGTTTTTCAGGTAACAGCATCATCATCAGGGATAACTTTACCTCAGGTAAGCGTATTATGTATTTATTGTATTTATTTAGCTTGTAGTTTACGATTTTTGTAAATTTGTGGCAAATGTCAGGTGAGTGCTTTCGTGGCATTTTTCACCTTGTTTGTCCACAAATATTTATCATAATCATAATAATTATGTAGTTAAAAGTGTAATTGAATGTTTTATGGTGGCTTGACTACATAAAACATGAAATTACATATGTTTTTTACACAATTCCTCAACTCCATGGAATTGTTGTTGTACGGCATACATACCTACAGTCCTGTTCTTGACTGTGTTTATGTTATAGTAAGAATGTTTTTTTTTTTTTTTAGAAAAACACTAGCTATTTTAATTATTAATATATTGTTATTAATTCATTTTTTTTATTTCATTGCAGCTCTTCGTGGGATTTCTTCCATTTGTGAAAACTCCAAGTGGAGGTAATTTTTTATATGTATTTATAATAATTTCTGGAATTAATTTGCTTCTTTTTGTTTCAGGTTCGCTGAACATTCTCCCTCCCGTTGAACGGTCCTGTTCAACAACCTCTTTTTGATTTTTGTAATGCCACGTTTGCGATAGTGGTGAAGCATTAGTGTATCATCAGCACGAACACGTAACACTACCTGATAACGATCTGGTAGGTTTAGTGTTCTCTCCTTGTTTCGCCTTCTCTGGATCTCCTTGAAGTTTATTCTCTTGACCACGTCCCTTGGAAGAAATATAGTAATGTCTTCCCGTGTGATGAACTTTTGGAATGAGTTCTCCATCCTAATTTTAGCTTCGTTAACTGTAGTCGTCGGTAGAAGACGGTCCAAGCTGTCCACTTGAGCTCCGTTGGCAATAATTTTCTCCTTCACTACAGGATTCGTTTGTGGTGTGTCCAAGAGGAGTAGATCGTGGGCGTTGGAGGTTGATGGCTTAGGTTCTGCTTTTGATGACTCTGCTTGCGATGCATCTGTTTTCGTGTTTTTGTCTGGGACCATCTCCTTTGTGCTATCTTCTAGTTTGGCCCATAACTCCTCGAACTCATTTGAATCGAAGCCGGAATCGATGGGGTCATCAGGCAGCATAAAATTGAAATTTAGGTCATCGTAGATGTCTAGGATGTCCTCGTCGATGATGAACTTTGCTGACATCTGTGAAATAAAATTGTAAGTATTTGTCTAATAAAGTAAAAAACATTCACACAACAGATAACAAATGTGACGGCACAGAACTGCATTATTGTTATTCTATTGGTAACCGACACACTTTCTTAATAGGTCTTGTGAAAATACTTCTCTGCGTTTTTATTTGAACCACTCGAACTAAACCATCGGATCCTGGGTAAACTTCATTGATGATCCCTAATGGCCAAAGTGTTGGTGGTGTGTTTTCACAGCGTAATAGCACGATGTCTCCCATTTGCAGATTGGGCTGTTGCTTGAACCATTTAGGTCTATTCTGCAACTGGTTTAGATAGTCCTTAGACCAATGATTCCAAAATTGTTGCACCATCTGTTGAATGTGCTTCCATCTGGTTGCGAAGCTCATCTCCCTATAATCGGGTTCTGGAAGGGCATTGAACGTTTGCCCAATTAGGAAATGTCCTGGAGTTATAATGAAAGTGTCATTTGGATCATCTCGAAGGTAACATAGCGGCCTTGAATTTAAACAGGATTCAATTTGAGCTAACAGTGTGGCATATTCTTCGAATGTAAGGTTTGAATTTCCAATTGATCTACGCAAATGGTGTTTAATGGATTTGACACCAGACTCCCACAATCCTCCAAAATGTGGAGCTGCAGGCGGATTCATATGCCACCTAATAGATTGTGTAGATAGATATTCGGCTGCAAATGGGTTTGCTTCCTTTATTGCGTGACGTAGCTCCTTCTCCAGTATTGCCTTTCCTCCAATAAAGTTTGTGCCGCAATCTGAATAAATGTCGGTGCACAAACCTCGTCTGCCTATGAACCTTTTCAAGGCTGCTATAAAAGCTTCTGAAGTGAGACTGGAGACTAGTTCAATGTGTACCGCTTTAGTTGCCATACATATAAAAATGCAGAAGTAGGCCTTTTGTAGCTTTGCATTTCTATGACTTGCTGTTTTTATTGTTATTGGCCCGGCGTAGTCTATTCCAACCTTCGAAAAAGGTTTTGTTACGTTGACTCTTGCTGCTGGTAGATTACCCATCAATTGTGTTGTTGTTGCTTGGCGCTGTCTAAAACAAGTAATGCATTTGTGTAGTCTCGTTGATATACAGCGCCTTCCATCTAATATCCAAATTGAGTTTCTAGTTGTATTCAGCACTAAGGACGTGCCACCATGTAATGTGTCTAAATGAACCTTATCAATGAAAATCAACGTAACATGATGATCACGAGGTAGGATTATAGGATGTTTTCTACTATATGACATTGTCGCATTATCCAATCGTCCTCCTACTCGTATTAATCCATCGGTATCAAGCATTGGATTCAACCGTACAAGTTTACTATTCTTGGATATAGCTCTTTTATGCAGCAAATCTTGATATTCATCTGGGAATGCTATTTTTTGTACCAATTTAAAAGCTGTTCGTTGTGCATGTATGCATTCGTGACTTGTTAACGTAGTCGTGCTTTTGTTATGAGGATTTTTACAATTATGTATGAAGCGCTGTATCCTTGCTATAACACGAATTAAACGTGTGAAAGAAGAGTATCTTTCAAGAATGTCACTCTTACAATTTGTCAAGAAATTAGTTACAGATGATATCCTTTGTTCTAGTATCGTTGTTTCATTGATTTCGTTGTTCATTGGCCATTTATCTGGTGATTGTGTTAACCATGTGGGTCCATGCCACCATAAATTATTGTTCAGGAGCTGCTGTATTGTAATGCCACGTGATGCTACGTCAGCTGGATTGTGGCTTGATGGGATATGCCGCCAATGTTCGAATTTTAAAGTGTCCTGAATTTCTACAATCCGATTGGCTACATAGATCTTCCATTTGGAAGGATGCTCTTTCATCCACTGCAATACTATTTTGGAATCTGTCCAAGCGACTACGGGAATGTTTTCCAAATGAATGCCTTGAACAATGGCTTTCAATAATCTGACCAGGAGAAGGGCGCCATTCAATTCTAACCGTGGTATCGTCATTGGTTTGATAGGTGCTACCTTTGTCTTTGACGTTAGCAAATGTGTAACAACTTTACCATCTCCGTGTTCTACTCTTAAAAAGATTGCTGCGGCGTATGCCTTGAAAGATGCATCGCAAAATCCATGAATTTGCATGCGTAAGTTTTTTGAATAGTTAATCCATCTCGGAATTCGTAATTGTTCCAACAGTTGTAAATTGTCAGTAAACTTTTTCCAGGTCTGACTAGTGTTATCCGAAACAGGATCATCCCATGAAGAGCCTGTAATCCATAAATTCTGCATGAGTAGTTTTGCTTCTATGATTATTGGAGCTAGCCAGCCTAAAGGATCATATAAGGAAGCGATTTCTGATAATATGATGCGTTTTGTGAAGACGGCATGATTCGATGGTGGTTTGATTACAAACGTGAAGTAATCATCCTTTGGAAACCATTTTATTCCCAATGTTTTTACGGAATCATGTTCTGAAAACATTCGTGAGGTTTTTAGTTCTACGTGATCTTCTGGTAGATCTTGCAACAGTCTGGTATCGTTGCTGGTCCATTTTCGTAAATTGAAACCAGCGGAATTCATCATTTGGATGAGTTGCTGCTGTAGTTCCTTTGCGTCTTGTAAGTTATCAGCTCCAGACAACAGATCGTCCACATAAAAGTTGTTAAACACTGCATCTGCAGCAAGCGGCCAATTATGCCTTTCGTCTTCAGCCAACTGTTGTAGCGTTCTTATGGCCAAATAGGGAGCTGAGGTTGTACCAAATGTTACCGTTTTTAGTTGGTAATCTTGTGGTACCTTCTTCTCTGGATGCCGCCACACTATTCTTTGAAAATTCCTGTGATCTGGATGTATCTCAATCATACGGTACATCTTCTCGATGTCTGCATTCATGACAGTTCTATATTTCCTCCAATTCAACAACGTCGTGAATAAAGTCGGCTGAAGTGATGGTCCCTTCAACAAATGTTGGTTGAGAGACTCTCCATTTGTTGTTTTCGCTGATGCGTCAAACACAACCCGTAGTTTTGTTGTTGAGCTGTCCTTGATTACAGCATGATGCGGAATATAATAGTGATTTTCGTTGTCTTGAGGCGGGCTTACTTCCTCCATGTGTCCTAAAGTGATGTACTCGTCTAAACATTTTTCATACTCCATTTTGAACTCCATATTTCTTGCAAATTGCCTTTGTAGGCTTTCTAAACGTCTAATCGCTTGTTGTCTAGAATTACCCAACGCTGGTGTGAGGTTACTTACAAATGGTAACTTTACTTGATATTTTCCTGATTCTTGTCGAACGCAGGAATTTTGAAATATTCCTTCACACATTGTTTCATCTTGTGAGGGAACAGGTTTTGTAGAAACTTCTTCGATTTCCCAAAACTGTCTAAGTTGCTTATCTAAAGCATCTGTGTGGGTCATGAACGTTTTTACTGTGCTGTCATCTGTTGAATTCTCAGCTGTACCTAACAGTATCCAACCAAAGATTGTCTTCATGGCTGTTGGAGTATTAGGTGGACCCTGTACAATTCCTTCTTGGACGATCTTAGCATATACCTTGGCACCTAGAAGTGCATCTATCTTGCCCGGTTTCCAGTATGTGGGATCTGCTAAGTCTAGTTGTTCTAAATGCTTATGGCTTGCATTTGATATTAATTTTGTTGGTAGTGCGTCAGTAATTCTGTTGATTACCAAAAAATTCTCTGAGAGTGTTGTCTTATTTTCCCGACACGATTTCAGGGATAACTTGGTTATCTTGCTCGAATTACCTGTTAAACTTTTGTTTAACCCTATTACAGTCACTAATGTCGGACTGCAAATAGCCTGCAATTTGTGACATGCAGATTGTGTGACAAAGGAGCATTCTGAGCCTGAATCGATTAGACACCGTAATGTTTGTGGCCTTCCGTACTCACTCTGAACCTTTACTAAGGCCGTAGATAGTAACGCATAAGATCGCTCCCTGTTCATATAGGTATGAGTTGTAGCTCGATCTCCTGTACCCTGATTGGTACCTAGTTTGACTTGGTCAAGACTGTTACTATCTCTGCGATTTTGTTGTTGAAGTTTTCTGGGGTTTGAGTTGCAGTCAACTTCAACTGCGTTGGATTGTAGATTGTTAGCCTCTACATTCCTAGGATATAAATTATTTGTATTTGTATCCTCATGTATCAATGTATGATGCATCTGTTTGCATTTGAAGCATCGATACCTACTGGAACAATTCCTAATTGAATGTTTCCTTGATAGGCAGTTGTAGCAAAGTCCATTCGTTTTAATAAACTTCTTTCTGCCTTGTATGTCCATTTTCTGGAATTTTGTGCATTTTTGAAGTAAATGATCTCCATTACATGCTGAACATTTCACTGACTTCAGTGTGTGTAATGCTTTCATCGTAGTTATCTTTGTGGTACATTTGGCTTGACTCAATTTGGGTGCCAATGTATCTGCAATTGCTTCTAATATTTTCAACCTGTTGTCCAAAAATGTTGATAATTTTCCATATGTTGGCAGCTCTTGAGACGCTCCTTGATTTTCTTCCCACAACTTTAATGTGGCGAGAGGCAACTTCTGTACTATCAAGTAAACAATCAGTACATCCCAAGTAGAAATATCAACTTGCAAACTTTTTAATTGTTGTAAACACTCTTCTGTAGTGTCGACCAAAGATTTCAAATCAGTAGCTGTTTCAGATGTTATTTTAGGTTGACTTGTTAATATCTTAAGCTGATGATTAACAAGAATCTTTTTATTTTCGTACCTCGCCTTCAATCTATTCCAGGCGGGTAGATAATCTTCATTTGTGATGGGAGTGTGACGTAGTAATTTTTCCGCATCACCTATTAAAGAGCTTTTCAGATAATACAATTTTTGCACATCCTTCAAAGTTGCATTATTGTGTACTACAGCTGTGTATAAATCATGAAACGAGCGCCAACCATCATAATTGCCATTATATTTTGGCAACATAATTTTTGGTAGAATGTTTTGTTGTTGTTGTTCCACACGAGTTTGTTGTGCCAACAAAAGTGTGGAATCTGTCAACTCTGTGATGGGATGAATTAAATCATATAATTCTCCTATGTATGTGCAATATGTATTTTCCAAATTGCTATACGTATCATCAGTGACGTATTTTGGTGTAGATTTGGGTGGTGTCTCAATGAGCAGCTCGTTGATTTGCTGATCAATCTGCTCATACTCAGCCCATGTTCGCCTGATCTCAGAGAGTTTTGCTTCATATAAACCCTTTGAGTGTTTCTCTGTCAATGTTTTTTGTCCATTAGCTATGGTTTTAATAAGGCGATTCCTTAAAGCTTGTTCCTTATTTAACAAACTTTTTAGTTCTGTCATCTTGAATTAGTTAAGAAACTTGAGCAATAACGAAATAGAAATTGAGATGTTAAATTAATTTCTAAATTAACTACAATAACTTATGTGAATTGCAATGACTATTCTGATTCCTACACAACTAACCCAGACAAATGAGTCGAATGATTCCTGGATGGAACCACCAAAATGTTAAATGTAATGTATGCTACTTGTAAAGTACTGTCACTCAATTGACAGTAGAAATAGGTCAAGAGAAAGTTATCTAATGTGTTAACTTTCTGAACACTCTCCAAATCTCTGTTCCTCTTATGAAACAGAAATTATCACCTGAAAATAAGATATACTCAAAGCTTGTTATACACTATTCACTTCACCCTAATGTAACTTCCCATAAGTTACGCTAGAGCAAGTATTTCCTGAATGATGTCGCTCAATTTTTAGTTGGTGCGTGTATATTGATTTACAGCGTAACTTCCAATAAGTTACACTGTACAGTGCCGATTGTCTTCTGTTTATTAATTAAACTCTGAAAAAGAAAGAGAACACTCAAGTAGCACAAATGACATTTAGGTGGCGTTAGTGTAGCGGTAAATGAAAAGATATCATTCGGTTGTTCATTTATCTACGTTTATTTCTGGATGAATACTTCTAAATTAAAATTTGATTTCAAACTAAATTAAGCTAGAGACTTAACCCTATTGCAATTCACTTATTAAATTTAGATATGTATTAAATTGTGTTTAAAAAAAAAATCGATCTCAAACAAAAATTCTATATGTCACTTGCTCAAATTCCTTATTATTAATTGCTCAAATTCCTTATTATTAATTGCTCAAATTCCTTATTATTAATTGCTCAAATTCCTTATTACTAATTCTATTAGCTACAATTTAAATTTGACCCCTTCGCTTATTATAAAAATTTCTTATATTTTTTAGCTGAAAATGAAATGGTTTATTAAAGGTATCGATGAGTAACCAATTATCAAGCAGTGTGACGTTGACCCGTGTGGGCAAAAAGTCACACTTTGAGTAAATGATCACGTAACCGATAAAAAATCAAATAATTATCAATTTTCAGTAAAAAATTAATTATGTTCAATCTCAAAATATTTTCTCTCACTAGATAAATTTGGTTGTGTGCACTTATTAGTAGTGTAAATGACATGAAATGCATGCGTTTTACACTGTGACAATAATTACCCTTTACCAAGTACGTATCTAGAAATAAAATACCTTGAGTTGCCCGCAACTTGTGTTACGACGAATTCGTGAAATTTGTAAAACAAAAAAAAAGCACAAAAATTGATCAAAGAAACTAAAAATGAAATTGAACTAGAAAAAAAATATTAATTATTACAAGCGAAGAAAAAAATCGTATGTTTTAGATGATTACCGAAAATTTACTTTATATCAACTGAACTTTAACTTTATTTAACCCAAAAAAAAAACTCTAAAATATCACTGATGGCGAAAAACTTTGCAAGTCGGATACACTGTAACTAAAAGCACTGTGAACCCTTTGACAACTGTTGAAAAATAGAAGACTGAGAGAACGAAAGGCCTCCTTTTTATAGAAAAATTCGTTCCATTTTCGTTGTCCATAAAGTGAAATATTGAAAATTTTCACTTAAAATCATGACTAATGATCTCAAACTTAATGTCAATAGATAGCAAATTTCCTACTCTACAATTTGACATTTTTCTCGTAGAGATTAATTATAAATTCGATGATTTTAATGAATTTTTATGATTGCTGAGAAATTTGCTATAAAATTTCACTTCGGTACGTTTCCCTCTCAACGTAATAGATTTTTCTGACATTTGTAGTATTTTTTGTCCCTTTCCCACTGTGAGTCTCTTTTGCACTCATTGTGGGAAATACATTTATAAAAAATCGCGAATATCGCGTTTTCCGTGAGAAATATCGCGCAACGAACGTCGCCATCGAGATCGCGGTTCGATTTTACCCGGTCTTGATATGTCAAACGTCGCGGTGACATAAAGTTTGAGCTGTTTGGCACAATCGCGCGCGGGTGCTAAACAAAGTTTTGTTATGTATTTTTTAAGGTGTTTTTTAGTGTTTTTCAGGTAACAGCATCATCATCAGGGATAACTTTACCTCAGGTAAGCGTATTATGTATTTATTGTATTTATTTAGCTTGTAGTTTACGATTTTTGTAAATTTGTGGCAAATGTCAGGTGAGTGCTTTCGTGGCATTTTTCACCTTGTTTGTCCACAAATATTTATCATAATCATAATAATTATGTAGTTAAAAGTGTAATTGAATGTTTTATGGTGGCTTGACTACATAAAACATGAAATTACATATGTTTTTTACACAATTCCTCAACTCCATGGAATTGTTGTTGTACGGCATACATACCTACAGTCCTGTTCTTGACTGTGTTTATGTTATAGTAAGAATGTTTTTTTTTTTTTTTTAGAAAAACACTAGCTATTTTAATTATTAATATATTGTTATTAATTCATTTTTTTTATTTCATTGCAGCTCTTCGTGGGATTTCTTCCATTTGTGAAAACTCCAAGTGGAGGTAATTTTTTATATGTATTTATAATAATTTCTGGAATTAATTTGCTTCTTTTTGTTTCAGGTTCGCTGAACACATAGAGAAATTTAAAATGCCTAAAGCAAAAGAAAAAACGATATTCAAAAGATAAAGTACAAAAGTTGAAATTGAAAATGCGAAATTTAAAATTCGAAATTATAAATTCGTATTTCAAAAGGCTAAAGGCGAAATGCGAATTGCGAAAGGCGTAAGACGAAAGGCGAAGGGCGAAAGTCGAAAGGCGAAATGCGAGACGCGAATGGCGAAAGGCGAAAGGCGAAAGGCGAAAGGCGAAAGGCGAAAGGCGAAAGGCGAAAGGCGAAAGTCGAAAGGCGAAAGTTGAAAGGCGAAAGGTGAAAGGCGAAAGGTGAAAGGCGAAAGGTGAAAGGTGAAAGGCGAAGCGCGAAAGTCGAGAGGCGAAAGGCGAAACGCGAAGGGCGAAAGGCGAAAGGCGAAAGGCGAAAGGCGAAAGGCGAAAGGCGAAAGGTGAAAGGCGAAAGGTGAAAGGCGAAAAGTGAAAGGCGAAAGGCGAAAGGTGAAAAGTGAAAGGCGAAGCGCGAAAGTCGAGAGGCGAAAGGCGAAACGCGAATGGTGAAAGGCGAAAGGCGAAAGGCGAAAGGCGAAAGGCGAAAGGCGAAGGCGAAAGGTGAAAGGTGAAAGGCGAAGGGCGAGAGGCAAAAGTCAAAATGCTTAAGGCAAAAGGAAAAACGATTTTCAAAACATTAAATGAAAATGGAGAAATTTAAAATGCCTAAAGCAAAAGAAAAAACCATATTCAAAAGATAAAATACAAAAGTTGAAATTGAAAATTCGAAATGGAAAATTCGAAATTATATATTTGTATTTCAAAAGGCTAAAGGCGAAATGAGAATTGCGAAAGGCGAAAGACGAAAGGCGAAGGGCGAAAGTCGAAAGGCGAAAGGCGAAACGCGAATGGCGAAAGGCGAAAGGCGAAAGGTGAAAGGTGAAAGGCGAAGCGCGAAATTCGAGAGGCGAAAGGCGAAACGCGAATGGCGAAAGGCGAAATGCGAAAGGCGAAAGGCGAAAGGCGAAAGGCAAAAGGCGAAAGGCGAAAGGCGAAAGGCGAAAGGCGAAAGGCGAAAGGCGAAAGGCGAAAGGCGAAAGGCGAAAGGCGAAAGGCGAAAGGCGAAAGGCGAAAGCGAAAGGCGAAAGGCGAAAGGCGAAATGCGAAAGTCGAAAGGCGAAAGGCGAAAGGCGAAAGGCGAAAGGCGAAAAGCGAAAAGCGAAAGGCGAAAAGCGAAAGGCGAAAAGCGAAAGGCGAAAGTCGAAAGGCGAAAGGCGAAAGGTGAAAGGCGAAAGGTGAAAGGCGAAAGGCGAAAGGTGAAAGGTGAAAGGCGAAGCGCGAAAGTCGAGAGGCGAAAGGCGAAACGCGAATGGCGAAAGGCGAAAGGCGAAAGGCGAAAGGCGAAAGGCGAATTGCGAAAGGCGAAAGGCGAAAGGCGAAAGGCGAAAGGCGAAACCCGAATGGCGCAAGGTGAAGGGCGAAAGGCGAAAGGCGAAAGGCGAAGGGCAAAAGACGAAACGCGAAAGGCGAAAGGCGAAAGGCGAAAGGTGAAAGGCGAAAGGTGAAAGGCGAAAATTGAAAGGCGAAAGGCGAAAGGTGAAAAGTGAAAGGCGAAGCGCGAAAGTCGAGAGGCGAAAGGCGAAACGCGAATGGTGAAAGGCGAAAGGCGAAAGGCGAAAGGCGAATTGCGAAAGGCGAAAGGCGAAAGGCGAAAGGCGAAAGGCGAAACCCGAATGGCGCAAGGTGAAAGGCGAAAGGCGAAAGGCGAAAGGCGAAGGGCAAAAGACGAAACGCGAAAGGCGAAAGGCGAAAGGCGAAAGGCGAAAGGCGAAAGGCGAAAGTCGAAAGGCGAAAGGTGAAAGGCGAAATTTGAAAGGCGAAAATTGAAAGGCGAAAGGCGAAAGGTGAAAAGTGAAAGGCGAAGCGCGAAAGTCGAGAGGCGAAAGGCGAAACGCGAATGGTGAAAGGCGAAAGGCGAAAGGCGAAAGGCGAAAGGCGAAAGGCGAAACGCGAAGCGCGAAAGTCGAGAGGCGAAAGGCGAAACGCGAATGGTGAAAGGCGAAAGGCGAAAGGCGAAAGGCGAAAGGCGAAAGCGAAAGGCGAAAGGCGAAAGGCGAAAGGCGAGAGGCGAAAGGCGAAAGGCGAAAGGCGAAAGGCGAAAGGCGAAAGGCGAAAGGCGAAAGGCGAAAGGCGAAAGGTGAAAGGCGAAGCGCGAAAGTCGAGAGGCGAAAGGCGAAACGCAAATGGCGAAAGGCGAAAGGCGAAAGGCGAAAGGCGAAAGGCAAAAGGCGAAAGGCGAAAGGCGAAAGGCGAAAGGAGAAAGGCGAAAGGCGAAAGGCGAAAGGCGGAAGGCGAAAGGCGAAAGGCGAAATGCGAAAGGCGAAAGGCGAAAGGCGAAAGTCGAAAGGCGAAAGGCGGAAGGCGAAAGGCGAAAGGTGAAAGGCGAAAGGCGAAAGGCGAAAGGAGAAAGGCGAAAGGAGAAAGGCGAAAGGCGAAAGGCGAAAGGCGAAAGGTGAAAGGCGAAAGGCGAAAGGCGAAAGGCGAAAGGCGAAAGGCGAAAGGCGAAAGGCGAAAGGCGAAAGGCGAGAGGCGAAAGGCGAAAGGCGAAAGGCGAAAAGCGAAAGGAGAAAGGCGAAAGGAGAAAGGCGAAAGGCGAAAGGCGAAAGGCGAAAGGCGAAAGGCGAAAGGCGAATGGCGAATGGCGAAAGGTGAAAGGCGTAGGAAAACGGAAAAAAAAAAAACGATTTTCAAAACATGAAATAAAAATGAAGAAAGTTAAAATGCCTAAAGCAAAAGAAAAAACGATATTCAAAAGATATAATACAAAAGTGGAAATTGAAAATGCGAAATGGAAAATTCGAAATTATAAATTCGTATTTCAAAAGGCGAAAGGCGAAAGGCGAATTGCGAAAGGCGAAAGGCGAAAGGCGAAAGGTGAAAGGCGAAAGGCGACAGGCGAAAGGCGAAAGGCGAAAGGCGAAAGGCGAATGGCGAAAGGTGAAAGGCGAAGGGCGAGAGGCAAAAGTCAAAATGCCTAAGGCAAAAAAAAAACGATTTTCAAAACATGAAATAAAAATGAAGAAAGTTAAAATGCCTAAAGCAAAAGAAAAAACGATATTCAAAAGATATAATACAAAAGTGGAAATTGAAAATGCGATATGGAAAATTCTAAATTCTAAATTCGTATTTCAAAAGGCGAAAGGCGAAAGGCGAAAGTCGAAAGGCGAATTGCGAAAGGCGAAAGGCGAAAGGCGAAAGGCGAAAGGCGAAAGGCGAAAGGCGAAAGGCGAAAGGCGAAAGGCGAAAGGCGAAAGGCGAAAGGCGAAAGGCGAAAGGCGAAAGGCGAAAGGCGAAAGGCGAAAGGTGAAAGGCGAAAGGCGAAAGACGAAAGGCGAAAGGCGAAAGGCGAAAGGCGAAAGGCGAGAGGCGAAAGGCGAAAGGCGAAAGGCGAAAGGCGAAGGGCGAAAGGCGAAAGGCGGAAGGTGTAAGGCGAAAGGCGAAGGGCGAAAGGCGAAAGGCGAAAGGCGAAAGGCGAAAGGCGAAAGGCGAAAGGCGAAAGGCGAAAGGCGACAGGCATAAGGCGAAAGGCGAAAGGCGAATGGCGAAAGGTGAAAGGCGAAGGGCGAGAGGCAAAAGTCAAAATGCCTAAGGCAAAAGGAAAAACGATTTTCAAAACATGAAATAAAAATAGAGAAATTTAAAATGCCTAAAGCAAAAAAAAAAACGATATTCAAAAGATAAAATACAAAAGTTGAAATTGAAAATGCGAAATGGAAAATTCGAAATTATAAATTCGTATTTCAAAAGGCGAAAGGCGAAAGGCGAATTGCGAAAGGCGAAAGGCGAAAGGCGAAAGGCGAAAGGCGAAAGGCGAAAGGCGAAAGGCGAAAGGCGAAAGGTGAAAGGCGAAAGGCGACAGGCGAAAGGCGAAAGGCGAAAGGCGAAAGGCGAATGGCGAAAGGTGAAAGGCGAAGGGCGAGAGGCAAAAGTCAAAATGCCTAAGGCAAAAAAAAAAACGATTTTCAAAACATGAAATAAAAATGAAGAAAGTTAAAATGCCTAAAGCAAAAGAAAAAACGATATTCAAAAGATATAATACAAAAGTGGAAATTGAAAATGCGAAATGGAAAATTCGAAATTATACATTCGTATTTCAAAAGGCGAAAGGCGAAAGTCGAAAGGCGAAAGGCGAATTGCGAAAGGCGAAAGGCGAAAGGCTAAAGGCGAAAGGCGAAAGGCGAAAGGCGAAAGGCGAAAGGCGAAAGGCGAAAGGCGAAAGGCGAAAGGCGAAAGGCGAAAGGCGGAAGGTGAAAGGCGAAAGGCGAAAGGCGAAAGGCGAAAGGCGAAAGGCGGAAGGTGTAAGGCGAAAGGCGAAAGGCGAAAGGCGAAAAGCGAAAGGTGAAAGGCGAAAGGCGAAAGACGAAAGGCGAAAGGCGAAAGGCGAAAGGCGAAAGACGAGAGGCGAAAGGCGAAAGGCGAAGGGCGAAAGGCGAAAGGCGAAAGGCGAAAGGCGAAAGGCGAAAGGCGAAAGGCGAAAGGCGAAAGGCGAAAGGCGAAAGGCGAAAGGCGAAAGGTGAAAGGCGAAAGGCGAAAGACGAAAGGCGAAAGGCGAAAGGCGAAAGGTGAGAGGCGAAAGGCGAAAGGCGAAAGGCGAAAGGCGAAAGGCGAAAGGCGAAAGGCGGAAGGTGTAGGGCGAAAGGCGAAAGGCGAAAGGCGAAAGGCGAATGGCGAAAGGCGAAGAGCGAGAGGCAAAAGTCAAAATGCCTAAGGCAAAAGGAAAAACGATTTTCAAAACATGAAATAAAAATAGAGAAATTTAAAATGCCTAAAGCAAAAGAAAAAACGATATTCAAAAGATATAATACAAAAGTGGAAATTGAAAATACGAAATGGAAAATTCGAAATTATAAATTCGTATTTCAAAAGCCGAAAGGCGAAAGGCGAAAGTCGAAAGACGAAAGGCGAATTACGAAAGGCGAAAGGCTAAAGGCGAAAGGCGAAAGGCGAAAGGCGAAAGGCGAAAGGCGAAAGGCGAAAGGCGAAAGGCGAAAGGTGAAAGGCGAAAGGCGAAAGGCGAAAGGCGAAAGGCGAAAGGCGGAAGGTGTAAGGCGAAAGGCGAAAGGCGAAAGGCGAGAGGCGAAAGGTGAAAGGCGAAAGGCGAAAGACGAAAGGCGAAAGGCGAAAGGCGAAAGGCGAAAGACGAGAGGCGAAAAGCGAAAGGCGAAAGGCGAAAGGTGAAAGGCGAAAGGCGAAAGGCGAAAGGCGGAAGGTGTAAGGCGAAAGGCGAAAGGCGAAAGGCGGAAGGTGTAAGGCGAAAGGCGAAAGGCGAAAGGCGAAAGGTGAAAGGCGAAAGGCGAAAGACGAAAGGCGAAAGGCGAAAGGCGAAAGGCGAAAGACGAGAGGCGAAAGGCGAAAGGCGAAGGGCGAAAGGCGAAAGGCGAAAGGCGAAAGACGAAAGGCGAAAGGCGAAAGGCGAAAGGCGAAAGGCGAAAGGCGAAAGGCGAAAGGCGAAAGGCGAAAGGCGAAAGGCGAAAGGCGAAAGGCGAAAGGCGAAAGGCGAAAGGCGAAAGGTGAAAGGCGAAAGGCGAAAGACGAAAGGCGAAAGGCGAAAGGCGAAAGGTGAGAGGCGAAAGGCGAAAGGCGAAAGGCGAAAGGCGAAAGGCGAAAGGCGGAAGGTGTAGGGCGAAAGGCGAAAGGCGAAAGGCGAAAGGCGAAAGGCGAATGGCGAAAGGCGAAGGGCGAGAGGCAAAAGTCAAAATGCCTAAGGCAAAAGGAAAAACGATTTTCAAAACATGAAATAAAAATGAAGAAAGTTAAAATGCCTAAAGCAAAAGAAAAAACGATATTCAAAAGATATAATACAAAAGTGGAAATTGAAAATACGAAATGGAAAATTCGAAATTATAAATTCGTATTTCAAAAGCCGAAAGGCGAAAGGCGAAAGTCGAAAGACGAAAGGCGAATTACGAAAGGCGAAAGGCTAAAGGCGAAAGGCGAAAGGCGAAAGGCGAAAGGCGAAAGGCGAAAGGCGAAAGGCGAAAGGCGAAAGGTGAAAGGTGAAAGGCGAAAGGCGAAAGGCGAAAGGCGAAAGGCGAAAGGCGAAAGGCGAAAGGCGGAAGGTGTAAGGCGAAAGGCGAAAGGCGAAAGGCGAAAGGTGAAAGGCGAAAGGCGAAAGACGAAAGGCGAAAGGCGAAAGGCGAAAGGCGAAAGGCGAAAGGCGAAAGGCGAAAGACGAGAGGCGAAAGGCGAAAGGTGAAAGGCGAAAGGCGAAAGGCGAAAGGCGAAAGGCGAAAGGCGAAAGGCGAAAGGCGAAAGGCGAAAGGCGAAAGATGAAAGGCGAAAGGCGAAAGACGAAAGGCGAAAGGCGAAAGGCGAAAGGCGAGAGGCGAAAGGCGAAAGGCGAAAGGCGAAAGGCGAAAGGCGGAAGGTGTAAGGCGAAAGGCGAAAGGCGAAAGGCGAAGGGCGAGAGGCAAAAGTCAAAATGCCTAAGGCAAAAGGAAAAACGATTTTCAAAACATGAAATAAAAATAGAGAAATTTAAAATGCCTAAAGCAAAAGAAAAAACGATATTCAAAAGATAAAATACAAAAGTTGAAATTGAAAATGCGAAATGGAAAATTCGAAATTATAAATTCGTATTTCAAAAGGCGAAAGGCGAAAGGCGAAAGGCGAATTGCGAAAGGCGAAAGGCGAAAGGCGAAAGGCGAAAGGCGAAAGGCGAAAGGTGAAAGGCGAAAGGCGACAGGCGACAGGCGAAAGGCGAAAGGCGAAAGGCGAAAGGCGAAAGGCGAATGGCGAAAGGTGAAAGGCGAGAGGCAAAAGTCAAAATTCCTAAGGCAAAAAAAAAAACGATTTTCAAAACATGAAATAAAAATGAAGAAAGTTAAAATGCCTAAAGCAAAAGAAAAAACGATATTCAAAAGATATAATACAAAAGTGGAAATTGGAAATGCGAAATGGAAAATTCGAAATTATAAATTCGTATTTCAAAAGCCGAAAGGCGAAAGGCGAAAGTCGAAAGGCGAAAGGCGAATTACGAAAGGCGAAAGGCGAAAGGCGAAAGGCGAAAGGCGAAAGGCGAAAGGCGAAAGGTGAAAGGCGAAAGGCGAAAGGCGAAAGGCGAAAGGCGAAAGGCGAAAGGCGAAAGGCGAAAGGCGAAAGGCGAAAGGCGAAAGGCGAAAGGCGAAAGGCGAAAGGCGAAAGGCGAAAGGCTAAAGCGAAAGACGAAAGGCGAAAGGCGAAAGGCGAAAGTCGAAACGCGAAAGGCGAAAGGCGAAAGGCGAAAGGTGAAAGGCGAAAGGTGAAAGGCGAAAGGCGAAAGGCGAAAGGCGAAAGGCGAAAGGCGAAAGGCGAAAGGCGAAAGGCGAAAAGGGAAAGGCGAATGGCTAATGGCGAAAGGCGAAAGGCGAAAGACGAAAGTTGAAAGGCGAAAGGCGAAAGGTGAAAGGCGAAAGGCAAAATGCGAAAGGCGAAAGGCGAGAGGCGAAAGGCGAAAGGCGAAAGGCGAAAAGCGAAAGGCGAAAGGCGAAGGGCGAAAGGCGAAAGGCGGAAGGTGTAAGGCGAAAGGCGAAAGGCGAAAAGCGAAAGGCGAAAGGCGAAAGGCGAAGGGCGAGAGGCAAAAGTCAAAATGCCTAAGGCAAAAGGAAAAGTGATTTTCAAAACATGAAATAAACATAGAGAAATTTAAAATGCCTAAAGCAAAAGAAAAAACGATATTCAAAAGATAAAGTACAAAAGTTGAAATTGAAAATGCGAAATTTAAAATTCGAAATTATAAATTCGTATTTCAAAAGGCTAAAGGCGAAATGCGAATTGCGAAAGGCGTAAGACGAAAGGCGAAGGGCGAAAGTCGAAAGGCGAAATGCGAGACGCGAATGGCGAAAGGCGAAAGGCGAAAGGCGAAAGGCGAAAGGCGAAAGGCGAAAGGCGAAAGGCGAAAGGCGAAAGTCGAAAGGCGAAAGTTGAAAGGCGAAAGGTGAAAGGCGAAAGGTGAAAGGCGAAAGGTGAAAGGTGAAAGGCGAAGCGCGAAAGTCGAGAGGCGAAAGGCGAAACGCGAAGGGCGAAAGGCGAAAGGCGAAAGGCGAAAGGCAAAAGGCGAAAGGCGAAAGGCGAAAGGCGAAAGGCGAAAGGCGAAAGTCGAGAGGCGAAAGGCGAAACGCGAATGGCGAAAGGCGAAAGGCGAAAGGCGAAAGGTGAAAGGCGAAAGGCGAAAGGCGAAAGGTGAAAGGCGAAAGGGGAAAGGCGAAAGGCGAAAGGCGAAAGTCGAAAGGCGAAAGGTGAAAGGCGAAAGGTGAAAGGCGAAAAGTGAAAGGCGAAAGGCGAAAGGTGAAAGGCGAAAGGTGAAAGGTGAAAGGCGAAGCGCGAAAGTCGAGAGGCGAAAGGCGAAACGCGAATGGTTGAAAGGCGAAAGGCGAAAGGCGAAAGGTGAAAGGCGAAAGGCGAATTACGAAAGGCGAAAGGCTAAAGGCGAAAGGCGAAAGGCGAAAGGCGAAAGGCGAAAGGCGAAAGGCGAAAGGCGAAAGGTGAAAGGCGAAAGGCGAAAGGCGAAAGGCGAAAGGCGAAAGGCGAAAGGCGAAAGGCGAAAGGCGAAAGGCGAAAGCCGAAAGGCGAAAGGCGAAAGGCTAAAGCGAAAGACGAAAGGCGAAAGGCGAAAGGCGAAAGTCGAAACGCGAAAGGCGAAAGGCGAAAGGCGAAAGGTGAAAGGCGAAAGGTGAAAGGCGAAAGGCGAAAGGCGAAAGGCGAAAGGCGAAAGGCGAAAGGCGAAAGGCGAAAAGGGAAAGGCGAATGGCTAATGGCGAAAGGCGAAAGGCGAAAGACGAAAGTTGAAAGGCGAAAGGCGAAAGGTGAAAGGCGAAAGGCGAAAGGCAAAATGCGAAAGGCGAAAGGCGAGAGGCGAAAGGCGAAAGGCGAAAGGCGAAAAGCGAAAGGCGAAAGGCGAAGGGCGAAAGGCGAAAGGCGGAAGGTGTAAGGCCAAAGGCGAAAGACGAAAAGCGAAAGGCGAAAGGCGAAAGGCGAAGGGCGAGAGGCAAAAGTCAAAATGCCTAAGGCAAAAGGAAAAGTGATTTTCAAAACATGAAATAAACATAGAGAAATTTAAAATGCCTAAAGCAAAAGAAAAAACGATATTCAAAAGATAAAGTACAAAAGTTGAAATTGAAAATGCGAAATTTAAAATTCGAAATTATAAATTCGTATTTCAAAAGGCTAAAGGCGAAATGCGAATTGCGAAAGGCGTAAGACGAAAGGCGAAGGGCGAAAGTCGAAAGGCGAAATGCGAGACGCGAATGGCGAAAGGCGAAAGGCGAAAGGCGAAAGGCGAAAGGCGAAAGTCGAAAGGCGAAAGTTGAAAGGCGAAAGGTGAAAGGCGAAAGGTGAAAGGCGAAAGGTGAAAGGTGAAAGGCGAAGCGCGAAAGTCGAGAGGCGAAAGGCGAAACGCGAAGGGCGAAAGGCGAAAGGCGAAAGGCGAAAGGCAAAAGGCGAAAGGCGAAAGGCGAAAGGCGAAAGGCGAAAGGCGAAAGGAGAAAGTCGAGAGGCGAAAGGCGAAACGCGAATGGCGAAAGGCGAAAGGCGAAAGGCGAAAGGCGAAAGGTGAAAGGCGAAAGGCGAAAGGCGAAAGTCGAAAGGCGAAAGTTGAAAGGCGAAAGGTGAAAGGCAAAAGGTGAAAGGCGAAAGGTGAAAGGTGAAAGGCGAAGCGCGAAAGTCGAGAGGCGAAAGGCGAAACGCGAAGGGCGAAAGGCGAAAGGCGAAAGGCGAAAGGCAAAAGGCGAAAGGCGAAAGGCGAAAGGCGAAAGGCGAAAGTCGAGAGGCGAAAGGCGAAACGCGAATGGCGAATGGCGAAAGGCGAAAGGCGAAAGGCGAAAGGTGAAAGGCGAAAGGCGAAAGGCGAAAGGCGAAAGGCGAAAGGCGAAAGGTGAAAGGCGAAAGGCGAAAGGCGAAAGGCGAAAGGCGAAAGGCGAAAGTCGAAAGGCGAAAGGCGAAAGGCGAAAGGCGTAAGGCGAAAGGCGAAAGGCGAAAGGTGAAAGGCGAAAGGCGACAGGCGAAAGGCGAAAGGCGAATGGCGAAAGGTGAAAGGCAAAGGGCGAGAGGCAAAAGTCAAAATGCCTAAGGCAAAAAAAAAAAACGATTTTCAAAACATGAAATAAAAATGAAGAAAGTTAAAATGCCTAAAGCAAAAGAAAAAACGATATTCAAAAGATATAATACAAAAGTGGAAATTGAAAATGCGAAATGGAAAATTCGAAATTATAAATTCGTATTTCAAAAGCCGAAAGGCGAAAGGCGAAAGGCGAATTACGAAAGGCGAAAGGCTAAAGGCGAAAGGCGAAAGGCGAAAGGCGAAAGGCGAAAGGCGAAAGGCGAAAGGTGAAAGGCGAAAGGCGAAAGGCGAAAGGCGAAAGACGAAAGGCGAAAGGCGAAAGGCGAAAGGCGAAAGGCGAAAGGCGAAAGGCGAAAGGCGAAAGGCGAAAGGCGAAAGGCGAAAGGCGAAATGCGAAAGGCGAAAGGCTAAAGCGAAAGACGAAAGGCGAAAGGCGAAAGGCGAAAGTCGAAACGCGAAAGGCGAAAGGCGAAAGGCGAAAGGTGAAAGGCGAAAGGCGAAAGGTGAAAGGCGAAAGGCGAAAGGCGAAAGGCGAAAGGCGAAAGGCGAAAAGGGAAAGGCGAATAGCTAATGGCGAAAGGCGAAAGGCGAAAGACGAAAGTTGAAAGGCGAAAGGCGAAAGGTGAAAGGCGAAAGGCGAAAGGCAAAATGCGAAAGGCGAAAGGCGAGAGGCGAAAGGCGAAAGGCGAAAAGCGAAAGGCGAAAGGCGAAGGGCGAAAGGCGAAAGGCGGATGGTGTAAGGCGAAAGGCGAAAGGCGAAAAGCGAAAGGCGAAAGGCGAAAGGCGAAGGGCGAGAGGCAAAAGTCAAAATGCCTAAGGCAAAAGGAAAAGTGATTTTCAAAACATGAAATAAACATAGAGAAATTTAAAATGCCTAAAGCAAAAGAAAAAACGATATTCAAAAGATAAAGTACAAAAGTTGAAATTGAAAATGCGAAATGGAAAATTCGAAATTATAAATTCGTATTTCAAAAGGCTAAAGGCGAAATGCGAATTGCGAAAGGCGTAAGACGAAAGGCGAAGGGCGAAAGTCGAAAGGCGAAATGCGAAACGCGAATGGCGAAAGGCGAAAGGCGAAAGGCGAAAGGCGAAAGGCGAAAGGCGAAAGGCGAAAGGCGAAAGGCGAAAGGCGAAAGGCGAAAGTCGAAAGGCGAAAGTTGAAAGGCGAAAGGTGAAAGGCGAAAGGTGAAAGGCGAAATGTGAAAGGTGAAAGGCGAAGCGCGAAAGTCGAGAGGCGAAAGGCGAAACGCGAAGGGCGAAAGGCGAAAGGCGAAAGGCGAAAGGCAAAAGGCGAAAGGCGAAAGGCGAAAGGCGAAAGGCGAAAGGCGAAAGGCGAAAGTCGAGAGGCGAAAGGCGAAACGCGAATGTCGAAAGGCGAAAGGCGAAAGGCGAAAGGTGAAAGGCGAAAGGCGAAAGGCGAAAGGTGAAAGGCGAAAGGCGAAAGGCGAAAGGCGAAAGGCGAAAGGCGAAAGTCGAAAGGCGAAAGGTGAAAGGCGAAAGGTGAAAGGCGAAAAGTGAAAGGCGAAAGGCGAAAGGTGAAAGGCGAAAGGTGAAAGGTGAAAGGCGAAGCGCGAAAGTCGAGAGGCGAAAGGCGAAACGCGAATGGTGAAAGGCGAAAGGCGAAAGGCGAAAGACGAAAGGCGAAAGGCGAAAGGCGAAAGGCGAAAGGCGAAATGCGAAAGTCGAAAGGCGAAAGGCGAAAGGCGAAAGGCGAAAGGTGAAAGGCGAAAGGTGAAAGGCGAAAGGCGAAAGGTGAAAGGCGAAGCGCGAAAATCGAGAGGCGAAAGGCGAAACGCGAATGGCGAAAGGCGAAAGGCGAAAGGTGAAAGGCGAAAGGCGAAAGGCGAAAGGTGAAAGGCGAAAGGTGAAAGGCGAAAAGTGAAAGGCGAAAGGCGAAAGGTGAAAAGTGAAAGGCGAAGCGCGAAAGTCGAGAGGCGAAAGGCGAAAGGCGAAACGCGAATGGTGAAAGGCGAAAGGCGAAAGGCGAAAGGCGAAAGGCGAAAAGCGAAAGGCGAAGGCGAAAGGTGAAGGGTGAAAGGCGAAGGGCGAGAGGCAAAAGTCAAAATGCTTAAGGCAAAAGGAAAAACGATTTTCAAAACATTAAATAAAAATGGAGAAATTTAAAATGCCTAAAGCAAAAGAAGAAACCATATTCAAAAGATAAAATACAAATGTTGAAATTGAAAATGCGAAATGGAAAATTCGAAATTATATATTCGTATTTCAAAAGGCTAAAGGCGAAATGAGAATTGCGAAACGCGAATGGCGAAAGGCGAAAGGCGAAAGGCGAAAGGCGAAGGGCGAAAGGCGAAAGGCGAAAGACGAAAGGCGAAAGGCGAAAGGCGAAAGGCGAAAGTCGAAAGGCGAAAGTTGAAAGGCGAAAGGTGAAAGGCAAAAGGTGAAAGGCGAAAGGTGAAAGGTGAAAGGCGAAGCGCGAAAGTCGAGAGGCGAAAGGCGAAACGCGAAGGGCGAAAGGCGAAAGGCGAAAGGCAAAAGGCGAAAGGCGAAAGGCGAAAGGCGAAAGGCGAAAGTCGAGAGGCGAAAGACGAAACGCGAATGGCGAAAGGCGAAAGGCGAAAGGCGAAAGGCGAAAGGCGAAAGGTGAAAGGCGAAAGGCGAAAGGCGAAAGGTGAAAGGCGAAAGGCGAAAGGCGAAAGGCGAAAGGCGAAAGGCGAAAGGCGAAAGTCGAAAGGCGAAAGGTGAAAGGCGAAAGGTGAAAGGCGAAAAGTGAAAGGCGAAAGGCGAAAGGTGAAAGGCGAAAGGTGAAAGGTGAAAGGCGAAGCGCGAAAGTCGAGAGGCGAAAGGCGAAACGCGAATGGTGAAAGGCGAAAGGCGAAAGGCGAAAGGCGAAAGGCGAAAGGCGAAATGCGAAAGGCGAAAGGCGAAAGGCGAAAGGCGAAAGGCGAAAGGCGAAAGGCGAAAGGTGAAAGGCGAAAGGTGAAAGGCGAAAGGCGAAAGGTGAAAGGCGAAGCGCGAAAGTCGAGAGGCGAAAGGCGAAACGCGAATGGCGAAAGGCGAAAGGCGAAAGGCGAAAGGCGAAAGGCGAAAGGTGAAAGGCGAAAGGCGAAAGGCGAAAGGTGAAAGGCGAAAGGTGAAAGGCGAAAAGTGAAAGGCGAAAGGCGAAAGGTGAAAAGTGAAAGGCGAAGCGCGAAAGTCGAGAGGCGAAAGGCGAAAGACGAAACGCGAATGGTGAAAGGCGAAAGGCGAAAGGCGAAAGGCGAAAGGCGAAAGGCGAAAAGCGAAAGGCGAAGGCGAAAGGTGAAAGGTGAAAGGCGAAGGGCGAGAGGCAAAAGTCAAAATGCTTAAGGCAAAAGGAAAAACGATTTTCAAAACATTAAATAAAAATGGAGAAATTTAAAATGCCTAAAGCAAAAGAAAAAACCATATTCAAAAGATAAAATACAAAAGTTGAAATTGAAAATGCGAAATGGAAAATTCGAAATTATATATTCGTATTTCAAAAGGCTAAAGGCGAAATGAGAATTGCGAAAGGCGAAAGACGAAAGGCGAAGGGCGAAAGTCGAAAGGCGAAAGGCGAAACGCGAATGGCGAAAGGCGAAAGGCGAAAGGTGAAAGGCGAAGCGCGAAATTCGAGAGGCGAAAGGCGAAACGCGAAATTCGAAAGGCGAAAGGCGAAAGGCGAAAGGCGAAAGGCAAAAGGCGAAAGGCGAAAGGCGAAAGGCGAAAGGCGAAAGGCGAAAGCGAAAGGCGAAAGGCGAAAGGCGAAATGCGAAAGTCGAAAGGCGAAAGGCGAAAGGCGAAAGGCGACAGGCGAAAGGCGAAAGGCGAAAGGCGAAAAGCGAAAGGCGAAAAGCGAAAGGCGAAAGTCGAAAGGCGAAAGGCGAAAGGTGAAAGGCGAAAGGTGAAAGGCGAAAGGCGAAAGGTGAAAGGTGAAAGGCGAAGCGCGAAAGTCGAGAGGCGAAAGGCGAAACGCGAATGGCGAAAGGCGAAAGGCGAATTGCGAAAGGCGAAAGGCGAAAGGCGAAACCCGAATGGCGCAAGGTGAAAGGCGAAAGGCGAAAGGCGAACGGCGAAGGGCAAAAGACGAAACGCGAAAGGCGAAAGGCGAAAGGCGAAAGGCGATAGTCGAAAGGCGAAAGGTGAAAGGCGAAAGGTGAAAGGCGAAAAGTGAAAGGCGAAAGGCGAAAGGTGAAAAGTGAAAGGCGAAGCGCGAAAGTCGAGAGGCGAAAGGCGAAACGCGAATGGTGAGAGGCGAAAGGCGAAAGGCGAAAGGCGAAAGGCGAAACGCGAAGCGCGAAAGTCGAGAGGCGAAAGGCGAAACGCGAATGGTGAAAGGCGAAAGGCGAAAGGCGAAAGGCGAAAGGCGAAAGGCGAAAGGCGAAAGGCGAAAGGCGAAAGGCGAAAGGCGATATGCGAAAGTCGAAAGGCGAAAGGCGAAAGGCGAAAGGCGAAAGGTGAAAGGCGAAAGGTGAAAGGCGAAAGGCGAAAGGTGAAAGGCGAAGCGCGAAAGTCGAGAGGCGAAGGGCGAAACGCGAATGGCGAAAGGCGAAAGGCGAAAGGCGAAAGGCGAAAGGCGAAAGGCGAAAGGCAAAAGGCGAAAGGCGAAAGGCGGAAGGTGTAAGGCGAAAGGCGAAAAGCGAAAGGCGAAAGGCGAAAGGCGAAAGGCGAAGGGCGAGAGGCAAAAGTCAAAATGCCTAAGGCAAAAGGAAAAACGATTTTCAAAACATGAAATAAACATAGAGAAATTTAAAATGCCTAAAGCAAAAGAAAAAACGATATTCAAAAGATAAAATATAAAAGTTGAAATTGAAAATGCGAATTGGAAAATTCGAAATTATAAATTCGTATTTCAAAAGGCTAAAGGCGAAATGCGAATTGCGAAAGGCGAAGGGCGAAAGTCGAAAGGCGAAAGGCGAAACGCGAAAGGCGAAAGGCGAAAGGCGAAAGGCGAAAGGCGAAAGGCGAAAGTCGAAAGGCGAAAGGTGAAAGGCGAAAGCTGAAAGTCGAGAGGCGAAAGGCGAAACGCGAAAGGTGAAAGGCGAAAGGCGAAAGGCGAAAGGCGAAAGGCAAAAGGCGAAAGGCGAAAGGCGAAATTCGAAAGGCGAAAGGCGAAAGGCGAAATGCGAAAGTCGAAAGGCGAAAGGCGAAAGGCGAAAGGCGAAAGGTGAAAGGCGAAAGGTGAAAGGCGAAAGGCGAAAGTCGAGAGGCGAAAAGCGAAACGCGAATGGCGAAAGGCGAAAGGCGAAAGGCGAAAGGCGAAAGCCGAATGGCGTAAGGTGAAAGGCGAAGGGCGAGAGGCAAAAGTCAAAATGCTTAAGGCAAAAGGAAAAACGATTTTCAAAACATGAAATAAAAATGGAGAAATTTAAAATGCCTAAAGCAAAAGAAAAAACCATTTTCAAAAGATAAAGTACAAAAGTTGAAATTGAAAATGCGAAATGGAAAATTCGAAATTATATATTCGTATTTCAAAAGGCTAAAGGCGAAATGTGAATTGCGAAAGGCGAAAGACGAAAGGCGAAAGACGAAAGGCGAAGGGCGAAAGTCGAAAGGCGAAAGGCGAAACGCGAATGGCGAAAGGCGAAAGGCGAAAGGTGAAAGGCGAAGCGCGAAATTCGAGAGGCGAAAGGCGAAACGCGAATGGCGAAAGGCGAAAGGCCAAAGGCGAAAGGCAAAAGGCGAAAGTCGAAAGGCGAAAGGCGAAAGGCGAAAGGCGAAAGGCGAAAGGCGAAAGGCGAAAGGCGAAAGGCGAAAGGCGAAAGGCGAAAGGCGAAAGGCGAAAGGCGAAAGGCGAAAGGCGAAAGGCGAAAGTCGAAAGGCGAAAGGCGAAAGGCGAAAGGCGAAAGGCGAAAGGTGAAAAAGGTGCAAAAGAAAAAACGATATTCAAAAGATAAAATACAAAATTTTAAATTGAAAATGCGAAATGGAAAATTCGAAATTATGAATTCGTATTTCAAAAGGCTAAAGGCGAAATGCGAATTGTGAAAGGCGAAAGACGAAAGGCGAAGGGCGAATGTCGTAAGGCGAAACGCGAATGGCGAAAGGCGAAAGGCGAAAGGCGAAAGGCGAAAGGCGAAACGCGAATGGCGCAAGGCGAAAGGCGAAAGGCGAAAGGCGAAAGGCGAAACGCGAAAGGCGAAAGGCGAAAGGCGAAAGACGAAAGGCGAAAGGCGAAAGGCGAAAGGCGAAAGTCGAAAGGCGAAAGGCGAAAGGCGAAAGTCGAAAGGCGAAAGTCGAAAGGCGAAAGGTGAAAGGCGAAAAGTGAAAGGCGAAAGGCGAAAGGTGAAAAGTGAATGGCGAAGCGCGAAAGTCGAGAGGCGAAAGGCGAAACGCGAATGGTGAAAGGCGAAAGGCGAAAGGCGAAAGGCGAAAGGCGAAAGGCGAAAGGCGAAAGGCGAAAGTCGAAAGGCGAAAGGCGAAAGGCGAAATGCGAAAGTCGAAAGGCGAAAGGCGAAAGGCGAAAGGCGAAAGGTGAAAGGTGAAAGGCGAAGCACGAAAGTCGAGAGGCGGAAGGTGTAAGGCGAAAGGCAAAAGGCGAAAGGCGAAAGGCGAAGGCGAAGGCGAAAGGCGAAAGGACAAAGGCGAAGGGCGAGAGGCAAAAGTCAAAATGCCTAAGGCAAAAGGAAAAACGATTTTCAAAACATGAAATAAAAATGGAGAAATTTAAAATGCCTAAAGCAAAAGAAAAAACGATATTCAAAAGATAAAATACAAAGTTGAAATTGAAAATGCGAAATAGAAAATTCGAAATTATAAATTCCTATTTCAAAAGGCGAAAGGCGAAAGGCGAAAGGCGAAACGCGAATGGCGCAAGGCGAAAGGCGAAAGGCGAAAGGCGAAAGGCCAAAGGCGAAACGCGAAAGGCGAAAGGCGAAAGGCGAAAGGCGAAAGGCGAAAGGCGAAAGGCGAAAGGCGAAAGTCGAAAGGCGAAAGGTGAAAGGCGAAAGGTGAAAGGCGAAAAGTGAAAGGCGAAAGGCGAAAGGTGAAAAGTGAAAGGCGAAGCGCGAAAGTCGAGAGGCGAAAGGCGAAACGCGAATGGTGAAAGGCGAAAGGCGAAAGGCGAAAGGCGAAAGGCGAAAGGCGAAAGGCGAAAGGCGAAAGGCGAAAGGCGAAATGCGAAAGTCGAAAGGCGAAAGGCGAAAGGCGAAAGGCGAAAGGTGAAAGGCGAAAGGTGAAAAGCGAAAGGCGAAAGGTGAAAGGTGAAAGGCGAAGAGCGAAAGTCGAGAGGCGAAAGGCGAAACGCGAATGGCGAAAGGCGAAAGGCGAAAGGCAAAAGGCGAAAGGCGAAAGGCGGAGGGTGTAAGGCGAAAGGCGAAAGGCGAAAAGCGAAAGACGAAAGGCGAAGGGCGAAGGGCGAAAGGCGAAAGGCGAAAAGCGAAAGGCGAGAGGCGAAAGGCGAAAGGCGAAAGGCGAAAGGTGAAATGCGAAAGTCGAAAGGCGAAAGGCGAAAGGCGAAAGGCGAAAGGCGAAAGGTGAAATGCGAAAGGTGAAAGGCGAAAGGCGAAAGGTGAAAGGTGAAAGGCGAAGCGCGAAAGTCGAGAGGCGAAAGGCGAAACGCGAATGGCGAAAGGCGAAAGGCGAAAGGCGAAAGGCGAAAGGCGAAAGGCGAAAGGCGAAAGACGAAAGGCGAAAGGCGAAAGGCGAAAGGCGAAAGGCGAAAGGCGAAAGGCGAAAGGCGAAAGGCGAAAGGCGAAAGGCGAAAGGCGAAATGCGAAAGGCGAAAGGCTAAAGCGAAAGACGAAAGGCGAAAGGCGAAAGGCGAAAGTCGAAACGCGAAAGGCGAAAGGCGAAAGGCGAAAGGTGAAAGGCGAAAGGCGAAAGGTGAAAGGCGAAAGGCGAAAGGCGAAAGGCGAAAGGCGAAAGGCGAAAGGCGAAAGGTGAAAGGCGAAAGGCGAAAGGCGAAAGGCGAAAGGCGAAAGGCGAAAAGGGAAAGGCGAATAGCTAATGGCGAAAGGCGAAAGGCGAAAGACGAAAGTTGAAAGGCGAAAGGCGAAAGGTGAAAGGCGAAAGGCGAAAGGCAAAATGCGAAAGGCGAAAGGCGAGAGGCGAAAGGCGAAAGGCGAAAAGCGAAAGGCGAAAGGCGAAGGGCGAAAGGCGAAAGGCGGATGGTGTAAGGCGAAAGGCGAAAGGCGAAAAGCGAAAGGCGAAAGGCGAAAGGCGAAGGGCGAGAGGCAAAAGTCAAAATGCCTAAGGCAAAAGGAAAAGTGATTTTCAAAACATGAAATAAACATAGAGAAATTTAAAATGCCTAAAGCAAAAGAAAAAACGATATTCAAAAGATAAAGTACAAAAGTTGAAATTGAAAATGCGAAATGGAAAATTCGAAATTATAAATTCGTATTTCAAAAGGCTAAAGGCGAAATGCGAATTGCGAAAGGCGTAAGACGAAAGGCGAAGGGCGAAAGTCGAAAGGCGAAATGCGAAACGCGAATGGCGAAAGGCGAAAGGCGAAAGGCGAAAGGCGAAAGGCGAAAGGCGAAAGGCGAAAGGCGAAAGGCGAAAGGCGAAAGGCGAAAGTCGAAAGGCGAAAGTTGAAAGGCGAAAGGTGAAAGGCGAAAGGTGAAAGGCGAAATGTGAAAGGTGAAAGGCGAAGCGCGAAAGTCGAGAGGCGAAAGGCGAAACGCGAAGGGCGAAAGGCGAAAGGCGAAAGGCGAAAGGCAAAAGGCGAAAGGCGAAAGGCGAAAGGCGAAAGGCGAAAGGCGAAAGGCGAAAGTCGAGAGGCGAAAGGCGAAACGCGAATGTCGAAAGGCGAAAGGCGAAAGGCGAAAGGTGAAAGGCGAAAGGCGAAAGGCGAAAGGTGAAAGGCGAAAGGCGAAAGGCGAAAGGCGAAAGGCGAAAGGCGAAAGTCGAAAGGCGAAAGGTGAAAGGCGAAAGGTGAAAGGCGAAAAGTGAAAGGCGAAAGGCGAAAGGTGAAAGGCGAAAGGTGAAAGGTGAAAGGCGAAGCGCGAAAGTCGAGAGGCGAAAGGCGAAACGCGAATGGTGAAAGGCGAAAGGCGAAAGGCGAAAGACGAAAGGCGAAAGGCGAAAGGCGAAAGGCGAAAGGCGAAATGCGAAAGTCGAAAGGCGAAAGGCGAAAGGCGAAAGGCGAAAGGTGAAAGGCGAAAGGTGAAAGGCGAAAGGCGAAAGGTGAAAGGCGAAGCGCGAAAATCGAGAGGCGAAAGGCGAAACGCGAATGGCGAAAGGCGAAAGGCGAAAGGTGAAAGGCGAAAGGCGAAAGGCGAAAGGTGAAAGGCGAAAGGTGAAAGGCGAAAAGTGAAAGGCGAAAGGCGAAAGGTGAAAAGTGAAAGGCGAAGCGCGAAAGTCGAGAGGCGAAAGGCGAAAGGCGAAACGCGAATGGTGAAAGGCGAAAGGCGAAAGGCGAAAGGCGAAAGGCGAAAAGCGAAAGGCGAAGGCGAAAGGTGAAGGGTGAAAGGCGAAGGGCGAGAGGCAAAAGTCAAAATGCTTAAGGCAAAAGGAAAAACGATTTTCAAAACATTAAATAAAAATGGAGAAATTTAAAATGCCTAAAGCAAAAGAAGAAACCATATTCAAAAGATAAAATACAAATGTTGAAATTGAAAATGCGAAATGGAAAATTCGAAATTATATATTCGTATTTCAAAAGGCTAAAGGCGAAATGAGAATTGCGAAACGCGAATGGCGAAAGGCGAAAGGCGAAAGGCGAAAGGCGAAGGGCGAAAGGCGAAAGGCGAAAGACGAAAGGCGAAAGGCGAAAGGCGAAAGGCGAAAGTCGAAAGGCGAAAGTTGAAAGGCGAAAGGTGAAAGGCAAAAGGTGAAAGGCGAAAGGTGAAAGGTGAAAGGCGAAGCGCGAAAGTCGAGAGGCGAAAGGCGAAACGCGAAGGGCGAAAGGCGAAAGGCGAAAGGCAAAAGGCGAAAGGCGAAAGGCGAAAGGCGAAAGGCGAAAGTCGAGAGGCGAAAGACGAAACGCGAATGGCGAAAGGCGAAAGGCGAAAGGCGAAAGGCGAAAGGCGAAAGGTGAAAGGCGAAAGGCGAAAGGCGAAAGGTGAAAGGCGAAAGGCGAAAGGCGAAAGGCGAAAGGCGAAAGGCGAAAGGCGAAAGTCGAAAGGCGAAAGGTGAAAGGCGAAAGGTGAAAGGCGAAAAGTGAAAGGCGAAAGGCGAAAGGTGAAAGGCGAAAGGTGAAAGGTGAAAGGCGAAGCGCGAAAGTCGAGAGGCGAAAGGCGAAACGCGAATGGTGAAAGGCGAAAGGCGAAAGGCGAAAGGCGAAAGGCGAAAGGCGAAATGCGAAAGGCGAAAGGCGAAAGGCGAAAGGCGAAAGGCGAAAGGCGAAAGGCGAAAGGTGAAAGGCGAAAGGTGAAAGGCGAAAGGCGAAAGGTGAAAGGCGAAGCGCGAAAGTCGAGAGGCGAAAGGCGAAACGCGAATGGCGAAAGGCGAAAGGCGAAAGGCGAAAGGCGAAAGGCGAAAGGTGAAAGGCGAAAGGCGAAAGGCGAAAGGTGAAAGGCGAAAGGTGAAAGGTGAAAGGCGAAGCGCGAAAGTCGAGAGGCGAAAGGCGAAACGCGAATGGTGAAAGGCGAAAGGCGAAAGGCGAAAGGTGAAAGGCGAAAAGTGAAAGGCGAAAGGCGAAAGGTGAAAAGTGAAAGGCGAAGCGCGAAAGTCGAGAGGCGAAAGGCGAAAGACGAAACGCGAATGGTGAAAGGCGAAAGGCGAAAGGCGAAAGGCGAAAGGCGAAAGGCGAAAGGCGAAAAGCGAAAGGCGAAGGCGAAAGGTGAAAGGTGAAAGGCGAAGGGCGAGAGGCAAAAGTCAAAATGCTTAAGGCAAAAGGAAAAACGATTTTCAAAACATTAAATAAAAATGGAGAAATTTAAAATGCCTAAAGCAAAAGAAAAAACCATATTCAAAAGATAAAATACAAAAGTTGAAATTGAAAATGCGAAATGGAAAATTCGAAATTATATATTCGTATTTCAAAAGGCTAAAGGCGAAATGAGAATTGCGAAAGGCGAAAGACGAAAGGCGAAGGGCGAAAGTCGAAAGGCGAAAGGCGAAACGCGAATGGCGAAAGGCGAAAGGCGAAAGGTGAAAGGCGAAGCGCGAAATTCGAGAGGCGAAAGGCGAAACGCGAAATTCGAAAGGCGAAAGGCGAAAGGCGAAAGGCGAAAGGCAAAAGGCGAAAGGCGAAAGGCGAAAGGCGAAAGGCGAAAGGCGAAAGCGAAAGGCGAAAGGCGAAAGGCGAAATGCGAAAGTCGAAAGGCGAAAGGCGAAAGGCGAAAGGCGACAGGCGAAAGGCGAAAGGCGAAAGGCGAAAAGCGAAAGGCGAAAAGCGAAAGGCGAAAGTCGAAAGGCGAAAGGCGAAAGGTGAAAGGCGAAAGGTGAAAGGCGAAAGGCGAAAGGTGAAAGGTGAAAGGCGAAGCGCGAAAGTCGAGAGGCGAAAGGCGAAACGCGAATGGCGAAAGGCGAAAGGCGAATTGCGAAAGGCGAAAGGCGAAAGGCGAAACCCGAATGGCGCAAGGTGAAAGGCGAAAGGCGAAAGGCGAACGGCGAAGGGCAAAAGACGAAACGCGAAAGGCGAAAGGCGAAAGGCGAAAGGCGAAAGGCGAAAGTCGAAAGGCGAAAGGTGAAAGGCGAAAGGTGAAAGGCGAAAAGTGAAAGGCGAAAGGTGAAAAGTGAAAGGCGAAGCGCGAAAGTCGAGAGGCGAAAGGCGAAACGCGAATGGTGAGAGGCGAAAGGCGAAAGGCGAAAGGCGAAAGGCGAAACGCGAAGCGCGAAAGTCGAGAGGCGAAAGGCGAAACGCGAATGGTGAAAGGCGAAAGGCGAAAGGCGAAAGGCGAAAGGCGAAAGGCGAAAGGCGAAAGGCGAAAGGCGAAAGGCGAAAGGCGATATGCGAAAGTCGAAAGGCGAAAGGCGAAAGGCGAAAGGCGAAAGGTGAAAGGCGAAAGGTGAAAGGCGAAAGGCGAAAGGTGAAAGGCGAAGCGCGAAAGTCGAGAGGCGAAGGGCGAAACGCGAATGGCGAAAGGCGAAAGGCGAAAGGCGAAAGGCGAAAGGCGAAAGGCGAAAGGCAAAAGGCGAAAGGCGAAAGGCGGAAGGTGTAAGGCGAAAGGCGAAAAGCGAAAGGCGAAAGGCGAAAGGCGAAAGGCGAAGGGCGAGAGGCAAAAGTCAAAATGCCTAAGGCAAAAGGAAAAACGATTTTCAAAACATGAAATAAACATAGAGAAATTTAAAATGCCTAAAGCAAAAGAAAAAACGATATTCAAAAGATAAAATATAAAAGTTGAAATTGAAAATGCGAATTGGAAAATTCGAAATTATAAATTCGTATTTCAAAAGGCTAAAGGCGAAATGCGAATTGCGAAAGGCGAAGGGCGAAAGTCGAAAGGCGAAAGGCGAAACGCGAAAGGCGAAAGGCGAAAGGCGAAAGGCGAAAGGCGAAAGGCGAAAGTCGAAAGGCGAAAGGTGAAAGGCGAAAGCTGAAAGTCGAGAGGCGAAAGGCGAAACGCGAAAGGTGAAAGGCGAAAGGCGAAAGGCGAAAGGCGAAAGGCAAAAGGCGAAAGGCGAAAGGCGAAATTCGAAAGGCGAAAGGCGAAAGGCGAAATGCGAAAGTCGAAAGGCGAAAGGCGAAAGGCGAAAGGCGAAAGGTGAAAGGCGAAAGGTGAAAGGCGAAAGGCGAAAGTCGAGAGGCGAAAAGCGAAACGCGAATGGCGAAAGGCGAAAGGCGAAAGGCGAAAGGCGAAAGCCGAATGGCGTAAGGTGAAAGGCGAAGGGCGAGAGGCAAAAGTCAAAATGCTTAAGGCAAAAGGAAAAACGATTTTCAAAACATGAAATAAAAATGGAGAAATTTAAAATGCCTAAAGCAAAAGAAAAAACCATTTTCAAAAGATAAAGTACAAAAGTTGAAATTGAAAATGCGAAATGGAAAATTCGAAATTATATATTCGTATTTCAAAAGGCTAAAGGCGAAATGTGAATTGCGAAAGGCGAAAGACGAAAGGCGAAAGACGAAAGGCGAAGGGCGAAAGTCGAAAGGCGAAAGGCGAAACGCGAATGGCGAAAGGCGAAAGGCGAAAGGTGAAAGGCGAAGCGCGAAATTCGAGAGGCGAAAGGCGAAACGCGAATGGCGAAAGGCGAAAGGCCAAAGGCGAAAGGCAAAAGGCGAAAGTCGAAAGGCGAAAGGCGAAAGGCGAAAGGCGAAAGGCGAAAGGCGAAAGGCGAAAGGCGAAAGGCGAAAGGCGAAAGGCGAAAGGCGAAAGGCGAAAGGCGAAAGGCGAAAGGCGAAAGGCGAAAGTCGAAAGGCGAAAGGCGAAAGGCGAAAGGCGAAAGGCGAAAGGTGAAAAAGGTGCAAAAGAAAAAACGATATTCAAAAGATAAAATACAAAATTTTAAATTGAAAATGCGAAATGGAAAATTCGAAATTATGAATTCGTATTTCAAAAGGCTAAAGGCGAAATGCGAATTGTGAAAGGCGAAAGACGAAAGGCGAAGGGCGATTGTCGTAAGGCGAAACGCGAATGGCGAAAGGCGAAAGGCGAAAGGCGAAAGGCGAAAGGCGAAACGCGAATGGCGCAAGGCGAAAGGCGAAAGGCGAAAGGCGAAAGGCGAAACGCGAAAGGCGAAAGGCGAAAGGCGAAAGACGAAAGGCGAAAGGCGAAAGGCGAAAGGCGAAAGTCGAAAGGCGAAAGGCGAAAGGCGAAAGTCGAAAGGCGAAAGTCGAAAGGCGAAAGGTGAAAGGCGAAAAGTGAAAGGCGAAAGGCGAAAGGTGAAAAGTGAATGGCGAAGCGCGAAAGTCGAGAGGCGAAAGGCGAAACGCGAATGGTGAAAGGCGAAAGGCGAAAGGCGAAAGGCGAAAGGCGAAAGGCGAAAGGCGAAAGGCGAAAGTCGAAAGGCGAAAGGCGAAAGGCGAAATGCGAAAGTCGAAAGGCGAAAGGCGAAAGGCGAAAGGCGAAAGGTGAAAGGTGAAAGGCGAAGCACGAAAGTCGAGAGGCGGAAGGTGTAAGGCGAAAGGCAAAAGGCGAAAGGCGAAAGGCGAAGGCGAAGGCGAAAGGCGAAAGGACAAAGGCGAAGGGCGAGAGGCAAAAGTCAAAATGCCTAAGGCAAAAGGAAAAACGATTTTCAAAACATGAAATAAAAATGGAGAAATTTAAAATGCCTAAAGCAAAAGAAAAAACGATATTCAAAAGATAAAATACAAAGTTGAAATTGAAAATGCGAAATAGAAAATTCGAAATTATAAATTCCTATTTCAAAAGGCGAAAGGCGAAAGGCGAAAGGCGAAACGCGAATGGCGCAAGGCGAAAGGCGAAAGGCGAAAGGCGAAAGGCCAAAGGCGAAACGCGAAAGGCGAAAGGCGAAAGGCGAAAGGCGAAAGGCGAAAGGCGAAAGGCGAAAGGCGAAAGTCGAAAGGCGAAAGGTGAAAGGCGAAAGGTGAAAGGCGAAAAGTGAAAGGCGAAAGGCGAAAGGTGAAAAGTGAAAGGCGAAGCGCGAAAGTCGAGAGGCGAAAGGCGAAACGCGAATGGTGAAAGGCGAAAGGCGAAAGGCGAAAGGCGAAAGGCGAAAGGCGAAAGGCGAAAGGCGAAAGGCGAAAGGCGAAAGGCGAAATGCGAAAGTCGAAAGGCGAAAGGCGAAAGGCGAAAGGCGAAAGGTGAAAGGCGAAAGGTGAAAAGCGAAAGGCGAAAGGTGAAAGGTGAAAGGCGAAGAGCGAAAGTCGAGAGGCGAAAGGCGAAACGCGAATGGCGAAAGGCGAAAGGCGAAAGGCGAAAGGCAAAAGGCGAAAGGCGAAAGGCGGAGGGTGTAAGGCGAAAGGCGAAAGGCGAAAAGCGAAAGACGAAAGGCGAAGGGCGAAGGGCGAAAGGCGAAAGGCGAAAAGCGAAAGGCGAGAGGCGAAAGGCGAAAGGCGAAAGGCGAAAGGTGAAATGCGAAAGTCGAAAGGCGAAAGGCGAAAGGCGAAAGGCGAAAGGTGAAATGCGAAAGGTGAAAGGCGAAAGGCGAAAGGTGAAAGGTGAAAGGCGAAGCGCGAAAGTCGAGAGGCGAAAGGCGAAACGCGAATGGCGAAAGGCGAAAGGCGAAAGGCGAAAGGCGAAAGGCAAAAGGCGAAAGGCGAAAGGCGGAAGGTGTAAGGCGAAAGGCGAAAGGCGAAAAGCGAAAGGCGAAATGCGAAGGGCGAAAGGCGAAAGGCGAAAGGCGAAAGGCGAAAGGCGAGAGGCGAAAGGCGAAAGGCGAAAGGCGAAAAGCGAAAGGCGAAAGGCGAAGGGCGAATGGCGAAAGGCGGAAGGTGTAAGGCGAAAGGCGAAACGCGAATGGCGCAAGGCGAAAGGCGCAAGGCGAAAGGCGAAAGGCGAAAGTCGAAAGGCGAAAGGTGAAAGGCGAAAGGTGAAAGGCGAAAAGTGAAAGGCGAAAGGCGAAAGGCGAAAGGCGAAAGGCGAAAGTCGAAAGGCGAAAGGTGAAAGGCGAAAGGTGAAAGGCGAAAAGTGAAAGGCGAAAGGCGAAAGGTGAAAAGTGAAAGGCGAAGCGCGAAAGTCGAGAGGCGAAAGGCGAAACGCGAATGGTGAAAGTCGAAAGGCGAAAGGCGAAAGGCGAAAGGCGAAAGGCGAAATGCGAAAGTGGAAAGGCGAAAGGCGAAAGGCGAAAGGCGAAAGGCGAAAGGTGAAAGGCGAAAGGTGAAAGGCGAAAGGCGAAAGGTGAAAGGTGAAAGGCGAGGCGCGAAAGTCGAGAGGCGAAAGGCGAAACGCGAATGGCGAAAGCCGAAAGGCGAAAGGCGAAAGGCGAAAGGCGAAAGGCGAAAGGCAAAAGGCGAAAGGCGAAAGGCGGAAGGTGTAAGGCGAAAGGAGAAAGGCGAAAGGCGAAAAGCGAAAGGCGAAAGGCGAAGGGCGAGAGGCAAAAGTCAAAATGCCTAAGGCAAAAGGAAAAACGATTTTCAAAACATGAAATAAACATAGAGAAATTTAAAATGCCTAAAGCAAAAGAAAAAACGATATTCAAAAGATAAAATACAAAAGTTGAAATTGAAAATGCGAAATGGAAAATTCGAAATTATAAATTCGTATTTCAAAAGGCTAAAGGCGAAATGCGAATTGCGAAAGGCGAAGGGCGAAAGTCGAAAGGCGAAAGGCGAAACGCGAATGGCGAAAGGCGAAAGGCGAAAGGCGAAAAGTGAAAGGTGAAAGGTGAAAGGCGAAGCGCGAAAGTCGAGAGGCGAAAGGCGAAACGCGAATGGCGAAAGGCGAAAGGCCAAAGGCGAAAGGCAAAAGGCGAAAGTCGAAAGGCGAAAGGCGAAAGGCGAAAGGCGAAAGGCGAAAGGCGAAAGGCGAAAGGCGAAAGGCGAAAGGCGAACGGCGAAAGGCGAAAGGCGAAAGGCGAAAGGCGAAAGGCGAAAGGCGAAAGGCGAAAGGCGAAAGTCGAAAGGCGAAAGGCGAAAGGCGAAAGGCGAAAGGTGAAAAAGGTGCAAAAGAAAAAACGATATTCAAAAGATAAAATACAAAAGTTTAAATTGAAAATGCGAAATGGAAAATTCGAAATTATAAATTCGTATTTCAAAAGGCTAAAGGCGAAATGCGAATTGTGAAAGGCGAAAGACGAAAGGCGAAGGGCGAAAGTCGTAAGGCGAAACGCGAATGGCGCAAGGCGAAAGGCGAAAGGCAAAAGGCGAAAGGCGAAAGGCGAAACGCGAAAGGCGAAAGGCGAAAGGCGAAAGACGAAAGGCGAAAGGCGAAAGGCGAAAGGCGAAAGGCGAAAGGCGAAAGGCGAAAGGCGAAAGTCGAAAGGTGAAAGGCGAAAAGTGAAAGGCGAAAGGCGAAAGGTGAAAAGTGAATGGCGAAGCGCGAAAGTCGAGAGGCGAAAGGCGAAACGCGAATGGTGAAAGGCGAAAGGCGAAAGGCGAAAGGCGAAAGGCGAAAGGCGAAAGGCGAAAGGCGAAAGTCGAAAGGCGAAAGGCGAAAGGCGAAATGCGAAAGTCGAAAGGCGAAAGGCGAAAGGTGAAAGGTGAAAGGCGAAGCGCGAAAGTCGAGAGGCGGAAGGTGTAAGGCGAAAGGCAAAAGGCGAAAGGCGAAAGGCGAAAGGCGAAAGGCGAAAGGACAAAGGCGAAGGGCGAGAGGCAAAAGTCAAAATGCCTAAGGCAAAAGGAAAAAAGATTTTCAAAACATGAAATAAAAATGGAGAAATTTAAAATGCCTAAAGCAAAAGAAAAAACGATATTCAAAAGATAAAATACAAAGTTGAAATTGAAAATGCGAAATAGAAAATTCGAAATTATAAATTCCTATTTCAAAAGGCGAAAGGCGAAAGGCGAAAGGCGAAACGCGAATGGCGCAAGGCGAAAGGCGAAAGGCGAAAGGCGAAACGCGAAAGGCGAAAGGCGAAAGGCGAAAGGCGAAAGGCCAAAGGCGAAACGCGAAAGGCGAAAGGCGAAAGGCGAAAGGCGAAAGTCGAAAGGCGAAAGGTGAAAGGCGAAAGGTGAAAGGCGAAAAGTGAAAGGCGAAAGGCGAAAGGTGAAAAGTGAAAGGCGAAGCGCGAAAGTCGAGAGGCGAAAGGCGAAACGCGAATGGTGAAAGGCGAAAGGCGAAAGGCGAAAGGCGAAAGGCGAAAGGCGAAAGGCGAAAGGCGAAAGGCGAAAGGCGAAAGGCGAAATGCGAAAGTCGAAAGGCGAAAGGCGAAAGGCGAAAGGCGAAAGGCGAAAGGCGAAAGGTGAAATGCGAAAGTCGAAAGGCGAAAGGCGAAAGGCGAAAGGCGAAAGGCGAAAGGTGAAAGGCGAAAGGTGAAAGGCGAAAGGCGAAAGGTGAAAGGTGAAAGGCGAAGCGCGAAAGTCGAGAGGCGAAAGGCGAAACGCGAATGGCGAAAGGCGAAAGGCGAAAGGCGAAAGGCGAAAGGCAAAAGGCGAAAGGCGAAAGGCGGAAGGTGTAAGGCGAAAGGCGAAAGGCGAAAAGCGAAAGGCGAAATGCGAAGGGCGAAAGGCGAAAGGCGAAAGGCGAAAGGCGAAAGGCGAAAGGCGAAAGGCGAGAGGCGAAAGGCGAAAGGCGAAAGGCGAAAAGCGAAAGGCGAAAGGCGAAGGGCGAAAGGCGAAAGGCGGAAGGTGTAAGGCGAAAGGCGAAACGCGAATGGCGCAAGGCGAAAGGCGAAAGGCGAAAGGCGAAAGGCGAAAGGCCAAAGGCGAAACGCGAAAGGCGAAAGGCGAAAGGCGAAAGGCGAAAGTCGAAAGGCGAAAGGTGAAAGGCGAAAGGTGAAAGGCGAAAAGTGAAAGGCGAAAGGCGAAAGGCGAAAGGCGAAAGGCGAAAGTCGAAAGGCGAAAGGTGAAAGGCGAAAGGTGAAAGGCGAAAAGTGAAAGGCGAAAGGCGAAAGGTGAAAAGTGAAAGGCGAAGCGCGAAAGTCGAGAGGCGAAAGGCGAAACGCGAATGGTGAAAGTCGAAAGGCGAAAGGCGAAAGGCGAAAGGCGAAAGGCGAAAGGCGAAAGGCGAAATGCGAAAGTGGAAAGGCGAAAGGCGAAAGGCGAAAGGCGAAAGGCGAAAGGCGAAAGGTGAAAGGCGAAAGGTGAAAGGCGAAAGGCGAAAGGTGAAAGGCGAAGCGCGAAAGTCGAGAGGCGAAAGGCGAAACGCGAATGGCGAAAGGCGAAAGGCGAAAGGCGAAAGGCGAAAGGCGAAAGGCGAAAGGCGAAAGGCGAAAGGCAAAAGGCGAAAGGCGAAAGGCGGAAGGTGTAAGGCGAAAGGAGAAAGGCGAAAGGCGAAAAGCGAAAGGCGAAAGGCGAAGGGCGAGAGGCAAAAGTCAAAATGCCTAAGGCAAAAGGAAAAACGATTTTCAAAACATGAAATAAACATAGAGAAATTTAAAATGCCTAATGCAAAAGAAAAAACGATATTCAAAAGATAAAATACAAAAGTTGAAATTGAAAATGCGAAATGGAAAATTCGAAATTATAAATTCGTATTTCAAAAGGCTAAAGGCGAAATGCGAATTGCGAAAGGCGAAGGGCGAAAGTCGAAAGGCGAAAGGCGAAACGCGAATGGCGAAAGGCGAAAGACGAAAGGTGAAAGGTGAAAGGTGAAAGGCGAAGCGCGAAAGTCGAGAGGCGAAAGGCGAAACGCGAATGGCGAAAGGCGAAAGGCAAAAGGCGAAAGTCGAAAGGCGAAAGGCGAAAGGCGAAAGGCGAAAGGCGAAAGGCGAAAGGCGAAAGGCGAAAGGCGAAAGGCGAAAGGCGAAAGGCGAAAGGCGAAAGGCGAAAGTCGAAAGGCGAAAGGCGAAAGGCGAAAGGCGAAAGGTGAAAAAGGTGCAAAAGAAAAAACGATATTCAAAAGATAAAAAACAAAAGTTTAAATTGAAAATGCGAAATGGAAAATTCGAAATTATAAATTCGTATTTCAAAAGGCTAAATGCGAAATGCGAATTGTGAAAGGCGAAAGACGAAAGGCGAAGGGCGAAAGTCGTAAGGCGAAACGCGAATGGCGAAAGGCGAAAGGCGAAAGGCGAAAGGCGAAAGGCGAAAGGCGAAAGGCGAAACGCGAATGGCGCAAGGCGAAAGGCGAAAGGCGAAAGGCGAAAGGCGAAAGGCGAAACGCGAAAGGCGAAAGGCGAAAGGCGAAAGACGAAAGGCGAAAGGCGAAAGGCGAAAGGCGAAAGGCGAAAGGCGAAAGGCGAAAGGCGAAAGTCGAAAGGCGAAAGGTGAAAGGCGAAAGGTGAAAGGCGAAAAGTGAAAGGCGAAAGGCGAAAGGTGAAAAGTGAATGGCGAAGCGCGAAAGTCGAGAGGCGAAAGGCGAAACGCGAATGGTGAAAGGCGGAAGGCGAAAGGCGAAAGGCGAAAGGCGAAAGGCGAAAGGCGAAAGGCGAAAGGCGAAAGTCGAAAGGCGAAAGGCGAAAGGCGAAATGCGAAAGTCGAAAGGCGAAAGGCGAAAGGCGAAAGGCGAAAGGTGAAAGGTGAAAGGCGAAAGGCGAAAGTCGAAAGGCGAAAGGCGAAAGGTGAAAGGTGTAAGGCGAAAGGCGAAAGGCGAAAAGCGAATGGTGAAAGGCGAAAGGCGAAAGGCGAAAGGCGAAAGGCGAAAGGCGAAAGTCGAAAGGCGAAAGGCGAAAGGCGAAAGGCGAAAGGCGAAAGGCGAAAGGTGAAAGGCGAAAGGTGAAAAGCGAAAGGCGAAAGGTGAAAGGTGAAAGGCGAAGCGCGAAAGTCGAGAGGCGAAAGGCGAAACGCGAATGGCGAAAGGCGAAAGGCGAAAGGCGAAAGGCAAAAGGCGAAAGGCGAAAGGCGGAAGGTGTAAGGCGAAAGGCGAAAGGCGAAAAGCGAAAGACGAAAGGCGAAGGGCGAAAGGCGAAAGGCGAAAGGCGAGAGGCGAAAGGCGAAAGGCGAAAGGCGAAAGGCGAAAGGCGAAAGGCGAAAGGTGAAATGCGAAAGTCGAAAGGCGAAAGGCGAAAGGCGAAAGGCGAAAGGCGAAAGGTGAAAGGCGAAAGGTGAAAGGCGAAAGGCGAAAGGTGAAAGGTGAAAGGCGAAGCGCGAAAGTCGGGAGGCGAAAGGGAAACGCGAATGGCGAAAGGCGAAAGGTGAAAGGCGAAAGGCAAAAGGCGAAAGGCGAAAGGCGGAAGGTGTAAGGCGAAAGGCGAAAGGCGAAAAGCGAAAGGCGAAAGGCGAAAGGCGAAAGGCGAGAGGCGAAAGGCGAAAGGCGAAAGGCGAAAAGCGAAGGGCGAAAGGCGAAGGGCGAAAGGCGAAAGGCGGAAGGTGTAAGGCGAAAGGCGAAACGCGAATGGCGCAAGGCGAAAGGCGAAAGGCGAAAGGCCAAAGGCGAAACGCGAAAGGCGAAAGGCGAAAGGCGAAAGGCGAAAGGCGAAAGTCGAAAGGCGAAAGGTGAAAGGCGAAAGGCGAAAGGTGAAAGGCGAAAGGCGAAAAGCGAAAGGCGAAAGGCGAAAGGCGAAATGCGAAAGTGGAAAGGCGAAAGGCGAAAGGCGAAAGGCGAAAGGCGAAAGGCGAAAGGTGAAAGTCGAAAGGTGAAAGGCGAAAGGTGAAAGGTGAAAGGCGAAGCGCGAAAGTCGAGAGGCGAAAGGCGAAACGCGAATGGCGAAAGGCGAAAGGCGAAAGGCGAAAGGCGAAAGGCGAAAGGCAAAAGGCGAAAGGCGAAAGGCGGAAGGTGTAAGGCGAAAGGCGAAAGGCGAAAAGCGAAAGGCGAAAGGCGAAAGGCGAAAGGCGAAGGGCGAGAGGCAAAAGTCAAAATGCCTAATGCAAAAGGAAAAACGATTTTCAAAACATGAAATAAACATAGAGAAATTTAAAATGCCTAAACCAAAAGAAAAAACGATATTCAAAAGATAATATACAAAAGTTGAAATTGAAAATGCGAAATGGATAATTCGAAATTATAAATTCGTAATTCAAAAGGCTAAAGGCGAAATGCGAATTGCGAAAGGCGAAAGACGAAGGGCGAAAGGTGAAAGGCGAAAGGCGAAAGGTGAAAAGTGAAAGGCGAAGCGCGAAAGTCGAGAGGCGAAAGGCGAAACGCGAATGGCGAAAGGTGAAAGGCGAAAGGCGAAAGGCGAAAGGCGAAAGGTAAAAGGCGAAAGGCGAAAGGCGAAAGGCGAAAGGCGAAAGGCGAAAAGCGAAAGTCGAAAGGCGAAAGGCGAAAGGCGAAAGGCGAAAGGCGAAAGGCGAAAGGCGAAAGGCGAAAGGCGAAAGGTGAAAGGCGAAAGGTGAAAGGCGAAAGGCGAAAGTCGAGAGGCGAAAAGCGAAAGGCGAAAGGCGAAAGGTGAAAAGTGAATGTGGAAGCGCGAAAGTCGAGAGGCGAAAGGCGAAACGCGAATGGTGAAAGGCGAAAGGCGAAAGGCGAAAGGCGAAAGGCGAAAGGCGAAAGTCGAAAGGCGAAAGGCGAAAGGCGAAATGCGAAAGTCGAAAGGCGAAAGGCGAAAGGCGAAAGGTGAATGGCGAAAGGTGAAAGGCGAAAGGCGAAAGGTGAAAGGTGTTGCAGCATAATCATCAATCTGTAATAAAAATTATATCACAAAGTATATTTCTTAAAATTTAGTATTCGCAATACTTATCTAAATTTTGATTATTCCAATTTGTAGTAATCCAATCTTGCTCTTTAAATAGCTGAAAACAAATAAACTAATTTCATTAATTAAAATGTAAACAAAACCTAATATGTAAACAAATAAATTATACAAGACTCACCAACGACAAAAACGATTCCACATCACAAAACATTTAAACAAAACATAAATAACACAAAGTTTCTCATGAACATAGATAAATTTAGACAAACTTAAAAATCTACTTACCTATTTATTTGACAGCGATTTTCAGTCCATTGATAATGACATTTGCTGCAATAGACTAGGAACTTTAACACTCGTACCAACATTTCAATGTAGAAATTTCAGGTCAATATCTATCGATAAGTTTAGGCGAAGTTTTAAAGAAAGGAATAGCATATAAAACATATAGATTTTTGAGGGGAAACATTTGACCGTTACCTTAAATGATAAAATTTCTGGAAAATTCAAATGGATTTAACATTGCCAAAAGGATACGGTATTTTTTAAGAGAAGAGATCACTTTGAAATCGGGAGTCGAGAGGTCAAGTAATCTTGTTTCGCGGTTATTAAAAACTTGAAATCAATTAAAAAATTTGAACGCAATTAAAACAAAGGGGTTTGAAATCTATGTGTATTAAAGCCGAGAAATCAATATACGGTTACGTTCACAAATATTATAATATCGTTTTTGTCGTCGGAAGTGCTTTGGTTAAAGTGAGCTTGAACTTGTAAAATCATTTATAAATAGTTGAAACAACCTTGAACTAATTGTACAAAATTAATTGTTTAAATAAAGTTAAGTGTAGTTAAAAGGTGTTTATTCATTTTCAATCACCACTTTAGTATGAGAAGTGTAGCCCAGTGGCAAGGCTATTGTCTGTGATTTGAACAATAGAGGTTCGATTCGCCGTCGCATCAGCTTATTTTTCTTATATTTTTTTTATCAGTGGAATGATGGATTCAGTCGATTAATCAGAAACCTAATTAACTTACGTTCATTAATTTATCTTGAAATCAAACATTGGTCCTTCGAACCGACATTGAATAAGACTGTGCAAAGTGTGAACTGTAGAAACTTCTCGAATCTGACTGTGTGTATATACATTAATTGAAAGAACAGTGGAAATTTGTTAGTGCTTCAACTACATAATCTTCAAGAATATTCTGGCAACAAAATCTGGTGAGTCTGTTCCATATTATATTTTTGCATGCAATTTGTTATTTTTTCTCAAAGCCATGCAAGCATTAATTAAATTACAAGTAAATTTGGAAAGCGATTTAAAAAAATTTATGCGAAATTATGGTAAAGATGGAGAAGATAGGCGTACTCAACCATATTATAATGCTAGGTTAACAAATTTGGTGGGTCATTGGAATGATTTTAAAAAACGACATCAAGAGATTGTGTTACTTGCTACAGACGAGTGTATGAAAAAGGAGAAGTATTTTACGGATGATTTTTTTGCAGCAGTTGAAGAATTTTTCATTGATTCTCATGCCAAAATAGACGCTGATTCTCTACGAGATTTTCCACCAGTAGAAACAATAGAAACAGCTGAGAAAGACAATATAAAAATTATCCATGTACGTCCTAAGCAGGAAGATGTCAGGCTTCCCAAAATATCACTGCCAATATTTTCTGGAGATTATTTAACGTGGACTACATTCTATGATATGTTCAAGTCTCTTGTACATGATAACAACGGCTTGTCATCAGTTCAAAAGCTGCAATATTTAAAGGCACATCTTGCTGGAGAAGCGAAGGCATTATTAAGTAACACTTTAATTACAAGCGCGAATTATGAGCAGGCTTGGGATACTTTAATTGGAAGGTATGAAAATAAACGAATTTTGGTTAAAGCACAATTAGAAATTTTATTCAATCAACCAACTGTGAACCAAGAATCAACAAAAGGTGTAAAATCTCTTCTTGATAAAACCAATGAATGTCTGGCTGCTCTTGAAAATCTAGGCATTACAGTAAATACCTGGGACCCTATTCTAGTTTATTTTATTAGCCAAAGATTGCCATATGAAACGTTAGAGTTGTGGGAGCAATCACTGAGCTCAAAAACAGAATTATCAACTTGGAATGAACTCAAACAATTCTTGGAAGCTCGTTTTCGGACGCTGGAAGCCATCCATGGTAAAAAACGCTTACAAATTAAAGAGCCTAAACCTGTAATACACCATGATAAATTCATGAGGAACCATCAAACTTTCCATCTCGCAACTTCTCTCTCGTGCCATCTTTGTAAAGATTCACATAGTATTCGTCAGTGTTCGAAATATTTAAATCTTGATCATCGAGCTAAATTAGATCTGGTGAAATCTAAAGGACTTTGTGTTAATTGCTTGGGAACAGGTCATCTAGCTGCTAAATGCCCTAGTAAGCTAAAATGCTATATATGTAAAAAACCCCATCATACTACATTGCATAAGGAACAGAATACATCTGATTTTCAGATAGGAAGAAGCAGACCTCTCAATCAATCTGTTTCATCATCGTGCGATGTTGAAGCATCTCCAGAGGCAAAGACATTTCTGGTCAGTCAAGCATCACGACCTCACAATATTCTATTGGCTACAGCGTTAATTACTATTTCTACACCACACGGTGAAAAACAAACATGTAGAGCTCTCATTGATCCTGGGTCACAAGCTTCATTTGTGACAGAGCAAATTTGTCAAACTCTACGATTACCCCGTAAGTCTGTTGACGTCGATGTTTATGGGCTAGGTAACTCAACTGCTGGACAAATCAAATCACGCGCAAAGTTAATTGTATCACCGACCGAAACTGGAAAAGATATCATTCAGGTTGAGGCATTTATTGTTAAAAAGATCACAAGTGTTTTACCAAGTCAACGAATTACACAAAGCAATTGGAGACATCTAGACGGGCTGGAATTAGCTGACCCCACATTTGATCGACCTGGGCGAATTGATTGCTTATTAGGTGCTGACATCTATCCGTTGATTATTACAGATGGGGTGCGTAAAGGACCTCATGGAACTCCAGTGGGTCAGCGAACTATATTTGGCTGGATTCTATCCGGAAACACAAGCTCTTCTTTTTCTCAGCGAACATATCTGCAAAATTTTCATATCAACACCGAGTTTAATGAAATCTTAAAGAAATTCTGGGAACTAGAGGAATTGCCTTCGATACCTTCGTTAACAGATGAAGAAAGCAGCTGTGAACAACATTTTATCAGAAACTTTACACGTTGTTCTGACGGAAGATACCAGGTCCGACTTCCATTCAATTATGCTGATGTTAAACTCGGTTCATCTAGAAATATGGCCATTGTAAGGATGATTCAAATGGAGAAACGCTTTGAACACAATGAGTATCTAAAAAATGAATATGTAAACTGTGTTAAAGAATATTTAAATTTAAATCACATGGAACTCACAAATACAAAGGAAATAGAATGTCGTAAGCAAGATGAATGTGGTAACACCTACTACAGTTGTTCTTATCTACCTCATCATGCAGTGTTGAAACCCAGCAGTACATCAACAAAGGTTCGCGTAGTTTTTGATGCTTCGCGAAGAACAAGCAACGGAAAATCATTAAATGATGTTCTTTTAAATGGACCAACTATCCAGGACTCATTGTTTGCTATTCTTATGCGATGGAGAAGGTACAAGATAGCATTCATGGCAGACATACATAAAATGTATCGCCAGATTCGCATGCATCCTCAAGATGCTGAGTATCAAAGGATTGTTTGGAGAGACTCACCAGATGAAGTATTTCAAGATTACAAGCTAATTACCGTAACCTTTGGAACGAAAAGTGCGCCGTACCTAGCTATTCGAACAATGCAACAATTGGCAAAAGACGAGACTCACAAATATCCTATTGGAGCAGAAGCAATCCTACATGAATTCTACGTTGATGATTTGATCTCCGGAGCAAACAGTATGGAAGAAGCAATAACTAAACAAGCACAGATTCGATCCATCTTGGAAGGTGGTGGATTAGAACTTCGAAAATGGGCTTCTAATGACGAGGCCATACTCCGAGCAGTGCCTGCTGAATTTCGTGAAGTGAACCTACCATTATCAGTCAGTTCAGAATACATCAAGGCTCTTGGATTATATTGGAATCCGCGAACTGATTCCTTATCCTACTCAGTTAATATTGACAGCGTATCATACACTTGGACAAAAAGAAAGGTTCTTTCGGAGATATCAAAACTTTTCGATCCGATTGGGTGGCTATCTCCAGTCACAATAACAGCGAAAATTCTCATACAAACTTTATGGTTAACCGGACTCCAGTGGGATGACGAAATTCCACCAGATGTTGCTGATCAGTGGAATCAGTATCGAGAGAATCTGTTTGAATTGCAACATATTAAAATACCTCGATGGATTCAAGTAGAAAGCTCATCAACCAAAATCGACCTACACGGATTCTGCGACGCGTCTATAAAGGCATATTCCGCTGTAGTGTATGTCAGAATTCAACAAATCAATAATGAGATCAACGTTCATCTGATTTCGTCAAAGACTAAAGTGGCGCCTATTAAAACGATATCATTGCCGAAATTAGAATTATGTGGCGCAAATTTGCTGGTTAAATTATTGACACAAGTGAAACATGACATTCAATTGAATGTAGAAAAAATCTATGCCTGGACTGACTCCACAATTGTATTAGCATGGCTACGAAAACATCCATCTAATTGGGAAATGTTTATAAGCAATCGAGTTTCGAATATCCATAATCTACTTGAAGAAACTTCCTGGAATCATGTACCAACTGAAACCAATCCCGCTGATTGCGCAAGTAGAGGTATTTCTCCAGAAATGTTAAAGAACCATCCTCTTTGGTGGAACGGCCCTCAATGGTTAAAGACAGCCGAGGAAAACTGGCCCAGAAGAAAAACCAGCATCAAAACAACGTTAGGCTTACGTAAGGGAGCTGCTAATTTTCATGTGCGAACGTCGGATGAAAAATTAAACATGGTTGAGAGATTCTCTTCATTGTCACGACTTATTAGAGTCACTGCTTATTGTAAACGATGGATTGTGAAAATGCGTAATCAATTCCAATCTCAAAGTTTCAAATATCTCACCACAGCCGAGTTAAAGACTGCTACACAATATTGGTTGAGTGTCGTGCAAACGGAATATTTTTCCTTGGAAATAAGAGCACTGAAAATGCAACGAGAAATAGGGAAGCAAAGCAAAATAGTCAAATTACATCCTTTCCTTGACAATGATGGACTGCTCAGAGTTGGAGGTCGGCTTCAACATTCATCGTTAACATATTCTGAGCGACACCCTATCATTTTACCTGAGAAAAGCCACTTGACCAAACTAATACTTGATGAGCTTCATAAAAGAACTATACACGGAGGCGTTCAACTAATGTTGTCATTGTTACGTAGACATTATTGGGTCATCAATGCAAGAAACGCAATTCGAATGCATATTCATAAATGCATTAATTGTTTTAGACAAAACGCCCAAACGAGGGAGCAGTTGATGGCGAATCTACCTGAGTACAGAGTACAAAAGGCACGTCCGTTTTCACATACGGGTATCGATTATTGCGGACCTTTCGACTTAAAAAGTTCTAAAGGGAGAAGCATTAGAAGCTATAAAGGCTACATAGCAGTGTTTATATGCATGGTAACAAAAGCTATACACATAGAAATTGTGAGCGATCTTTCAACCCCTGGATTTCTCGCCGCCTTTCGAAGATTTGTGTCACGACGCGGGCTGTGCACAGAAATCTATAGTGATTGTGGTTCTAACTTCATTGGAGCGAATGCAGTTTTGACTAGATATAAATTTGAAATGGTCCACCAGATCGAGCATGAAATTGCACAAGCAATTGAGAATCAAGGTATCAAGTGGCATTTCATCCCACCCTCTTCACCTCATTTTGGAGGATTATGGGAGAGCGGAGTAAAGTCTGTGAAAACCCATTTAAAGAAAATTATTGGAAACGCATTACTTACATATGAAGAATTCAACACGCTTTTGGTACAGATAGAAGCCACCCTGAATTCGAGGCCATTGACTGAGATGTCACAAGATCCCCAGGATGTTTCAGCCTTAACTCCAGGACACTTTTTGATAGGAGGTCCACTTCTTACACCTCCAGAGCCCACTCTGCTAGACACGAACATGCATCATTTGGATCGTTATCGATATATTCAAAGATTGTACCAAACATTTTGGAGTCGATGGAGTCAGGAATATCTGCATCGACTACAGCAGCGACCAAAGTGGCTAATACAGCATCCAAATCTAAAAGAAAACCAATTGGTGTTAGTCAAGGATGAACGAGTTCCACCATCACAATGGTTAATGGGAAGAATAATTAAAACCCATCCCGGAAAGGATTCTCTGATAAGGGTCGTTACATTAAAGACAAAACACAACACAATCAGACGTCCCATCACAAAGCTTTGTCCGCTTCCAATACAATATCCCAATTAAATTACCTCCTTTAAATCCATTTATCCAAGTTTCCTTCACTTAATTTTCAACATCATAGTCCAACCCAATTGAAAGCATTTATATTCTTACAGACATCAATCAGTAAAGAAGAACACAATGCATTGTTGAGAGAAGTAAACGTACCTCAGAACAAACAACACAGCCAGTCACATATGAATTCATTGAAACTCATTGTTTCAAGGCGGGGAGTATGTTGCAGCATAATCATCAATCTGTAATAAAAATTATATCACAAAGTATATTTCTTAAAATTTAGTATTCGCAATACTTATCTAAATTTTGATTATTCCAATTTGTAGTAATCCAATCTTGCTCTTTAAATAGCTGAAAACAAATAAATTAATTTCATTAATTAAAATGTAAACAAAACCTAATATGTAAACAAATAAATTATACAAGACTCACCAACGACAAAAACGATTCCACATCACAAAACATTTAAACAAAACATAAATAACACAAAGTTTCTCATGAACATAGATAAATTTAGACAAACTTAAAAATCTACTTACCTATTTATTTGACAGCGATTTTCAGTCCATTGATAATGACATTTGCTGCAATAGACTAGGAACTTTAACACTCGTACCAACATTTCAATGTAGAAATTTCAGGTCAATATCTATCGATAAGTTTAGGCGAAGTTTTAAAGAAAGGAATAGCATATAAAACATATAGATTTTTGAGGGGAAACATTTGACCGTTACCTTAAATGATAAAATTTCTGGAAAATTCAAATGGATTTAACATTGCCAAAAGGATACGGTATTTTTTAAGAGAAGAGATCACTTTGAAATCGGGAGTCGAGAGGTCAAGTAATCTTATTTCGCGGTTATTAAAAACTTGAAATCAATTAAAAAATTTGAACGCAATTAAAACAAAGGGGTTTGAAATCTATGTGTATTAAAGCCGAGAAATCAATATACGGTTACGTTCACAAATATTATAATATCGTTTTTGTCGTCGGAAGTACTTTGGTTAAAGTGAGCTTGAACTTGTAAAATCATTTATAAATAGTTGAAACAACCTTGAACTAATTGTACAAAATTAATTGTTTAAATAAAGTTAAGTGTAGTTAAAAGGTGTTTATTCATTTTCAATCACCACCTTAGTATGAGAAGTGTAGCCCAGTGGCAAGGCTATTGTCTGTGATTTGAACAATAGAGGTTCGATTCGCCGTCGCATCAGCTTATTTTTCTTATATTTTTTTTATCAGTGGAATGATGGATTCAGTCGATTAATCAGAAACCTAATTAACTTACGTTCATTAATTTATCTTGAAATCAAACAAAAGGTGAAAGGCGAAGCGCGAAAGTCGAGAGGCGGAAGGTGTAAGGCGAAAGGGGAAAGGCGAAAGGCGAAAGGCGAATGGCGAAAGGACAAAGGCGAAGGGCGAGAGGCAAAAGTCAAAATGCCTAAGGCAAAAGGAAAAACGATTTTCAAAACATGAAATATAAAATGGAGAAATTTAAAATGCCTAAAGCAAAATAAAAAACGATATTCAAAAGATAAAATACAAAGTTGAAATTGAAAATGCGAAATAGAAAATTCGAAATTATAAATTCCTATTTCAAAAGGCGAAAGGTGAAAGGCCAAAGGCGAACCGCGAAAGGCGAAAGGCGAAAGGCGAAAGTCGAAAGGCGAAAGGTGAAAGGCGAAAGGTGAAAGGCGAAAAGTGAAAGGCGAAAGGCGAAAGGTGAAAGGTGAAAGGCGAAGCGCGAAAGTCGAGAGGCGAAAGGCGAAACGCGAATGGCGAAAGGCGAAAGGCGAAAGGCGAAAGGCAAAAGGCGAAAGGCGAAAGGCGGAAGGTGTAAGGCGAAAGGCGAAAGGCGAAAAGCGAAAGACGAAAGGCGAAGGGCGAAAGGCGAAAGGCGAGAGGCGAAAGGCGAAAGGCGAAAGGCGAAAGGCGAAAGGTGAAATGCGAAAGTCGAAAGGCGAAAGGCGAAAGGCGAAAGGCGAAAGGCGAAAGGCGAAAGGTGAAAGGCGAAAGGTGAAAGGCGAAAGGCGAAAGGTGAAAGGTGAAAGGCGAAGCGCGAAAGTCGGGAGGCGAAAGGGAAACGCGAATGGCGAAAGGCGAAAGGTGAAAGGCGAAAGGCAAAAGGCGAAAGGCGAAAGGCGGAAGGTGTAAGGCGAAAGGCGAAAGGCGAAAAGCGAAAGGCGAAATGCGAAGGACGAAAAGCGAAAGGCGAAAGGCGAAAGGCGAAAGGCGAAAGGCGAGAGGCGAAAGGCGAAAGGCGAAAGGCGAAAAGCGAAGGGCGAAAGGCGAAGGGCGAAAGGCGAAAGGCGGAAGGTGTAAGGCGAAAGGCGAAACGCGAATGGCGCAAGGCGAAAGGCGAAAGGCGAAAGGCGAAAGGCGAAATGCCAAAGGCGAAACGCGAAAGGCGAAAGGCGAAAGGCGAAAGGCGAAAGGCGAAAGGCGAAAGTCGAAAGGCGAAAGGTGAAAGGCGAAAGGCGAAAGGTGAAAGGCGAAAGGCGAAAAGCGAAAGGCGAAAGGCGAAAGGCGAAATGCGAAAGTGGAAAGGCGAAAGGCGAAAGGCGAAAGGTGAAAGTCGAAAGGTGAAAGGCGAAAGGCGAAAGGTGAAAGGTGAAAGGCGAAGCGCGAAAGTCGAGAGGCGAAAGGCGAAACGCGAATGGCGAAAGGCGAAAGGCGAAAGGCGAAAGGCGAAAGGCGAAAGGCGAAAGGCAAAAGGCGAAAGGCGAAAGGCGGAAGGTGTAAGGCGAAAGGCGAAAGGCGAAAAGCTAAAGGCGAAAGGCGAAAGGCGAAAGGCGAAGGGCGAGAGGCAAAAGTCAAAATGCCTAATGCAAAAGGAAAAACGATTTTCAAAACATGAAATAAACATAGAGAAATTTAAAATGCCTAAACCAAAAGAAAAAACGATATTCAAAAGATAATATACAAAAGTTGAAATTGAAAATGCGAAATGGATAATTCGAAATTATAAATTCGTAATTCAAAAGGCTAAAGGCGAAATGCGAATTGCGAAAGGCGAAAGACGAAGGGCGAAAGGTGAAAGGCGAAAGGCGAAAGGTGAAAAGTGAAAGGCGAAGCGCGAAAGTCGAGAGGCGAAAGGCGAAACGCGAATGGCGAAAGGTGAAAGGCGAAAGGCGAAAGGCGAAAGGCGAAAGGTAAAAGGCGAAAGGCGAAAGGCGAAAGGCGAAAGGCGAAAAGCGAAAGTCGAAAGTCGAAAGGCGAAAGGCGAAAGGCGAAAGGCGAAAGGCGAAAGGTGAAAGGCGAAAGGTGAAAGGCGAAAGGCGAAAGTCGAGAGGCGAAAAGCGAAAGGCGAAAGGTGAAAAGTGAATGTGGAAGCGCGAAAGTCGAGAGGCGAAAGGCGAAACGCGAATGGTGAAAGGCGAAAGGCGAAAGGCGAAAGGCGAAAGGCGAAAGGCGAAAGGCGAAAGTCGAAAGGCGAAAGGCGAAATGCGAAATGCGAAAGTCGAAAGGCGAAAGGCGAAAGGCGAAAGGTGAAAGGCGAAAGGTGAAAGGCGAAAGGCGAAAGGTGAAAGGTGAAAGGCGAAGCGCGAAAGTCGAGAGGCGGAAGGTGTAAGGCGAAAGGGGAAAGGCGAAAGGTGAAAAGTGAAAGGCGAAGCGCGAAAGTCGAGAGGCGAAAGGCGAAACGCGAATGGTGAAAGGCGAAAGGCGAAAGGCGAAAGGCGAAAGGCGAAAGGCGAAACGCGAAGCGCGAAAGGCGAAAGGAGAAAGGCGAAAGGCGAAAGGCGAAAGGCGGAAGGCGAAAGGCGAAAGGCGAAATGCGAAAGGCGAAAGGCGAAAGGCGAAAGTCGAAAGGCGAAAGGCGGAAGGCGAAAGGCGAAAGGTGAAAGGCGAAAGGCGAAAGGCGAAAGGAGAAAGGCGAAAGGAGAAAGGCGAAAGGCGAAAGGCGAAAGGTGAAAGGCGAAAGGCGAAAGGCGAAAGGCGAAAATTGAAAGGCGAAAGGCGAAAGGTGAAAAGTGAAAGGCGAAGCGCGAAAGTCGAGAGGCGAAAGGCGAAACGCGAATGGTGAAAGGCGAAAGGCGAAAGGCGAAAGGCGAAAGGCGAAACGCGAAGCGCGAAAGTCGAGAGGCGAAAGGCGAAACGCGAATGGTGAAAGGCGAAAGGCGAAAGGCGAAAGGCGAAAGGCGAAAGGCGAAAGGCGAAAGGCGAAAGGCGAAAGGCGAGAGGCGAAAGGCGAAAGGCGAAAGGCGAAAGGCGAAAGGCGAAAGGCGAAAGGCGAAAGGCGAAAGGCGAAAGGTGAAAGGCGAAGCGCGAAAGTCGAGAGGCGAAAGGCGAAACGCAAATGGCGAAACGCAAATGGCGAAAGGCGAAAGGCGAAAGGCGAAAGGCGAAAGGCAAAAGGCGAAAGGCGAAAGGCGAAAGGCGAAAGGAGAAAGGCGAAAGGCGAAAGGCGAAAGGCGGAAGGCGAAAGGCGAAAGGCGAAATGCGAAAGGCGAAAGGCGAAAGGCGAAAGTCGAAAGGCGAAAGGCGGAAGGCGAAAGGCGAAAGGTGAAAGGCGAAAGGCGAAAGGCGAAAGGAGAAAGGCGAAAGGAGAAAGGCGAAAGGCGAAAGGCGAAAGGCGAAAGGTGAAAGGCGAAAGGCGAAAGGCGAAAGGCGAAAGGCGAAAGGCGAAAGGCGAAAGGCGAGAGGCGAAAGGCGAAAGGCGAAAGGCGAAAAGCGAAAGGAGAAAGGCGAAAGGAGAAAGGCGAAAGGCGAAAGGCGAAAGGCGAAAGGCGAAAGGCGAAAGGCGAATGGCGAATGGCGAAAGGTGAAAGGCGTAGGAAAACGGAAAAAAAAAAAAACGATTTTCAAAACATGAAATAAAAATGAAGAAAGTTAAAATGCCTAACGCAAAAGAAAAAACGATATTCAAAAGATATAATACAAAAGTGGAAATTGAAAATGCGAAATGGAAAATTCGAAATTATAAATTCGTATTTCAAAAGGCGAAAGGCGAAAGGCGAATTGCGAAAGGCGAAAGGCGAAAGGCGAAAGGTGAAAGGCGAAAGGCGACAGGCGAAAGGCGAAAGGCGAAAGGCGAAAGGCGAATGGCGAAAGGTGAAAGGCGAAGGGCGAGAGGCAAAAGTCAAAATGCCTAAGGCAAAAAAAAACGATTTTCAAAACATGAAATAAAAATGAAGAAAGTTAAAATGCCTAAAGCAAAAGAAAAAACGATATTCAAAAGATATAATACAAAAGTGGAAATTGAAAATGCGATATGGAAAATTCTAAATTCTAAATTCGTATTTCAAAAGGCGAAAGGCGAAAGGCGAAAGTCGAAAGGCGAATTGCGAAAGGCGAAAGGCGAAAGGCGAAAGGCGAAAGGCGAAAGGCGAAAGGCGAAAGGCGAAAGGCGAAAGGCGAAAGGCGAAAGGCGAAAGGCGAAAGGCGAAAGGCGAAAGGCGAAAGGCGAAAGGCGAAAGGTGAAAGGCGAAAGGCGAAAGACGAAAGGCGAAAGGCGAAAGGCGAAAGGCGAAAGGCGAGAGGCGAAAGGCGAAAGGCGAAAGGCGAAGGGCGAAAGGCGAAAGGCGGAAGGTGTAAGGCGAAAGGCGAAAGGCGAAAGGCGAATGGCGAAAGGCGAAGGGCGAGAGGTAAAAGTCAAAATGCCTAAGGCAAAAGGAAAAACGATTTTCAAAACATGAAATAAAAATAGACAAATTTAAAATGCCTAAAGCAAAAGAAAAAACGATATTCAAAAGATAAAATACAAAAGTTGAAATTGAAAATGCGAAATGGAAAATTCGAAATTATAAATTCGTATTTCAAAAGGCGAAAGGCGAAAGGCGAAAGGCGAAAGGCGAATTGCGAAAGGCGAAAGGCGAAAGGTGAAAGGCGAAAGGCGACAGGCGAAAGGCGAAAGGCGAAAGGCAAAGGCGAATGGCGAAAGGTGAAAGGCGAAGAGCGAGAGGCAAAAGTCACAATGCCTAAGGCAAAAAAAAAACGATTTTCAAAACATGAAATAAAAATGAAGAAAGTTAAAATGCCTAAAGCAAAAGAAAAAACGATATTCAAAAGATATAATACAAAAGTGGAAATTGAAAATGCGAAATGGAAAATTCGAAATTATAAATTCGTATTTCAAAAGGCGAAAGGCGAATTGCGAATTGCGAAAGGCGAAAGGCGAAAGGCGAAAGGCGACAGGCATAAGGCGAAAGGCGAAAGGCGAATGGCGAAAGGTGAAAGGCGAAGGGCGAGAGGCAAAAGTCAAAATGCCTAAGGCAAAAGGAAAAACGATTTTCAAAACATGAAATAAAAATAGAGAAATTTAAAATGCCTAAAGCAAAAGAAAAAACGATATTCAAAAGATAAAATACAAAAGTTGAAATTGAAAATGCGAAATGGAAAATTCGAAATTATAAATTCGTATTTCAAAAGGCGAAAGGCGAAAGGCGAATTGCGAAAGGCGAAAGGCGAAAGGCGAAAGGCGAAAGGCGAAAGGCGAAAGGCGAAAGGCGAAAGGCGAAAGGCGAAAGGCGAAAGGCGAAAGGCGAAAGGCGAAAGGTGAAAGGCGAAAGGCGACAGGCGAAAGGCGAAAGGCGAAAGGCGAAAGGCGAATGGCGAAAGGTGAAAGGCGAAGGGCGAGAGGCAAAAGTCAAAATGCCTAAGGCAAAAAAAAAACGATTTTCAAAACATGAAATAAAAATGAAGAAAGTTAAAATGCCTAAAGCAAAAGAAAAAACGATATTCAAAAGATATAATACAAAAGTGGAAATTGAAAATGCGAAATGGAAAATTCGAAATTATAAATTCGTATTTCAAAAGGCGAAAGGCGAAAGTCGAAAGGCGAAAGGCGAATTGCGAAAGGCGAAAGGCGAAAGGCTAAAGGCGAAAGGCGAAAGGCGAAAGGCGAAAGGCGAAAGGCGAAAGGCGAAAGGCGAAAGGCGAAAGGCGAAAGGCGGAAGGTGAAAGGCGAAAGGCGAAAGGCGAAAGGCGAAAGGCGAAAGGCGGAAGGTGTAAGGCGAAAGGCGAAAGACGAAAGGCGAAAAGCGAAAGGTGAAAGGCGAAAGGCGAAAGACGAAAGGCGAAAGGCGAAAGGCGAAAGGCGAAAGACGAGAGGCGAAAGGCGAAAGGCGAAGGGCGAAAGGCGAAAGGCGAAAGGCGAAAGGCGAAAGGCGAAAGGCGAAAGGCGAAAGGCGAAAGGCGAAAGGCGAAAGGTGAAAGGCGAAAGGCGAAAGACGAAAGGCGAAAGGCGAAAGGCGAAAGGTGAGAGGCGAAAGGCGAAAGGCGAAAGGCGAAAGGCGAAAGGCGAAAGGCGGAAGGTGTAGGGCGAAAGGCGAAAGGCGAAAGGCGAATGGCGAAAGGCGAACGGCGAGAGGCAAAAGTCAAAATGCCTAAGGCAAAAGGAAAAACGATTTTCAAAACATGAAATAAAAATAGAGAAATTTAAAATGCCTAAAGCAAAAGAAAAAACGATATTCAAAAGATATAATACAAAAGTGGAAATTGAAAATACGAAATGGAAAATTCGAAATTATAAATTCGTATTTCAAAAGCCGAAAGGCGAAAGGCGAAAGTCGAAAGACGAAAGGCGAATTACGAAAGGCGAAAGGCTAAAGGCGAAAGGCGAAAGGCGAAAGGCGAAAGGCGAAAGGCGAAAGGCGAAAGGCGAAAGGCGAAAGGCGAAAGGTGAAAGGCGAAAGGCGAAAGGCGAAAGGCGAAAGGCGAAAGGCGGAAGGTGTAAGGCGAAAGGCGAAAGGCGAAAGGCGAGAGGCGAAAGGTGAAAGGCGAAAGGCGAAAGACGAAAGGCGAAAGGCGAAAGGCGAAAGGCGAAAGACGAGAGGCGAAAGGCGAAAGGCGAAAGGTGAAAGGCGAAAGGCGAAAGGCGAAAGGCGGAAGGTGTAAGGCGAAAGGCGAAAGGCGAAAGGCGGAAGGTGTAAGGCGAAAGGCGAAAGGCGAAAGGCGAAAGGTGAAAGGCGAAAGGCGAAAGACGAAAGGCGAAAGGCGAAAGGCGAAAGGCGAAAGACGAGAGGCGAAAGGCGAAAGGCGAAGGGCGAAAGGCGAAAGGCGAAAGGCGAAAGGCGAAAGGCGAAAGGCGAAAGGCGAAAGGCGAAAGGCGAAAGGCGAAAGGCGAAAGGCGAAAGGCGAAAGGCGAAAGGCGAAAGGCGAAAGGCGAAAGGTGAAAGGCGAAAGGCGAAAGACGAAAGGCGAAAGGCGAAAGGCGAAAGGTGAGAGGCGAAAGGCGAAAGGCGAAAGGCGAAAGGCGAAAGGCGGAAGGTGTAGGGCGAAAGGCGAAAGGCGAAAGGCGAAAGGCGAAAGGCGAATGGCGAAAGGCGAAGGGCGAGAGGCAAAAGTCAAAATGCCTAAGGCAAAAGGAAAAACGATTTTCAAAACATGAAATAAAAATGAAGAAAGTTAAAATGCCTAAGCAAAAGAAAAAACGATATTCAAAAGATATAATACAAAAGTGGAAATTGAAAATACGAAATGGAAAATTCGAAATTATAAATTCGTATTTCAAAAGCCGAAAGGCGAAAGGCGAAAGTCGAAAGACGAAAGGCGAATTACGAAAGGCGAAAGGCTAAAGGCGAAAGGCGAAAGGCGAAAGGCGAAAGGCGAAAGGCGAAAGGCGAAAGGTGAAAGGTGAAAGGCGAAAGGCGAAAGGCGAAAGGCGAAAGGCGAAAGGCGAAAGGCGAAAGGCGGAAGGTGTAAGGCGAAAGGCGAAAGGCGAAAGGCGAAAGGTGAAAGGCGAAAGGCGAAAGACGAAAGGCGAAAGGCGAAAGGCGAAAGGCGAAAGGCGAAAGGCGAAAGGCGAAAGACGAGAGGCGAAAGGCGAAAGGCGAAAGGTGAAAGGCGAAAGGCGAAAGGCGAAAGGCGAAAGGCGAAAGGCGTAAGGCGAAAGGCGAAAGGCGAAAGGCGAAAGGCGAAAGGCGAAAGGCGAAAGATGAAAGGCGAAAGGCGAAAGACGAAAGGCGAAAGGCGAAAGGCGAAAGGCGAGAGGCGAAAGGCGAAAGGCGAAAGGCGAAAGGCGAAAGGCGGAAGGTGTAAGGCGAAAGGCGAAAGGCGAAAGGCGAAGGGCGAGAGGCAAAAGTCAAAATGCCTAAGGCAAAAGGAAAAACGATTTTCAAAACATGAAATAAAAATAGAGAAATTTAAAATGCCTAAAGCAAAAGAAAAAACGATATTCAAAAGATAAAATACAAAAGTTGAAATTGAAAATGCGAAATGGAAAATTCGAAATTATAAATTCGTATTTCAAAAGGCGAAAGGCGAAAGGCGAAAGGCGAATTGCGAAAGGCGAAAGGCGAAAGGCGAAAGGCGAAAGGCGAAAGGCGAAAGGCGAAAGGTGAAAGGCGAAAGGCGACAGGCGAAAGGCGAAAGGCGAAAGGCGAAAGGCGAATGGCGAAAGGTGAAAGGCGAAGGGCGAGAGGCAAAAGTCAAAATGCCTAAGGCAAAAAAAAAACGATTTTCAAAACATGAAATAAAAATGAAGAAAGTTAAAATGCCTAAAGCAAAAGAAAAAACGATATTCAAAAGATATAATACAAAAGTGGAAATTGGAAATGCGAAATGGAAAATTCGAAATTATAAATTCGTATTTCAAAAGCCGAAAGGCGAAAGGCGAAAGTCGAAAGGCGAAAGGCGAATTACGAAAGGCGAAAGGCTAAAGGCGAAAGGCGAAAGGCGAAAGGCGAAAGGCGAAAGGCGAAAGGCGAAAGGTGAAAGGCGAAAGGCGAAAGGCGAAAGGCGAAAGGCGAAAGGCGAAAGGCGAAAGGCGAAAGGCGAAAGGCGAAAGGCGAAAGGCGAAAGGCGAAAGGCTAAAGCGAAAGACGAAAGGCGAAAGGCGAAAGGCGAAAGTCGAAACGCGAAAGGCGAAAGGCGAAAGGCGAAAGGTGAAAGGCGAAAGGTGAAAGGCGAAAGGCGAAAGGCGAAAGGCGAAAGGCGAAAGGCGAAAGGCGAAAGGCGAAAGGCGAAAGGCGAAAAGGGAAAGGCGAAAGGCGAAAGGTGAAAGGCGAAAGGCGAAAGGCAAAATGCGAAAGGCGAAAGGCGAGAGGCGAAAGGCGAAAGGCGAAAGGCGAAAAGCGAAAGGCGAAAGGCGAAGGGCGAAAGGCGAAAGGCGGAAGGTGTAAGGCGAAAGGCGAAAGGCGAAAAGCGAAAGGCGAAAGGCGAAAGGCGAAGGGCGAGAGGCAAAAGTCAAAATGCCTAAGGCAAAAGGAAAAGTGATTTTCAAAACATGAAATAAACATAGAGAAATTTAAAATGCCTAAAGCAAAAGAAAAAACGATATTCAAAAGATAAAGTACAAAAGTTGAAATTGAAAATGCGAAATTTAAAATTCGAAATTATAAATTCGTATTTCAAAAGGCTAAAGGCGAAATGCGAATTGCGAAAGGCGTAAGACGAAAGGCGAAGGGCGAAAGTCGAAAGGCGAAATGCGAGACGCGAATGGCGAAAGGCGAAAGGCGAAAGGCGAAAGGCGAAAGGCGAAAGGCGAAAGGCGAAAGGCGAAAGGCGAAAGTCGAAAGGCGAAAGTTGAAAGGCGAAAGGTGAAAGGCGAAAGGTGATAGGCGAAAGGTGAAAGGTGAAAGGCGAAGCGCGAAAGTCGAGAGGCGAAAGGCGAAACGCGAAGGGCGAAAGGCGAAAGGCGAAAGGCGAAAGGCAAAAGGCGAAAGGCGAAAGGCGAAAGGCGAAAGGCGAAAGGCGAAAGGCGAAAGTCGAGAGGCGAAAGGCGAAACGCGAATGGCGAAAGGCGAAAGGCGAAAGGCGAAAGGTGAAAGGCGAAAGGCGAAAGGCGAAAGGTGAAAGGCGAAAGGCGAAAGGCGAAAGGCGAAAGGCGAAAGGCGAAAGTCGAAAGGCGAAAGGTGAAAGGCGAAAGGTGAAAGGCGAAAAGTGAAAGGCGAAAGGCGAAAGGTGAAAGGCGAAAGGTGAAAGGTGAAAGGCGAAGCGCGAAAGTCGAGAGGCGAAAGGCGAAACGCGAATGGTTGAAAGGCGAAAGGCGAAAGGCGAAAGGTGAAAGGCGAAAGGCGAATTACGAAAGGCGAAAGGCTAAAGGCGAAAGGCGAAAGGCGAAAGGCGAAAGGCGAAAGGCGAAAGGCGAAAGGCGAAAGGTGAAAGGCGAAAGGCGAAAGGCGAAAGGCGAAAGGCGAAAGGCGAAAGGCGAAAGGCGAAAGGCGAAAGGCGAAAGGCGAAAGGCGAAAGGCGAAAGGCGAAAGGCGAAAGGCTAAAGCGAAAGACGAAAGGCGAAAGGCGAAAGGCGAAAGTCGAAACGCGAAAGGCGAAAGGCGAAAGGCGAAAGGTGAAAGGCGAAAGGTGAAAGGCGAAAGGCGAAAGGCGAAAGGCGAAAGGCGAAAGGCGAAAGGCGAAAGGCGAAAAGGGAAAGGCGAATGGCTAATGGCGAAAGGCGAAAGGCGAAAGACGAAAGTTGAAAGGCGAAAGGCGAAAGGTGAAAGGCGAAAGGCGAAAGGCAAAATGCGAAAGGCGAAAGGCGAGAGGCGAAAGGCGAAAGGCGAAAGGCGAAAAGCGAAAGGCGAAAGGCGAAGGGCGAAAGGCGAAAGGCGGAAGGTGTAAGGCCAAAGGCGAAAGACGAAAAGCGAAAGGCGAAAGGCGAAAGGCGAAGGGCGAGAGGCAAAAGTCAAAATGCCTAAGGCAAAAGGAAAAGTGATTTTCAAAACATGAAATAAATATAGAGAAATTTAAAATGCCTAAAGCAAAAGAAAAAACGATATTCAAAAGATAAAGTACAAAAGTTGAAATTGAAAATGCGAAATTTAAAATTCGAAATTATAAATTCGTATTTCAAAAGGCTAAAGGCGAAATGCGAATTGCGAAAGGCGTAAGACGAAAGGCGAAGGGCGAAAGTCGAAAGGCGAAATGCGAGACGCGAATGGCGAAAGGCGAAAGGCGAAAGGCGAAAGGCGAAAGGCGAAAGTCGAAAGGCGAAAGTTGAAAGGCGAAAGGTGAAAGGCGAAAGGTGAAAGGCGAAAGGTGAAAGGTGAAAGGCGAAGCGCGAAAGTCGAGAGGCGAAAGGCGAAACGCGAAGGGCGAAAGGCGAAAGGCGAAAGGCAAAAGGCGAAAGGCGAAAGGCGAAAGGCGAAAGGCGAAAGGCGAAAGGAGAAAGTCGAGAGGCGAAAGGCGAAACGCGAATGGCGAAAGGCGAAAGGCGAAAGGCGAAAGGCGAAAGGTGAAAGGCGAAAGGCGAAAGGCGAAAGGTGAAAGGCGAAAGGCGAAAGGCGAAAGGCGAAAGTCGAAAGGCGAAAGGTGAAAGGCGAAGGGTGAAAGGCGAAAAGTGAAAGGCGAAAGGCGAAAGGTGAAAGGCGAAAGGTGAAAGGTGAAAGGCGAAGCGCGAAAGTCGAGAGGCGAAAGGCGAAAAGCGAATGGTTGAAAGGCGAAAGGCGAAAGGCGAAAGGCGAAAGGCGAAAGGCGAAATGCGAAAGTCGAGAGGCGAAAGGCGAAAGGCGAAAGGCGAAAGGTGAAAGGCGAAAGGTGAAAGGCGAAAGGCGAAAGGTGAAAGGCGAAGCGCGAAAGTCGAGAGGCGAAAGGCGAAATGCGAATGGCGAAAGGCGAAAGGCGAAAGGCGAAAGGTGAAAGGCGAAAGGCGAAAGGCGAAAGGTGAAAGGCGAAAGGTGAAAGGCGAAAAGTGAAAGGCGAAAGGCGAAAGGTGAAAAGTGAAAGGCGAAGCGCGAAAGTCGAGAGGCGAAAGGCGAAAGGCGAAACGCGAATGGTGAAAGGCGAAAGGCGAAAGGCGAAAGGCGAAAGGCGAAAAGCGAAAGGCGAAGGCGAAAGGTGAAAGGTGAAAGGCGAAGGGCGAGAGGCAAAAGTCAAAATGCTTAAGGCAAAAGGAAAAACGATTTTCAAAACATTAAATAAAAATGGAGAAATTTAAAATGCCTAAAGCAAAAGAAAAAACCATATTCAAAAGATAAAATACAAAAGTTGAAATTGAAAATGCGAAATGGAAAATTCGAAATTATATATTCGTATTTCAAAAGGCTAAAGGCGAAATGAGAATTGCGAAACGCGAATGGCGAAAGGCGAAAGGCGAAAGGCGAAAGTCGAAAGGCGAAAGTTGAAAGGCGAAAGGTGAAAGGCAAAAGGTGAAAGGCGAAAGTTGAAAGGTGAAAGGCGAAGCGCGAAAGTCGAGAGGCGAAAGGCGAAACGCGAAGGGCGAAAGGCGAAAGGCGAAAGGCGAAAGGCAAAAGGCGAAAGGCGAAAGGCGAAAGGCGAAAGGCGAAAGGCGAAAGTCGAGAGGCGAAAGGCGAAACGCGAATGGCGAATGGCGAAAGGCGAAAGGCGAAAGGCGAAAGGTGAAAGGCGAAAGGCGAAAGGCGAAAGGCGAAAGGCGAAAGGTGAAAGGCGAAAGGCGAAAGGCGAAAGGCGAAAGGCGAAAGGCGAAAGTCGAAAGGCGAAAGGCGAAAGGCGAAAGGCGTAAGGCGAAAGGCGAAAGGCGAAAGGTGAAAGGCGAAAGGCGACAGGCGAAAGGCGAAATGCGAAAGGCGAATGGCGAAAGGTGAAAGGCAAAGGGCGAGAGGCAAAAGTCAAAATGCCTAAGGCAAAAAAAAAAAACGATTTTCAAAACATGAAATAAAAATGAAGAAAGTTAAAATGCCTAAAGCAAAAGAAAAAACGATATTCAAAAGATATAATACAAAAGTGGAAATTGAAAATGCGAAATGGAAAATTCGAAATTATAAATTCGTATTTCAAAAGCCGAAAGGCGAAAGGCGAAAGGCGAATTACGAAAGGCGAAAGGCGAAAGGCTAAAGGCGAAAGGCGAAAGGCGAAAGGCGAAAGGCGAAAGGCGAAAGGCGAAAGGTGAAAGGCGAAAGGCGAAAGGCGAAAGGCGAAAGACGAAAGGCGAAAGGCGAAAGGCGAAAGGCGAAAGGCGAAAGGCGAAAGGCGAAAGGCGAAAGGCGAAAGGCGAAAGGCGAAAGGCGAAAGGCGAAATGCGAAAGGCGAAAGGCTAAAGCGAAAGACGAAAGGCGAAAGGCGAAAGGCGAAAGTCGAAACGCGAAAGGCGAAAGGTGAAAGGCGAAAGGCGAAAGGTGAAAGGCGAAAGGCGAAAGGCGAAAGGCGAAAGGCGAAAGGCGAAAGGCGAAAAGGGAAAGGCGAATAGCTAATGGCGAAAGGCGAAAGGCGAAAGACGAAAGTTGAAAGGCGAAAGGCGAAAGGTGAAAGGCGAAAGGCGAAAGGCAAAATGCGAAAGGCGAAAGGCGAGAGGCGAAAGGAGAAAGGCGAAAAGCGAAAGGCGAAAGGCGAAGGGCGAAAGGCGAAAGGCGGAAGGTGTAAGGCGAAAGGCGAAAGGCGAAAAGCGAAAGGCGAAAGGCGAAAGGCGAAGGGCGAGAGGCAAAAGTCAAAATGCCTAAGGCAAAAGGAAAAGTGATTTTCAAAACATGAAATAAACATAGAGAAATTTAAAATGCCTAAAGCAAAAGAAAAAACGATATTCAAAAGATAAAGTACAAAAGTTGAAATTGAAAATGCGAAATGGAAAATTCGAAATTATAAATTCGTATTTCAAAAGGCTAAAGGCGAAATGCGAATTGCGAAAGGCGTAAGACGAAAGGCGAAGGGCGAAAGTCGAAAGGCGAAATGCGAAACGCGAATGGCGAAAGGCGAAAGGCGAAAGGAGAAAGGCGAAAGGCGAAAGGCGAAAGGCGAAAGGCGAAAGGCGAAAGGCGAAAGGCGAAAGTCGAAAGGCGAAAGTTGAAAGGCGAAAGGTGAAAGGCGAAAGGTGAAAGGCGAAATGTGAAAGGTGAAAGGCGAAGCGCGAAAGTCGAGAGGCGAAAGGCGAAACGCGAAGGGCGAAAGGCGAAAGGCGAAAGGCGAAAGGCAAAAGGCGAAAGGCGAAAGGCGAAAGGCGAAAGGCGAAAGGCGAAAGGCGAAAGGCGAAAGTCGAGAGGCGAAAGGCGAAACGCGAATGGCGAAAGGCGAAAGGCGAAAGGCGAAAGGCGAAAGGTGAAAGGCGAAAGGCGAAAGGCGAAAGGTGAAAGGCGAAAGGCGAAAGGCGAAAGGCGAAAGGCGAAAGGCGAAAGTCGAAAGGCGAAAGGTGAAAGGCGAAAGGTGAAAGGCGAAAAGTGAAAGGCGAAAGGCGAAAGGTGAAAGGCGAAAGGTGAAAGGTGAAAGGCGAAGCGCGAAAGTCGAGAGGCGAAAGGCGAAACGCGAATGGTGAAAGGCGAAAGGCGAAAGGCGAAAGACGAAAGGCGAAAGGCGAAAGGCGAAAGGCGAAAGGCGAAATGCGAAAGTCGAAAGGCGAAAGGCGAAAGGCGAAAGGCGAAAGGTGAAAGGCGAAAGGTGAAAGGCGAAAGGCGAAAGGTGAAAGGCGAAGCGCGAAAATCGAGAGGCGAAAGGCGAAACGCGAATGGCGAAAGGCGAAAGGCGAAAGGTGAAAGGCGAAAGGCGAAAGGCGAAAGGTGAAAGGCGAAAGGTGAAAGGCGAAAAGTGAAAGGCGAAAGGCGAAAGGTGAAAAGTGAAAGGCGAAGCGCGAAAGTCGAGAGGCGAAAGGCGAAAGGCGAAACGCGAATGGTGAAAGGCGAAAGGCGAAAGGCGAAAGGCGAAAGGCGAAAAGCGAAAGGCGAAGGCGAAAGGTGAAGGGTGAAAGGCGAAGGGCGAGAGGCAAAAGTCAAAATGCTTAAGGCAAAAGGAAAAACGATTTTCAAAACATTAAATAAAAATGGAGAAATTTAAAATGCCTAAAGCAAAAGAAGAAACCATATTCAAAAGATAAAATACAAAAGTTGAAATTGAAAATGCGAAATGGAAAATTCGAAATTATATATTCGTATTTCAAAAGGCTAAAGGCGAAATGAGAATTGCGAAACGCGAATGGCGAAAGGCGAAAGGCGAAAGGCGAAAGGCGAAGGGCGAAAGGCGAAAGGCGAAAGACGAAAGGCGAAAGGCGAGAGGCGAAAGGCGAAAGTCGAAAGGCGAAAGTTGAAAGGCGAAAGGTGAAAGGCAAAAGGTGAAAGGCGAAAGGTGAAAGGTGAAAGGCGAAGCGCGAAAGTCGAGAGGCGAAAGGCGAAACGCGAAGGGCGAAAGGCGAAAGGCGAAAGGCGAAAGGCAAAAGGCGAAAGGCGAAAGGCGAAAGGCGAAAGTCGAGAGGCGAAAGACGAAACGCGAATGGCGAAAGGCGAAAGGCGAAAGGCGAAAGGCGAAAGGCGAAAGGTGAAAGGCGAAAGGCGAAAGGCGAAAGGTGAAAGGCGAAAGGCGAAAGGCGAAAGGCGAAAGGCGAAAGGCGAAAGGCGAAAGTCGAAAGGCGAAAGGTGAAAGGCGAAAGGTGAAAGGCGAAAAGTGAAAGGCGAAAGGCGAAAGGTGAAAGGCGAAAGGTGAAAGGTGAAAGGCGAAGCGCGAAAGTCGAGAGGCGAAAGGCGAAACGCGAATGGTGAAAGGCGAAAGGCGAAAGGCGAAATGCGAAAGGCGAAAGGCGAAAGGCGAAAGGCGAAAGGCGAAAGGTGAAAGGCGAAAGGTGAAAGGCGAAAGGCGAAAGGTGAAAGGCGAAGCGCGAAAGTCGAGAGGCGAAAGGCGAAACGCGAATGGCGAAAGGCGAAAGGCGAAAGGCGAAAGGCGAAAGGCGAAAGGTGAAAGGCGAAAGGTGAAAGGCGAAAGGTGAAAGGCGAAAAGTGAAAGGCGAAAGGCGAAAGGTGAAAAGTGAAAGGCGAAGCGCGAAAGTCGAGAGGCGAAAGGCGAAAGACGAAACGCGAATGGTGAAAGGCGAAAGGCGAAAGGCGAAAGGCGAAAGGCGAAAGGCGAAAGGCGAAAAGCGAAAGGCGAAGGCGAAAGGTGAAAGGTGAAAGGCGAAGGGCGAGAGGCAAAAGTCAAAATGCTTAAGGCAAAAGGAAAAACGATTTTCAAAACATTAAATAAAAATGGAGAAATTTAAAATGCCTAAAGCAAAAGAAAAAACCATATTCAAAAGATAAAATACAAAAGTTGAAATTGAAAATGCGAAATGGAAAATTCGAAATTATATATTCGTATTTCAAAAGGCTAAAGGCGAAATGAGAATTGCGAAAGGCGAAAGACGAAAGGCGAAGGGCGAAAGTCGAAAGGCGAAAGGCGAAACGCGAATGGCGAAAGGCGAAAGGCGAAAGGTGAAAGGCGAAGCGCGAAATTCGAGAGGCGAAAGGCGAAACGCGAAAGGCGAAAGGCGAAAGGCGAAAGGCGAAAGGCGAAAGGCAAAAGGCGAAAGGCGAAAGGCGAAAGGCGAATTGCGAAAGGCGAAAGGCGAAACCCGAATGGCGCAAGGTGAAAGGCGAAGGACGAAACGCGAAAGGCGAAAGGCGAAAGGCGAAAGTCGAAAGGCGAAAGGTGAAAGGCGAAAGGTGAAAGGCGAAAAGTGAAAGGCGAAAGGCGAAAGGTGAAAAGTGAAAGGCGAAGCGCGAAAGTCGAGAGGCGAAAGGCGAAACGCGAATGGTGAGAGGCGAAAGGCGAAAGGCGAAAGGCGAAAGGCGAAACGCGAAGCGCGAAAGTCGAGAGGCGAAAGGCGAAACGCGAATGGTGAAAGGCGAAAGGCGAAAGGCGAAAGGCGAAAGGCGAAAGGCGAAAGGCGAAAGGCGAAAGGCGAAAGGCGATATGCGAAAGTCGAAAGGCGAAAGGCGAAAGGCGAAAGGCGAAAGGTGAAAGGCGAAAGGTGAAAGGCGAAAGGCGAAAGGTGAAAGGCGAAGCGCGAAAGTCGAGAGGCGAAGGGCGAAACGCGAATGGCGAAAGGCGAAAGGCGAAAGGCTAAAGGCGAAAGGCGAAAGGCAAAAGGCGAAAGGCGAAAGGCGGAAGGTGTAAGGCGAAAGGCGAAAAGCGAAAGGCGAAAGGCGAAAGGCGAAAGGCGAAGGGCGAGAGGCAAAAGTCAAAATGCCTAAGGCAAAAGGAAAAACGATTTTCAAAACATGAAATAAACATAGAGAAATTTAAAATGCCTAAAGCAAAAGAAAAAACGATATTCAAAAGATAAAATATAAAAGTTGAAATTGAAAATGCGAATTGGAAAATTCGAAATTATAAATTCGTATTTCAAAAGGCTAAAGGCGAAATGCGAATTGCGAAAGGCGAAAGACGAAAGGCGAAGGGCGAAAGTCGAAAGGCGAAAGGCGAAACGCGAAAGGCGAAAGGCGAAAGGCGAAAGGCGAAAGGCGAAAGGCGAAAGTCGAAAGGCGAAAGGTGAAAGGCGAAAGCTGAAAGTCGAGAGGCGAAAGGCGAAACGCGAAAGGTGAAAGGCGAAAGGCGAAAGGCGAAAGGCAAAAGGCGAAAGGCGAAAGGCGAAATTCGAAAGGCGAAAGGCGAAAGGCGAAATGCGAAAGTCGAAAGGCGAAAGGCGAAAGGCGAAAGGCGAAAGGTGAAAGGCGAAAGGTGAAAGGCGAAAGGCGAAAGTCGAGAGGCGAAAAGCGAAACGCGAATGGCGAAAGGCGAAAGGCGAAAGGCGAAAGGCGAAAGCCGAATGGCGTAAGGTGAAAGGCGAAGGGCGAGAGGCAAAAGTCAAAATGCTTAAGGCAAAAGGAAAAACGATTTTCAAAACATGAAATAAAAATGGAGAAATTTAAAATGCCTAAAGCAAAAGAAAAAACCATTTTCAAAAGATAAAGTACAAAAGTTGAAATTGAAAATGCGAAATGGAAAATTCGAAATTATATATTCTTATTTCAAAAGGCTAAAGGCGAAATGCGAATTGCGAAAGGCGAAAGACGAAAGGCGAAGGGCGAAAGTCGAAAGGCGAAAGGCGAAACGCGAATGGCGAAAGGCGAAAGGCGAAAGGCGAAAGGTGAAAGGCGAAGCGCGAAATTCGAGAGGCGAAAGGCGAAACGCGAATGGCGAAAGGCGAAAGGCCAAAGGCGAAAGGCAAAAGGCGAAAGTCGAAAGGCGAAAGGCGAAAGGCGAAAGGCGAAAGGCGAAAGGCGAAAGGCGAAAGGCGAAAGGCGAAAGGCGAAAGGCGAAAGGCGAAAGGCGAAAGGCGAAAGGCGAAAGGCGAAAGGCGAAAGTCGAAAGGCGAAAGGCGAAAGGCGAAAGGCGAAAGGCGAAAGGTGAAAAAGGTGCAAAAGAAAAAACGATATTCAAAAGATAAAATACAAAATTTTAAATTGAAAATGCGAAATGGAAAATTCGAAATTATGAATTCGTATTTCAAAAGGCTAAAGGCGAAATGCGAATTGTGAAAGGCGAAAGACGAAAGGCGAAGGGCGAATGTCGTAAGGCGAAACGCGAATGGCGAAAGGCGAAAGGCGAAAGGCGAAAGGCGAAAGGCGAAACGCGAATGGCGCAAGGCGAAAGGCGAAAGGCGAAAGGCGAAAGGCGAAAGGCGAAAGACGAAAGGCGAAAGGCGAAAGGCGAAAGGCGAAAGTCGAAAGGCGAAAGGCGAAAGTCGAAAGGCGAAAGTCGAAAGGCGAAAGGTGAAAGGCGAAAAGTGAAAGGCGAAAGGCGAAAGGTGAAAAGTGAATGGCGAAGCGCGAAAGTCGAGAGGCGAAAGGCGAAACGCGAATGGTGAAAGGCGAAAGGCGAAAGGCGAAAGGCGAAAGGCGAAAGGCGAAAGGCGAAAGGCGAAAGGCGAAAGTCGAAAGGCGAAAGGCGAAAGGCGAAATGCGAAAGTCGAAAGGCGAAAGGCGAAAGGCGAAAGGCGAAAGGTGAAAGGTGAAAGGCGAAGCACGAAAGTCGAGAGGCGGAAGGTGTAAGGCGAAAGGCAAAAGGCGAAAGGCGAAAGGCGAAGGCGAAAGGCGAAAGGACAAAGGCGAAGGGCGAGAGGCAAAAGTCAAAATGCCTAAGGCAAAAGGAAAAACGATTTTCAAAACATGAAATAAAAATGGAGAAATTTAAAATGCCTAAAGCAAAAGAAAAAACGATATTCAAAAGATAAAATACAAAGTTGAAATTGAAAATGCGAAATAGAAAATTCGAAATTATAAATTCCTATTTCAAAAGGCGAAAGGCGAAAGGCGAAAGGCGAAACGCGAATGGCGCAAGGCGAAAGGCGAAAGGCGAAAGGCGAAAGGCCAAAGGCGAAACGCGAAAGGCGAAAGGCGAAAGGCGAAAGGCGAAAGGCGAAAGGCGAAAGGCGAAAGTCGAAAGGCGAAAGGCGAAAGGCGAAAGGCGAAAAGCGAAAGACGAAAGGCGAAGGGCGAAGGGCGAAAGGCGAAAGGCGAAAAGCGAAAGGCGAGAGGCGAAAGGCGAAAGGCGAAAGGCGAAAGGTGAAATGCGAAAGTCGAAAGGCGAAAGGCGAAAGGCGAAAGGCGAAAGGCGAAAGGTGAAATGCGAAAGGTGAAAGGCGAAAGGCGAAAGGTGAAAGGTGAAAGGCGAAGCGCGAAAGTCGAGAGGCGAAAGGCGAAACGCGAATGGCGAAAGGCGAAAGGCGAAAGGCGAAAGGCAAAAGGCGAAAGGCGAAAGGCGGAAGGTGTAAGGCGAAAGGCGAAAGGCGAAAAGCGAAAGGCGAAATGCGAAGGGCGAAAGGCGAAAGGCGAAAGGCGAAAGGCGAAAGGCGAGAGGCGAAAGGCGAAAGGCGAAAGGCGAAAAGCGAAAGGCGAAAGGCGAAGGGCGAATGGCGAAAGGCGGAAGGTGTAAGGCGAAAGGCGAAACGCGAATGGCGCAAGGCGAAAGGCGAAAGGCGAAAGGCGAAAGGCGAAAGGCCAAAGGCGAAACGCGAAAGGCGAAAGGCGAAAGGCGAAAGGCGAAAGGCGAAAGTCGAAAGGCGAAAGGTGAAAGGCGAAAGGTGAAAGGCGAAAAGTGAAAGGCGAAAGGCGAAAGGCGAAAGGCGAAAGGCGAAAGTCGAAAGGCGAAAGGTGAAAGGCGAAAGGTGAAAGGCGAAAAGTGAAAGGCGAAAGGCGAAAGGTGAAAAGTGAAAGGCGAAGCGCGAAAGTCGAGAGGCGAAAGGCGAAACGCGAATGGTGAAAGTCGAAAGGCGAAAGGCGAAAGGCGAAAGGCGAAATGCGAAAGTGGAAAGGCGAAAGGCGAAAGGCGAAAGGCGAAAGGCGAAAGGTGAAAGGCGAAAGGTGAAAGGCGAAAGGCGAAAGGTGAAAGGTGAAAGGCGAGGCGCGAAAGTCGAGAGGCGAAAGGCGAAACGCGAATGGCGAAAGGCGAAAGGCGAAAGGCGAAAGGCGAAAGGCGAAAGGCGAAAGGCAAAAGGCGAAAGGCGAAAGGCGGAAGGTGTAAGGCGAAAGGAGAAAGGCGAAAGGCGAAAAGCGAAAGGCGAAAGGCGAAGGGCGAGAGGCAAAAGTCAAAATGCCTAAGGCAAAAGGAAAAACGATTTTCAAAACATGAAAGAAACATAGAGAAATTTAAAATGCCTAAAGCAAAAGAAAAAACGATATTCAAAAGATAAAATACAAAAGTTGAAATTGAAAATGCGAAATGGAAAATTCGAAATTATAAATTCGTATTTCAAAAGGCTAAAGGCGAAATGCGAATTGCGAAAGGCGAAGGGCGAAAGTCGAAAGGCGAAAGGCGAAACGCGAATGGCGAAAGGCGAAAGGCGAAAGGCGAAAAGTGAAAGGTGAAAGGTGAAAGGCGAAGCGCGAAAGTCGAGAGGCGAAAGGCGAAACGCGAATGGCGAAAGGCGAAAGGCCAAAGGCGAAAGGCAAAAGGCGAAAGTCGAAAGGCGAAAGGCGAAAGGCGAAAGGCGAAAGGCGAAAGGCGAAAGGCGAAAGGCGAAAGGCGAACGGCGAAAGGCGAAAGGCGAAAGGCGAAAGGCGAAAGGCGAAAGGCGAAAGGCGAAAGGCGAAAGGCGAAAGTCGAAAGGCGAAAGGCGAAAGGCGAAAGGCGAAAGGTGAAAAAGGTGCAAAAGAAAAAACGATATTCAAAAGATAAAATACAAAAGTTTAAATTGAAAATGCGAAATGGAAAATTCGAAATTATAAATTCGTATTTCAAAAGGCTAAAGGCGAAATGCGAATTGTGAAAGGCGAAAGACGAAAGGCGAAGGGCGAAAGTCGTAAGGCGAAACGCGAATGGCGCAAGGCGAAAGGCGAAAGGCAAAAGGCGAAAGGCGAAAGGCGAAAGGCGAAACGCGAAAGGCGAAAGGCGAAAGGCGAAAGACGAAAGGCGAAAGGCGAAAGGCGAAAGGCGAAAGGCGAAAGGCGAAAGGCGAAAGGCGAAAGTCGAAAGGTGAAAGGCGAAAAGTGAAAGGCGAAAGGCGAAAGGTGAAAAGTGAATGGCGAAGCGCGAAAGTCGAGAGGCGAAAGGCGAAACGCGAATGGTGAAAGGCGAAAGGCGAAAGGCGAAAGGCGAAAGGCGAAAGGCGAAAGGCGAAAGGCGAAAGGCGAAAGGCGAAAGGCGAAAGGCGAAAGGCGAAAGGCGAAAGTCGAAAGGCGAAAGGCGAAAGGCGAAATGCGAAAGTCGAAAGGCGAAAGGCGAAAGGTGAAAGGTGAAAGGCGAAGCGCGAAAGTCGAGAGGCGGAAGGTGTAAGGCGAAAGGCAAAAGGCGAAAGGCGAAAGGCGAAAGGCGAAAGGCGAAAGGACAAAGGCGAAGGGCGAGAGGCAAAAGTCAAAATGCCTAAGGCAAAAGGAAAAACGATTTTCAAAACATGAAATAAAAATGGAGAAATTTAAAATGCCTAAAGCAAAAGAAAAAACGATATTCAAAAGATAAAATACAAAGTTGAAATTGAAAATGCGAAATAGAAAATTCGAAATTATAAATTCCTATTTCAAAAGGCGAAAGGCGAAAGGCGAAAGGCGAAACGCGAATGGCGCAAGGCGAAAGGCGAAAGGCGAAAGGCGAAACGCGAAAGGCGAAAGGCCAAAGGCGAAACGCGAAAGGCGAAAGGCGAAAGGCGAAAGGCGAAAGTCGAAAGGCGAAAGGTGAAAGGCGAAAGGTGAAAGGCGAAAAGTGAAAGGCGAAAGGCGAAAGGTGAAAAGTGAAAGGCGAAGCGCGAAAGTCGAGAGGCGAAAGGCGAAACGCGAATGGTGAAAGGCGAAAGGCGAAAGGCGAAAGGCGAAAGGCGAAAGGCGAAAGGCGAAAGGCGAAAGGCGAAAGGCGAAATGCGAAAGTCGAAAGGCGAAAGGCGAAAGGCGAAAGGCGAAAGGCGAAAGGCGAAAGGTGAAATGCGAAAGTCGAAAGGCGAAAGGCGAAAGGCGAAAGGCGAAAGGCGAAAGGTGAAAGGCGAAAGGTGAAAGGCGAAAGGCGAAAGGTGAAAGGTGAAAGGCGAAGCGCGAAAGTCGAGAGGCGAAAGGCGAAACGCGAATGGCGAAAGGCGAAAGGCGAAAGGCGAAAGGCGAAAGGCAAAAGGCGAAAGGCGAAAGGCGGAAGGTGTAAGGCGAAAGGCGAAAGGCGAAAAGCGAAAGGCGAAATGCGAAGGGCGAAAGGCGAAAGGCGAAAGGCGAAAGGCGAAAGGCGAGAGGCGAAAGGCGAAAGGCGAAAAGCGAAAGGCGAAAGGCGAAGGGCGAAAGGCGAAAGGCGGAAGGTGTAAGGCGAAAGGCGAAACGCGAATGGCGCAAGGCGAAAGGCGAAAGGCGAAAGGCGAAAGGCGAAAGGCGAAAGGCCAAAGGCGAAACGCGAAAGGCGAAAGGCGAAAGGCGAAAGGCGAAAGTCGAAAGGCGAAAGGTGAAAGGCGAAAGGTGAAAGGCGAAAAGTGAAAGGCGAAAGGCGAAAGGCGAAAGGCGAAAGGCGAAAGTCGAAAGGCGAAAGGTGAAAGGCGAAAGGTGAAAGGCGAAAAGTGAAAGGCGAAAGGCGAAAGGTGAAAAGTGAAAGGCGAAGCGCGAAAGTCGAGAGGCGAAAGGCGAAACGCGAATGGTGAAAGTCGAAAGGCGAAAGGCGAAAGGCGAAAGGCGAAAGGCGAAAGGCGAAAGGCGAAATGCGAAAGTGGAAAGGCGAAAGGCGAAAGGCGAAAGGCGAAAGGCGAAAGGTGAAAGGCGAAAGGTGAAAGGCGAAAGGCGAAAGGTGAAAGGCGAAGCGCGAAAGTCGAGAGGCGAAAGGCGAAACGCGAATGGCGAAAGGCGAAAGGCGAAAGGCGAAAGGCGAAAGGCGAAAGGCGAAAGGCGAAAGGCGAAAGGCAAAAGGCGAAAGGCAAAAGGCGAAAGGCGAAAGGCGGAAGGTGTAAGGCGAAAGGAGAAAGGCGAAAGGCGCAAAGCGAAAGGCGAAAGGCGAAGGGCGAGAGGCAAAAGTCAAAATGCCTAAGGCAAAAGGAAAAACGATTTTCAAAACATGAAATAAACATAGAGAAATTTAAAATGCCTAATGCAAAAGAAAAAACGATATTCAAAAGATAAAATACAAAAGTTGAAATTGAAAATGCGAAATGGAAAATTCGAAATTATAAATTCGTATTTCAAAAGGCTAAAGGCGAAATGCGAATTGCGAAAGGCGAAAGACGAAAGGCGAAGGGCGAAAGTCGAAAGGCGAAAGGCGAAACGCGAATGGCGAAAGGCGAAAGGCGAAAGGCGAAAGGTGAAAGGTGAAAGGTGAAAGGCGAAGCGCGAAAGTCGAGAGGCGAAAGGCGAAACGCGAATGGCGAAAGGCGAAAGGCAAAAGGCGAAAGTCGAAAGGCGAAAGGCGAAAGGCGAAAGGCGAAAGGCGAAAGGCGAAAGGCGAAAGGCGAAAGGCGAAAGGCGAAAGGCGAAAGTCGAAAGGCGAAAGGCGAAAGGCGAAAGGCGAAAGGTGAAAAAGGTGCAAAAGAAAAAACGATATTCAAAAGATAAAAAACAAAAGTTTAAATTGAAAATGCGAAATGGAAAATTCGAAATTATAAATTCGTATTTCAAAAGGCTAAATGCGAAATGCGAATTGTGAAAGGCGAAAGACGAAAGGCGAAGGGCGAAAGTCGTAAGGCGAAACGCGAATGGCGAAAGGCGAAAGGCGAAAGGCGAAAGGCGAAAGGCGAAAGGCGAAAGGCGAAAGGCGAAACGCGAATGGCGCAAGGCGAAAGGCGAAAGGCGAAAGGCGAAAGGCGAAAGGCGAAACGCGAAAGGCGAAAGGCGAAAGGCGAAAGACGAAAGGCGAAAGGCGAAAGGCGAAAGGCGAAAGGCGAAAGGCGAAAGGCGAAAGGCGAAAGTCGAAAGGCGAAAGGCGAAAGGTGAAAGGCGAAAAGTGAAAGCCGAAAGGCGAAAGGTGAAAAGTGAATGGCGAAGCGCGAAAGTCGAGAGGCGAAAGGCGAAACGCGAATGGAGATAGGCGAAAGGCGAAAGGCGAAAGGCGAAAGGCGAAAGGCGAAAGGCGAAAGGCGAAAGTCGAAAGGCGAAAGGCGAAAGGCGAAATGCGAAAGTCGAAAGGCGAAAGGCGAAAGGCGAAAGGCGAAAGGTGAAAGGTGAAAGGCGAAGCGCGAAAGTCGAGAGGCGGAAGGTGTAAGGCGAAAGGCAAAAGGCGAAAGGCGAAAGGCGAAAGGACAAAGGCGAAGGGCGAGAGGCAAAAGTCAAAATGCCTAAGGCAAAAGGAAAAACGATTTTCAAAACATGAAATAAAAATGGAGAAATTTAAAATGCCTAAAGCAAAAGAAAAAACGATATTCAAAAGATAAAATACAAAGTTGAAATTGAAAATGCGAAATAGAAAATTCGAAATTATAAATTCCTATTTCAAAAGGCGAAAGGCGAAAGGCGAAAGGCGAAACGCGAATGGCGCAAGGCGAAAGGCGAAAGGCGAAAGGCGAAAGGCCAAAGGCGAAACGCGAAAGGCGAAAGGCGAAAGGCGAAAGGCGAAAGGCGAAAGGCGAAAGGCGAAAGTCGAAAGGCGAAAGGTGAAAGGCGAAAGGTGAAAGGCGAAAAGTGAAAGGCGAAAGGCGAAAGGTGAAAAGTGAAAGGCGAAGCGCGAAAGTCGAGAGGCGAAAGGCGAAACGCGAATGGTGAAAGGCGAAAGGCGAAAGGCGAAAGGCGAAAGGCGAAAGGCGAAAGGCGAAAGTCGAAAGGCGAAAGGCGAAAGGCGAAAGGCGAAAGGTGAAAGGCGAAAGGTGAAAAGCGAAATTCGAAAGGTGAAAGGTGAAAGGCGAAGCGCGAAAGTCGAGAGGCGAAAGGCGAAACGCGAATGGCGAAAGGCGAAAGGCGAAAGGCGAAAGGCAAAAGGCGAAAGGTGTAAGGCGAAAGGCGAAAGGCGAAAAGCGAATGGTGAAAGGCGAAAGGCGAAAGGCGAAAGGCGAAAGGCGAAAGGCGAAAGTCGAAAGGCGAAAGGCGAAAGGCGAAAGGCGAAAGGCGAAAGGCGAAAGGTGAAAGGCGAAAGGTGAAAAGCGAAAGGCGAAAGGTGAAAGGTGAAAGGCGAAGCGCGAAAGTCGAGAGGCGAAAGGCGAAACGCGAATGGCGAAAGGCGAAAGGCGAAAGGCGAAAGGCAAAAGGCGAAAGGCGAAAGGCGGAAGGTGTAAGGCGAAAGGCGAAAGGCGAAAAGCGAAAGACGAAAGGCGAAGGGCGAAAGGCGAAAGGCGAAAGGCGAGAGGCGAAAGGCGAAAGGCGAAAGGCGAAAGGCGAAAGGTGAAATGCGAAAGTCGAAAGGCGAAAGGCGAAAGGCGAAAGGCGAAAGGCGAAAGGTGAAAGGCGAAAGGTGAAAGGCGAAAGGCGAAAGGTGAAAGGTGAAAGGCGAAGCGCGAAAGTCGGGAGGCGAAAGGGAAACGCGAATGGCGAAAGGCGAAAGGTGAAAGGCGAAAGGCAAAAGGCGAAAGGCGAAAGGCGGAAGGTGTAAGGCGAAAGGCGAAAGGCGAAAAGCGAAAGGCGAAATGCGAAGGACGAAAGGCGAAAGGCGAAAGGCGAAAGGCGAAAGGCGAGAGACGAAAGGCGAAAGGCGAAAAGCGAAGGGCGAAAGGCGAAGGGCGAAAGGCGAAAGGCGGAAGGTGTAAGGCGAAAGGCGAAACGCGAATGGCGCAAGGCGAAAGGCGAAAGGCGAAAGGCCAAAGGCGAAACGCGAAAGGCGAAAGGCGAAAGGCGAAAGGCGAAAGGCGAAAGTCGAAAGGCGAAAGGTGAAAGGCGAAAGGCGAAAGGTGAAAGGCGAAAGGCGAAAAGCGAAAGGCGAAAGGCGAAAGGCGAAATGCGAAAGTGGAAAGGCGAAAGGCGAAAGGCGAAAGGCGAAAGGCGAAAGGCGAAAGGTGAAAGTCGAAAGGTGAAAGGCGAAAGGCGAAAGGTGAAAGGTGAAAGGCGAAGCGCGAAAGTCGAGAGGCGAAAGGCGAAACGCGAATGGCGAAAGGAGAAAGGCGAAAGGCGAAAGGCGAAAGGCGAAAGGCAAAAGGCGAAAGGCGAAAGGCGGAAGGTGTAAGGCGAAAGGCGAAAGGCGAAAAGCGAAAGGCGAAAGGCGAAAGGCGAAAGGCGAAGGGCGAGAGGCAAAAGTCAAAATGCCTAATGCAAAAGGAAAAACGATTTTCAAAACATGAAATAAACATAGAGAAATTTAAAATGCCTAAACCAAAAGAAAAAACGATATTCAAAAGATAATATACAAAAGTTGAAATTGAAAATGCGAAATGGATAATTCGAAATTATAAATTCGTAATTCAAAAGGCTAAAGGCGAAATGCGAATTGCGAAAGGCGAAAGACGAAGGGCGAAAGGTGAAAGGCGAAAGGCGAAAGGTGAAAAGTGAAAGGCGAAGCGCGAAAGTCGAGAGGCGAAAGGCGAAACGCGAATGGCGAAAGGTGAAAGGCGAAAGGCGAAAGGCGAAAGGTAAAAGGCGAAAGGCGAAAGGCGAAAGGCGAAAGGCGAAAAGCGAAAGTCGAAAGGCGAAAGGCGAAAGGCGAAAGGCGAAAGGCGAAAGGCGAAAGGCGAAAGGTGAAAGGCGAAAGGTGAAAGGCGAAAGGCGAAAGTCGAGAGGCGAAAAGCGAAAGGCGAAAGGCGAAAGGTGAAAAGTGAATGTGGAAGCGCGAAAGTCGAGAGGCGAAAGGCGAAACGCGAATGGTGAAAGGCGAAAGGCGAAAGGCGAAAGGCGAAAGGCGAAAGTCGAAAGGCGAAAGGCGAAAGGCGAAATGCGAAAGTCGAAAGGCGAAAGGCGAAAGGCGAAAGGTGAATGGCGAAAGGTGAAAGGCGAAAGGCGAAAGGTGAAAGGTGTTGCAGCATAATCATCAATCTGTAATAAAAATTATATCACAAAGTATATTTCTTAAAATTTAGTATTCGCAATACTTATCTAAATTTTGATTATTCCAATTTGTAGTAATCCAATCTTGCTCCTTAAATAGCTGAAAACAAATAAACTAATTTCATTAATTAAAATGTAAACAAAACCTAATATGTAAACAAATAAATTATACAAGACTCACCAACGACAAAAACGATTCCACATCACAAAACATTTAAACAAAACATAAATAACACAAAGTTTCTCATGAACATAGATAAATTTAGACAAACTTAAAAATCTACTTACCTATTTATTTGACAGCGATTTTCAGTCCATTGATAATGACATTTGCTGCAATAGACTAGGAACTTTAACACTCGTACCAACATTTCAATGTAGAAATTTCAGGTCAATATCTATCGATAAGTTTAGGCGAAGTTTTAAAGAAAGGAATAGCATATAAAACATATAGATTTTTGAGGGGAAACATTTGACCGTTACCTTAAATGATAAAATTTCTGGAAAATTCAAATGGATTTAACATTGCCAAAAGGATACGGTATTTTTTAAGAGAAGAGATCACTTTGAAATCGGGAGTCGAGAGGTCAAGTAATCTTGTTTCGCGGTTATTAAAAACTTGAAATCAATTAAAAAATTTGAACGCAATTAAAACAAAGGGGTTTGAAATCTATGTGTATTAAAGCCGAGAAATCAATATACGGTTACGTTCACAAATATTATAATATCGTTTTTGTCGTCGGAAGTGCTTTGGTTAAAGTGAGCTTGAACTTGTAAAATCATTTATAAATAGTTGAAACAACCTTGAACTAATTGTACAAAATTAATTGTTTAAATAAAGTTAAGTGTAGTTAAAAGGTGTTTATTCATTTTCAATCACCACTTTAGTATGAGAAGTGTAGCCCAGTGGCAAGGCTATTGTCTGTGATTTGAACAATAGAGGTTCGATTCGCCGTCGCATCAGCTTATTTTTCTTATATTTTTTTTATCAGTGGAATGATGGATTCAGTCGATTAATCAGAAACCTAATTAACTTACGTTCATTAATTTATCTTGAAATCAAACATTGGTCCTTCGAACCGACATTGAATAAGACTGTGCAAAGTGTGAACTGTAGAAACTTCTCGAATCTGACTGTGTGTATATACATTAATTGAAAGAACAGTGGAAATTTGTTAGTGCTTCAACTACATAATCTTCAAGAATATTCTGGCAACAAAATCTGGTGAGTCTGTTCCATATTATATTTTTGCATGCAATTTGTTATTTTTTCTCAAAGCCATGCAAGCATTAATTAAATTACAAGTAAATTTGGAAAGCGATTTAAAAAAATTTATGCGAAATTATGGTAAAGATGGAGAAGATAGGCGTACTCAACCATATTATAATGCTAGGTTAACAAATTTGGTGGGTCATTGGAATGATTTTAAAAAACGACATCAAGAGATTGTGTTACTTGCTACAGACGAGTGTATGAAAAAGGAGAAGTATTTTACGGATGATTTTTTTGCAGCAGTTGAAGAATTTTTCATTGATTCTCATGCCAAAATAGACGCTGATTCTCTACGAGATTTTCCACCAGTAGAAACAATAGAAACAGCTGAGAAAGACAATATAAAAATTATCCATGTACGTCCTAAGCAGGAAGATGTCAGGCTTCCCAAAATATCACTGCCAATATTTTCTGGAGATTATTTAACGTGGACTACATTCTATGATATGTTCAAGTCTCTTGTACATGATAACAACGGCTTGTCATCAGTTCAAAAGCTGCAATATTTAAAGGCACATCTTGCTGGAGAAGCGAAGGCATTATTAAGTAACACTTTAATTACAAGCGCGAATTATGAGCAGGCTTGGGATACTTTAATTGGAAGGTATGAAAATAAACGAATTTTGGTTAAAGCACAATTAGAAATTTTATTCAATCAACCAACTGTGAACCAAGAATCAACAAAAGGTGTAAAATCTCTTCTTGATAAAACCAATGAATGTCTGGCTGCTCTTGAAAATCTAGGCATTACAGTAAATACCTGGGACCCTATTCTAGTTTATTTTATTAGCCAAAGATTGCCATATGAAACGTTAGAGTTGTGGGAGCAATCACTGAGCTCAAAAACAGAATTATCAACTTGGAATGAACTCAAACAATTCTTGGAAGCTCGTTTTCGGACGCTGGAAGCCATCCATGGTAAAAAACGCTTACAAATTAAAGAGCCTAAACCTGTAATACACCATGATAAATTCATGAGGAACCATCAAACTTTCCATCTCGCAACTTCTCTCTCGTGCCATCTTTGTAAAGATTCACATAGTATTCGTCAGTGTTCGAAATATTTAAATCTTGATCATCGAGCTAAATTAGATCTGGTGAAATCTAAAGGACTTTGTGTTAATTGCTTGGGAACAGGTCATCTAGCTGCTAAATGCCCTAGTAAGCTAAAATGCTATATATGTAAAAAACCCCATCATACTACATTGCATAAGGAACAGAATACATCTGATTTTCAGATAGGAAGAAGCAGACCTCTCAATCAATCTGTTTCATCATCGTGCGATGTTGAAGCATCTCCAGAGGCAAAGACATTTCTGGTCAGTCAAGCATCACGACCTCACAATATTCTATAGGCTACAGCGTTAATTACTATTTCTACACCACACGGTGAAAAACAAACATGTAGAGCTCTCATTGATCCTGGGTCACAAGCTTCATTTGTGACAGAGCAAATTTGTCAAACTCTACGATTACCCCGTAAGTCTGTTGACGTCGATGTTTATGGGCTAGGTAACTCAACTGCTGGACAAATCAAATCACGCGCAAAGTTAATTGTATCACCGACCGAAACTGGAAAAGATATCATTCAGGTTGAGGCATTTATTGTTAAAAAGATCACAAGTGTTTTACCAAGTCAACGAATTACACAAAGCAATTGGAGACATCTAGACGGGCTGGAATTAGCTGACCCCACATTTGATCGACCTGGGCGAATTGATTGCTTATTAGGTGCTGACATCTATCCGTTGATTATTACAGATGGGGTGCGTAAAGGACCTCATGGAACTCCAGTGGGTCAGCGAACTATATTTGGCTGGATTCTATCCGGAAACACAAGCTCTTCTTTTTCTCAGCGAACATATCTGCAAAATTTTCATATCAACACCGAGTTTAATGAAATCTTAAAGAAATTCTGGGAACTAGAGGAATTGCCTTCGATACCTTCGTTAACAGATGAAGAAAGCAGCTGTGAACAACATTTTATCAGAAACTTTACACGTTGTTCTGACGGAAGATACCAGGTCCGACTTCCATTCAATTATGCTGATGTTAAACTCGGTTCATCTAGAAATATGGCCATTGTAAGGATGATTCAAATGGAGAAACGCTTTGAACACAATGAGTATCTAAAAAATGAATATGTAAACTGTGTTAAAGAATATTTAAATTTAAATCACATGGAACTCACAAATACAAAGGAAATAGAATGTCGTAAGCAAGATGAATGTGGTAACACCTACTACAGTTGTTCTTATCTACCTCATCATGCAGTGTTGAAACCCAGCAGTACATCAACAAAGGTTCGCGTAGTTTTTGATGCTTCGCGAAGAACAAGCAACGGAAAATCATTAAATGATGTTCTTTTAAATGGACCAACTATCCAGGACTCATTGTTTGCTATTCTTATGCGATGGAGAAGGTACAAGATAGCATTCATGGCAGACATACATAAAATGTATCGCCAGATTCGCATGCATCCTCAAGATGCTGAGTATCAAAGGATTGTTTGGAGAGACTCACCAGATGAAGTATTTCAAGATTACAAGCTAATTACCGTAACCTTTGGAACGAAAAGTGCGCCGTACCTAGCTATTCGAACAATGCAACAATTGGCAAAAGACGAGACTCACAAATATCCTATTGGAGCAGAAGCAATCCTACATGAATTCTACGTTGATGATTTGATCTCCGGAGCAAACAGTATGGAAGAAGCAATAACTAAACAAGCACAGATTCGATCCATCTTGGAAGGTGGTGGATTAGAACTTCGAAAATGGGCTTCTAATGACGAGGCCATACTCCGAGCAGTGCCTGCTGAATTTCGTGAAGTGAACCTACCATTATCAGTCAGTTCAGAATACATCAAGGCTCTTGGATTATATTGGAATCCGCGAACTGATTCCTTATCCTACTCAGTTAATATTGACAGCGTATCATACACTTGGACAAAAAGAAAGGTTCTTTCGGAGATATCAAAACTTTTCGATCCGATTGGGTGGCTATCTCCAGTCACAATAACAGCGAAAATTCTCATACAAACTTTATGGTTAACCGGACTCCAGTGGGATGACGAAATTCCACCAGATGTTGCTGATCAGTGGAATCAGTATCGAGAGAATCTGTTTGAATTGCAACATATTAAAATACCTCGATGGATTCAAGTAGAAAGCTCATCAACCAAAATCGACCTACACGGATTCTGCGACGCGTCTATAAAGGCATATTCCGCTGTAGTGTATGTCAGAATTCAACAAATCAATAATGAGATCAACGTTCATCTGATTTCGTCAAAGACTAAAGTGGCGCCTATTAAAACGATATCATTGCCGAAATTAGAATTATGTGGCGCAAATTTGCTGGTTAAATTATTGACACAAGTGAAACATGACATTCAATTGAATGTAGAAAAAATCTATGCCTGGACTGACTCCACAATTGTATTAGCATGGCTACGAAAACATCCATCTAATTGGGAAACGTTTATAAGCAATCGAGTTTCGAATATCCATAATCTACTTGAAGAAACTTCCTGGAATCATGTACCAACTGAAACCAATCCCGCTGATTGCGCAAGTAGAGGTATTTCTCCAGAAATGTTAAAGAACCATCCTCTTTGGTGGAACGGCCCTCAATGGTTAAAGACAGCCGAGGAAAACTGGCCCAGAAGAAAAACCAGCATCAAAACAACGTTAGGCTTACGTAAGGGAGCTGCTAATTTTCATGTGCGAACGTCGGATGAAAAATTAAACATGGTTGAGAGATTCTCTTCATTGTCACGACTTATTAGAGTCACTGCTTATTGTAAACGATGGATTGTGAAAATGCGTAATCAATTCCAATCTCAAAGTTTCAAATATCTCACCACAGCCGAGTTAAAGACTGCTACACAATATTGGTTGAGTGTCGTGCAAACGGAATATTTTTCCTTGGAAATAAGAGCACTGAAAATGCAACGAGAAATAGGGAAGCAAAGCAAAATAGTCAAATTACATCCTTTCCTTGACAATGATGGACTGCTCAGAGTTGGAGGTCGGCTTCAGCATTCATCGTTAACATATTCTGAGCGACACCCTATCATTTTACCTGAGAAAAGCCACTTGACCAAACTAATACTTGATGAGCTTCATAAAAGAACTATACACGGAGGCGTTCAACTAATGTTGTCATTGTTACGTAGACATTATTGGGTCATCAATGCAAGAAACGCAATTCGAATGCATATTCATAAATGCATTAATTGTTTTAGACAAAACGCCCAAACGAGGGAGCAGTTGATGGCGAATCTACCTGAGTACAGAGTACAAAAGGCACGTCCGTTTTCACATACGGGTATCGATTATTGCGGACCTTTCGACTTAAAAAGTTCTAAAGGGAGAAGCATTAGAAGCTATAAAGGCTACATAGCAGTGTTTATATGCATGGTAACAAAAGCTATACACATAGAAATTGTGAGCGATCTTTCAACCCCTGGATTTCTCGCCGCCTTTCGAAGATTTGTGTCACGCCGCGGGCTGTGCACAGACATCTATAGTGATTGTGGTTCTAACTTCATTGGAGCGAATGCAGTTTTGACTAGATATAAATTTGAAATGGTCCACCAGATCGAGCATGAAATTGCACAAGCAATTGAGAATCAAGGTATCAAGTGGCATTTCATCCCACCCTCTTCACCTCATTTTGGAGGATTATGGGAGAGCGGAGTAAAGTCTGTGAAAACCCATTTAAAGAAAATTATTGGAAACGCATTACTTACATATGAAGAATTCAACACGCTTTTGGTACAGATAGAAGCCACCCTGAATTCGAGGCCATTGACTGAGATGTCACAAGATCCCCAGGATGTTTCAGCCTTAACTCCAGGACACTTTTTGATAGGAGGTCCACTTCTTACACCTCCAGAGCCCACTCTGCTAGACACGAACATGCATCATTTGGATCGTTATCGATATATTCAAAGATTGTACCAAACATTTTGGAGTCGATGGAGTCAGGAATATCTGCATCGACTACAGCAGCGACCAAAGTGGCTAATACAGCATCCAAATCTAAAAGAAAACCAATTGGTGTTAGTCAAGGATGAACGAGTTCCACCATCACAATGGTTAATGGGAAGAATAATTAAAACCCATCCCGGAAAGGATTCTCTGATAAGGGTCGTTACATTAAAGACAAAACACAACACAATCAGACGTCCCATCACAAAGCTTTGTCCGCTTCCAATACAATATCCCAATTAAATTACCTCCTTTAAATCCATTTATCCAAGTTTCCTTCACTTAATTTTCAACATCATAGTCCAACCCAATTGAAAGCATTTATATTCTTACAGACATCAATCAGTAAAGAAGAACACAATGCATTGTTGAGAGAAGTAAACGTACCTCAGAACAAACAACACAGCCAGTCACATATGAATTCATTGAAACTCATTGTTTCAAGGCGGGGAGTATGTTGCAGCATAATCATCAATCTGTAATAAAAATTATATCACAAAGTATATTTCTTAAAATTTAGTATTCGCAATACTTATCTAAATTTTGATTATTCCAATTTGTAGTAATCCAATCTTGCTCTTTAAATAGCTGAAAACAAATAAATTAATTTCATTAATTAAAATGTAAACAAAACCTAATATGTAAACAAATAAATTATACAAGACTCACCAACGACAAAAACGATTCCACATCACAAAACATTTAAACAAAACATAAATAACACAAAGTTTCTCATGAACATAGATAAATTTAGACAAACTTAAAAATCTACTTACCTATTTATTTGACAGCGATTTTCAGTCCATTGATAATGACATTTGCTGCAATAGACTAGGAACTTTAACACTCGTACCAACATTTCAATGTAGAAATTTCAGGTCAATATCTATCGATAAGTTTAGGCGAAGTTTTAAAGAAAGGAATAGCATATAAAACATATAGATTTTTGAGGGGAAACATTTGACCGTTACCTTAAATGATAAAATTTCTGGAAAATTCAAATGGATTTAACATTGCCAAAAGGATACGGTATTTTTTAAGAGAAGAGATCACTTTGAAATCGGGAGTCGAGAGGTCAAGTAATCTTATTTCGCGGTTATTAAAAACTTGAAATCAATTAAAAAATTTGAACGCAATTAAAACAAAGGGGTTTGAAATCTATGTGTATTAAAGCCGAGAAATCAATATACGGTTACGTTCACAAATATTATAATATCGTTTTTGTCGTCGGAAGTACTTTGGTTAAAGTGAGCTTGAACTTGTAAAATCATTTATAAATAGTTGAAACAACCTTGAACTAATTGTACAAAATTAATTGTTTAAATAAAGTTAAGTGTAGTTAAAAGGTGTTTATTCATTTTCAATCACCACCTTAGTATGAGAAGTGTAGCCCAGTGGCAAGGCTATTGTCTGTGATTTGAACAATAGAGGTTCGATTCGCCGTCGCATCAGCTTATTTTTCTTATATTTTTTTTATCAGTGGAATGATGGATTCAGTCGATTAATCAGAAACCTAATTAACTTACGTTCATTAATTTATCTTGAAATCAAACAAAAGGTGAAAGGCGAAGCGCGAAAGTCGAGAGGCGGAAGGTGTAAGGCGAAAGGGGAAAGGCGAAAGGCGAAAGGCGAATGGCGAAAGGACAAAGGCGAAGGGCGAGAGGCAAAAGTCAAAATGCCTAAGGCAAAAGGAAAAACGATTTTCAAAACATGAAATATAAAATGGAGAAATTTAAAATGCCTAAAGCAAAATAAAAAACGATATTCAAAAGATAAAATACAAAGTTGAAATTGAAAATGCGAAATAGAAAATTCGAAATTATAAATTCCTATTTCAAAAGGCGAAAGGCGAAAGGCCAAAGGCGAAACGCGAAAGGCGAAAGGCGAAAGGCGAAAGTCGAAAGGCGAAAGGTGAAAGGCGAAAGGTGAAAGGCGAAAAGTGAAAGGCGAAAGGCGAAAGGTGAAAGGTGAAAGGCGAAGCGCGAAAGTCGAGAGGCGAAAGGCGAAACGCGAATGGCGAAAGGCGAAAGGCGAAAGGCGAAAGGCAAAAGGCGAAAGGCGAAAGGCGGAAGGTGTAAGGCGAAAGGCGAAAGGCGAAAAGCGAAAGACGAAAGGCGAAGGGCGAAAGGCGAAAGGCGAGAGGCGAAAGGCGAAAGGCGAAAGGCGAAAGGCGAAAGGTGAAATGCGAAAGTCGAAAGGCGAAAGGCGAAAGGCGAAAGGCGAAAGGCGAAAGGTGAAAGGCGAAAGGTGAAAGGCGAAAGGCGAAAGGTGAAAGGTGAAAGGCGAAGCGCGAAAGTCGGGAGGCGAAAGGGAAACGCGAATGGCGAAAGGCGAAAGGTGAAAGGCGAAAGGCAAAAGGCGAAAGGCGAAAGGCGGAAGGTGTAAGGCGAAAGGCGAAAGGCGAAAAGCGAAAGGCGAAATGCGAAGGACGAAAGGCGAAAGGCGAAAGGCGAAAGGCGAAAGGCGAAAGGCGAGAGGCGAAAGGCGAAAGGCGAAAGGCGAAAAGCGAAGGGCGAAAGGCGAAGGGCGAAAGGCGAAAGGCGGAAGGTGTAAGGCGAAAGGCGAAACGCGAATGGCGCAAGGCGAAAGGCGAAAGGCGAAAGGCGAAAGGCGAAATGCCAAAGGCGAAACGCGAAAGGCGAAAGGCGAAAGGCGAAAGGCGAAAGTCGAAAGGCGAAAGGTGAAAGGCGAAAGGCGAAAGGTGAAAGGCGAAAGGCGAAAAGCGAAAGGCGAAAGGCGAAAGGCGAAATGCGAAAGTGGAAAGGCGAAAGGCGAAAGGCGAAAGGCGAAAGGCGAAAGGCGAAAGGTGAAAGTCGAAAGGTGAAAGGCGAAAGGCGAAAGGTGAAAGGTGAAAGGCGAAGCGCGAAAGTCGAGAGGCGAAAGGCGAAACGCGAATGGCGAAAGGCGAAAGGCGAAAGGCGAAAGGCGAAAGGCGAAAGGCGAAAGGCAAAAGGCGAAAGGCGAAAGGCGGAAGGTGTAAGGCGAAAGGCGAAAGGCGAAAAGCTGGCGAAAGGCGAAAGGCGAAAGGCGAAGGGCGAGAGGCAAAAGTCAAAATGCCTAATGCAAAAGGAAAAACGATTTTCAAAACATGAAATAAACATAGAGAAATTTAAAATGCCTAAACCAAAAGAAAAAACGATATTCAAAAGATAATATACAAAAGTTGAAATTGAAAATGCGAAATGGATAATTCGAAATTATAAATTCGTAATTCAAAAGGCTAAAGGCGAAATGCGAATTGCGAAAGGCGAAAGACGAAGGGCGAAAGGTGAAAGGCGAAAGGCGAAAGGTGAAAAGTGAAAGGCGAAGCGCGAAAGTCGAGAGGCGAAAGGCGAAACGCGAATGGCGAAAGGTGAAAGGCGAAAGGCGAAAGGCGAAAGGCGAAAGGTAAAAGGCGAAAGGCGAAAGGCGAAAGGCGAAAGGCGAAAGGCGAAAAGCGAAAGTCGAAAGGCGAAAGGCGAAAGGCGAAAGGCGAAAGGCGAAAGGTGAAAGGCGAAAGGTGAAAGGCGAAAGGCGAAAGTCGAGAGGCGAAAAGCGAAAGGCGAAAGGTGAAAAGTGAATGTGGAAGCGCGAAAGTCGAGAGGCGAAAGGCGAAACGCGAATGGTGAAGGCGAAAGGCGAAAGGCGAAAGGCGAAAGGCGAAAGGCGAAAGGCGAAAGGCGAAAGTCGAAAGGCGAAAGGCGAAATGCGAAATGCGAAAGTCGAAAGGCGAAAGGCGAAAGGCGAAAGGTGAAAGGCGAAAGGTGAAAGGCGAAAGGCGAAAGGTGAAAGGTGAAAGGCGAAGCGCGAAAGTCGAGAGGCGGAAGGTGTAAGGCGAAAGGGGAAAGGCGAAAGGCGAAAGGCGAATGGCGAAAGGACAAAGGCGAAGGGCGAGAGGCAAAAGTCAAAATGCCTAAGGCAAAAGGAAAAACGATTTACAAAACATGAAATATAAAATGGAGAAATTTAAAATGCCTAAAGCAAAAGAAAAAACGATATTCAAAAGATAAAATACAAAGTTGAAATTGAAAATGCGAAATAGAAAATTCGAAATTATAAATTCCTATTTCAAAAGGCGAAAGGCGAAAGGCGAAAGGAGAAACGCGAATGGCGCAAGGCGAAAGGCGAAAGGCGAAAGGCGAAAGGCGAAAGGCCAAAGGCGAAACGCGAAAGGCGAAAGGCGAAAGGCGAAAGGCGAAAGTCGAAAGGCGAAAGGTGAAAGGCGAAAGGTGAAAGGCGAAAAGTGAAAGGCGAAAGGCGAAAGGTGAAAAGTGAAAGGCGAAGCGCGAAAGTCGAGAGGCGAAAGGCGAAACGCGAATGGTGAAAGGCGAAAGGCGAAAGGCGAAAGGCGAAAGGCGAAAGGCGAAAGGCGAAAGGCGAAATGCGAAAGTCGAAAGGCGAAAGGCGAAAGGCGAAAGGCGAAAGGCGAAAGGTGAAAGGCGAAAGGTGAAAGGCGAAAGGCGAAAGGTGAAAGGCGAAAGGCGAAGCGCGAAAGTCGAGAGGAGAAAGGCGAAACGCGAATGGCGAAAGGCGAAAGGCGAAAGGCGAAAGGCAAAAGGCGAAAGGCGAAAGGCGGAAGGTGTAAGGCGAAAGGCGAAAGGCGAAAAGCGAAAGACGAAAGGCGAAGGGCGAAAGGCGAAAGGCGAAAGGCGAAAGGCGAAAGGCGAAAGGCGAGAGGCGAAAGGCGAAAGGCGAAAGGCGAAAGGCGAAAGGCGAAAGGCGAAAGGCGAAAGGCGAAAGGCGAAATGCGAAAGTCGAAAGGCGAAAGGCGAAATTCGAAAGGCGAAAGGCGAAAGGCGAAAGGTGAAAGGCGAAAGGTGAAAGGCGAAAGGCGAAAGGTGAAAGGTGAAAGGCGAAGCGCGAAAGTCGAGAGGCGAAAGGCGAAACGCGAATGGCGAAAGGCGAAAGGCGAAAGGCGAAAGGCGAAAGGTGAAAGGCAAAAGGCGAAAGGCGAAAGGCGGAAGGTGTAAGGCGAAAGGCGAAAAGCGAAAGGCGAAATGCGAAGGGCGAAAGGCGAAAGGCGAAAGGCGAGAGGCGCAAGGCGAAAGGCGAAAAGCGAAAGGCGAAAGGCGAAGGGCGAAAGGCGAAAGGCGGAAGGTGTAAGGCGAAAGGCGAAACGCGAATGGCGCAAGGCGAAAGGCGAAAGGCGAAAGGCGAAAGGCGAAAGGCGAAAGGCCAAAGGTGAAACGCGAAAGGCGAAAGGCGAAAGGCGAAAGGCGAAAGGCGAAAGGCGAAAGGCGAAAGTCGAAAGGCGAAAGGTGAATTGCGAAAGGTGAAAGGCGAAAAGTGAAAGGCGAAAGGCGAAAGGCGAAAGGCGAAAGGCGAAAGGCGAAAGGCGAAAGGCGAAAGTCGAAAGGCGAAAGGTGAAAGGCGAAAGGTGAAAGGCGAAAAGTGAAAGGCGAAAGGCGAAAGGTGAAAAGTGAAAGGCGAAGCGCGAAAGTCGAGAGGCGAAAGGCGAAACGCGAATGGTGAAAGGCGAAAGATGAAAGGCTAAAGGCGAAAGGCGAAAGGCGAAAGGCGAAAGGCGAAAGGCGAAATGCGAAAGTGGAAAGGCGAAAGGCGAAAGGCGAAAGGCGAAAGGCGAAAGGTGAACGGCGAAAGGTGAAAGGCGAAAGGCGAAAGGTGAAAGGTGAAAGGCGAAGCGCGAAAGTCGAGAGGCGAAAGGCGAAACGCGAATGGCGAAAGGCGAAAGGCGAAAGGCGAAAGGCGAAAGGCGAAAGGCAAAAGGCGAAAGGCGAAAGGCGGAAGGTGTAAGGCGAAAGGCGAAAGGCGAAAGGCGAAAGGCGAAAGGCGAAAGGCGAAGGGCGAGAGGCAAAAGTCAAAATGCCTAAGGCAAAAGGAAAAACGATTTTCAAAATATGAAATAAACATAGAGAAATTTAAAATGCCTAAAGCAAAAGAAAAAACGATATTCAAAAGATAAAATACAAAAGTTGAAATTGAAAATGCGAAATGGAAAATTCGAAATTATAAATTCGTATTTCAAAAGGCTAAAGGCGAAATGCGAATTGCGAAAGGCGAAAGACGAAAGGCGAAGGGCGAAAGTCGAAAGGCGAAAGGCGAAAGGTGAAAGGCAAAAAGTGAAAGGCGAAAGGCGAAAGGTGAAAAGTGAAAGGCGAAGCGCGAAAGTCGAGAGGCGAAAGGCGAAACGCGAATGGCGAAAGGTGAAAGGCGAAAGGCGAAAGGCGAAAGGTAAAAGGCGAAAGGCGAAAGGCGAAAGGCGAAAGGTGAAAGGCGAAAGGTGAAAGGCGAAAGGCGAAAGTCGAGAGGCGAAAAGCGAAACGCGAATGGCGAAAGGCGAAAAGTGAAAGGCGAAAGGTGAAAGGCGAAAAGTGAAAGGCGAAAGGTGAAAAGTGAAAGGCGAAGCGCGAAAGTCGAGAGGCGAAAGGCGAAACGCGAATGGTGAAAGGCGAAAAGCGAAAGGCGAAAGGCGAAAGGCGAAAGGCGAAAGGCGAAAGGCGAAAGGCGAAAGGCGAAAGGCGAAATGCGAAAGTCGAAAGGCGAAAGGCGAAAGGCGAAAGGCGAAAGGCGAAAGGCGAAAGGTGAAATGCGAAAGGTGAAAGGCGAAAGGCGAAAGGTGAAAGGTGAAAGGCGAAGCGCGAAAGTCGAGAGGCGAAAGGCGAAACGCGAATGGCGAAAGGCGAAAGGCGAAAGGCGAAAGGCGAAAGGCGAAAGGCGAAAGGCGAAAGGCAAAAGGCGAAAGGCGATAGGCGGAAGGTGTAAGGCGAAAGGCGAAAGTCGAAAGGCGAAAGGTGAAAGGCGAAAGGTGAAAGGCGAAAAGTGAAAGGCGAAAGGCGAAAGGCGAAAGGCGAAAGGCGAAAGGTGAAAGGCGAAAGGCGAAAGGCGAAAGGCGAAAGGCGAAAGGCGAAAGGCGAAAGGCGAAAGGCGAAAAGCGAAATATGCGAAAGTGGAAAGGCGAAAGGCGAAATGCGAAAGGCGAACGGTGAAAGGCGAACGGCGAAAGGTGAACGGCGAAAGGTGAAAGGCGAAAGGTGAAAGGTGAAAGGCGAAGCGCGAAAGTCGAGAGGCGAAAGGCGAAACGCGAATGGCGAAAGGCGAAAGGCGAAAGGCGAAAGGCGAAAGGCAAAAGGCGAAAGGCGAAAGGCGGAAGGTGTAAGGCGAAAGGCGAAAGGCGAAAGGCGAAAAGCGAAAGGCGAAAGGCGAAAGGCGAAGGGCGAAAGGCGAAGCGCGAAAGTCGAGAGGAGAAAGGCGAAACGCGAATGGCGAAAGGCGAAAGGCGAAAGGCGAAAGGCAAAAGGCGAAAGGCGAAAGGCGGAAGGTGTAAGGCGAAAGGCGAAAGGCGAAAAGCGAAAGACGAAAGGCGAAGGGCGAAAGGCGAAAGGCGAAAGGCGAAAGGCGAAAGGCGAAAGGCGAGAGGCGAAAGGCGAAAGGCGAAAGGCGAAAGGCGAAAGGCGAAATGCGAAAGTCGAAAGGCGAAAGGCGAAATTCGAAAGGCGAAAGGCGAAAGGCGAAAGGTGAAAGGCGAAAGGTGAAAGGCGAAAGGCGAAAGGTGAAAGGTGAAAGGCGAAGCGCGAAAGTCGAGAGGCGAAAGGCGAAACGCGAATGGCGAAAGGCGAAAGGCGAAAGGCGAAAGGCGAAAGGTGAAAGGCGAAAGGCGAAAGGCGAAAGGCGAAAGGCGAGAGGCGAAAGGCGAAAGGCGAAAGGCGAAAGGCGAAAGGCGAAAGGCGAAAGGCGAAAGGCGAAATGCGAAAGTCGAAAGGCGAAAGGCGAAATTCGAAAGGCGAAAGGCGAAAGGCGAAAGGTGAAAGGCGAAAGGTGAAAGGCGAAAGGCGAAAGGTGAAAGGTGAAAGGCGAAGCGCGAAAGTCGAGAGGCGAAAGGCGAAACGCGAATGGCGAAAGGCGAAAGGCGAAAGGCGAAAGGCGAAAGGTGAAAGGCAAAAGGCGAAAGGCGAAAGGCGGAAGGTGTAAGGCGAAAGGCGAAAAGCGAAAGGCGAAATGCGAAGGGCGAAAGGCGAAAGGCGAAAGGCGAGAGGCGCAAGGCGAAAGGCGAAAGGCGAAAAGCGAAAGGCGAAAGGCGAAGGGCGAAAGGCGAAAGGCGGAAGGTGTAAGGCGAAAGGCGAAACGCGAATGGCGCAAGGCGAAAGGCGAAAGGCGAAAGGCGAAAGGGGAAAGGCGAAAGGCCAAAGGTGAAACGCGAAAGGCGAAAGGCGAAAGGCGAAAGGCGAAAGGCGAAAGGCGAAAGGCGAAAGGCGAAAGGCGAAAGTCGAAAGGCGAAAGGTGAATTGCGAAAGGTGAAAGGCGAAAAGTGAAAGGCGAAAGGCGAAAGGCGAAAGGCGAAAGGCGAAAGGCGAAAGGCGAAAGGCGAAAGTCGAAAGGCGAAAGGTGAAAGGCGAAAGGTGAAAGGCGAAAAGTGAAAGGCGAAAGGCGAAAGGTGAAAAGTGAAAGGCGAAGCGCGAAAGTCGAGAGGCGAAAGGCGAAACGCGAATGGTGAAAGGCGAAAGGCGAAAGGCTAAAGGCGAAAGGCGAAAGGCGAAAGGCGAAAGGCGAAAGGTGAAAGGCGAAAGGTGAAAGGCGAAAGGCGAAAGTCGAGAGGCGAAAAGCGAAACGCGAATGGCGAAAGGCGAAAGGCGAAAAGTGAAAGGCGAAAGGTGAAAGGCGAAAAGTGAAAGGCGAAAGGTGAAAAGTGAAAGGCGAAGCGCGAAAGTCGAGAGGCGAAAGGCGAAACGCGAATGGTGAAAGGCGAAAAGCGAAAGGCGAAAGGCGAAAGGCGAAAGGCGAAAGGCGAAAGGCGAAAGGCGAAATGCGAAAGTCGAAAGGCGAAAGGCGAAAGGCGAAAGGCGAAAGGCGAAAGGCGAAAGGTGAAATGCGAAAGGTGAAAGGCGAAAGGCGAAAGGTGAAAGGTGAAAGGCGAAGCGCGAAAGTCGAGAGGCGAAAGGCGAAACGCGAATGGCGAAAGGCAAAAGGCGAAAGGCGAAAGGCGAAAGGCGAAAGGCGAAAGGCAAAAGGCGAAAGGCGATAGGCGGAAGGTGTAAGGCGAAAGGCGAAAGTCGAAAGGCGAAAGGTGAAAGGCGAAAGGTGAAAGGCGAAAAGTGAAAGGCGAAAGGCGAAAGGTGAAAAGTGAAAGGCGAAGCGCGAAAGTCGAGAGGCGAAAGGCGAAACGCGAATGGTGAAAGGCGAAAGGCGAAAGGCGAAAGGCGAAAGGCGAAAGGCGAAGGGCGAAAGTCGAAAGGCGAAAGGCGAAAGGTGAAAGGCAAAAAGTGAAAGGCGAAAGGCGAAAGGTGAAAAGTGAAAGGCGAAGCGCGAAAGTCGAGAGGCGAAAGGCGAAACGCGAATGGCGAAAGGTGAAAGGCGAAAGGCGAAAGGCGAAAGGTAAAAGGCGAAAGGCGAAAGGCGAAAGGCGAAAGGTGAAAGGCGAAAGGTGAAAGGCGAAAGGCGAAAGTCGAGAGGCGAAAAGCGAAACGCGAATGGCGAAAGGCGAAAGGCGAAAAGTGAAAGGCGAAAGGTGAAAGGCGAAAAGTGAAAGGCGAAAGGTGAAAAGTGAAAGGTGAAGCGCGAAAGTCGAGAGGCGAAAGGCGAAACGCGAATGGTGAAAGGCGAAAAGCGAAAGGCGAAAGGCGAAAGGCGAAAGGCGAAAGGCGAAAGGCGAAAGGCGAAAGGCGAAATGCGAAAGTCGAAAGGCGAAAGGCGAAAGGCGAAAGGCGAAAGGCGAAAGGCGAAAGGTGAAATGCGAAAGGTGAAAGGCGAAAGGCGAAAGGTGAAAGGTGAAAGGCGAAGCGCGAAAGTCGAGAGGCGAAAGGCGAAACGCGAATGGCGAAAGGCAAAAGGCGAAAGGCGAAAGGCGAAAGGCGAAAGGCGAAAGGCAAAAGGCGAAAGGCGATAGGCGGAAGGTGTAAGGCGAAAGGCGAAAGTCGAAAGGCGAAAGGTGAAAGGCGAAAGGTGAAAGGCGAAAAGTGAAAGGCGAAAGGCGAAAGGTGAAAAGTGAAAGGCGAAGCGCGAAAGTCGAGAGGCGAAAGGCGAAACGCGAATGGTGAAAGGCGAAAGGCGAAAGGCGAAAGGCGAAAGGCGAAAGGCGAAAGGCGAAAGGCGAAATGCGAAAGTCGAAAGGCGAAAGGCGAAAGGCGAAAGGCGAAAGGTGAAAGGCGAAAGGTGAAAGGCGAAAGGCGAAAGGTGAAAGGCGAAAGGCGAAGCGCGAAAGTCGAGAGGAGAAAGGCGAAACGCGAATGGCGAAAGGCGAAAGGCGAAAGGCGAAAGGCAAAAGGCGAAAGGCGAAAGGCGGAAGGTGTAAGGCGAAAGGCGAAAGGCGAAAAGCGAAAGACGAAAGGCGAAGGGCGAAAGGCGAAAGGCGAAAGGCGAAAGGCGAAAGGCGAAAGGCGAGAGGCGAAAGGCGTAAGGCGAAAGGCGAAAGGCGAAAGGCGAAAGGCGAAAGGCGAAAGGCGAAATGCGAAAGTCGAAAGGCGAAAGGCGAAATTCGAAAGGCGAAAGGCGAAAGGCGAAAGGTGAAAGGCGAAAGGTGAAAGGCGAAAGGCGAAAGGTGAAAGGTGAAAGGCGAAGCGCGAAAGTCGAGAGGCGAAAGGCGAAACGCGAATGGCGAAAGGCGAAAGGCGAAAGGCGAAAGGCGAAAGGTGAAAGGCAAAAGGCGAAAGGCGAAAGGCGGAAGGTGTAAGGCGAAAGGCGAAAAGCGAAAGGCGAAATGCGAAGGGCGAAAGGCGAAAGGCGAAAGGCGAGAGGCGCAAGGCGAAAGGCGAAAGGCGAAAAGCGAAAGGCGAAAGGCGAAGGGCGAAAGGCGAAAGGCGGAAGGTGTAAGGCGAAAGGCGAAACGCGAATGGCGCAAGGCGAAAGGCGAAAGGCGAAAGGCGAAAGGCGAAAGGCGAAAGGCCAAAGGTGAAACGCGAAAGGCGAAAGGCGAAAGGCGAAAGGCGAAAGGCGAAAGGCGAAAGGCGAAAGTCGAATGGCGAAAGGTGAATTGCGAAAGGTGAAAGGCGATAAGTGAAAGGCGAAAGGCGAAAGGCGAAAGGCGAAAGGCGAAAGGCGAAAGGCGAAAGTCGAAAGGCGAAAGGTGAAAGGCGAAAGGTGAAAGGCGAAAAGTGAAAGGCGAAAGGCGAAAGGTGAAAAGTGAAAGGCGAAGCGCGAAAGTCGAGAGGCGAAAGGCGAAACGCGAATGGTGAAAGGCGAAAGGCGAAAGGCTAAAGGCGAAAGGCGAAAGGCGAAAGGCGAAATGCGAAAGTGGAAAGGCGAAAGGCGAAAGGCGAAAGGCGAAAGGTGAACGGCGAAAGGTGAAAGGCGAAAGGCGAAAGGTGAAAGGTGAAAGGCGAAGCGCGAAAGTCGAGAGGCGAAAGGCGAAACGCGAATGGCGAAAGGCGAAAGGCGAAAGGCGAAAGGCGAAAGGCGAAAGGCAAAAGGCGAAAGGCGAAAGGCGGAAGGTGTAAGGCGAAAGGCGAAAGGCGAAAGGCGAAAGGCGAAAGGCGAAAGGCGAAGGGCGAGAGGCAAAAGTCAAAATGCCTAAGGCAAAAGGAAAAACGATTTTCAAAATATGAAATAAACATAGAGAAATTTAAAATGCCTAAAGCAAAAGAAAAAACGATATTCAAAAGATAAAATACAAAAGTTGAAATTGAAAATGCGAAATGGAAAATTCGAAATTATAAATTCGTATTTCAAAAGGCTAAAGGCGAAATGCGAATTGCGAAAGGCGAAAGACGAAAGGCGACGGGCGAAAGTCGAAAGGCGAAAGGCGAAAGGTGAAAGGCAAAAAGTGAAAGGCGAAAGGCGAAAGGTGAAAAGTGAAAGGCGAAGCGCGAAAGTCGGGAGGCGAAAGGCGAAACGCGAATGGCGAAAGGTGAAAGGCGAAAGGCGAAAGGCGAAAGGTAAAAGGCGAAAGGCGAAAGGCGAAAGGCGAAAGGTGAAAGGCGAAAGGTGAAAGGCGAAAGGCGAAAGTCGAGAGGCGAAAAGCGAAACGCGAATGGCGAAAGGCGAAAGGCGAAAAGTGAAAGGCGAAAGGTGAAAGGCGAAAAGTGAAAGGCGAAAGGTGAAAAGTGAAAGGCGAAGCGCGAAAGTCGAGAGGCGAAAGGCGAAACGCGAATGGTGAAAGGCGAAAAGCGAAAGGCGAAAGGCGAAAGGCGAAAGGCGAAAGGCGAAAGGCGAAAGGCGAAAGGCGAAAGGCGAAAGGCGAAATGCGAAAGTCGAAAGGCGAAAGGCGAAAGGCGAAAGGCGAAAGGCGAAAGGCGAAAGGTGAAATGCGAAAGGTGAAAGGCGAAAGGCGAAAGGTGAAAGGTGAAAGGCGAAGCGCGAAAGTCGAGAGGCGAAAGGCGAAACGCGAATGGCGAAAGGCGAAAGGCGAAAGGCGAAAGGCGAAAGGCGAAAGGCGAAAGGCAAAAGGCGAAAGGCGATAGGCGGAAGGTGTAAGGCGAAAGGCGAAAGTCGAAAGGCGAAAGGTGAAAGGCGAAAGGTGAAAGGCGAAAAGTGAAAGGCGAAAGGCGAAAGGTGAAAAGTGAAAGGCGAAGCGCGAAAGTCGAGAGGCGAAAGGCGAAACGCGAATGGTGAAAGGCGAAAGGCGAAAGGCGAAAGGCGAAAGGCGAAAGGCGAAAGGCGAAATGCGAAAGTCGAAAGGCGAAAGGCGAAAGGCGAAAGGCGAAAGGCGAAAGGTGAAAGGCGAAAGGTGAAAGGCGAAAGGCGAAAGGTGAAAGGCGAAAGGCGAAGCGCGAAAGTCGAGAGGAGAAAGGCGAAACGCGAATGGCGAAAGGCGAAAGGCGAAAGGCAAAAGGCGAAAGGCGAAAGGCGGAAGGTGTAAGGCGAAAGGCGAAAGGCGAAAAGCGAAAGACGAAAGGCGAAGGGCGAAAGGCGAAAGGCGAAAGGCGAAAGGCGAAAGGCGAAAGGCGAAAGGCGAAAGGCGAAAGGCGAGAGGCGAAAGGCGAAAGGCGAAAGGCGAAAGGCGAAAGGCGAAAGGCGAAAGGCGAAAGGCGAAAGGCGAAAGGCGAAATGCGAAAGTCGAAAGGCGAAAGGCGAAATTCGAAAGGCGAAAGGCGAAAGGTGAAAGGCGAAAGGTGAAAGGCGAAAGGCGAAAGGTGAAAGGTGAAAGGCGAAGCGCGAAAGTCGAGAGGCGAAAGGCGAAACGCGAATGGCGAAAGGCGAAAGGCGAAAGGCGAAAGGCGAAAGGTGAAAGGCAAAAGGCGAAAGGCGAAAGGCGGAAGGTGTAAGGCGAAAGGCGAAAAGCGAAAGGCGAAATGCGAAGGGCGAAAGGCGAAAGGCGAAAGGCGAGAGGCGCAAGGCGAAAGGCGAAAGGCGAAAAGCGAAAGGCGAAAGGCGAAGGGCGAAAGGCGAAAGGCGGAAGGTGTAAGGCGAAAGGCGAAACGCGAATGGCGCAAGGCGAAAGGCGAAAGGCGAAAGGCGAAAGGCGAAAGGCGAAAGGCGAAAGGCCAAAGGTGAAACGCGAAAGGCGAAAGGCGAAAGGCGAAAGGCGAAAGGCGAAAGGCGAAAGGCGAAAGTCGAAAGGCGAAAGGTGAATTGCGAAAGGTGAAAGGCGAAAAGTGAAAGGCGAAAGGCGAAAGGCGAAAGGCGAAAGGCGAAAGGCGAAAGGCGAAAGTCGAAAGGCGAAAGGTGAAAGGCGAAAGGTGAAAGGCGAAAAGTGAAAGGCGAAAGGCGAAAGGTGAAAAGTGAAAGGCGAAGCGCGAAAGTCGAGAGGCGAAAGGCGAAACGCGAATGGTGAAAGGCGAAAGGCGAAAGGCTAAAGGCGAAAGGCGAAAGGCGAAAGGCGAAAGGCGAAAGGCGAAATGCGAAAGTGGAAAGGCGAAAGGCGAAAGGCGAAAGGCGAAAGGTGAACGGCGAAAGGTGAAAGGCGAAAGGTGAAAGGTGAAAGGCGAAGCGCGAAAGTCGAGAGGCGAAAGGCGAAACGCGAATGGCGAAAGGCGAAAGGCGAAAGGCGAAAGGCGAAAGGCAAAAGGCGAAAGGCGAAAGGCGGAAGGTGTAAGGCGAAAGGCGAAAGGCGAAAGGCGAAAGGCGAAAGGCGAAGGGCGAGAGGCAAAAGTCAAAATGCCTAAGGCAAAAGGAAAAACGATTTTCAAAATATGAAATAAACATAGAGAAATTTAAAATGCCTAAAGCAAAAGAAAAAACGATATTCAAAAGATAAAATACAAAAGTTGAAATTGACAATGCGAAATGGAAAATTCGAAATTATAAATTCGTATTTCAAAAGGCTAAAGGCGAAATGCGAATTGCGAAAGGCGAAAGACGAAAGGCGAAGGGCGAAAGTCGAAAGGCGAAAGGTGAAAGGCAAAAAGTGAAAGGCGAAAGGCGAAAGGTGAAAAGTGAAAGGCGAAGCGCGAAAGTCGAGAGGCGAAAGGCGAAACGCGAATGGCGAAAGGTGAAAGGCGAAAGGCGAAAGGCGAAAGGCGAAAGGTAAAAGGCGAAAGGCGAAAGGCGAAAGGCGAAAGGTGAAAGGCGAAAGGTGAAAGGCGAAAGGCGAAAGTCGAGAGGCGAAAAGCGAAACGCGAATGGCGAAAGGCGAAAGGCGAAAAGTGAAAGGCGAAAGGTGAAAGGCGAAAAGTGAAAGGCGAAAGGTGAAAAGTGAAAGGCGAAGCGCGAAAGTCGAGAGGCGAAAGGCGAAACGCGAATGGTGAAAGGCGAAAAGCGAAAGGCGAAAGGCGAAAGGCGAAAGGCGAAAGGCGAAAGGCGAAAGGCGAAAGGCGAAAGGCGAAAGGCGAAATGCGAAAGTCGAAAGGCGAAAGGCGAAAGGCGAAAGGCGAAAGGCGAAAGGCGAAAGGTGAAATGCGAAAGGTGAAAGGCGAAAGGCGAAAGGTGAAAGGTGAAAGGCGAAGCGCGAAAGTCGAGAGGCGAAAGGCGAAACGCGAATGGCGAAAGGCGAAAGGCGAAAGGCGAAAGGCGAAAGGCAAAAGGCGAAAGGCGATAGGCGGAAGGTGTAAGGCGAAAGGCGAAAGTCGAAAGGCGAAAGGTGAAAGGCGAAAGGTGAAAGGCGAAAAGTGAAAGGCGAAAGGCGAAAGGTGAAAAGTGAAAGGCGAAGCGCGAAAGTCGAGAGGCGAAAGGCGAAACGCGAATGGTGAAAGGCGAAAGGCGAAAGGCGAAAGGCGAAAGGCGAAAGGCGAAAGGCGAAAGGCGAAAGGCGAAATGCGAAAGTCGAAAGGCGAAAGGCGAAAGGCGAAAGGCGAAAGGTGAAAGGCGAAAGGTGAAAGGCGAAAGGCGAAAGGTGAAAGGCGAAAGGCGAAGCGCGAAAGTCGAGAGGAGAAAGGCGAAACGCGAATGGCGAAAGGCGAAAGGCGAAAGGCGAAAGGCAAAAGGCGAAAGGCGAAAGGCGGAAGGTGTAAGGCGAAAGGCGAAAGGCGAAAAGCGAAAGACGAAAGGCGAAGGGCGAAAGGCGAAAGGCGAAAGGCGAAAGGCGAAAGGCGAGAGGCGAGAGGCGAAAGGCGAAAGGCGAAAGGCGAAAGGCGAAAGGCGAAAGGCGAAAGGCGAAAGGCGAAAGGCGAAAGGCGAAAGGCGAAATGCGAAAGTCGAAAGGCGAAAGGCGAAATTCGAAAGGCGAAAGGCGAAAGGCGAAAGGTGAAAGGCGAAAGGTGAAAGGCGAAAGGCGAAAGGTGAAAGGTGAAAGGCGAAGCGCGAAAGTCGAGAGGCGAAAGGCGAAACGCGAATGGCGAAAGGCGAAAGGCGAAAGGCGAAAGGCGAAAGGTGAAAGGCAAAAGGCGAAAGGCGAAAGGCGGAAGGTGTAAGGCGAAAGGCGAAAAGCGAAAGGCGAAATGCGAAGGGCAAAAGGCGAAAGGCGAAAGGCGAGAGGCGCAAGGCGAAAGGCGAAAGGCGAAAAGCGAAAGGCGAAAGGCGAAGGGCGAAAGGCGAAAGGCGGAAGGTGTAAGGCGAAAGGCGAAACGCGAATGGCGCAAGGCGAAAGGCGAAAGGCGAAAGGCGAAAGGCGAAAGGCGAAAGGCCAAAGGTGAAACGCGAAAGGCGAAAGGCGAAAGGCGAAAGGCGAAAGGCGAAAGGCGAAAGGCGAAAGTCGAAAGGCGAAAGGTGAATTGCGAAAGGTGAAAGGCGAAAAGTGAAAGGCGAAAGGCGAAAGGTGAAAGGCGAAAGGTGAAAGGCGAAAGGCGAAAGGTGAAAGGTGAAAGGCGAAGCGCGAAAGTCGAGAGGCGAAAGGCGAAACGCGAATGGCGAAAGGCGAAAGGCGAAAGGCGAAAGGCGAAAGGTGAAAGGCAAAAGGCGAAAGGCGAAAGGCGGAAGGTGTAAGGCGAAAGGCGAAAAGCGAAAGGCGAAATGCGAAGGGCGAAAGGCGAAAGGCTAAAGGCGAGAGGCGCAAGGCGAAAGGCGAAAGGCGAAAAGCGAAAGGCGAAAGGCGAAGGGCGAAAGGCGAAAGGCGGAAGGTGTAAGGCGAAAGGCGAAAGGCGAAACGCGAATGGCGCAAGGCGAAAGGCGAAAGGCGAAAGGCGAAAGGCGAAAGGCGAAAGGCCAAAGGTGAAACGCGAAAGGCGAAAGGCGAAAGGCGAAAGGCGAAAGGCGAAAGGCGAAAGGCGAAAGGCGAAAGTCGAAAGGCGAAAGGTGAATTGCGAAAGGTGAAAGGCGAAAAGTGAAAGGCGAAAGGCGAAAGGCGAAAGGCGAAAGGCGAAAGTCGAAAGGCGAAAGGTGGAAGGCGAAAGGTGAAAGGCGAAAAGTGAAAGGCGAAAGGCGAAAGGTGAAAAGTGAAAGACGAAGCGCGAAAGTCGAGAGGCGAAAGGCGAAACGCGAATGGTGAAAGGCGAAAGGCGAAAGGCTAAAGGCGAAAGGCGAAAGGCGAAAGGCGAAAGGCGAAAGGCGAAAGGCGAAATGCGAAAGTGGAAAGGTGAAAGGCGAAAGGCGAAAGGCGAAAGGTGAACGGCGAAAGGTGAAAGGCGAAAGGCGAAAGGTGAAAGGTGAAAGGCGAAGCGCGAAAGTCGAGAGGCGAAAGGCGAAACGCGAATGGCGAAAGGCGAAAGGCGAAAGGCGAAAGGCGAAAGGCGAAAGGCGAAAGGCAAAAGGCGAAAGGCGAAAGGCGGAAGGTGTAAGGCGAAAGGCGAAAGGCGAAAGGCGAAAGGCGAAAGGCGAAAGGCGAAAGGCGAAGGGCGAGAGGCAAAAGTCAAAATGCCTAAGGCAAAAGGAAAAACGATTTTCAAACTATGAAATAAACATAGAGAAATTTAAAATGCCTAAAGCAAAAGAAAAAACGATATTCAAAAGATAAAATACAAAAGTTGAAATTGAAAATGCGAAATGGAAAATTCGAAATTATAAATTCGTATTTCAAAAGGCTAAAGGCGAAATGCGAATTGCGAAAGGCGAAAGACGAAAGGCGAAGGGCGAAAGTCGAAAGGCGAAAGGCGAAAGGTGAAAGGCAAAAAGTGAAAGGCGAAAGGCGAAAGGTGAAAAGTGAAAGGCGAAGCGCGAAAGTCGAGAGGCGAAAGGCGAAACGCGAATGGCGAAAGGTGAAAGGCGAAAGGCGAAAGGCGAAAGGTAAAAGGCGAAAGGCGAAAGGCGAAAGGTGAAAGGCGAAAGGTGAAAGGCGAAAGGCGAAAGTCGAGAGGCGAAAAGCGAAACGCGAATGGCGAAAGGCGAAAGGCGAAAAGTGAAAGGCGAAAGGTGAAAGGCGAAAAGTGAAAGGCGAAAGGTGAAAAGTGAAAGGCGAAGCGCGAAAGTCGAGAGGCGAAAGGCGAAACGCGAATGGTGAAAGGCGAAAGGCGAAAGGCGAAAGGCGAAAGGCGAAAGGCGAAAGGCGAAAGGCGAAAGGCGAAAGGCGAAATGCGAAAGTCGAAAGGCGAAAGGCGAAAGGCGAAAGGCGAAAGGCGAAAGGCGAAAGGCGAAAGGTGAAATGCGAAAGGTGAAAGGCGAAAGGCGAAAGGTGAAAGGTGAAAGGCGAAGCGCGAAAGTCGAGAGGCGAAAGGCGAAACGCGAATGGCGAAAGGCGAAAGGCGAAAGGCGAAAGGCGAAAGGCGAAAGGCAAAAGGCGAAAGGCGATAGGCGGAAGGTGTAAGGCGAAAGGCGAAAGTCGAAAGGCGAAAGGTGAAAGGCGAAAGGTGAAAGGCGAAAAGTGAAAGGCGAAAGGCGAAAGGTGAAAAGTGAAAGGCGAAGCGCGAAAGTCGAGAGGCGAAAGGCGAAACGCGAATGGTGAAAGGCGAAAGGCGAAAGGCGAAAGGCGAAAGGCGAAAGGCGAAAGGCGAAATGCGAAAGTCGAAAGGCGAAAGGCGAAAGGCGAAAGGCGAAAGGCGAAAGGCGAAAGGTGAAAGGCGAAAGGTGAAAGGCGAAAGGCGAAAGGTGAAAGGCGAAAGGCGAAGCGCGAAAGTCGAGAGGAGAAAGGCGAAACGCGAATGGCGAAAGGCGAAAGGCGAAAGGCGAAAGGCAAAAGGCGAAAGGCGAAAGGCGGAAGGTGTAAGGCGAAAGGCGAAAGGCGAAAAGCGAAAGACGAAAGGCGAAGGGCGAAAGGCGAAAGGCGAAAGGCGAAAGGCGAAAGGCGAAAGGCGAGAGGCGAAAGGAGAAAGGCGAAAGGCGAAAGGCGAAAGGCGAAAGGCGAAAGGCGAAAGGCGAAAGGCGAAATGCGAAAGTCGAAAGGCGAAAGGCGAAATTCGAAAGGCGAAAGGCGAAAGGTGAAAGGCGAAAGGTGAAAGGCGAAAGGCGAAAGGTGAAAGGTGAAAGGCGAAGCGCGAAAGTCGAGAGGCGAAAGGCGAAACGCGAATGGCGAAAGGCGAAAGGCGAAAGGCGAAAGGCGAAAGGTGAAAGGCAAAAGGCGAAAGGCGAAAGGCGGAAGGTGTAAGGCGAAAGGCGAAAAGCGAAAGGCGAAATGCGAAGGGCGAAAGGCGAAAGGCGAAAGGCGAGAGGCGCAAGGCGAAAGGCGAAAGGCGAAAAGCGAAAGGCGAAAGGCGAAGGGCGAAAGGCGAAAGGCGGAAGGTGTAAGGCGAAAGGCGAAACGCGAATGGCGCAAGGCGAAAGGCGAAAGGCGAAAGGCGAAAGGCGAAAGGCCAAAGGTGAAACGCGAAAGGCGAAAGGCGAAAGGCGAAAGGCGAAAGGCGAAAGGCGAAAGGCGAAAGGCGAAAGTCGAAAGGCGAAAGGTGAATTGCGAAAGGTGAAAGGCGAAAAGTGAAAGGCGAAAGGCGAAAGGCGAAAGGCGAAAGGCGAAAGTCGAAAGGCGAAAGGTGAAAGGCGAAAGGTGAAAGGCGAAAAGTGAAAGGCGAAAGGCGAAAGGTGAAAAGTGAAAGGCGAAGCGCGAAAGTCGAGAGGCGAAAGGCGAAACTCGAATGGTGAAAGGCGAAAGGCGAAAGGCTAAAGGCGAAAGGCGAAAGGCGAAAGGCGAAAGGCGAAAGGCGAAATGCGAAAGTGGAAAGGCGAAAGGCGAAAGGCGAAAGGCGAAAGGTGAACGGCGAAAGGTGAAAGGCGAAAGGCGAAAGGTGAAAGGTGAAAGGCGAAGCGCGAAAGTCGAGAGGCGAAAGGCGAAACGCGAATGGCGAAAGGCGAAAGGCGAAAGGCGAAAGGCGAAAGGCGAAAGGCAAAAGGCGAAAGGCGAAAGGCGGAAGGTGTAAGGCGAAAGGCGAAAGGCGAAAGGCGAAAGGCGAAAGGCGAAAGGCGAAAGGCGAAAGGCGAAAGGCGAAGGGCGAGAGGCAAAAGTCAAAATGCCTAAGGCAAAAGGAAAAACGATTTTCAAAATATGAAATAAACATAGAGAAATTTAAAATGCCTAAAGCAAAAGAAAAAACGATATTCAAAAGATAAAATACAAAAGTTGAAATTGAAAATGCGAAATGGAAAATTCGAAATTATAAATTCGTATTTCAAAAGGCTAAAGGCGAAATGCGAATTGCGAAAGGCGAAAGACGAAAGGCGAAGGGCGAAAGTCGAAAGGCGAAAGGCGAAAGGTGAAAGGCAAAAAGTGAAAGGCGAAAGGCGAAAGGTGAAAAGTGAAAGGCGAAGCGCGAAAGTCGAGAGGCGAAAGGCGAAACGCGAATGGCGAAAGGTGAAAGGCGAAAGGCGAAAGGCGAAAGGTAAAAGGCGAAAGGCGAAAGGCGAAAGGCGAAAGGTGAAAGGCGAAAGGTGAAAGGCGAAAGGCGAAAGTCGAGAGGCGAAAAGCGAAACGCGAATGGCGAAAGGCGAAAGGCGAAAAGTGAAAGGCGAAAGGTGAAAGGCGAAAAGTGAAAGGCGAAAGGTGAAAAGTGAAAGGCGAAGCGCGAAAGTCGAGAGGCGAAAGGCGAAACGCGAATGGTGAAAGGCGAAAAGCGAAAGGCGAAAGGCGAAAGGCGAAAGGCGAAAGGCGAAAGGCGAAAGGCGAAATGCGAAAGTCGAAAGGCGAAAGGCGAAAGGCGAAAGGCGAAAGGCGAAAGGCGAAAGGTGAAATGCGAAAGGTGAAAGGCGAAAGGCGAAAGGTGAAAGGTGAAAGGCGAAGCGCGAAATTCGAGAGGCGAAAGGCGAAACGCGAATGGCGAAAGGCGAAAGGCGAAAGGCGAAAGGCGAAAGGCGAAAGGCAAAAGGCGAAAGGCGATAGGCGGAAGGTGTAAGGCGAAAGGCGAAAGTCGAAAGGCGAAAGGTGAAAGGCGAAAGGTGAAAGGCGAAAAGTGAAAGGCGAAAGGCGAAAGGTGAAAAGTGAAAGGCGAAGCGCGAAAGTCGAGAGGCGAAAGGCGAAACGCGAATGGTGAAAGGCGAAAGGCGAAAGGCGAAAGGCGAAAGGCGAAAGGCGAAAGGCGAAAGGCGAAAGGCGAAAGGCGAAATGCGAAAGTCGAAAGGCGAAAGGCGAAAGGCGAAAGGCGAAAGGCGAAAGGTGAAAGGCGAAAGGTGAAAGGCGAAAGGCGAAAGGTGAAAGGCGAAAGGCGAAGCGCGAAAGTCGAGAGGAGAAAGGCGAAACGCGAATGGCGAAAGGCGAAAGGCGAAAGGCGAAAGGCAAAAGGCGAAAGGCGAAAGGCGGAAGGTGTAAGGCGAAAGGCGAAAGGCGAAAAGCGAAAGATGAAAGGCGAAGGGCGAAAGGCGAAAGGCGAAAGGCGAAAGGCGAAAGGCGAAAGGCGAGAGGCGAAAGGCGAAAGGCGAAAGGCGAAAGGCGAAAGGCGAAAGGCGAAAGGCGAAAGGCGAAATGCGAAAGTCGAAAGGCGAAAGGCGAAATTCGAAAGGCGAAAGGCGAAAGGCGAAAGGTGAAAGGCGAAAGGTGAAAGGCGAAAGGCGAAAGGTGAAAGGTGAAAGGCGAAGCGCGAAAGTCGAGAGGCGAAAGGCGAAACGCGAATGGCGAAAGGCGAAAGGCGAAAGGTGAAAGGCGAAAGGTGAAAGGCAAAAGGCGAAAGGCGAAAGGCGGAAGGTGTAAGGCGAAAGGCGAAAAGCGAAAGGCGAAATGCGAAGGGCGAAAGGCGAAAGGCGAAAGGCGAGAGGCGCAAGGCGAAAGGCGAAAGGCGAAAAGCGAAAGGCGAAAGGCGAAGGGCGAAAGGCGAAAGGCGGAAGGTGTAAGGCGAAAGGCGAAACGCGAATGGCGCAAGGCGAAAGGCGAAAGGCGAAAGGCGAAAGGCGAAAGGCGAAAGGCCAAAGGTGAAACGCGAAAGGCGAAAGGCGAAAGGCGAAAGGCGAAAGGCGAAAGGCGAAAGGCGAAGGGCGAAAGGCGAAAGGCGAAAGGCGAAAGTCGAAAGGCGAAAGGTGAATTGCGAAAGGTGAAAGGCGAAAAGTGAAAGGCGAAAGGCGAAAGGCGAAAGGCGAAAGGCGAAAGGCGAAAGGCGAAAGTCGAAAGGCGAAAGGTGAAAGGCGAAAGGTGAAAGGCGAAAAGTGAAAGGCGAAAGGCGAAAGGTGAAAAGTGAAAGGCGAAGCGCGAAAGTCGAGAGGCGAAAGGCGAAAGGCGAAACGCGAATGGTGAAAGGCGAAAGGCGAAAGGCTAAAGGCGAAATGCGAAATGCGAAAGGCGAAAGGCGAAAGGCGAAATGCGAAAGTGGAAAGGCGAAAGGCGAAAGCGAAAGGCGAAAGGTGAACGGCGAAAGGTGAAAGGCGAAAGGCGAAAGGTGAAAGGTGAAAGGCGAAGCGCGAAAGTCGAGAGGCGAAAGGCGAAACGCGAATAGCGAAAGGCGAAAGGCGAAAGGCGAAAGGCGAAAGGCGAAAGGCAAAAGGCGAAAGGCGAAAGGCGGAAGGTGTAAGGCGAAAGGCGAAAGGCGAAAGGCGAAAGGCGAAAGGCGAAAGGCGAAAGGCGAAGGGCGAGAGGCAAAAGTCAAAATGCCTAAGGCAAAAGGAAAAACGATTTTCAAAATATGAAATAAACATAGAGAAATTTAAAATGCCTAAAGCAAAAGAAAAAACGATATTCAAAAGATAAAATACAAAAGTTGAAATTGAAAATGCGAAATGGAAAATTCGAAATTATAAATTCGTATTTCAAAAGGCTAAAGGCGAAATGCGAATTGCGAAAGGCGAAAGACGAAAGGCGAAGGGCGAAAGTCGAAAGGCGAAAGGCGAAAGGTGAAAGGCAAAAAGTGAAAGGCGAAAGGCGAAAGGTGAAAAGTGAAAGGCGAAGCGCGAAAGTCGAGAGGCGAAAGGCGAAACGCGAATGGCGAAAGGTGAAAGGCGAAAGGCGAAAGGCGAAAGGTAAAAGGCGAAAGGCGAAAGGCGAAAGGCGAAAGGTGAAAGGCGAAAGGTGAAAGGCGAAAGGCGAAAGTCGAGAGGCGAAAAGCGAAACGCGAATGGCGAAAGGCGAAAGGCGAAAAGTGAAAGGCGAAAGGTGAAAGGCGAAAAGTGAAAGGCGAAAGGTGAAAAGTGAAAGGCGAAGCGCGAAAGTCGAGAGGCGAAAGGCGAAACGCGAATGGTGAAAGGCGAAAAGCGAAAGGCGAAAGGCGAAAGGCGAAAGGCGAAAGGCGAAAGGCGAAAGGCGAAAGGCGAAAGGCGAAAGGCGAAAGGCGAAAGGCGAAAGGCGAAAGGCGAAATGCGAAAGTCGAAAGGCGAAAGGCGAAAGGCGAAAGGCGAAAGGCGAAAGGCGAAAGGTGAAATGCGAAAGGTGAAAGGCGAAAGGCGAAAGGTGAAAGGTGAAAGGCGAAGCGCGAAAGTCGAGAGGCGAAAGGCGAAACGCGAATGGCGAAAGGCGAAAGGCGAAAGGCGAAAGGCGAAAGGCGAAAGGCGAAAGGCAAAAGGCGAAAGGCGATAGGCGGAAGGTGTAAGGCGAAAGGCGAAAGTCGAAAGGCGAAAGGTGAAAGGCGAAAGGTGAAAGGCGAAAAGTGAAAGGCGAAAGGCGAAAGGCGAAAGGCGAAAGGCGAAAGGCGAAAGGCGAAAGGCGAAAGGCGAAAGGCGAAAGGCGAAAGGCGAAAGGCGAAAGGCGAAAGGCGAAAAGCGAAATATGCGAAAGTGGAAAGGCGAAAGGCGAAATGCGAAAGGCGAACGGTGAAAGGCGAACGGCGAAAGGTGAACGGCGAAAGGTGAAAGGCGAAAGGCGAAAGGTGAAACGTGAAAGGCGAAGCGCGAAAGTCGAGAGGCGAAAGGCGAAACGCGAATGGCGAAAGGCGAAAGGCGAAAGGCGAAAGGCGAAAGGCGAAAGGCAAAAGGCGAAAGGCGAAAGGCGGAAGGCGAAAGGCGAAGGGCGAGAGGCAAAAGTCAAAATGCCTAAGGCAAAAGGAAAAACGATTTTCAAAGCATGAAATAAACATAGAGAAATTTAAAATGCCTAAAGCAAAAGAAAAAACGATATTCAAAAGATAAAATACAAAAGTTGAAATTGAAAATGCGAAATGGAAAATTCGAAATTATAAATTCGTATTTCAAAAGGCTAAAGGCGAAATGCGAATTGCGAAAGGCGAAAGACGAAAGGCGATGGGCGAAAGTCGAAAGGCGAAAGGCGAAAGGCGAAAGGCGAAAGGCGAAAGGCGAAAGGTGAAAGGCAAAAAGTAAAAAGGCGAAAGGCGAAAGGTGAAAAGTGAAAGGCGAAGCGCGAAAGTCGAGAGGCGAAAGGCGAAACGCGAATGGCGAAAGGTGAAAGGCGAAAGGCGAAAGGTAAAAGGCGAAAGGCGAAAGGCGAAAGGCGAAAGGTGAAAGGCGAAAGGTGAAAGGCGAAAGGCGAAAGTCGAGAGACGAAAAGCGAAACGCGAATGGCGAAAGGCGAAAGGCGAACGGCGAAAGGCGAAAGGCGAAAGGCGAAAGGTGAAAGGCAAAAAGTAAAAAGGCGAAAGGCGAAAGGTGAAAAGTGAAAGGCGAAGCGCGAAAGTCGAGAGGCGAAAGGCGAAAGGCGAAAGGCGAAAGGCGAAAGGCGAAATGCGAAAGTCGAAAGGCGAAAGGCGAAAGGCGAAAGGCGAAAGGTGAAAGGCGAAAGGTGAAAGGCGAAAGGCGAAAGTCGAGAGACGAAAAGCGAAACGCGAATGGCGAAAGGCGAAAGGCGAACGGCGAAAGGCGAAAAGCGAAAGGCGAAAGGCGAAAGTCGAAAGGCGAAAAGTGAAAGGCGAAAGGTGAAAGGCGAAAAGTGAAAGGCGAAAAGTGAAAAGTGAAAGGCGAAGCGCGAAAGTCGAGAGGCGAAACGCGAATGGTGAAAGGCGAAAGGCGAAAGGCGTAAGGCGAAAGGCGAAAGGCGAAAGGCGAAAGGCGAAATGCGAAAGTCGAAAGGCGAAAGGCGAAAGGCGAAAGGTGAAAGGCGAAAGGCGGAAGGTGTAAGGAGAAAGGCGAAAGTCGAAAGGCGAAAGGTGAAAGGCGAAAGGTGAAAGGCGAAAAGTGAAAGGCGAAAGGCGAAAGGCGAAAGGCGAAAGGCGGCGGAAGGTGTAAGGCGAAAGGCGAAAGTCGAAAGGCGAAAGGTGAAAGGCGAAAGGTGAAAGGCGAAAAGTGAAAGGCGAAAGGCGAAAGGCGAAAGGCGAAAGGCGAAAGGCGAAAGTCGAAAGGCGAAAGGCGAAAGTCGAAAGGCGAAAGGCGAAAGGCGAAAGGCGAAAGGCGAAAGGTGAAAGGCGAAAGGTGAAAGGCGAAAGGCGAAAGGTGAAAGGTGAAAGGCGAAGCGCGAAAGTCGAGAGGCGAAAGGCGAAACGCGAATGGCGAAAGGCGAAAGGCGAAAGACGAAAGGCGAAAGGCGAAAGGCGAAAGGCGAAAGGCAAAAGGCGAAAGGCGAAAGGCGGAAGGTGTAAGGCGAAAGGCGAAAGTCGAAAGGCGAAAGGTGAAAGGCGAAAGGTGAAAGGCGAAAAGTGAAAGGCGAAAGGCGAAAGGCGAAAGGCGAAAGGCGAAAGGCGAAAGTCGAAAGGCGAAAGGCGAAAGTCGAAAGGCGAAAGGCGAAAGGCGAAAGGCGAAACGCGAACGGCGAAAGGCGAAAGGCGAAAGGCAAAAGGCAAAAGGCGAAAGGCGAAAGGCGAAAGGTGAAAGGCGAAAGGTGAAAGGCGAAAGGCGAAAGGTGAAAGGTGAAAGGCGAAGCGCGAAAGTCGAGAGGCGAAAGGCGAAACGCGAATGGCGAAATACGAAATGCGAAAGGCGAAAGGCGAAAGGCGAATTGCGAAAGGCGAAAGGCGAAAGGCGAAACGCGAATGGCGCAAGGCGAAAGGCGAAAGGCGAAAGGCGAAAGGCGAAACGCGAAAGGCGAAAGGCGAAAGGCGGAAGGCGAAAGGCGAAAGGCGAAAGTCGAAAGGCGAAAGGTGAAAGGCGGAAGGTGAAAGGCGAAAAGTGAAAGGCGAAAGGCGAAAGGCGAAAGGCGAAAGGCGAAAGGAGAGAGGCGAAAGGCGAAAGGCGAAAGGCGAAAGGCGAATTGCGAAAGGCGAAAGGCGAAAGGCGAAACGCGAAAGGCGGAAGGCGAAAGGCGAAAGTCGAAAGGCGAAAGGTGAAAGGCGAAAGGTGAAATTCGAAAGGCGAAAGGCGAAAGGCGAATTGCGAAAGGCGAAAGGCGAAAGGCGAAACGCGAAAGGCGGAAGGCGAAAGGCGAAAGTCGAAAGGCGAAAGGTGAAAGGCGAAAGGTGAAATTCGAAAGGCGAAAGGCGAAAGGCGAAAGGCGAAAGGCGAAAGGCGAAAGGCGAAAGGCGAAAGGCGAAAGGCGAAAGTCGAAAGGCGAAAGGCGGAAGGCGAAAGGCGAAAGGCGAAAGGCGAAAGGCGAAAGGCGAAAGGCGAAAGGCGAAAGGCGAAAGGCGAAAGGCGAAAGGCGAAAGGCGAAAGGCGAAAGGCGAAAGGCGAAAGGCGAAAGGCGAAAGGCAAAAGGCGAAAGGCGAAAGGCGAAAGGCGAAAGGCGAAAGGCGAAAGGCGAAAGGCGAAAGGCGAAAGGCGAAAGGCGAAAGGCGAAAGGCGAAAGTCGAAAGGCGAAAGGCGAAAGGCGAAAGGTGAAAGGCGAAAGGTGAAAGGCGAAAGGCGAAAGGTGAAAGGTGAAAGGCGAAACGCGAAAGTCGAGAGGCGAAAGGCGAAACGCGAATGGCGAAAGGCGAAATGCGAAAGGCGAAAGGCAAAAGGCGAAAGGCGAAAGGCGAAAGGCGAAAGGCGAAAGGCGAAAGGCGAAAGGCGAAAGGCGAAAGTCGAAAGGCGAAAGGCGAAAGGCGAAAGGCGAAACACGAACGGCGAAAGGCGAAAGGCGAAAGGCAAAAGGCAAAAGGCGAAAGGCGAAAGTCGAAAGGCGAAAGGCGAAAGGTGAAAGGCGAAAGGTGAAAGGCGAAAGGCGAAAGGAGTAAAGGTGAAAGGCGAAGCGCGAAAGTCGAGAGGCGAAAGGCGAATTGCGAAAGGCGAAAGGCGAAAGGCGAAACGCGAATGGCGCAAGGCGAAAGGCGAAAGGCGAAAGGCGAAAGGCGAAACGCGAAAGGCGAAAGGCGAAAGGCGGAAGGCGAAACGCGAATGGCGCAAGGCGAAAGGCGAAAGGCGAAACGCGAAAGGCGAAAGGCGAAAGGCGGAAGGCGAAAGGCGAAAGTCGAAAGGCGAAAGGTGAAAGGCGGAAGGTGAAAGGCGAAAAGTGAAAGGCGAAAGGCGAAGGGGGGAAGGAAAGAAAAAGGAAGGGAAAAGGGGAAAGGGGAGAGAGGCGAAAGGCGAAAGGCGAAAGGCGAAAAGCGAAAGGCGAAAGGCGAAAGGCGAAAGGCGAAATGCGAAAGTCGAAAGGCGAAAGGCGAAAGGCGAAAGGTGAAAGGCGAAAGTTGAAAGGCGAAAGGTGAAAGGTGAAAGGCGAAGCGCGAGAGTCGATAGGCGAAAGGCGAAACGCGAATGGCGAATGGCGAAAAGCGAAAGGCGAAAGGCGAAAGGCAAAATGCGAAAGGCGAAAGGCGGAAGGTGTAAGGCGAAAGGTGTAAGGCGAAAGGCGAAAGGCGAAAGGCGAAAAGCGAAAGGCGAAAGGCGAAAGGCGAAGGGCGAGAGGCAAAAGTCAAAATGCCTAAGGCAAAAGGAAAAAACGATTTTCAAAACATGAAATAAACATAGAGAAATTTAAAATGTCTAAAGCAAAAGAAAAAACGATATTCAAAAGATAAAATACAAAAGTTGAAATTGAAAATGCGAAATGGAAAATTCGAAATTATATATTCGTATTTCAAAAGGCTAAAGGCGAAATGCGAATTGCGAAAGGCGAAAGACGAAAGGCGAAGGGCGAAAGTCGAAAGGCGAAAGGCGAAACGCGAATGGCGAAAGGCGAAAGGCGAAAGGCGAAAGGCGAAAAGTGAAAGGTGAAAGGCGAAGCGCGAAAGTCGAGAGGCGAAAGGCGAAACGCGAATGGCGAAAGGCGAAAGGCGAAAGGCGAAAGGCGAAAGGCGAAAGGCGAAAGTCGAAAGGCGAAAGGCGAAAGGCGAAAGGTGAAAGGCGAAAGGTGAAAGGCGAAAGGCGAAAGGTGAAAGGTGAAAGGCGAAGCGCGAAAGTCGAGAGGCGAAAGGCGAAACGCGAATGGCGAAAGGCGAAATGCGAAAGGCGAAAGGCTAAAGGCAAAAGGCGAAAGGCGAAAGGCGAAAGGCGAAAGGCGAAAGGCGAAAGGCGAAAGGCGAAAGGCGAAAGGCGAAAGTCGAAAGGCGAAAGGCGAAAGGCGAAAGGCGAAACGCGAACGGCGAAAGGCGAAAGGCGAAAGGCGAAAGGCAAAAGGCAAAAGGCGAAAGGCGAAAGTCGAAAGGCGAAAGGCGAAAGGCGAAAGGTGAAAGGCGAAAGGTGAAAGGCGAAAGGTGAAAGGCGAAGCGCGAAAGTCGAGAGGCGAAAGCGAAACGCGAATGGCGAAATACGAAATGCGAAAGGCGAAATGCGAAAGGCGAATTGCGAATGGCGAAAGGCGAAAGGCGAAACGCGAATGACGCAAGGCGAAAGGCGAAAGGCGAAAGGCGAAAGGCGAAAGGCGGAAGGCGAAAGGCGAAAGTCGAAAGGCGAAAGGTGAAAGGCGAAAGGCGAAAAGCGAAATATGCGAAAGTGGAAAGGCGAAAGGCGAAATGCGAAAGGCGAACGGTGAAAGGCGAAAGGCGAAAGGTGAACGGCGAAAGGTGAAAGGCGAAAGGCGAAAGGTGAAAGGTGAAAGGCGAAGCGCGAAAGTCGAGAGGCGAAAGGCGAAACGCGAATGGCGAAAGGCGAAAGGCGAAAGGCGAAAGGCGAAAGGCGAAAGGCGAAAGGCGAAAGGCGAAAGGCGAAAGGCGAAAGGCGAAAGGCGAAAGGCGAAAAGCGAAATATGCGAAAGTGGAAAGGCGAAAGGCGAAATGCGAAAGGCGAACGGTGAAAGGCGAACGGCGAAAGGTGAACGGCGAAAGGTGAAAGGCGAAAGGCGAAAGGTGAAAGGTGAAAGGCGAAGCGCGAAAGTCGAGAGGCGAAAGGCGAAACGCGAATGGCGAAAGGCGAAAGGCGAAAGGCGAAAGGCGAAAGGCAAAAGGCGAAAGGCGAAAGGCGGAAGGTGTAAGGCGAAAGGCGAAAGGCGAAAGGCGAAAAGCGAAAGGCGAAAGGCGAAAGGCGAAAGGCGAAAGGCGAAGGGCGAGAGGCAAAAGTCAAAATGCCTAAGGCAAAAGGAAAAACGATTTTCAAAGCATGAAATAAACATAGAGAAATTTAAAATGCCTAAAGCAAAAGAAAAAACGATATTCAAAAGATAAAATACAAAAGTTGAAATTGAAAATGCGAAATGGAAAATTCGAAATTATAAATTCGTATTTCAAAAGGCTAAAGGCGAAATGCGAATTGCGAAAGGCGAAAGACGAAAGGCGAAGGGCGAAAGTCGAAAGGCGAAAGGCGAAAGGCGAAAGGCGAAAGGCGAAAGGCGAAAGGTGAAAGGCAAAAAGTAAAAAGGCGAAAGGCGAAAGGTGAAAAGTGAAAGGCGAAGCGCGAAAGTCGAGAGGCGAAAGGCGAAACGCGAATGGCGAAAGGTGAAAGGCGAAAGGCGAAAGGCGAAAGGTAAAAGGCGAAAGGCGAAAGGCGAAAGGCGAAAGGTGAAAGGCGAAAGGTGAAAGGCGAAAGGCGAAAGTCGAGAGACGAAAAGCGAAACGCGAATGGCGAAAGGCGAAAGGCGAACGGCGAAAGGCGAAAGGCGAAAGGCGAAAGGTGAAAGGCAAAAAGTAAAAAGGCGAAAGGCGAAAGGTGAAAAGTGAAAGGCGAAGCGCGAAAGTCGAGAGGCGAAAGGCGAAAGGCGAAAGGCGAAAGGCGAAAGGCGAAAGGCGAAATGCGAAAGTCGAAAGGCGAAAGGCGAAAGGCGAAAGGCGAAAGGTGAAAGGCGAAAGGTGAAAGGCGAAAGGCGAAAGTCGAGAGACGAAAAGCGAAACGCGAATGGCGAAAGGCGAAAGGCGAACGGCGAAAGGCGAAAGGCGAAAGGCGAAAGGCGAAAGTCGAAAGGCGAAAAGTGAAAGGCGAAAGGTGAAAGGCGAAAAGTGAAAGGCGAAAAGTGAAAAGTGAAAGGCGAAGCGCGAAAGTCGAGAGGCGAAAGGCGAAACGCGAATGGTGAAAGGCGAAAGGCGAAAGGCGTAAGGCGAAAGGCGAAAGGCGAAAGGCGAAATGCGAAAGTCGAAAGGCGAAAGGCGAAAGGCGAAAGGCGAAAGGTGAAACGCGAAAGGTGAAAGGCGAAAGGCGAAAGGTGAAAGGTGAAAGGCGAAGCGCGAAAGTCGAGAGGCGAAAGGCGAAACGCGAATGGCGAAAGGCGAAAGGCGAAAGACGAAAGGCGAAAGGCGAAAGGCGAAAGGCGAAAGGCAAAAGGCGAAAGGCGAAAGGCGGAAGGCGAAAGGCGAAAGGCGAAATGCGAAAGTGGAAAGGCGAAAGGCGAAAGGCGAAAGGCGAAAGGTGAACGGCGAAAGTCGAAAGGCGAAAGGTGAAAGGCGAAAGGTGAAAGGCGAAAAGTGAAAGGCGAAAGGCGAAAGGCGAAAAGTGAAAGGCGAAAGGCGAAAGGCGAAAGGCGAAAGGCGAAAGGCGAAAGTCGAAAGGCGAAAGGCGAAAGGCGAAAGGCGAAAGTCGAAAGGCGAAAGGTGAAAGGCGAAAGGTGAAAGGCGAAAAGTGAAAGGCGAAAGGCGAAAGGTGAAAAGTGAAAGGCGAAGCGCGAAAGTCGAGAGGCGAAAGGCGAAACGCGAATGGCGAAAGGTGAAAGGCGAAAGGCGAAAGGCGAAAGGTAAAAGGCGAAAGGCGAAAGGCGAAAGGCGAAAGGCGAAAGGCGAAAGGCGAAAGGCGAAATGCGAAAGTCGAAAGGCGAAAGGCGAAAGGCGAAAGGCGAAAGGCGAAAGGTGAAAGGCGAAAGGTGAAAGGCGAAAGGCGAAAGTCGAGAGGCGAAAAGCGAAACGCGAATGGCGAAAGGGGAAAGGCGAAAGGCGAAAGGCGAAAGGCGAAAGGCGAAAGTCGAAAGGCGAAAAGTGAAAGGCGAAAGGTGAAAGGCGAAAAGTGAAAGGCGAAAGGTGAAAAGTGAAAGGCGAAGCGCGAAAGTCGAGAGGCGAAAGGCGAAACGCGAATGGTGAAAGGCGAAAGGCGAAAGGCGGAAGGCGAAATGCGAAAGTCGAAAGGCGAAAGGCGACAGGCGAAAGGCGAAAGGCGAAAGGTGAAATGCGAAAGGTGAAAGGCGAAAGGCGAAAGGTGAAAGGTGAAAGGCGAAGCGCGAAAGTCGAGAGGCGAAAGGCGAAACGCGAAAGGCGAAATGCGAAAGGCGAAAGGCGAAAGGCGAAAGGCGAAAGGCGAAAGGCGAAAGGCAAAAGGCGAAAGGCGGAAGGTGTAAGGCGAAAGGCGAAAGTCGAAAGGCGAAAGGTGAAAGGCGAAAGGTGAAAGGCGAAAAGTGAAAAGCGAAAGGCGAAAGGCGAAAGGCGAAAGGCGAAATCCGAAAGTCGAAAGGCGAAAGGTGAAAGGCGAAAGGTGAAAGGCGAAAAGTGAAAGGCGAAAGGCGAAAGGTGAAAAGTGAAAGGCGAAGCGCGAAAGTCGAGTGGCGAAAGGCGAAAGGCGAAAGGCGAAAGGTGAAAGGCGAAAAGTGAAAGGCGAAAGGCGAAAGGCAAAAGGCGAAAGGCGAAATTCGGAAGGTGTAAGGCGAAAGGCGAAAGGCGAAAGGCGAAAAGCGAAAGGCGAAAGGCGAAAGGCGAAAGGCGAAGGGCGAAAGGCGAAAGGCGAAAGGCGAAAGGTGAAAGGCGAAAGGTGAAAGGCGAAAAGTGAAAGGCGAAAGGCGAAAGGCGAAAGGCGAAAGGCGAAAGGCGAAAGTCGAAAGGCGAAAGGTGAAAGGCGAAAGGTGAAAGGCGAAAAGTGAAAGGCGAAAGGCGAAAGGTGAAAAGTGAAAGGCGAAGCGCGAAAGTCGAGAGGCGAAAGGCGAAACGCGAATGGTGAAAGGCGAAAGGCGAAAGGCGAAAGGCGAAAGGCGAAAGGCGAAAGGCGAAAGGCGAAAGGCGAAATGCGAAAGTGGAAAGGCGAAAGGCGAAAGGCGAAAGGTGAACGGCGAAAGGTGAAAGGCGAAAGGCGAAAGGTGAAAGGTGAAAGGCGAAGCGCGAAAGTCGAGAGGCGAAAGGCGAAACGCGAATGGCGAAAGGCGAAAGGCGAAAGGCGAAAGGCGAAAGGCGAAAGGCAAAAGGCGAAAGGCGAAAGGCGGAAGGTGTAAGGCGAAAGGCGAAAGGCGAAAGGCGAAAAGCGAAAGGCGAAAGGCGAAAGGCGAAAGGCGAAGGGCGAGAGGCAAAAGTCAAAATGCCTAAGGCAAAAGGAAAAACGATTTTCAAAACATGAAATAAACATAGAGAAATTTAAAATGCCTAAAGCAAAAGGAAAAACGATATTCAAAAGATAAAATACAAAAGTTGAAATTGAAAGGCGAAGGGCGAAAGGCGAAAGGCGAAAGGTGAAAGGCAAAAATTGAAAGGCGAAAGGCGAAAGGTGAAAAGTGAAAGGCGAAGCGCGAAAGTCGAGAGGCGAAAGGCGAAACGCGAATGGCGAAAGGTGAAAGGCGAAAGGCGAAAGGCGAAAGGTAAAAGGCGAAAGGCGAAAGGCGAAAGGCGAAAGGCGAAAGGCGAAATGCGAAAGTCGAAAGGCGAAAGGCGAAAGGCGAAAGGCGAAAGGCGAAAGGCGAAAGGTGAAAGGCGAAAGGTGAAAGGCGAAAGGCGAAAGTCTAGAGGCGAAAAGCGAAACGCGAATGGCGAAAGGAGAAAGGCGAAAGGCGAAAGGCGAAAGGCGAAAGTCGAAAGGCGAAAAGTGAAAGGCGAAAGGTGAAAGGCGAAAAGTGAAAGGCGAAAGGTGAAAAGTGAAAGGCGAAGCGCGAAAGTCGAGAGGCGAAAGGCGAAACGCGAATGGTGAAAGGCGAAAGGCGAAAGGCGGAAGGCGAAATGCGAAAGTCGAAAGGCGAAAGGCGACAGGCGAAAGGCGAAAGGCGAAAGGTGAAATGCGAAAGGTGAAAGGCGAAAGGCGAAAGGTGAAAGGTGAAAGGCGAAGCGCGAAAGTCGAGAGGCGAAAGGCGAAACGCGAAAGGCGAAATGCGAAAGGCGAAAGGCGAAAGGCGAAAGGCGAAAGGCGAAAGGCAAAAGGCGAAAGGCGAAAGGTGAAAGGCGAAAGGCGAAAGGTGAAAGGCGAAGCGCGAAAGTCGAGAGGCGAAAGGCGAAACACGAATGGCGAAACGCGAACGGCGAAAGGCGAAAGGCAAAAGGCAAAAGGCGAAAGGCGATAGTCGAAAGGCGAAAGGCGAAAGGCGAAAGGTGAAAGGCGAAAGGTGAAAGGCGAAAGGCGAAAGGTGAAAGGTGAAAGGCGAAGCGCGAAAGTCGAGAGGCGAAAGGCGAAACGCGAATGGCGAAATACGAAATGCGAAAGGCGAAAGGCGAAAGGCGAAAGGCGAAAGGCGAAAGGCGAAACGCGAAAGGCGAAAGGCGAAAGTCGAAAGGCGAAAGGCGAAAGGCGAAAGGTGAACGGCGAAAGGTGAAAGGCGAAAGGTGAAAGGTGAAAGGCGAAAGGCGAAAGGTGAACGGCGAAAGGTGAAAGGCGAAGCGCGAAAGTCGAGAGGCGAAAGGCGAAACGCGAATGGCGAAAGGCGAAAAGCGAAAGGCGAAAGGCGAAAGGCGAAAGGCGAAAGGCGAAAGGCGAAAGGCGAAAGCGAAAGGCGAAAGTCGAAAGGCGAAAGGCGAAAGGCGAAAGGCGAAAGGTGAAAGGCGAATGGCGAAAGGCGAAAGTCGAAAGGCGAAAGGCGAAAAGCGAAAGGCGAAAGGTGAAAGGTGAAAGGCGAAGCGCGAAAGTCGAGAGGCGAAAGGCGAAAGTCGAAAGGCGAAAGGCGAAAGGCGAAAGGTGAAAGGCGAAAGGCGAAAAGCGAAAGGCGAAAGGCGAAAGGCGAAAGGCGAAAGGTGAAAGGCGAAGCGCGAAAGGCGAAAGTCGAAAGGCGAAAGGCGAAAGGCGAAAGGCGAAAGGCGAAAGGCGAAAGGCGAAAGGCGAAAGGCGAAAGTCGAAAGGCGAAAGGCGAAAGGTGAAAGGCGAAAGGTGAAAGGCGAAAGGCGAAAGGTGAAAGGCGAAAGTCGAGAGGCGAAAGGCGAAACGCGAATGGCGAAAGGCGAAAAGCGAAAGGCGAAAGGCGAAAGGCGAAAGGCGAAAGGCGAAAGGCGAAAGGCGAAAGCGAAAGGCGAAAGTCGAAAGGCGAAAGGCGAAAGGCGAAAGGCGAAAGGTGAAAGGCGAATGGCGAAAGGCGAAAGTCGAAAGGCGAAAGGCGAAAGGCGAAAGGCGAAAGGCGAAAGGTGAAAGGTGAAAGGCGAAGCTCGAAAGTCGAGAGGCGAAAGGCGAAAGTCGAAAGGCGAAAGGCGAAAGGTGAAAGGCGAAAGGCGAAAGGCGAAAGGCGAAAGGTGAAAGGCGAAGCGCGAAGGGCGAAAGTCGAAAGGCGAAAGGCGAAAGGCGAAAGGCGAAAGGCGAAAGGCGAAAGTCGAAAGGCGAAAGGCGAAAGGTGAAAGGCGAAAGGTGAAAGGCGAAAGGCGAAAGGTGAAAGGCGAAGCGCGAAATTCGAGAGGCGAAAGGCGAAACGCGAATGGCGAAAGGCGAAAAGCGAAAAGCGAAATGCGAAAGGCGAAAGGCGAAAGGCGAAAGGCGAAAGGCGAAAGGCGAAAGGCGAAAGGCGAAAGGCAAAAGGCGAAAGGCGAAAGGCGAAAGGCGAAAGGCGAAAGGCGAAAGTCGAAAGGCGAAAGGCGAAAGGTGAAAGGCGAAAGGTGAAAGGCGAAAGGCGAAAGGTGAAAGGCGAAGCGCGAAAGTCGAGAGGCGAAAGGCGAAACGCGAATGGCGAAAGGCGAAAAGCGAAAGGCGAAAGGCGAAAGGCGAAAGGCGAAAGGCGAAAGGCGAAAGGCGAAAGGCGAAAGGCGAAAGGCGAAAGGCGAAAGGCGAAAGGCAAAAGGCGAAAGGCGAAAGGCGAAAGGCGAAATTCGAAAGGCGAAAGGCGAAAGGCGAAAGGCGAAAGGTGAAAGGCGAAAGGCGAAAGGCGAAAGGAGAGAGGCGAAAGGCGAAAGGCGAAAGGCGAAGAGCGAAAGGCGAAAGGCGAGAGGCGAAAGGCGAAATGCGAAAGTCGAAAGGCGAAAGGCGAGAGGCGAAAGGTGAAAGGCGAAAGTTGAAAGGCGAAAGGCGAAAGGTGAAAGGTGAAAGGCGAAGCGCGAAAGTCGATAGGCGAAAGGCGAAACGCGAATGGCGAAAGGCGAAAAGCGAAATGCGAAAGGCGAAAGGCGAAAGGCGAAAGGCGAAAGGCAAAATGCGAAAGGCGAAAGGCGGAAGGTGTAAGGCGAAAGATGTAAGGCGAAAGGCGAAAGGCGAAAGGCGAAAAGCGAAAGGCGAAAGGCGAAAAACGATTTTCAAAACATGAAATAAACATAGAGAAATTTAAAATGCCTAAAGCAAAAGAAAAAACGATATTCAAAAGATAAAATACAAAAGTTGAAATTGAAAATGCGAAATGGAAAATTCGAAATTACATATTCGTATTTCAAAAGGCTAAAGGCGAAATGCGAATTGCGAAAGGCGAAAGACGAAAGGCGAAGGGCGAAAGTCGAAAGGCGAAAGGCGAAACGCGAATGGCGAAAGGCGAAAGGCGAAAGGCGAAAGGCGAAAGGTGAAAGGTGAAAGGCGAAGCGCGAAAGTCGAGAGGCGAAAGGCGAAACGCGAATGGCGAAAGGCGAAAGGCGAAAGGCGAAAGGCGAAAGGCCAAAGGCGAAAGGCAAAAGGCGAAAGGCGAAAGGCGAAAGGCGAAAGGCGAAAGGCGAAAGGCGAAAGGCGAAAGGCGTAAGGCGAAAGGCGAAAGGCGAAAGGCGAAAGGCGAAAGTCGAAAGGCGAAAGGCGAAAGGTGAAAGGCGAAGCGCGAAAGTCGAGAGGCGAAAGGCGAAACGCGAATGGCGAAAGGCGAAAAGCGAAAGGCGAAAGGCGAAAGGCGAAAGGCGAAAGGCGAAAGGCGAAAGGCGAAAGGCGAAAGGCAAAAGGCAAAAGGCGAAAGGCGAAAGGCGAAAGGCGAAAGGCGAACGGCGAAAGGCGAAAGGCGAAAGGCGAAAGGCGAAAGGCGAAAGTCGAAAGGCGAAAGGCGAAAGGCGAAAGGTGAAATTCGAAAGGTGAAAGGCGAAAGGCGAAAGGTGAAAGGTGAAAGGCGAAGCGCGAAAGTCGAGAGGCGAAAGGCGAAACGCGAATGGCGAAAGGCGAAAGGCGAAAGGCGAAAGGCGAAAGGCAAAAGGCGAAAGGCGAAAGGCGAAAGGCGAAAGGCGAAAGGCGAAAGGCGAAAGGCGAAAGTCGAAAGGCGAAAGGCGAAAGGCGAAAGGCGAAACGCGAACGGCGAAAGGCGAAAGGCGAAAGGCAAAAGGCAAAAGGCGAAAGGCGAAAGGCGAAAGGTGAAAGGCGAAAGGTGAAAGGCGAAAGGCGAAAGGTGAAAGGTGAAAGGCGAAGCGCGAAAGTCGAGAGGCGAAAGGCGAAACGCGAATGGCGAAATACGAAATGCAAAAGGCGAAAGGCGAAAGGCGAAAGGCGAATTGCAAAAGGCGAAAGGCGGAAGGCGAAACGCGAATGGCGCAAGGCGAAAGGCGAAAGGCGAAAGGCGAAAGGCGAAACGCGAAAGGCGAAAGGCGAAAGGCGGAAGGCGAAAGGCGAAAGGCGAAAGTCGAAAGGCGAAAGGTGAAAGGCGGAAGGTGAAAGGCGAAAAGTGAAAGGCGAAAGGCGAAAGGCGAAAGGCGAAAGGCGAAAGGAGAGAGGCGAAAGGCGAAAGGCGAAAGGCGAAAGGCGAAAGGCGAAAGGCGAATTGCGAAAGGCGAAAGGCGAAAGGCGAAACGCGAAAGGCGGAAGGCGAAAGGCGAAAGTCGAAAGGCGAAAGGTGAAAGGCGAAAGGTGAAATTCGAAAGGCGAAAGGCGAAAGGCGAAAGGCGAAAGGCGAAAGGCGAAAGTCGAAAGGCGAAAGGCGTAAGGCGAAAGGCGAAAGGCGAAAGGCGAAAGGCGAAAGGCGAAAGGCGAAAGGCGAAAGGCGAAAGGCGAAAGGCGAAAGGCGAAAGGCGAAAGGCGAAAGGCGAAAGGCGAAAGGCGAAAGGCAAAAGGCGAAAGGCGAAAGGCGAAAGGCGAAAGGCGAAAGGCGAAAGGCGAAAGGCGAAAGGCGAAAGGCGAAAGGCGAAAGTCGAAAGGCGAAAGGCGAAAGGCGAAAGGCGAAAGGCGAAAGGTGAAAGGCGAAAGGTGAAAGGCGAAAGGCGAAAGGTGAAAGGTGAAAGGCGAAACGCGAAAGTCGAGAGGCGAAAGGCGAAACGCGAATGGCGAAAGGCGAAATGCGAAAGGCGAAAGGCAAAAGGCGAAAGGCGAAAGGCGAAAGGCGAAAGTCGAAAGGCGAAAGGCGAAAGGCGAAAGGCGAAACGCGAACGGCGAAAGGCGAAAGGCGAAAGGCAAAAGGCAAAAGGCGAAAGGCGAAAGTCGAAAGGCGAAAGGCGAAAGGTGAAAGGCGAAAGGTGAAAGGCGAAAGGCGAAAGGTGAAAGGTGAAAGGCGAAGCGCGAAAGTCGAGAGGCGAAAGGCGAATTGCGAAAGGCGAAAGGCGAAAGGCGAAACGCGAATGGCGCAAGGCGAAAGGCGAAAGGCGAAAGGCGAAAGGCGAAAGGCGAAACGCGAAAGGCGAAAGGCGAAAGGCGGAAGGCGAAACGCGAATGGCGCAAGGCGAAAGGCGAAAGGCGAAACGCGAAAGGCGAAAGGCGAAAGGCGGAAGGCGAAAGGCGAAAGTCGAAAGGCGAAAGGTGAAAGGCGGAAGGTGAAAGGCGAAAAGTGAAAGGCGAAAGGCGAAAGGAGAGAGGCGAAAGGCGAAAGGCGAAAAGCGAAAGGCGAAAGGCGAAAGGCGAAAGGCGAAATGCGAAAGTCGAAAGGCGAAAGGCGAAAGGCGAAAGGTGAAAGGCGAAAGTTGAAAGGCGAAAGGCGAAAGGTGAAAGGTGAAAGGCGAAGCGCGAGAGGCGAAACGCGAATGGCGAATGGCGAAAAGCGAAAGGCGAAAGGCGAAAGGCAAAATGCGAAAGGCGAAAGGCGGAAGGTGTAAGGCGAAAGGTGTAAGGCGAAAGGCGAAAGGCGAAAGGCGAAAAGCGAAAGGCGAAAGGCGAAAGGCGAAGGGCGAGAGGCAAAAGTCAAAATGCCTAAGGCAAAAGGAAAAACGATTTTCAAAACATGAAATAAACATAGAGAAATTTAAAATGTCTAAAGCAAAAGAAAAAACGATATTCAAAAGATAAAATACAAAAGTTGAAATTGAAAATGCGAAATGGAAAATTCGAAATTATATATTCGTATTTCAAAAGGCTAAAGGCGAAATGCGAATTGCGAAAGGCGAAAGACGAAAGGCGAAGGGCGAAAGTCGAAAGGTGAAAGGCGAAACGCGAATGGCGAAAGGCGAAAGGCGAAAGGCGAAAGGCGAAAGGTGAAAGGTGAAAGGCGAAGCGCGAAAGTCGAGAGGCGAAAGGCGAAACGCGAATGGCGAAAGGCGAAAGGCGAAAGGCGAAAGGCGAAAGGCGAAAGGCGAAAGGCGAAAGTCGAAAGGCGAAAGGCGAAAGGCGAAAGGTGAAAGGCGAAAGGTGAAAGGCGAAAGGCGAAAGGTGAAAGGTGAAAGGCGAAGCGCGAAAGTCGAGAGGCGAAAGGCGAAACGCGAATGGCGAAAGGCGAAATGCGAAAGGCGAAAGTCTAAAGGCAAAAGGCGAAAGGCGAAAGGCGAAAGGCGAAAGGCGAAAGGCGAAAGGCGAAAGGCGAAAGGCGAAAGTCGAAAGTCGAAAGGCGAAAGGCGAAAGGCGAAACGCGAACGGCGAAAGGCGAAAGGCGAAAGGCGAAAGGCAAAAGGCAAAAGGCGAAAGGCGAAAGTCGAAAGGCGAAAGGCGAAAGGCGAAAGGTGAAAGGCGAAAGGTGAAAGGCGAAAGGTGAAAGGCGAAGCGCGAAAGTCGAGAGGCGAAAGGCGAAACGCGAATGGCGAAATACGAAATGCGAAAGGCGAAATGCGAAAGGCGAATTGCGAATGGCGAAAGGCGAAAGGCGAAACGCGAATGACGCAAGGCGAAAGGCGAAAGGCGAAAGGCGAAAGGCGGAAGGCGAAAGGCGAAAGTCGAAAGGCGAAAGGTGAAAGGCGGAAGGTGAAAGGGCGAAAAGTGAAAGGCGAAGGGCGAGAGGCAAAAGTCAAAATGCCTAAGGCAAAAGGAAAAACGATTTTCAAAACATGAAATAAACATAGAGAAATTTAAAATGCCTAAAGCAAAAGAAAAAACGATATTCAAAAGATAAAATACAAAAGTTGAAATTGAAAATGCGAAATGGAAAATTCGAAATTATATATTCGTATTTCAAAAGGCTAAAGGCGAAATGCGAATTGCGAAAGGCGAAAGACGAAAGGCGAAGGGCGAAAGTCGAAAGGCGAAAGGCGAAACGCGAATGGCGAAAGGCGAAAGGCGAAAGGCGAAAGGCGAAAGGCGAATGGCGAAAGGTGAAAGGTGAAAGGCGAAGCGCGAAAGTCGAGAGGCGAAAGGCGAAACGCGAATGGCGAAAGGCGAAAGGCGAAAGGCGAAAGGCGAAAGGCGAAAGGCGAAAGGCGAAAGGCGAAAGGCGAAAGGCGAAAGTCGAAAGGCGAAAGGCGAAAGGCGAAAGGCGAAAGGCGAATTGCAAAATGCGAAAGGCGAAAGGCGGAAGGTGTAAGGCGAAAGGTGTAAGGCGAAAGGCGAAAGGCGAAAGGCGAAAAGCGAAAGGCGAAAGGCGAAAGGCGAAACGCGAAAGGCGAAAGGCGAAAGTCGAAAGGCGAAAGGCGAAAGGCGAAAGGCGAAATGCGAAAGGCGAAAGTCGAAAGGCGAAAGGCGAAAGGCGGAAGGCGAAAGGCGAAAGGCGAAAGGCGAAAGGCGAAAGACGAAAGGCGAAGGGCGAAAGTCGAAAGGCGAAAGGCGAAACGCGAATGGCGAAAGGCGAAAGGCGAAAGGCGAAAGGCGAAAGTCGAAAGGTGAAAGGTGAAAGGCGAAGCGCGAAAGTCGAGAGGCGAAAGGCGAAACGCGAATGGCGAAAGGCGAAAGGCGAAAGGCGAAAGGCGAAAGGCGAAAGGCGAAAGGCGAAAGGCGAAAGGCGAAAGGCGAAAGGCGAAAGGCGAAAGGCGAAAGGCGAAAGGCGAAAGGCGAAAGTCGAAAGGCGAAAGGCGAAAGGCGAAAGGCGAAAGGCGAAAGGCGAATTGCAAAATGCGAAAGGCGAAAGGCGGAAGGTGTAAGGCGAAAGGTGTAAGGCGAAAGGCGAAAGGCGAAAGGCGAAAAGCGAAAGGCGAAAGGCGAAAGGCGAAACGCGAAAGGCGAAAGGCGAAAGTCGAAAGGCGAAAGGCGAAAGGCGAAAGGCGAAAGGCGAAATGCGAAAGGCGAAAGTCGAAAGGCGAAAGGCGAAAGGCGGAAGGCGAAAGGCGAAAGGCGAAAGGCGAAAGGCGAAAGGCGAAAGGCGAAAGGCGAAAGGCGAAAGGCGAAAGGCGAAAGGCGAAAGGCGAAAGTCGAAAGGCGAAAGGCGAAAGGCGAAAGGCGAAAGGCGAAAGGCGAATTGCAAAATGCGAAAGGCGAAAGGCGGAAGGTGTAAGGCGAAAGGTGTAAGGCGAAAGGCGAAAGGCGAAAGGCGAAAAGCGAAAGGCGAAAGGCGAAAGGCGAAACGCGAAAGGCGAAAGGCGAAAGTCGAAAGGCGAAAGGCGAAAGGCGAAAGGCGAAAGGCGAAATGCGAAAGGCGAAAGTCGAAAGGCGAAAGGCGAAAGGCGGAAGGCGAAAGGCGAAAGGCGAAAGGCGAAAGGCGAAAGGCGAAAGGCGAAAGGCGAAAGGCGAAAGGCGAAAGGCGAAAGGCGAAAGGCGAAAGGCAAAAGGCGAAAGGCGAAAGGCGAAAGGCGAAATTCGAAAGGCGAAAGGCGAAAGGCGAAAGGCGAAATTCGAAAGGCGAAAGGCGAAAGGCGAAAGGCGAAAGGCGAAAGTCGAAAGGCGAAAGGCGAAAGGCGAAAGGTGAAAGGCGAAAGGTGAAAGGTGAAAGGTGAAAGGCGAAGCGCGAAAGTCGAGAGGCGAAAGGAGAAACGCGAATGGCGAAAGGCGAAATGCGAAAGGCGAAAGGCGAAAGGCGAAAGGCGAAAGGCGAAAGGCGAAAGGTGAAAGGCGAAGCGCGAAAGTCGAGAGGCGAAAGGCGAAAGGCGAAAGGCGAAAGGCGAAAGTCGAAAGGCGAAAGGCGAAAGGCGAAAGGCGAAAGGCGAAAGGCGAAGGGCGAAAGGCGAAAGGCGAAAGGCGAAAGGTGAAAGGCGAAAGGTGAAAGGCGAAAGGTGAAAGGCGAAAGGTGAAAGGCGAAGCGCGAAAGTCGAGAGGCGAAAGGCGAAACGCGAATGGCGAAATACGAAATGCGAAAGGCGAAATGCGAAAGGCGAATTGCGAAAGGCGAAAGGCGAAAGGCGAAAGGCGAAAGGTGAAAGGTGAAAGGCGAAGCGCGAAAGTCGAGAGGCGAAAGGCGAAACGCGAATGGCGAAAGGCGAAGGGCGAAAGGCGAAAGGCGAAAGGCGAAAGGCGAAAGGCGAAAGGCGAAAGGCGAAAGGCGAAAGGCGAAAGGCGAAAGTCGAAAGGCGAAAGGCGAAAGGCGAAAGGCGAAAGGCGAAAGGCGAAATGCGAAAGGCGAAAGGTGAAAGGCGAAAGGCGAAAGGTGAAAGGTGAAAGGCGAAGCGCGAAAGTCGAGAGGCGAAAGGAGAAACGCGAATGGCGAAAGGCGAAATGCGAAAGGCGAAAGGCAAAAGGCGAAAGGCGAAAGGCGAAAGGCAAAAGGTGAAAGGCGAAAGACGAAAGGCGAAGGGCGAAAGTCGAAAGGCGAAAGGCGAAACGCGAATGGCGAAAGGCGAAAGGCGAAAGGCGAAAGGCGAAAGGCGAAAGGCGAAAGGCGAAAGGTGAAAGGTGAAAGGCGAAGCGCGAAAGTCGAGAGGCGAAAGGCGAAACGCGAATGGCGAAAGGCGAAAGGCGAAAGGCGAAAGGCGAAAGGCGAAAGGCGAAAGGCGAAAGGCGAAAGGCGAAAGGCGAAAGGCGAAAGTCGAAAGGCGAAAGGCGAAAGGCGAAAGGCGAAAGGCGAAAGGCGAAATGCGAAAGGCGAAAGTCGAAAGGCGAAAGGCGAAAGGCGGAAGGCGAAAGGCGAAAGGCGAAAGGCGAAAGGCGAAAGGCGAAAGGCGAAAGGCGAAAGGCGAAAGGCGAAAGGCGAAAGTCGAAAGGCGAAAGGCGAAAGGCGAAAGGTGAAAGGCGAAAGGTGAAAGGCGAAAGGCGAAAGGTGAAAGGCGAAGCGCGAAAGTCGAGAGGCGAAAGGAAAAACGCGAATGGCGAAAGGCGAAATGCGAAAGGCGAAAGGCGAAAGGCAAAAGGCGAAAGGCGAAAGGCGAAAGGCAAAAGGTGAAAGGCGAAAGGCGAAAGGCGAAAGGCGAAAGGCGAAAGGCGAAAGGCGAAAGGCGAAAGGCGAAAGGCGAAAGGCGAAGGGCGAAAGGCGAAAGGCGAAAGTCGAAAGGCGAAAGGCGAAAGGCGAAAGGTGAAAGGCGAAAGGTGAAAGGCGAAAGGTGAAAGGTGAAAGGCGAAGCGCGAAAGTCGAGAGGCGAAAGGCGAAACGCGAATGGCGAAAGGCGAAATGCGAAATGCGAAAGGCGAAAGGTGAAAGGCGAAGCGCGAAAGTCGAGAGGCGAAAGGAGAAACGCGAATGGCGAAAGGCGAAATGCGAAAGGCGAAAGGCAAAAGGCGAAAGGCGAAACGCGAATGGCGCAAGGCGAAAGGCGAAAGGCGAAAAGCGAAAGGCGAAACGCGAAAGGCGAAAGGCGAAAGGCGAAAGGCGAAAAGCGAAAGGCGAAACGCGAAAGGCGAAAGGCGAAAGGCGAAAGGCGGAAGGCGAAAGGCGAAAGTCGAAAGGCGAAAGGTGAAAGGCGGAAGGAAGGTGAAAGGCGAAAAGTGAAAGGCGAAATGTGAAAAGTGAAAGGCGAAGCGCGAAAGTCGAGAGGCGAAAGGCGAAACGCGAATGGCGAAAGGCGAAAGGCAAAAGGCGAAAGGCGAAAGGCGAAAGGCGAAAGGCGAAAGGCGAAAGGCGAAAGGCGAAAGTCGAAAGGCGAAAGGCGAAAGGCCAAAGGCGAAAGGCGAAAGGCGAAAGGCGAAGGGCGAAAGGCGAAAGGCGAAAGTCGAAAGGCGAAAGGCGAAAGGCGAAAGGTGAAAGGCGAAAGGTGAAAGGCGAAAGGCGAAAGGTGAAAGGAGAAAGGCGAAGCGCGAAAGTCGAGAGGCGAAAGGCGAAACGCGAATGGCGAAAGGCGAAATGCGAAAGGCGAAAGGCGAAAGTCGAATTGCGAAAGGCGAAAGGCGAAACGCGAAAGGCGAAAAGCGAAAGGCGAAAGGCGAAAGGCGAAAGGCGAAAGGCGAAAGGCGAAAGGCGAAAGGCGAAAGGCGAAAGGCGAAAGGCGAAAGGCGAAAGGCGAAAGGCGAAAGGCGAAAGGCGAAAGGCGAAAGGCGAAAGGCGAAAGGCGAAAGGCGAAAGGAGAGAGGCGAAAGGCGAAAGGCGAAAGGCGAAAAGCGAAAGGCGAAAGGCGAAAGGCGAAAGGCGAAATTCGAAAGTCGAAAGGCGAAAGGCGAGAGGCGAAAGTTGAAAGGCGAAAGGCGAAAGGTGAAAAGTGAAAGGCGAAGCGCGAAAGTCGATAGGCGAATGGCGAAAGGCGAAAAGCGAAAGGCGAAAGGCGAAAGGCGAAAGGCGAAAGGCGAAAGGCGAAAGGCGAAAGGCGAAAGGCGAAAGGCGAAAGTCGAAAGGCGAAAGGCGGAAGGCGAAAGGCGAAAGGCGAAAGGCGAAAGGCGAAAGGCGAAAGGCGAAAGGCGAAAGGCGAAAGGCGAAAGGCGAAAGGCGAAAGGCGAAAGGCGAAATGCGAAAGGCGAAAGGCGAAAGGCAAAAGGCGAAAGGCGAAAGGCGAAAGGCGAAAGGCGAAAGGCGAAAGGCGAAAGGCGAAAGGCGAAAGGCGAAAGGCGAAAGGCGAAAGTCGAAAGGCGAAAGGCGAAAGGCGAAAGGTGAAAGGCGAAAGGTGAAAGGCGAAAGGCGAAAGGTGAAAGGTGAAAGGCGAAGCGCGAAAGTCGAGAGGCGAAAGGCGAAACGCGAATGGCGAAAGGCGAAATGCGAAAGGCAAAAGGCGAAAGGCGAAAGGCGAAAGGCGAAAGGCGAAAGGCGAAAGGCGAAAGGCGAAAGGCGAAAGGCGAAAGGCGAAAGGCGAAAGTCGAAAGGCGAAAGGCGAAAGGCGAAAGGAGAAAGGCGAAACGCGAACGGCGAAAGGCGAAAGGCGAAAGGCAAAAGGCAAAAGGCGAAAGGCGAAAGTCGAAAGGCGAAAGGCGAAAGGTGAAAGGCGAAAGGTGAAAGGCGAAAGCCGAAAGGTGAAAGGTGAAAGGCGAAGCGCGAAAGTCGAGAGGCGAAAGGCGAATTGCGAAAGGCGAAAGGCGAAAGGCGAAACGCGAATGGCGCAAGGCGAAAGGCGAAAGGCGAAAGGCGAAAGGCGAAAGGCGAAACGCGAAAGGCGAAAGACGAAAGGCGGAAGGCGAAACGCGAATGGCGCAAGGCGAAAGGCGAAAGGCGAAAGGCGAAAGGCGAAAAGCGAAAGGCGAAAGGCGAAAGGCGGAAGGCGAAAGGCGAAAGTCGAAAGGCGAAAGGTGAAAGGCGGAAGGTGAAAGGCGAAAAGTGAAAGGCGAAAGGCGAAAGGCGAAAGGCAAAAGGAGAGAGGCGAAAGGCGAAAGGCGAAAAGCGAAAGGCGAAAGGCGAAAGGCGAAAGGCGAAATGCGAAAGTCGAAAGGCGAAAGGCGAAAGGCGAAAGGTGAAAGGCGAAAGTTGAAAGGCGAAAGGCGAAAGGTGAAAGGTGAAAGGCGAAGCGCGAGAGTCGATAGGCGAAAGGCGAAACGCGAATGGCGAATGGCGAAAAGTGAAAGGCGAAAGGCGAAAGGCAAAATGCGAAAGGCGAAAGGCGGAAGGTGTAAGGCGAAAGGTGTAAGGCGAAAGGCGAAAGGCGAAAGGCGAAAGGCGAAAAGCGAAAGGCGAAAGGCCAAAGGCGAAGGGCGAGAGGCAAAAGTCAAAATGCCTAAGGCAAAAGGAAAAACGATTTTCAAAACATGAAATAAACATAGAGAAATTTAAAATGTCTAAAGCAAAAGAAAAAACGATATTCAAAAGATAAAATACAAAAGTTGAAATTGAAAATGCGAAATGGAAAATTCGAAATTATATATTCGTATTTCAAAAGGCTAAAGGCGAAATGCGAATTGCGAAAGGCGAAAGACGAAAGGCGAAGGGCGAAAGTCGAAAGGCGAAAGGCGAAACGCGAATGGCGAAAGGCGAAAGGCGAAAGGCGAAAGGTGAAAGGTGAAAGGCGAAGCGCGAAAGTCGAGAGGCGAAAGGCGAAACGCGAATGGCGAAAGGCGAAAGGCGAAAGGCGAAAGGCGAAAGGCGAAAGGCGAAAGGCGAAAGGCGAAAGTCGAAAGGCGAAAGGCGAAAGGCGAAAGGTGAAAGGCGAAAGGTGAAAGGCGAAAGGCGAAAGGTGAAAGGTGAAAGGCGAAGCGCGAAAGTCGAGAGGCGAAAGGCGAAACGCGAATGGCGAAAGGCGAAATGCGAAAGGCGAAAGGCTAAAGGCAAAAGGCGAAAGGCGAAAGGCGAAAGGCGAAAGGCGAAAGGCGAAAGGCGAAAGGCGAAAGGCGAAAGGCGAAAGGCGGAAGGCGAAAGTCGAAAGGCGAAAGGCGAAAGGCGAAAGGCGAAACGCGAACGGCGAAAGGCGAAAGGCGAAAGGCGAAAGGCGAAAGGCAAAAGGCAAAATGCGAAAGGCGAAAGTCGAAAGGCGAAAGGCGAAAGGCGAAAGGTGAAAGGCGAAAGGTGAAAGGCGAAAGGCGAAAGGTGAAAGGCGAAGCGCGAAAGTCGAGAGGCGAAAGGCGAAACGCGAATGGCGAAATACGAAATGCGAAAGGCGAAATGCGAAAGGCGAATTGCGAAAGGCGAAAGGCGAAAGGCGAAACGCGAATGACGCAAGGCGAAAGGCGAAAGGCGAAAGGCGAAAGGCGAAACGCGAAAGGCGAAAGGCGGAAGGCGAAAGGCGAAAGTCGAAAGGCGAAAGGTGAAAGGCGGAAGGTGAAAGGCGAAAAGTGAAAGGCGAAGGGCGAGAGGCAAAAGTCAAAATGCCTAAGGCAAAAGGAAAAACGATTTTCAAAACATGAAATAAACATAGAGAAATTTAAAATGCCTAAAGCAAAAGAAAAAACGATATTCAAAAGATAAAATACAAAAGTTGAAATTGAAAATGCGAAATGGAAAATTCGAAATTATATATTCGTATTTCAAAAGGCTAAAGGCGAAATGCGAATTGCGAAAGGCGAAAGACGAAAGGCGAAGGGCGAAAGTCGAAAGGCGAAAGGCGAAACGCGAATGGCGAAAGGCGAAAGGCGAAAGGCGAAAGGCGAAAGGCGAAAGGTGAAAGGTGAAAGGCGAAGCGCGAAAGTCGAGAGGCGAAAGGCGAAACGCGAATGGCGAAAGGCGAAAGGCGAAAGGCGAAAGGCGAAAGGCGAAAGGCGAAAGGCGAAAGGCGAAAGGCGAAAGTCGAAAGGCGAAAGGCGAAAGGCGAAAGGCGAAAAGCGAAAGGCGAAACGCGAAAGGCGAAAGGCGGAAGGCGAAAGGCGAAAGTCGAAAGGCGAAAGGCGAAAGGCGAAAGGCGAAAGTCGAAAGGCGAAAGGCGAAAGGCGAACGGCGAAAGTCGAAAGGCGAAAGGCGAAAGGCCAAAGGCGAAAGGCGAAAGGCGAAAGGCGAAGGGCGAAAGGCGAAAGGCGAAAGGCGAAAGTCGAAAGGCGAAAGGCGAAAGGCGAAAGGCGAAAGGTGAAAGGCGAAAGGTGAAAGGCGAAAGGCGAAAGGTGAAAGGTGAAAGGCGAAGCGCGAAAGTCGAGAGGCGAAAGGCGAAACGCGAATGGCGAAAGGCGAAATGCGAAAGGCGAAAGGCGAAAGGCGAAAGGCGAAAGGCGAATTGCGAAAGGCGAAAGGCGAAACGCGAATGGCGCAAGGCGAAAGGCGAAAGGCGAAAAGCGAAAGGCGAAACGCGAAAGGCGAAAGGCGAAAAGCGGAAGGCGAACGGCGAAAGTCGAAAGGCGAAAGGCGAAAGGCGAAAAGCGAAAGGCGAAAGGCGAAAGGCGAAGGGCGAGAGGCAAAAGACAAAATGCCTAAGGTAAAAGGCAAAACGATTTTCAAAACATGCAATAAACATAGAGAAATTTAAAATGCCTAAAGCAAAAGAAAAAACGATATTCAAAAGATAAAATACAAAAGTTGAAATTGAAAATGCGAAATGGAAAATTCGAAATTATATATTCGTATTTCAAAAGGCTAAAGGCGAAATGCGAATTGCGAAAGGCGAAAGACGAAAGGCGAAGGGCGAAAGTCGAAAGGCGAAAGGCGAAACGCGAATGGCGAAAGGCGAAAGGCGAAAGGCGAAAGGCGAAAGGCGAAAGGCGAAAGGCGAAAGGCGAAAGGCGAAAGGCGAAAGGTGAAAGGTGAAAGGCGAAGCGCGAAAGTCGAGAGGCGAAAGGCGAAACGCGAATGGCGAAAGGCGAAGGGCGAAAGGCGAAAGGCCAAAGGCGAAAGGCGAAAGGCGAAAGGCGAAAGGCGAAAGGCGAAAGGCGAAAGGCGAAAGGCGAAAGGCGAAAGGCGAAAGGCGAAAGGCGAAAGTCGAAAGGCGAAAGGCGAAAGGCGAAAGGCGAAAGGCGAAAGGCGAAAGGCGAAAGGCGAAAGGCGAAAGGCGAAAGTCGAAAGGCGAAAGGCGAAAGGCGAAAGGCGAAAGGCGAAAGGCGAAAGGCGAAAGGCGAAAGGCGAAAGGCGAAAGGCGAAAGTCGAAAGGTGAAAGGCGAAAGGCGAAAGGTGAAAGGCGAAAGGTGAAAGGCGAAAGGCGAAAGGTGAAAGGTGAAAGGCGAAGCGCGAAAGTCGAGAGGCGAAAGGAGAAACGCGAATGGCGAAAGGCGAAATGCGAAAGGCGAAAGGCAAAAGGCGAAAGGCGAAAGGCGAAAGGCGAAAGGCGAAAGGCGAAAGGCGAAAGGCGAAAGGCGAAAGTCGAAAGGCGAAAGGCGAAAGGCGAAAAGTGAAAGGCGAAAGGTGAAAGGCGAAAGGTGAAAGGTGAAAGGCGAAGCGCGAAAGTCGAGAGGCGAAAGGCGAAACGCGAATGGCGAAAGGCGAAATGCGAAATGCGAAAGGCGAAAGGCGAATTGCGAAAGGCGAAAGGCGAAACGCGAATGGCGCAAGGCGAAAGGCGAAAGGCGAAAAGCGAAAGGCGAAACGCGAAAGGCGAAAGGCGAAAGGCGAAAGGCGGAAGGCGAAAGGCGAAAGTCGAAAGGCGAAAGGTGAAAGGCGGAAGGTGAAAGGCGAAAGGTGAAAGATGAAAGGCGAAGCGCGAAAGTCGAGAGGCGAAAGGCGAAACGCGAATGGCGAAAGGCGAAATGCGAAATGCGAAAGGCGAAAGGCGAATTGCGAAAGGCGAAAGGCGAAACGCGAATGGCGCAAGGCGAAAGGCGAAAGGCGAAAAGCGAAAGGCGAAACGCGAAAGGCGAAAGGCGGAAGGTGAAAGGCGAAAGTCGAAAGGCGAAAGGTGAAAGGCGGAAGGTGAAAGGCGAAAAGTGAAAGGCGAAATGTGAAAAGTGAAAGGCGAAGCGCGAAAGTCGAGAGGCGAAAGGCGAAACGCGAATGGCGAAAGGCGAAATGCGAATGGTGAAAGGCGAAAGGTGAAAGATGAAAGGCGAAGCGCGAAAGTCGAGAGGCGAAAGGCGAAACGCGAATGGCGAAAGGCGAAATGCGAAATGCGAAAGGCGAAAGGCGAATTGCGAAAGGCGAAAGGCGAAACGCGAATGGCGCAAGGCGAAAGGCGAAAGGCAAAAAGCGAAAGGCGAAACGCGAAAGGCGAAAGGCGAAAGGCGAAAGGCGGAAGGCGAAAGGCGAAAGTCGAAAGGCGAAAGGTGAAAGGCGGAAGGTGAAAGGCGAAAAGTGAAAGGCGAAATGTGAAAAGTGAAAGGCGAAGCGCGAAAGTCGAGAGGCGAAAGGCGAAACGCGAATGGCGAAAGGCGAAAGGCAAAAGGCGAAAGGCGAAAGGCGAAAGGCGAAAGGCGAAAGGCGAAAGGCGAAAGGCGAAAGGCGAAAGGCGAAAGGCGAAAGGCGAAAGGCGAAAGTCGAAAGGCGAAAGGCGAAAGGCCAAAGGCGAAAGGCGAAAGGCGAAGGGCGAAAGGCGAAAGGCGAAAGGCGAAAGTCGAAAGGCGAAAGGCGAAAGGCGAAAGGTGAAAGGCGAAAGGTGAAAGGCGAAAGGCGAAAGGTGAAAGGAGAAAGGCGAAGCGCGAAAGTCGAGAGGCGAAAGGCGAAACGCGAATGGCGAAAGGCGAAATGCGAAAGGCGAAAGGCGAAAGGCGAATTGCGAAAGGCGAAAGGCGAAAGGCGAAAGGCGAAAGGCGAAACGCGAATGGCGCAAGGCGAAAGGCGAAAGGCGAAAAGCGAAAGGCGAAACGCGAAAGGCGAAAGGCGGAAGGCGAAAGGCGAAAGTCGAAAGGCGAAAGGCGAAAGGCGAAAGGCGAAAGGCGAAAGGCGAAAGGCGAAAGGCGAAAGGCGAAAGGCGAAAGTCGAAAGGCGAAAGGCGGAAGGCGAACGGCGAAAGTCGAAAGGCGAAAGGCCAAAGGCGAAAAGCGAAAGGCGAAAGGCGAAGGGCGAAAGGCGAAAGGCGAAAGGCGAAAGTCGAAAGGCGAAAGGCGAAAGGCGAAAGGCGAAAGGTGAAAGGCGAAAGGTGAAAGGCGAAAGGCGAAAGGTGAAAGGTGAAAGGCGAAGCGCGAAAGTCGAGAGGCGAAAGGCGAAACGCGAATGGCGAAAGGCGAAATGCGAAAGGCGAAAGGCGAATTGCGAAAGGCGAAAGGCGAAACGCGAATGGCGCAAGGCCAAAGGCGAAAGGCAAAAAGCGAAAGGCGAAACGCGAAAGGCGAAAGGCGAAAGGCGGAAGGCGAAAGGCGAAAGTCGAAAGGCGAAAGACGAAAGGCGAAAGGCGAAAGGTGAAAGGCGAAAGTCGAAAGGTGAAAGGTGAAAGGCGAAGCGCGAAAGTCGAGAGGCGAAAGGCGAAACGCGAATGGCGAAAGGCGAAAAGCGAAAGGCGAATTGCGAAAGGCGAAAGGCGAAACGCGAAAGGCGAAAGGCGAAAGGCGGAAGGCGAAAGGCGAAAGTCGAAAGGCGAAAGGTGAAAGGCGAAAGGTGAAAGTCGAAAGGCGAAAGGCGAAAGGCGAAAGGCGAAAGGCGAAAGGCGAAAGTCGAAAGGCGAAAGGCGGAACACGAAAGGCGAAAGGCGAAAGGCGAAAGGCGAAAGGCGAAAGGCGAAAGGCGAAAGGCGAAAGGCGAAAGGCGAAAGGCGAAAGGCGAAAGGCGAAAGGCGAAAGGCGAAAGGCGAAAGGCGAAAGGCGAAAGGCGAAAGGCGAAAGGCGAAAGGCGAAAGGCGAAAGGCGAAAGTCGAAAGGCGAAAGGCGAAAGGCGAAAGGCGAAAGGCGAAAGCCGAAAGGCGAAAGGCGAAAGGTGTAAGGCGAAAGGCGAAAGGCGAAAGGCGAAAAGCGAAAGGCGAAAGGCGAAAAACGATTTTCAAAACATGAAATAAACATAGAGAAATTTAAAATGCCTAAAGCAAAACAAAAAACGATATTCAAAAGATAAAATACAAAAGTTGAAATTGAAAATGCGAAATGGAAAATTCGAAATTATATATTCGTATTTCAAAAGGCTAAAGGCGAAATGCGAATTGCGAAAGGCGAAAGACGAAAGGCGAAGGGCGAAAGTCGAAAGGCGAAAGGCGAAAGGCCAAAGGCGAAAGGCAAAAGGCGAAAGGCGAAAGGCGAAAGGCGAAAGGCGAAAGGCGAAAGGCGAAAGGCGAAAGGCGAAAGGCGAAAGGCGAAAGGCGAAAGGCGAAAGGCGAAAGGCGAAAGGCGAAAGGCGAAAGGCGAAAGGCGGAAGGCGAAAGTCGAAAGGCGAAAGGCGAAAGGTGAAAGGCGAAGCGCGAAAGTCGAGAGGCGAAAGGCGAAACGCGAATGGCGAAAGGCGAAAAGCGAAAGGCGAAAGGCGAAAGGCGAAAGGCGAAAGGCGAAAGGCAAAAGGCGAAAGGCGAAAGGCGAAAGGCGAAAGGCGAAAGGCGAAAGGCGAAGGGCGAAAGGCGAAAGGCGAAAGGCGAAAGGCGAAAGTCGAAAGGCGAAAGGCGAAAGGCGAAAGGTGAAAGGCGAAAGGTGAAAGGCGAAAGGCGAAAGTCGAAAGGCGAAAGGCGAAAGGCGAAAGGTGAAAGGCGAAAGGTGAAAGGCGAAAGGCGAAAGGTGAAAGGTGAAAGGCGAAGCGCGAAAGTCGAGAGGCGAAAGGCGAAACCCGAATGGCGAAAGGCGAAATGCGAAAGGCGAAAGGCGAAAGGCAAAAGGCGAAAGGCGAAAGGCGAAAGGCGAAACGCGAACGGCGAAAGGCGAAAGGCGAAAGGCAAAAGGCAAAAGGCGAAAGGCGAAAGTCGAAAGGCGAAAGGCGAAAGGCGAAAGGTGAAATGCGAAAGGTGAAAGGCGAAAGGCGAAAGGTGAAAGGTGAAAGGCGAAGCGCGAAAGTCGAGAGGCGAAAGGCGAAACGCGAATGGCGAAAGGCGAAAAGCGAAAGGCGAAAGGCGAAAGGCGAAAGGCGAAAGGCGAAAGGCGACAGGCGAAAGGCGAAAGGCGAAAGGCGAAAGGCGAAAGGCGAAAGGCGAAAGGCGAAAGGCGAAAGGCGAAAGGCGAAAGGCGAAGGGCGAAAGGCGAAAGGCGAAAGGCGAAAGGCGAAAGTCGAAAGGCGAAAGGCGAAAGGCGAAAGGCGAAAGGTGAAAGGCGAAAGGTGAAAGGCGAAAGTCGAAAGGTGAAAGGTGAAAGGCGAAGCGCGAAAGTCGAGAGGCGAAAGGCGAAACGCGAAAGGTGAAAGGCGAAATTCGAAAGGCGAAAGGCGAAAGGCGAAAGGTGAAAGGCGAAAGGTGAAAGGCGAAGGCGAAAGGCGAAAGGCGAAAGGCCAAAGGCGAAAGGCAAAAGGCGAAAGGCGAAAAGCGAAAGGCGAAAGGCGAAAGGCGAAAGGCGAAAGGCGAAAGGCGAAAGGCGAAAGTCGAAAGGCGAAAGGCGAAAGGCGAAAGGTGAAAGGCGAAGCGCGAAAGTCGAGAGGCGAAAGGCGAAACGCGAATGGCGAAAGGCGAAAAGCGAAAGGCGAAAGGCGAAAGGCGAAAGGCGAAAGGCGAAAGGCGAAAGGCGAAAGGCGAAAGGCGAAAGGCGAAATGCGAAAGGCGAAAGGCGAAAGGAGAAAGGCGAAAGGCAAAAGGCGAAAGGCGAAAGGCGAAAGGCGAAAGGCGAAAGGCGAAGGGCGAAAGGAGAAAGGCGAAAGGCGAAAGTCGAAAGGCGAAAGGCGAAAGGTGAAAGGTGAAAGGCGAAAGGTGAAAGGCGAAAGGCGAAAGGTGAAAGGTGAAAGGCGAAGCGCGAAAGTCGAGAGGCGAAAGGAGAAACGCGAATGGCGAAAGGCGAAATGCGAAAGGCGAAAGGCGAAAGGCAAAAGGCGAAAGGCGAAAGGCGAAAGGCGAAAGGCGAAAGGCGAAAGGCGAAAGGCGAAAGGCGAAAGTCGAAAGGCGAAAGGCGAAAGGCGCAAGGCGAAACGCGAATGGCGAAAGGCGAAAGGCGAAAGGCAAAAGGCAAAAGGCGAAAGGCGAAAGTCGAAAGGCGAAAGGCGAAAGGCGAAAGGTGAAAGGCGAAAGGTGAAAGGCGAAAGGCGAAAGGTGAAAGGCGAAGCGCGAAAGTCGAGAGGCGAAAGGCGAAACGCGAATGGCGAAATACGAAATGCGAAAGCCGAAAGGCGAAAGGCGAATTGCGAAAGGCGAAAGGCGAAAGGCGAAACGCGAATGGCGCAAGGCGAAAGGCGAAAGGCGAAAGGCGAAACGCGAAAGGCGAAAGGCGAAAGGCGGAAGGCCAAAGGCGAAAGTCGAAAGGCGAAAGGTGAAAGGCGGAAGGTGAAAGGCGAAAAGTGAAAGGCGAAAGGCGAAAGGCGAAAGGAGAGAGGCGAAAGGCGAAAGGCGAAAGGCGAAAAGCGAAAGGCGAAAGGCGAAAGGCGAAATGCGAAAGTCGAAAGGCGAAAGGCGAAAGGCGAAAGGTGAAAGGCGAAAGTTGAAAGGCGAAAGGCGAAAGGTGAAAGGTGAAAGGCGAAGCGCGACAGTCGATAGGCGAAAGGCGAAACGCGAATGGCGAAAGGCGAAAAGCGAAAGGCGAAAGGCGAAAGGCGAAAGGCAAAATGCGAAAGGCGAAAGGCGGAAGGTGTAAGGCGAAAGGTGTAAGGCGAAAGGCGAAAGGCGAAAAGCGAAAGGCGAAAGGCGAAAGGCGAAGGGCGAGAGGCAAAAGTCAAAATGCCTAAGGCAAAAGGAAAAACGATTTTCAAAACATGAAATAAACATAGAGAAATTTAAAATGCCTAAAGCAAAAGAAAAAACGATATTCAAAAGATAAAATACAAAAGTTGAAATTGAAAATGCGAAATGGAAAATTCGAACATATATATTCGTATTTCAAAAGGCTAAAGGCGAAATGCGAATTGCGAAAGGCGAAAGACGAAAGGCGAAGGGCGAAGGTCGAAAGGCGAAAGGCGAAACGCGAATGGCGAAAGGCGAAAGGCGAAAGGCGAAAGGCGAAAGGCGAAAGGCGAAAGGCGAAAGGTGAAAGGTGAAAGGCGAAGCGCGAAAGTCGAGAGGCGAAAGGCGAAACGCGAATGGCGAAAGGCGAAAGGCGAAAGGCGAAAGGCCAAAGGCGAAAGGCAAAAGGCGAAAGGCGAAAGGCGAAAGGCGAAAGGCGAAAGGCGAAAGGCGAAAGGCGAAAGGCGAAAGGCGAAAGGCGAAAGGCGAAAGGCGAAAGGCGAAAGGCGAAAGTCGAAAGGCGAAAGGCGAAAGGCGAAAGGCGAAAGGCGAAAGGCGAAAGGCGAAAGGCGAAAGGCGAAAGGCGAAAGGCGAAAGGCGAAAGTCGAAAGGCGAAAGGCGAAAGGCGAAAGGCGAAAGGCGAAAGGCGAAAGGCGAAAGGCGAAAGGCGAAAGTCGAAAGGCGAAAGGCGAAAGGCGAAAGGTGAAAGGCGAAAGGTGAAAGGCGAAAGGCGAAAGGTGAAAGGTGAAAGGCGAAGCGCGAAAGTCGAGACGCGAAAGGCGAAACGCGAATGGCGAAAGGCGAAATGCGAAAGGCGAAAGGCAAAAGGCGAAAGGCGAAAGGCGAAAGGCGAAAGGTGAAAGGCGAAAGGCGAAAGGCGAAAGGCGAAAGGCGAAAGGCGAAAAGTCGAAAGGCGAAAGGCGAAAGGCGAAAGGCGAAGGGCGAAAGGCGAAAGGCGAAAGGCGAAAGTCGAAAGGCGAAAGGCGAAAGGCGAAAGGTGAAAGGCGAAAGGTGAAAGGCGAAAGGCGAAAGGTGAAAGGTGAAAGGCGAAGCGCGAAAGTCGAGAGGCGAAAGGCGAAACGCGAATGGCGAAAGGCGAAATGCGAAAGGCGAAAGGCGAAAGGCGAATTGCGAAAGGCGAAAGGCGAAACGCGAATGGCGCAAGGCGAAAGGCGAAAGGCGAAAAGCGAAAGGCGAAACGCGAAAGGCGAAAGGCGAAAGGCGGAAGGCGAAAGGCGAAAGTCGAAAGGCGAAAGGTGAAAGGCGGAAGGTGAAAGGCGAAAAGTGAAAGGCGAAATGTGAAAAGTGAAAGGCGAAGCGCGAAAGTCGAGAGGCGAAAGGCGAAACGCGAATGGCGAAAGGCGAAAGGCGAAAGGCAAAAGGCGAAAGGCGAAAGGCGGAAGGCGGAAGGCGAAAGGCGAAAGGCGAAAGGCGAAAGGCGAAAGGCGAAAGGCGAAAGGCGAAAGGCGAAAGGCGAAAGGCGAAAGGCGAAAGGCGAAAGGCGAAAGGCGAAAGGCGAAATGCGAAAGTCGAAAGGCGAAAGGCGAAAGGCGAAAGGCGAAAGGCGAAAGGCGAAAGGCGAAAGGCGAAAGGCGAAAGGCGAAAGGCGAAAGGCGAAAGGTGAAAGGCGAAAGGTGAAAGCCGAAAGGCGAACGGTGAAAGGTGAAAGGCGAAGAGCGAAAGTCGAGAGCCGAAAGGCGAAACGCGAATGGCGAAAGGCGAAAGGCGAAAGGCGAAAGGCAAAAGGCGAAAGGCGAAAGGCGGAAGGTGTAAGGCGAAAAGCGAAAGGCGAAAGGCGAAAGGCGAAGGGCGAGAGGCAAAAGTCAAAATGCCTAAGGCAAAAGGAAAAATGATTTTCAAAACATGAAATAAACATAGAGAGATTTAAAATGCCTAAAGCAAAAGAAAAAACGATATTCAAAAGATAAAATACAAAAGTTGAAATTGAAAATGCGAAATGGAAAATTGGAAATTATAAATTCGTATTTCGAAAGGCTAAAGGCGAAATGCGAATTGCGAAATGCGAAAGACGAAAGGCGAAGGGCGAAAGTCGAAAGGCGAAAGGCGAATGGCGAAAGGCGAATGGCGAAAGGCGAAAGGCGAAAGGCGAAAGGCGAAAGGCGAAAGGCGAAAGGCGAAAGGCGAAAGGCGAAAGGCGAAAGGCGAAAGTCGAAAGGCGAAAGGCGAAAGGCGAAAGGTGAAAGGCGAAAGGTGAAAGGCGAAAGGCGAAAGGTGAAAGGTGAAAGGCGAAGCGCGAAAGTCGAGAGGCGAAAGGCGAAAGGCGAAAGGCGAAAGGCGAAAGGCGAAAGGCAAAAGGCGAAAGGCGAAAGGCGAAAGGCGAAAGGCGATAGTCGAAAGGCGAAAGGCGAAAGGCGATAGTCGAAAGGCGAAAGGCGAAAGGCGATAGTCGAAAGGCGAAAGGCGAAATGCGAAAGTCGAAAGGCGAAAGGCGAAAGGCGAAAGGTGAAAGGCGAAACGCGAAAGGCGAAAGGCGAAAGGCGAAAGGCGAAAGGCGAAAGGCGAAAGGCAAAAGGCGAAAGGCGAAAGGCGAAAGGCGAAAGGCGAAAGGCGGAAGGCGAAAGGCGAAAGGCGAAATGCGAAAGTCGAAGGCGTAAGGCGAAAGACGAAAGTTGAAAGGCGAAAGGCGAAAGGCGAAAGGCGAAAGGCAAAAGGCGAAAGGCGAATGGCGAAAGGCGAAAGGCGAAAGGCGAAAGGCGAAAGGCGAAAGGCGAAAGGCGAAAGGCGAAAGGCGAAATGCGAAAGGTGAAAGGCGAAAGGCGAAAGGCGAAAAGCGTGAGGAGAGAGGCGAAAGGCGTAAGGCGAAAGGCGAAAGGCGAAAAGCGAAAGGCGAAAGGCGAAAGGCGAAAGGTGAAAGACGAAAGTTGAAAGGCGAAAGGCGAAAGGTGAAAGGTGAAAGGCGAAGCGCGAAAGTCGAGAGGCGAAAGGCGAAACGCGAATGGCGAAAGGCGAAAAGCGAAAGGCGAAAGGCGAAAGGCGAAAGGCGAAAGGCGAAAGGCGAAAGGCGAAAGGCAAAATGCGAAAGGCGAAAGGCGGAAGGTGTAAGGCGAAAGGCGAAAGGCGAAAGGCGAAAAGCGAAGGGCGAGAGGCAAAAGTCAAAATGCCTAAGGCAAAAGGAAAAACGATTTTCAAAACATGAAATAAACATAGAGAAATTTAAAATGCCTAAAGCAAAAGAAAAAACGAAGGGCGAGAGGCAAAAGTCAAAATGCTTAAGGCAAAAGGAAAAACGATTTTCAAAACATGAAATAAAAATGGAGAAATTTAAAATGCCTAAAGCAAAAGATAAAAATACAAAGGCGAAACGCGAAAGGCGAAAGGCGAAAGGCGAAAGGCGAAAGGCGAAAGGCGAAAGGCAAAAGGCGAAAGGCGAAAGGCGAAAGGCGAAAGGCGGAAGGCGAAAGGCGAAAGGCGAAATGCGAAAGTCGAAGGCGTAAGGCGAAAGACGAAAGTTGAAAGGCGAAAGGCGAAAGGCGAAAGGCGAAAGGCAAAAGGCGAAAGGCGAATGGCGAAAGGCGAGAGGCGAAAGGCGAAAGGCGAAAGGCGAAAGGCGAAAGGCGAAATGCGAAAGGCGAAAGGTGAAAGGCGAAAGGCGAAAGGCGAAAAGCGTGAGGAGAGAGGCGAAAGGCGTAAGGCGAAAGGCGAAAGGCGAAAAGCGAAAGGCGAAAGGCGAAAGGCGAAAGGCGAAAGGCGAAAGGCGAAAGGTGAAAGGCGAAAGGTGAAAGCCGAAAGGCGAACGGTGAAAGGTGAAAGGCGAAGCGCGAAAGTCGAGAGGCGAAAGGCGAAACGCGAATGGCGAAAGGCGAAAGGCGAAAGGCGAAAGGCAAAAGGCGAAAGGCGAAAGGCGGAAGGTGTAAGGCGAAAGGCGAAAAGCGAAAGGCGAAAGGCGAAAGGCGAAGGGCGAGAGGCAAAAGTCACAATGCCTAAGGCAAAAGGAAAAATGATTTTCAAAACATGAAATAAACATAGAGAGATTTAAAATGCCTAAAGCAAAAGAAAAAACGATATTCAAAAGATAAAATACAAAAGTTGAAATTGAAAATGCGAAATGGAAAATTGGAAATTATAAATTCGTATTTCGAAAGGCTAAAGGCGAAATGCGAATTGCGAAATGCGAAAGACGAAAGGCGAAGGGCGAAAGTCGAAAGGCGAAAGGCGAATGGCGAAAGGCGAATGGCGAAAGGCGAAAGGCGAAAGGCGAAAGGCGAAAGGCGAAAGGCGAAAGGCGAAAGGCGAAAGGCGAAAGGCGAAAGGCGAAAGGCGAAAGTCGAAAGGCGAAAGGCGAAAGGCGAAAGGCGAAAGGTGAAAGGCGAAAGGTGAAAGGCGAAAGGCGAAAGGTGAAAGGTGAAAGGCGAAGCGCGAAAGTCGAGAGGCGAAAGGCGAAAGGCGAAAGGCGAAAGGCGAAAATCAAAAGGCGAAAGGCGAAAGGCGAAAGGCGAAAGGCGAAAGGCAAAAGGCGAAAGGCGAAAGGCGAAAGGCGATAGTCGAAAGGCGAAAGGCGAAATGCGAAAGTCGAAAGGCGAAAGGCGAAAGGCGAAAGGTGAAAGGCGAAACGCGAAAGGCGAAAGGCGAAAGGCGAAAGGCGAAAGGCGAAAGGCGAAAGGCGAAAGGCAAAAGGCGAAAGGCGAAAGGCGAAAGGCGAAAGGCGAAAGGCGGAAGGCGAAAGGCGAAAGGCGAAAGGCGAAATGCGAAAGTCGAAGGCGTAAGGCGAAAGACGAAAGTTGAAAGGTGAAAGGCGAAAGGCGAACGGTGAAAGGCGAAAGGCGAAAGGCGAAAGGCGAAAGGCGAAAGGCAAAAGGCGAAAGGCGAATGGCGAAAGGCGAAAGGCGAAAGGCGAAAGGCGAAAGGCGAAAGGCGAAAGGCGAAAGGCGAAAGGCGAAAGGCGAAAGGTGAAAGGCGAAAGGTGAAAGGCGAAAGGCGAAAGGCGAAAAGCGTGAGGAGAGAGGCGAAAGGCGTAAGGCGAAAGGCGAAAGGCGAAAAGCGAAAGGCGAAAGGCGAAAGGCGAAAGGCGAAAGGTGAAAGACGAAAGTTGAAAGGCGAAAGGCGAAAGGTGAAAGGTGATGGGCGAAGCGCGAAAGTCGAGAGGCGAAAGGCGAAACGCGAATGGCGAAAGGCGAAAAGCGAAAGGCGAAAGGCGAAAGGCGAAAGGCGAAAGGCGAAAGGCAAAATGCGAAAGGCGAAAGGCGGAAGGTGTAAGGCGAAAGGCGAAAGGCGAAAGGCGAAAGGCGAAAGGCGAAAGGCGAAAGGCGAAAGGCGAAAGGCGAAAAGCGAAGGGCGAGAGGCAAAAGTCAAAATGCCTAAGGCAAAAGGAAAAACGATTTTCAAAACATGAAATAAACATAGAGAAATTTAAAATTCCTAAAGCAAAAGAAAAAACGAAGGGCGAGAGGCAAAAGTCAAAATGCTTAAGGCAAAAGGAAAAACGATTTTCAAAACATGAAATAAAAATGTAGAAATTTAAAATGCCTAAAGCAAAAGAAAAAACCATATTCAAAAGATAAAAATACAAAAGTTGAAATTGAAAATGCGAAATGGAAAATTCGAAATTATATATTCGTATTTCAAAAGGCTAAAGGCGAAATGCGAATTGCGAAAGGCGAAAGACGAAAGGCGAAGGGCGAAAGTCGAAAGGCGAAAGGCGAAACGCGAATGGCGAAAGGCGAAAGGCGAAAGGCGAAAGGTGAAAGTGAAAGGCTAAGCGCGAAAGTCGAGAGGCGAAAGGCGAAACGCGAAAGGCGAAAGGCGAAAGGCGAAAGGCGAAAGGCGAAAGGCCAAAGGCGAAAGGCAAAAGGCGAATGGCGAAAGGCGAAAGGCGAAAGGCGAAAGGCGAAAGGCGAAAGGCGAAAGGCGAAAGGCGAAAGGCGAAAGGCGAAAGGCGAAAGGCGAAAGGGGAAAGGGGAAAGGCGAAAGGCGAAAGTCGAAAGGCGAAAGGCGAAAGGCGAAAGGTGAAAGGCGAAAGGTGAAAGGCGAAAGGCGAAAGGTGAAAGGTGAAAGGCGAAGCGCGAAAGTCAAGAGGCGAAAGGCGAAACGCGAATGGCGAAAGGCGAAAGGCGAAAGGCGAAAGGCGAAAGGCGAAAGGCGAAAGGCAAAAGGCAAAAGGCGAAAGGCGAAAGGCGAAAGGCGAAAGGCGAAAAGCGAAAGGCGAAAGGCGAAAGTCGAAAGGCGAAAGGCGAAATGCGAAAGTCGAAAGGCGAAAGGCGAAAGGCGAAAGGCGGAAGGTGAAAGGCGAAAGGCGAAAGGTGAAAGGTGAAAGGCGAAGCGCGAAAGTCGATAGGCGAAAGGCGAAACGCGAATGGCGAAAGGCGAAAAGCGAAAGGCGAAAGCCGAAAGGCGAAAGGCGAAAAGCAAAATGCGAAATGCGAAAGGCGGAGGGTGTAAGGCGAAAGGCGAAAGGCGAAAAGCGAAATGCGAAAGGCGAAAGGCGAAAGGCGAAAAGCGAAGGGCGAGAGGCAAAAGTCAAAATGCCTAAGGCAAAAGGAAAAACGATTTTCAAAACATGAAATAAACATAGAGAAATTTAAAATGCCTAAAGCAAAACAAAAACGATGGGCGAGAGGCAAAAGTCAAAATGCTTAAGGCAAAAGGAAAAACGATTTTCAAAACATGAAATAAAAATGGAGAAATTTAAAATGCCTAAAGCAAAAGAAAAAACCATATTCAAAAGATAAAATACAAAAGTTGAAATTGAAAATGCGAAATGGAAAATTCGAAATTATATATTCGTATTTCAAAAGGCTAAAGGCGAAATGCGAATTGCGAAAGGCGAAAGACGAAAGGCGAAGGGCGAAAGTCGAAAGGCGAAAGGCGAAACGCGAATGGCGAAAGGCGAAAGGCGAAAGGCGAAAGGCGAAAGGTGAAAGGTGAAAGGCGAAGCGCGAAAGTCGTGAGGCGAAAGGAGAAACGCGAATGGCGAAAGGCGAAAGGCGAAAGGCCAAAGGCGAAAGGCAAAAGGCGAAAGGCGAAAGGCGAAAGGCGAAAGGCGAAAGGCGAAAGGCGAAAGGCGAAAGGCGAAAGGTGAAAGGCGAAAGGCGAAAGGCGAAAGGCGAAAGGCGAAAGGCGAAAGTCGAAAGGCGAAAGGCGAAAGGCGAAAGGCGAAAGGCGAAAGGCGAAAGGCGAAAGGCGAAAGGCGAAAGTCGAAAGTCGAAAGGCGACAGGCGAAAGGCGAAAGGTGAAAGGCGAAAGGTGAAAGGCTAAAGGCGAAAGGTGAAACGCGAATGGCGAAAGGCGAAATGCGAAAGGCGAAAGGCGAATTGCGAAAGGCGAAACGCGAATGGCGCAAGGCGAAAGGCGAAAGGCGGAAGGCGAAAGGCGAAAGGCAAAAGGCGAAAGGCGAAAGGCGAAAGGCGAAAGGGGAAAGGCGAAAGGCGAAATGCGAAAGGCGAAAGGCGAAAGGCGAAAGGCGAAAGGCGAAAGGCGAAAGGCGAAAGGCGAAAGGCGAAAGGCGAAAGGCGAAAGGCAAAAGGCGAAAGGCGAAAGGCGAAAGGCGAAAGGCGAAAGGCGAAAGGCGGAAGGCGAAAGGCGAAAGGCGAAAGGCGAAAGGCGAAATGCGAAAGTCGAAAGGCGAATGGCGAAAGGCGAAAGTCGAAAGGCGGAAGGTGAAAGGCGAAAGGCGAAAGGTGAAAGGTGAAAGGCGAAGCGCGAAAGTCGATAGGCGAAAGGCGAAACGCGAATGGCGAAAGGCGAAATGCGAAAGGCGAAAGGCGAAAGGCGAAAGGCGAAAGGCGAAAGGCGAAAAGCAAAATGCGAAATGCGAAAGGCGGAGGGTGTAAGGCGAAAGGCGAAAGGCGAAAAGCGAAAGGCGAAAGGCGAAAGGCGAAAGGCGAAAGGCGAAAAGCGAAGGGCGAGAGGCAAAAGTCAAAATGCCTAAGGCAAAAGGAAAAACGATTTTCAAAACATGAAATAAACATAGAGAAATTTAAAATGCCTAAAGCAAAAGAAAAACGAAGGGCGAGAGGCAAAAGTCAAAATGCTTAAGGCAAAAGGAAAAACGATTTTCAAAACATGAAATAAAAATGGAGAAATTTAAAATGCCTAAAGCAAAAGAAAAAACCATATTCAAAAGATAAAATACAAAAGTTGAAATTGAAAATGCGAAATGGAAAATTCGAAATTATATATTCGTATTTCAAAAGGCTAAAGGCGAAATGCGAATTGCGAAAGGCGAAAGACGAAAGGCGAAGGGCGAAAGTCGAAAGGCGAAAGGCGAAACGCGAATGGCGAAAGGCGAAAGGCGAAAGGCGAAAGGTGAAAGGTGAAAGGCGAAGCGCGAAAGTCGTGAGGCGAAAGGAGAAACGCGAATGGCGAAAGGCGAAAGGCGAAAGGCCAAAGGCGAAAGGCGAAAGGCGAAAGGCGAAAGGCGAAAGGTGAAAGGCGAAAGGCGAAAGGCGAAAGGCGAAAGGCGAAAGGCGAAAGTCGAAAGGCGAAAGGCGAAAGGCGAAAGGCGAAAGGCGAAAGGCGAAAGGCGAAAGGCGAAAGGCGAAAGGCGAAAGGCGAAAGTCGAAAGGCGACAGGCGAAAGGCGAAAGGTGAAAGGCGAAAGGTGAAAGGCGAAAGGCGAAAGGTGAAACGCGAATGGCGAAAGGCGAAATGCGAAGGCGAAAGGCGAAAGGCGAAAGGCGAAAGGCGAAAGGCAAAAGGCGAAAGGCGAAAGGCGAAAGGCGAAAGGCGAAAGGCGAAAGGGGAAAGGCGAAAGGCGAAAGGCGAAAGGCGAAATGCGAAAGGCGAAAGGCGAAAGGCGAAAGGCGAAAGGCAAAAGGCGAAAGGCGAAAGGCGAAAGGCGAAAGGCGAAAGGCGAAAGGCGGAAGGCGAAAGGCGAAAGGCGAAAGGCGAAAGGCGAAATGCGAAAGTCGAAGGCGTAAGGCGAAAGACGAAAGTTGAAAGGTGAAAGGCGAACGGTGAAAGGCGAAAGGCGAAAGGCGAAAGGCGAAACGCGAATGGCGAAAGGCGAAATGGGAAAGGCGAAAGGCGAATTGCGAAAGGCGAAACGCGAATGGCGCAAGGCGAAAGGCGAAAGGCGAAAGGCGAAAGGCGAAAGGCGAAACGCGAAAGGCGAAAGGCGAAGGGCGAGAGGCAAAAGTCAAAATGCCTAAGGCAAAAGGAAAAACGATTTTCAAAACATGAAATAAACATAGAGAAATTTAAAATTCCTAAAGCAAAAGAAAAAACGATATTCAAAAGATAAAATACAAAAGTTGAAATTGAAAATGCGAAATGGAAAATTCGAAATTATACATTCGTATTTCAAAAGGCTAAAGGCGAAATGCGAATTGCGAAAGGCGAAAGGCGAAGGGCGAAGGTCGAAAGGCGAAAGGCGAAACGCGAATGGCGAAAGGCGAAAGGCGAAAGGCGAAAGGCGAAAGGCGAAAGGTGAAAGGTGAAAGGCGAAGCGCGAAAGTCGAGAGGCGAAAGGCGAAACGCGAATGGCGAAAGGCGAAAGGCGAAAGGCGAAAGGCGAAAGGCGAAAGGCGAAAGGCCAAAGGCGAAAGGCAAAAGGCGAAAGGCGAAAGGCGAAAGGCGAAAGGCGAAAGGCGAAAGGCGAAAGGCGAAAGGCGAAAGGCGAAAGGCGAAAGGCGAAAGGTGAAAGTCGAAAGGCGAAAGGCGAAAGGCGAAAGGCGAAAGGCGAAAGGCGAAAGGCGAAAGGCGAAAGGCGAAAGGCGAAAGGCGAAAGGCGAAAGTCGAAAGGCGAAAGGCGAAAGGCGAAAGGCGAAAGGCGAAAGGCGAAAGGCGAAAGGCGAAAGGCGAAAGGCGAAAGTCGAAAGGCGGAAGGCGAAAGGCGAAAGGTGAAAGGCGAAAGGTGAAAGGCGAAAGGCGAAAGTTGAAAGGTGAAAGGCGAAGCGCGAAAGTCGAGACGCGAAAGGCGAAACGCGAATGGCGAAAGGCGAAATGCGAAAGGCGAAAGGCAAAAGGCGAAAGGCGAAAGGCGAAAGGTGAAAGGCGAAAGGCGAAAGGCGAAAAGCGAAGGGCGAGAGGCAAAAGTCAAAATGCCTAAGGCAAAAGGAAAAACGATTTTCAAAACACGAAATAAACATAGAGAAATTTAAAATGCCTAAAGCAAAAGAAAAAACGAAGGGCGAGAGGCAAAAGTCAAAATGCTTAAGGCAAAAGGAAAAACGATTTTCAAAACATGAAATAAAAATGGAGAAATTTAAAATGCCTAAAGCAAAAGAAAAAACCATATTCAAAAGATAAAAATACAAAAGTTGAAATTGAAAATGCGAAATGGAAAATTCGAAATTATATATTCGTATTTCAAAAGGCTAAAGGCGAAATGCGAATTGCGAAAGGCGAAAGACGAAAGGCGAAGGGCGAAAGTCGAAAGGCGAAAGGCGAAACGCGAATGGCGAAAGGCGAAAGGCGAAAGGTGAAAGTGAAAGGCTAAGCGCGAAAGTCGAGAGGCGAAAGGCGAAACGCGAATGGCGAAAGGCGAAAGGCGAAAGGCGAAAGGCGAAAGGCGAAAGGCCAAAGGCGAAAGGCAAAAGGCGAATGGCGAAAGGCGAAAGGCGAAAGGCGAAAGGCGAAAGGCGAAAGGCGAAAGGCGAAAGGCGAAAGGCGAAAGGCGAAAGGGGAAAGGGGAAAGGCGAAAGGCGAAAGTCGAAAGGCGAAAGGCGAAAGGTGAAAGGCGAAAGGTGAAAGGCGAAAGGCGAAAGGTAAAAGGTGAAAGGCGAAGCGCGAAAGTTAAGAGGCGAAAGGCGAAACGCGAATGGCGAAAGGCGAAAGGCGAAAGGCGAAAGGCGAAAGGCGAAAGGCGAAAGGCAAAAGGCAAAAGGCGAAAGGCGAAAGGCGAAAGGCGAAAGGCGAAAAGCGAAAGGCGAAAGGCGAAAGTCGAAAGGCGAAAGGCGAAATGCGAAAGTCGAAAGGCGAAAGGCGAAAGGCGAAAGGCGGAAGGTGAAAGGCGAAAGGCGAAAGGTGAAAGGTGAAAGGCGAAGCGCGAAAGTCGATAGGCGAAAGGCGAAACGCGAATGGCGAAAGGCGAAAGGCGAAAGGCGAAAGGCGAAAGGCGAAAAGCAAAATGCGAAATGCGAAAGGCGGAGGGTGTAAGGCGAAAGGCGAAAGGCGAAAGGCGAAAAGCGAAAGGCGAAAGGCGAAAGGCGAAAGGCGAAAGGCGAAAAGCGAAGGGCGAGAGGCAAAAGTCAAAATGCCTAAGGCAAAAGGAAAAACGATTTTCAAAACATGAAATAAACATAGAGAAATTTAAAATGCCTAAAGCAAAAGAAAAACGAAGGGCGAGAGGCAAAAGTCAAAATGCTTAAGGCAAAAGGAAAAACGATTTTCAAAACATGAAATAAAAATGGAGAAATTTAAAATGCCTAAAGCAAAAGAAAAAACCATATTCAAAAGATAAAATACAAAAGTTGAAATTGAAAATGCGAAATGGAAAATTCGAAATTATATATTCGTATTTCAAAAGGCTAAAGGCGAAATGCGAATAGCGAAAGGCGAAAGACGAAAGGCGAAGGGCGAAAGTCGAAAGGCGAAAGGCGAAACGCGAATGGCGAAAGGCGAAAGGCGAAAGGCGAAAGGCGAAAGGTGAAAGGTGAAAGGCGAAGCGCGAAAGTCGTGAGGCGAAAGGAGAAACGCGAATGGCGAAAGGCGAAAGGCGAAAGGCCAAAGGCGAAAGGCAAAAGGCGAAAGGCGAAAGGCGAAAGGCGAAAGGCGAAAGGCGAAAGGCGAAAGGCGAAAGGTGAAAGGCGAAAGGCGAAAGGCGAAAGGCGAAAGTCGAAAGGCGAAAGGCGAAAGGCGAAAGGCGAAAGGCGAAAGGCGAAAGGCGAAAGGCGAAAGGCGAAAGGCGAAATGCGAAAGTCGAAAGGCGAAAGGCGAAAGGCGAAAGGCGAAAGGCGAAAGGCGGAAGGTGAAAGGCGAAAGGCGAAAGGTGAAAGGTGAAAGGCGAAGCGCGAAAGTCGATAGGCGAAAGGCGAAACGCGAATGGCGAAAGGCGAAAAGCGAAAGGCGAAAGGCGAAAGGCGAAAGGCGAAAAGCAAAATGCGAAATGCGAAAGGCGGAGGGTGTAAGGCGAAAGGCGAAAAGCGAAAGGCGAAAGGCGAAAGGCGAAAAGCGAAGGGCGAGAGGCAAAAGTCAAAATGCCTAAGGCAAAAGGAAAAACGATTTTCAAAACATGAAATAAACATAGAGATATTTAAAATGCCTAAAGCAAAAGAAAAACGAAGGGCGAGAGGCAAAAGTCAAAATGCTTAAGGCAAAAGGAAAAACGATTTTCAAAACATGAAATAAAAATGGAGAAATTTAAAATGCCTAAAGCAAAAGAAAAAACCATATTCAAAAGATAAAATACAAAAGTTGAAATTGAAAATGCGAAATGGAAAATTCGAAATTATATATTCGTATTTCAAAAGGCTAAAGGCGAAATGCGAATTGCGAAAGGCGAAAGACGAAAGGCGAAGGGCGAAAGTCGAAAGGCGAAAGGCGAAACGCGAATGGCGAAAGGCGAAAGGCGAAAGGCGAAAGGCGAAAGGTGAAAGGTGAAAGGCGAAGCGCGAAAGTCGTGAGGCGAAAGGAGAAACGCGAATGGCGAAAGGCGAAAGGCGAAAGGCCAAAGGCGAAAGGCCAAAGGCGAAAGGCAAAAGGCGAAAGGCGAAAGGCGAAAGGCGAAAGGCGAAAGGCGAAAGGGGAAAGGCGAAAGGCGAAAGGTGAAACGCGAATGGCGAAAGGCGAAATGCGAAAGGCGAAAGGCGAATTGCGAAAGGCGAAACGCGAATGGCGCAAGGCGAAAGGCGAAAGGCGAAAGGCGAAAGGCAAAAGGCGAAAGGCGAAAGGCGAAAGGCGAAAGGCGAAAGGCGAAAGGCGAAAGGCGAAAGGGGAAAGGCGAAAGGCGAAAGGCGAAAGGCGAAATGCGAAAGGCGAAAGGCGAAAGGCGAAAGGCGAAAGGCGAAAGGCGAAAGGCGAAAGGCAAAAGGCGAAAGGCGAAAGGCGAAAGGCGAAAGGCGAAAGGCGAAAGGCGGAAGGCGAAAGGCGAAAGGCGAAAGGCGAAATGCGAAAGTCGAAGGCGTAAGGCGAAAGACGAAAGTTGAAAGGTGAAAGGCGAACGGTGAAAGGCGAAAGGCGAAAGGCGAAAGGCGAAACGCGAATGGCGAAAGGCGAAATGGGAAAGGCGAAAGGCGAATTGCGAAAGGCGAAACGCGAATGGCGCAAGGCGAAAGGCGAAAGGCGAAAGGCGAAAGGCGAAAGGCGAAAGGCGAAAGGCGAAAGGCGAAAGGCGAAGGGCGAGAGGCAAAAGTCAAAATGCCTAAGGCAAAAGGAAAAACGATTTTCAAAACATGAAATAAACATAGAGAAATTTAAAATGCCTAAAGCAAAAGAAAAAACGATATTCAAAAGATAAAATACAAAAGTTGAAATTGAAAATGCGAAATGGAAAATTCGAAATTATATATTCGTATTTCAAAAGGCTAAAGGCGAAATGCGAATTGCGAAAGGCGAAAGACGAAAGGCGAAGGGCGAAGGTCGAAAGGCGAAAGGCGAAACGCGAATGGCGAAAGGCGAAAGGCGAAAGGCGAAAGGCGAAAGGTGAAAGGTGAAAGGCGAAGCGCGAAAGTCGAGAGGCGAAAGGTGAAACGCGAATGGCGAAAGGCGAAAGGCGAAAGGCGAAAGGCGAAAGGCGAAAGGCGAAAGGCCAAAGGCGAAAGGCAAAAGGCGAAAGGCGAAAGGCGAAAGGCGAAAGGCGAAAGGCGAAAGGCGAAAGGCGAAAGGCGAAAGGCGAAAGGCGAAAGGCGAAAGTCGAAAGGCGAAAGGCGAAAGGCGAAAGGCGGAAGGCGAAAGGCGAAAGGCGAAAGGCGAAAGGCGAAAGGCGAAAGGCGAAAGGCGAAAGGCGAAAGTCGAAAGGCGAAAGGCGAAAGGCGAAAGGCGAAAGGCGAAAGGCGAAAGGCGAAAGGCGAAAGGCGAAAGGCGAAAGGCGAAAGTCGATAGGCGGAAGGCGAAAGGCGAAAGGTGAAAGGCGAAAGGTGAAAGGCGAAAGGCGAAAGGTGAAAGGTGAAAGGCGAAGCGCGAAAGTCGAGACGCAAAAGGCGAAACGCGAATGGCGAAAGGCGAAATGCGAAAGGCGATAGGCAAAAGGCGAAAGGCGAAAGGCGAAAGGTGAAAGGCGAAAGGCGAAAGGCGAAAGGCGAAAGGCGAAAAGTCGAAAGGCGAAAGGCGAAAGGCGAAAGGCGAAGGGCGAAAGGCGAAAGGCGAAAGGCGAAAGTCGAAAGGCGAAAGGCGAAAGGCGAAAGGTGAAAGGCGAAAGGTGAAAGGCGAAAGGCGAAAGGTGAAAGGTGAAAGGCGAAGCGCGAAAGTCGAGAGGCGAAAGGCGAAACGCGAATGGCGAAAGGCGAAATGCGAAAGGCGAAAGGCGAAAGGCGAATTGCGAAAGGCGAAACGCGAATGGCGCAAGGCGAAAGGCGAAAGGCGAAAAGCGAAAGGCGAAACGCGAAAGGCGAAAGGCGAAAGGCGGAAGGCGAAAGGCGAAAGTCGAAAGGCGAAAGGTGAAAGGCGGAAGGTGAAAGGCGAAAAGTGAAAGGCGAAATGTGAAAAGTGAAAGGCGAAGCGCGAAAGTCGAGAGGCGAAAGGCGAAACGCGAATGGCGAAAGGCGAAAGGCGAAAGGCAAAAGGCGAAAGGCGAAAGGCGGAAGGCGGAAGGGGAAAGGCGAAAGGCGAAAGGCGAAAGGCGAAAGGCGAAAGGCGAAAGGCGAAAGGCGAAAGGCGAAAGGCGAAAGGCGAAAGGCGAAAGGCGAAAGGCGAAAGGCGAAAGGCGAAAGGCGAAATGCGAAAGTCGAAAGGCGAAAGGCGAAAGGCGAAAGGCGAAAGGCGAAAGGCGAAAGGCGAAAGGCGAAAGGCGAAAGGTGAAAGGCGAAAGGTGAAAGCCGAAAGGCGAACGGTGAAAGCCGAAAGGCGAACGGTGAAAGGTGAAAGGCGAAGCCCGAAAGTCGAGAGGCGAAAGGCGAAACGCGAATGGCGAAAGGCGAAAGGCGAAAGGCAAAAGGCGAAAGGCGAAAGGCGGAAGGTGTAAGGCGAAAGGCGAAAAGCGAAAGGCGAAAGGCGAAAGGCGAAGGGCGAGAGGCAAAAGTCAAAATGCCTAAGGCAAAAGGAAAAATGATTTTCAAAACATGAAATAAACATAGAGAGATTTAAAATGCCTAAAGCAAAAGAAAAAACGATATTCAAAAGATAAAATACAAAAGTTGAAATTGAAAATGCGAAATGGAAAATTGGAAATTATAAATTCGTACTTCGAAAGGCTAAAGGCGAAATGCGAATTGCGAAATGCGAAAGACGAAAGGCGAAGGGCGAAAGTCGAAAGGCGAAAGGCGAATGGCGAAAGGCGAATGGCGAAAGGCGAAAGGCGAAAGGCGAAAGGCGAAAGGCGAAAGGCGAAAGGCGAAAGGCGAAAGGCGAAAGGCGAAAGGCGAAAGGCGAAAGGCGAAAGTCGAAAGGCGAAAGGCGAAAGGCGAAAGGTGAAAGGCGAAAGGTGAAAGGCGAAAGGCGAAAGGTGAAAGGTGAAAGGCGAAGCGCGAAAGTCGAGAGGCGAAAGGCGAAAGGCGAAAGGCGAAAGGTGAAAGGCAAAAGGCGAAAGGCGAAAGGCGAAAGGCGAAAGGCGATAGTCGAAAGGCGAAAGGCGAAAGGCGAAAGGCGATAGTCGAAAGGCGAAAGGCGAAATGCGAAAGTCGAAAGGCGAAAGGCGAAAGGCGAAAGGTGAAAGGCGAAACGCGAAAGGCGAAAGGCGAAAGGCGAAAGGCGAAAGGCGAAAGGCAAAAGGCGAAAGGCGAAAGGCGAAAGGCGAAAGGCGAAAGGCGGAAGGCGAAAGGCGAAAGGCGAAATGCGAAAGTCGAAGGCGTAAGGCGAAAGACGAAAGTTGAAAGGTGAAAGGCGAAAGGCGAACGGTGAAAGGCGAAAGGCGAAAGGCGAAAGGCGAAAGGCGAAAGGCAAAAGGCGAAAGGCGAATGGCGAAAGGCGAAAGGCGAAAGGCGAAAGGCGAAAGGCGAAAGGCGAAAGGCGAAAGGCGAAAGGCGAAAGGCGAAAGGCGAAAGGCGAAAGGTGAAAGGCGAAAGGCGAAAGGCGAAAAGCGTGAGGAGAGAGGCGAAAGGCGTAAGGCGAAAGGCGAAAGGCGAAAAGCGAAAGGCGAAAGGCGAAAGGCGAAAGGCGAAAGGTGAAAGACGAAAGTTGAAAGGCGAAAGGCGAAAGGTGAATGGTGAAAGGCGAAGCGCGAAAGTCGAGAGGCGAAAGGCGAAACGCGAATGGCGAAAGGCGAAAAGCGAAAGGCGAAAGGCGAAAGGCGAAAGGCGAAAGGCGAAAGGCGAAAGGCGAAAGGCAAAATGCGAAAGGCGAAAGGCGGAAGGTGTAAGGCGAAAGGCGAAAGGCGAAAGGCGAAAGGCGAAAGGCGAAAGGCGAAAGGCGAAAGGCGAAAGGCGAAAGGCGAAAAGCGAAGGGCGAGAGGCAAAAGTCAAAATGCCTAAGGCAAAAGGAAAAACGATTTTCAAAACATGAAATAAACATAGAGAAATTTAAAATGCCTAAAGCAAAAGAAAAAACGAAGGGCGAGAGGCAAAAGTCAAAATGCTTAAGGCAAAAGGAAAAACGATTTTCAAAACATGAAATAAAAATGGAGAAATTTAAAATGCCTAAAGCAAAAGAAAAAACCATATTCAAAAGATAAAAATACAAAAGTTGAAATTGAAAATGCGAAATGGAAAATTCGAAATTATATATTCGTATTTCAAAAGGCTAAAGGCGAAATGCGAATTGCGAAAGGCGAAAGACGAAAGGCGAAGGGCGAAAGTCGAAAGGCGAAAGGCGAAACGCGAATGGAGAAAGGCGAAAGGCGAAAGGCGAAAGGTGAAAGTGAAAGGCTAAGCGCGAAAGTCGAGAGGCGAAAGGCGAAACGCGAATGGCGAAAGGCGAAAGGCGAAAGGCGAAAGGCCAAAGGCGAAAGGCAAAAGGCGAATGGCGAAAGGCGAAAGGCGAAAGGCGAAAGGCGAAAGGCGAAAGGCGAAAGGCGAAAGGCGAAAGGCGAAAGGGGAAAGGGAAAAGGCGAAAGGCGAAAGTCGAAAGGCGAAAGGCGAAAAGCGAAAGGTGGAAGGCGAAAGGTGAAAGGCGAAAGGCGAAAGGTGAAAGGTGAAAGGCGAAGCGCGAAAGTCAAGAGGCGAAAGGCGAAACGCGAATGGCGAAAGGCGAAAGGCGAAAGGCGAAAGGCGAAAGGCGAAAGGCGAAAGGCAAAAGGCAAAAGGCGAAAGGCGAAAGGCGAAAGGCGAAAGGCGAAAGGCGAAAGGCGAAAGGCGAAAGGCGAAAGTCGAAAGGCGAAAGGCGAAATGCGAAAGTCGAAAGGCGAAAGGCGAAAGGCGAAAGGCGGAAGGTGAAAGGCGAAAGGCGAAAGGCGAAAGGTGAAAGGTGAAAGGCGAAGCGCGAAAGTCGATAGGCGAAAGGCGAAACGCGAATGGCGAAAGGCGAAAAGCGAAAGGCGAAAGGCGAAAGGCGAAAGGCGAAAGGCGAAAAGCAAAATGCGAAAGGCGAAAGGCGAAAGGCGAAAGGCGAAAGGCGAAAGGCGAAAGGCGAAAGGCAAAAGGCGAAAGGCGAAAGGCGAAAGGCGAAAGGCGAAAGGCGAAAGGCGAAAGGCGAAAGGCGGAAGGCGAAAGGCGAAAGGCGAAAGGCGAAAGGCGAAAGGCGAAAGGCGAAAGGCGAAATGCGAAAGTCGAAGGCGTAAGGCGAAAGACGAAAGTTGAAAGGTGAAAGGCGAACGGTGAAAGGCGAAAGGCGAAAGGCGAAAGGCGAAACGCGAATGGCGAAAGGCGAAATGGGAAAGGCGAAAGGCGAATTGCGAAAGGCGAAACGCGAATGGCGCAAGGCGAAAGGCGAAAGGCGAAAGGCGAAAGGCGAAAGGCGAAAGGCGAAACGCGAAAGGCGAAAGGCGAAAGGCGAAAGGCGGAAGGCGAAAGGCGAAAATCGAAAGGCGAAATGCGAAAGTCGAAAGGCGAAAGGCGAAAGGCGAAAGGCGAAAGGCGAAAGGCGAAAGGCGAAAGGTGAAAAGCGAAAGGTGAAAGCCGAAACGCGAACGGTGAAAGGTGAAAGGCGAAGCGCGAAAGTCGAGAGGCGAAAGGCGAAACGTGAATGGCGAAAGGCGAAAGGCGAAAGGCGAAAGGCGAAAGGCGAAAGGCGAAAGGCAAAAGGCGAAAGGCGAAAGGCGGAAGGTGTAAGGCGAAAGGCGAAAGGCGAAAGGCGAAAAGCGAAAGGCGAAAGGCGAAAGGCGAAGGGCGAGAGGCAAAAGTCAAAATGCCTAAGGCAAAAGGAAAAACGATTTTCAAAACATGAAATAAACATAGAGAAATTTAAAATGCCTAAAGCAAAAGAAAAAACGAAGGGCGAGAGGCAAAAGTCAAAATGCTTAAGGCAAAAGGAAAAACGATTTTCAAAACATGAAATAAAAATGGAGAAATTTAAAATGCCTAAAGCAAAAGAAAAAACCATATTCAAAAGATAAAAATACAAAAGTTGAAAATGAAAATGCGAAATGGAAAATTCGAAATTATATATTCGTATTTCAAAAGGCTAAAGGCGAAATGCGAATTGCGAAAGGCGAAAGACGAAAGGCGAAGGGCGAAAGTCGAAAGGCGAAAGGCGAAACGCGAAAGGTGAAAGGTGAAAGGCTAAGCGCGAAAGTCGAGAGGCGAAAGGCGAAACGCGAATGGCGAAAGGCGAAAGTCGAAAGGCGAAAGGCGAAAGGCGAAAGGCGAAAGGTGAAAGGCGAAAGGTGAAAGGCGAAAGGTGAAAGGTGAAAGGCGAAGCGCGAAAGTCGAGAGGCGAAAGGCGAAAGGCGAAAGGCGAAAGGCGAAATGCGAAAGTCGAAGGCGTAAGGCGAAAGACGAAAGTTGAAAGGTGAAAGGCGAACGGTGAAAGGCGAAAGGCGAAAGGCGAAAGGCGAAAGGCGAAAGGCGAAAGGCAAAAGGCGAAAGGCGAAAGGCGAAAGGCGAAAGGCGAAAGGCGAAAGGCGAAAGGCGAAAGGCGAAAGGCGAAAGGCGAAAGGCGAAAGGCGAAAGGCGAAAGGCGAAAGGCGAAAGGCGAAAGGCGAAAGGCGAAAGGCGAAAGGTGAAAGGCGAAAAGCGAAAGGAGAGAGGCGAAAGGCGAAAGGTGAAAGGCGAAAGTTGAAAGGCGAAAGGCGAAAGGTGAAAGGCGAAGCGCGAAAGTCGAGAGGCGAAAGGCGAAACGCGAATGGCGAAAAGCGAAAAGCGAAAGGCGAAAGGCGAAAGGCGAAAGGCGAAAGGCGAAAGGTAAAATGCGAAAGGCGAAAAGCGAAGGGCGAGAGGCAAAAGTCAAAATGCCTAAGGCAAAAGGAAAAACGATTTTCAAAACATGAAATAAACATAGAGAAATTTAAAATGCCTAAAGCAAAAGAAAAAACGAAGGGCGAGAGGCAAAAGTCAAAATGCTTAAGGCAAAAGGAAAAACGATTTTCAAAACATGAAATAAAAATGGAGAAATTTAAAATGCCTAAAGCAAAAGAAAAAACGATATTCAAAAGATAAAAATACAAAAGTTGAAATTGAAAATGCGAAATGGAAAATTCGAAATTATATATTCGTATTTCAAAAGGCTAAAGGCGAAATGCGAATTGCGAAAGGCGAAAGACGAAAGGCGAAGGGCGAAAGTCGAAAGGCGAAAGGCGAAACGCGAATGGCGAAAGGCGAAAGGCGAAAGGCGAAAGGTGAAAGGTGAAAGGCTAAGCGCGAAAGTCGAGAGGCGAAAGGCGAAACGCGAATGGCGAAAGGCGAAAGTCGAAAGGCGAAAGGCTAAAGGCCAAAGGCGAAAGGCAAAAGCCGAATGGCGAAAGGCGAAAGGCGAAAGGCGAAAGGCGAAAGGCGAAAGGCGAAAGGCGAAAGGCGAAAGGCGAAAGGCGAAAGGCGAAAGGCGAAAGGCGAAAGGCGAAAGGCGAAAGGCGAAAGGCGAAAGGCGAAAGGCGAAAGGCGAAAGGCGAAAGGCGAAAGGCGAAAGGCGAAAGGCGAAAGGCGAAAGGCGAAAGGCGAAAGGCGAAAGGCGAAAGGCGAAAGGCGAAAGGTGAAAGGCGAAGCGCGAAAGTCGAGAGGCGAAAGGCGAAACGCGAATGGCGAAAAGCGAAAAGCGAAAGGCGAAAGGCGAAAGGCGAAAGGCGAAAGGCGAAAGGCGAAAGGCGAAAGGTAAAATGCGAAAGGCGAAAAGCGAAGGGCGAGAGGCAAAAGTCAAAATGCCTAAGGCAAAAGGAAAAACGATTTTCAAAACATGAAATAAACATAGAGAAATTTAAAATGCCTAAAGCAAAAGAAAAAACGAAGGGCGAGAGGCAAAAGTCAAAATGCTTAAGGCAAAAGGAAAAACGATTTTCAAAACATGAAATAAAAATGGAGAAATTTAAAATGCCTAAAGCAAAAGAAAAAACCATATTCAAAAGATAAAAATACAAAAGTTGAAATTGAAAATGCGAAATGGAAAATTCGAAATTATATATTCGTATTTCAAAAGGCTAAATGCGAAATGCGAATTGCGAAAGGCGAAAGACGAAAGGCGAAGGGCGAAAGTCGAAAGGCGAAAGGCGAAACGCGAATGGCGAAAGGCGAAAGGCGAAAGGGGAAAGGTGAAAGGTGAAAGGCTAAGCGCGAAAGTCGAGAGGCGAAAGGCGAAACGCGAATGGCGAAAGGCGAAAGTCGAAAGGCGAAAGGCGAAAGGCGAAAGGCCAAAGGCGAAAGGCAAAAGGCGAATGGCGAAAGGCGAAAGGCGAAAGGCGAAAGGCGAAAGGCGAAAGGCGAAAGGCGAAAGGCGAAAGGCGAAAGGCGAAAGGCGAAAGGCGAAAGGCGAAAGGCAAAAGGCGAAAGGCGAAAGGCGAAAGGCGAAAGGCGAAAGGCGAAAGGCGAAAGGGGAAAGGCGAAAGGCGAAAGTCGAAAGGCGAAAGGCGAAAGGCGAAAGGTGAAAGGCGAAAGGTGAAAGGCGAAAGGCGAAAGGTGAAAGGTGAAAGGCGAAGCGCGAAAGTCAAGAGGCGAAAGGCGAAACGCGAATGGCGAAAGGCGAAAGGCGAAAGGCAAAAGGCAAAAGGCGAAAGGCGAAAGGCGAAAGGCGAAAGGTGAAAGGCGAAAGGCGAAAGGTGAAAGGTGAAAGGCGAAGCGCGAAAGTCAAGAGGCGAAAGGCGAAACGCGAATGGCGAAAGGCGAAAGTTGAAAGGCGAAAGGTGAAAGGTGAAAGGCGAAGCGCGAAAGTCGAGAGGCGAAAGGCGAAAGGCGAAAGGCCAAAGGCGAAAGGCAAAAGGCGAATGGCGAAAGGCGAAAGGCGAAAGGCGAAAGTCGAAAGGCGAAAGGCGAAATGCGAAAGTCGAAAGGCGAAAGGTGAAAAGCGAAAGGTGAAAGGCGAAAGGTGAAAGGCGAAACGCGAAAGGCGAAAGGCGAAAGGCGAAAGGCGAAAGGCGAAAGGCGAAAGGCGAAAGGCAAAAGGCGAAAGGCGAAAGGCGGAAGGCGAAAGGCGAAAGGCGAAAGGCGAAATGCGAAAGTCGAAGGCGTAAGGCGAAAGACGAAAGTTGAAAGGTGAAAGGCGAACGGTGAAAGGCGAAACGCGAAAGGCGAAAGGCGAAAGGCGAAAGGCGAAAGGCGAAAGGCGAAAGGAAAAAGACGAAAGGCGAAAGGCGGAAGGCGAAAGGCGAAAGGCGAAAGGCGAAATGCGAAAGTCGAAGGCGTAAGGCGAAAGACGAAAGTTGAAAGGTGAAAGGCGAACGGTGTTGAACACAGCTGAAAAGAAATAAAAAATAATTAGAAGAATATGTAAAATATTTAATACTTCCCTAGACTAGAATTCCAAGATCCTGTGTCCAGTCAGCACTGGCCTCCTGTATCTTCAAAAAGTATCTGAAATGAGAAAAAAAGATATATATTAGTTTAATAGAATCAATTGGATTAACTATTAAACAGCACAATAAAAAATTTAAGTGCATACATGCATACTGCCAAGAAACAAATTTCTTGGCAGTACAACAACAATACTACATGAAAACATAAACATTGCTACTTTTCAGCGAAATTCATGTTACTGGCATAATAAACTATTGCGAAACATGCAATTATGTTTAAATATGCGAATAACATAAACTCGCAAAAGCTACACACACTATTATTAATGAAAAATCAACAATTGTAACCATTGTTGACACTTCATTAATCACTTTTTCATCACAAAATTTGCGCATAATTTGCATGATTCTTGCAAATTATGCACAGGAAAATCATTAATTAATATTTAAAGAATATTTTTATGCACTTACCTTGTGAATTAATCCCTTGGTGGCGAAGAAATACACAACACAAAGCACCGCACTTTTCACAACAAAATCCGCGAAACCAACTGTCACCGCGACGAAGTAAATAATCACTTTTATGAAGTTGGCCGCGCTCTACCTGTTGGCAATAATTAAAAAACGCGAAATTGCCCAGGTAAGGAAATATTTATAAAAAAAGGTAATTCTAATTCCCATAATGAGTGGGAAAGAGAACGGTGTGGAAACGAGACAGAAGAAAATTCGTGAGAGAATTTATGTTCCACACCGGAAATCAACATAGTATGATAGGGAGCGGCCATATTGATAAGTTTTAGAAAAATTGAAATATTTCAATAAATGAATTAGGAAAAATTATGGATAATTAAAAATAAATTAATTCACATAATTTGGAATATTTTAACATTACAGCATGGACTTATAATGTGCAAAAAATATATGAAATTTGCATTTTTTCATGTGGAACTTGTCCGAAAATGGCGGCTCGGACATTATAAAAAGGAGGTGCTCCCTAACTAAACTCTCATTATTTTGACAGCGATCGTACATGCAACTTCGCATAGATCCAGTGGTGTTTTCAGAAATCAAAAAGTGCAAAAATTAATAATTCTCAATACAATCTTATAGCATAAATCAACGTGCCAAGCAAGGTACAGCATTCACATGCTATCAAGATTGTAATATCAAATTAATAAGTTGGTGTGACTTGAATTTGGTGGTGAACGTTTTAGGATAAGTATTTGTTATATATATTCTTAAAACATTTGGTGGTGGACAATTTAATTTAGTTTTTTCACATAGCATTGACTTCATGCAAGCCACGCATAATTAATGCTTCATGTGAAAAAACAACGTAGATTAGTTAATATTAAGCTACATGTGAATTATAGTAAGTAAGGAATAGTGAAATTAATTATAATAAAAGTGAAATTGGTGAAAATCTGAGGTATAAAATTGAGCACGTGTCACGTTACGACACCTCAAGAATACATGCCTCCAGATAATTAATTAAATTAATTAAGTACATTTAAAGTGAAAAAATTACAACAGAATTCAGACTAACGTAAAATAAGTAATTTTTGGGTTAATAAAGCAACAGTAAACACAAGCTCACATATCTTGTCATTTTAACATACCGCTACACTAACCTACCTAAAATGCAGTAATATAGCTGTAGTGTTCAATTACCGCTACATTACAAAACATTTTTTGGTGGTTCCATCCAGGAATGTGTGCCTGTTTACTGTTGCGATTGACAATAATTCATTTACGATTAAATTAGTCAAGCAAGTCTTACTGTTATTGTGCTGAAACGTGGCAGTTTTTAAGAAGTTTTCAAAATAATAACTGTGCTTAGACGTGGCAGTTCTTATTAAAAAATACAACAATTAATTTATAAACGTGCTTAGACGTAAAACTTCAGGGTGCCCAGACGAGGCAGCTCGAATATTTTCGAAATTTCTGTTATAATTACTGAACTTACATGTCAGTAAATCGTGTTACATAGTTAATTGCTGAACTTACATGTCAGTAACTCTTAATAAATAGCTGAATAATTAAATTAACTAAAATTAGTAACGAAAATTTAGATAAATATTTTTTCACGTCAATTTGTCATACACGGTATCAATTTACGTTCTTCGACTAAATTTACATTTATCCCACGTGGCATTAAATTGTTTTTTTTTTCAATTATCTTCATCATTTAACCCACACGGTTAATTAACTAATCGTAAAATATCAATCAACATGGATTCAGTAGATCAACTAATCCTTACGGAAAGCATATTGCGTGCAAGAATTGAAAAGTTAATCGAAAATGGAAAGAAAACGAACCTTGTTAAACGAACACAAGGCTTTTATGAAACTAAAATTACAGATTTGAAGAAACTATGGGAAATATATAGCGATACAGATATGGCAATAAATCAGGCTTTATTAGAAAGTTCTGATGAAAAGCAACATGAGTATTTAGCCCAAGATAATCATAGCTCAACAGAGTTAAAATATTCCGAATATATGGGAGAATTAGTAGAAGGATTGCGGAAATTCGTCCCAACTTCTGAAGCATCAAGCTCGGGACAAGTACCTATTCATTCGACAACTGTTGTTCAACAGGAATCATTCCTTCCGCGCATTCAGTTGCCCAAGTATAACGGCAACTACGATTTATGGCGATCATTTCATGATCTATTCATTTCTCTTGTTCATGACATTACAAAGCTAACACCAGTTCAAAAGCTGCATCATCTGAAATCTTGTTTAGTGGGTGATGCTGAGAAATTGTTGCGGCACACCCCAGTAACAAATGAAGATTACATGCCAGCATGGAACAAGTTAAAGGCTAGATATGAGAACAAGAGAATTTTAGTTAATCATCAATTAAAGGTTTTGGTAAACCAAGCCAAACTAAATGCAGAGTCTGCTAAAGGACTCAAGTCAATAATTGATACAACAGACGAATGTATCCAACAATTACAAAGTTTAGAAGTTGATACGACATCATGGGATGTACTTCTAATACATCTGTTAGTACAAAAATTACCTTTCATTACCCTCAAAATGTGGGAAGAAGAGCAGGGAGGCACACAAGAACTCCCAACATTTAAGTCATTTAAGCAGTTCTTAAATACACGTTTAAGAATTTTAGAATCGTTAGCAGATAGTCTAGTTAAGTCCACACCACATCACAAACCAAACACCACACCAGATGTGACAAAGTCATATCACGTTACAAATGAATTTAAATGCGCAGCATGCAATGCCAGGCATTACCTCCAAAAGTGTCCGAAGTATCTAGCGATGGACATACCATCCAAATATCAGATATTGAAGGCATCAGGTCGGTGCTCAAATTGCTTAGGAATTCACCACTTAAATAATTGCACTAGCAAATTTAGATGTCTGAAATGCAATAAGAGACATCATAGCACCCTTCATGAAGAACACAATAAGGAAAAACCCAAGTCCTCAGCTGTTCATAATGAGCATAAGTCAGCACATGACAAGGTTAGATTGAGCTCAAGTCAAGCTACTCAATCTAGCTCCTCACAGGAAAGCTTTTCCCGGTTACAAGCAGTCAACAATACTGATGGCTTAAACACTAGTCATAACTTCGTAACCCGAGAAAGTCACAATGCTCTACTAGCAACTGCATTAGTAGTAGCACAGACAAAAAGCGGAAAACCTTATATTCTACGATGTCTGATAGATAGTGGCTCGCAATCATCTTTCATCACTGAGGAAGCTTGCAGGAAATTAGGAGCAGTACAAAGCCCAATTGCAGTCTCCATCACAGGCTTAAACACTAGCCATACAGCCATCTCAAGGCACCAAACAATACTCTCTCTTCGGCCTCGAACAACGAGTTCTACAGCAGTATTAGAAGAAAACTTTCTAATACTTAAGAACATTACAGATCCTCTGCCTTCTAGAATAGTGTCTAAAAAGGAATGCGCGAAGCTAAAGAAACTGCAACTCGCAGATCCCACATTCTGGAAACCGGGAAGGATAGATGCATTATTAGGAGCAAGAGTTTATGCTCAAATATTGCGAACCGGTATTCGGCAAGGAACAAATACAACTCCTACAGCAGTCAACACAATATTTGGTTGGATTTTGCTAGGGTCTAGCATAGATGATGCAGAGCACAAAACGTCATCATTTACAATCACAACTGATGATGTGGCTCTTCAACTCAAGAAGTTCTGGGAAACAGAAGAATTTCCCACAAACCCCATTCTTAAAAAAGAAGACAAAGAATGTCTACAGAGTTATCAACTCAATCACCAGCGTCTGCAGAATGGAACTTATCAAGTTAAGTTACCTGTTGTAAACGACGAGAACCCTACTCTGGGGCAATCGAGAATACAAGCAATCAAACGCTTTCAAGGAATTCAACGACAATTAGCCAGAAATCCAGACTTGAAAGTTGAATATGAGAGATGTTTGGACGAATATCTCTTGTTGGGTCATATGGAGGAAATACCTCCGCCCAATATCAATCAGCCCCATTATTATATACCTCATCATGCCGTTGTGAAGGAAAGCACGACAACAAAGGTGAGAGTAGTATTCGATGCCTCAGCTAAGACGTCGAATGGCAAATCCCTTAATGAGTATCTACTAAAGGGCCCAGTTCTGCAACCTAAGCTGTTCGCCACGTTGCTCAACTGGCGCAAATATAAAATCGCTATGAACGCAGACATTGAAAAGATGTATCGCATGATCGCCATGCATCCCGATCACCGAACATTTCAGCGAATCATTTGGAGACATCCTAAAACTAAGGAGATTCAGGATTTTCAGCTGAACACGGTGACATTTGGAACGGCGTCAGCGCCATACTTAGCTATTCAGACGCTACAACAGTTAGCAAATGATGAACAGCAAAGATGGCCTTTAGCTTCTACGGTTACATCCACAGATTTTTATGTGGATGATCTCCTGACTGGAGCTGACAATCTTAATGACGCCAAATGCTTATTAAATCAGCTAATAGGTATGATGAAATCTGGAGGATTCAATCTCAGGAAATGGGCAAGCAACAGTTCAGAGTTGTTAAGCCATCTTCCTGCAGAGCAACGTGAATTCACAGAAACACTAACAATCACAGACCAGGAATCTGTAAAAACACTAGAAATTCGCTGGCATCCTAAACTGGATAGTTTTTCCATTATAACCAAACCATGGACAGTTCATGCCAAGGTAACTAAACGAACCATTCTGTCTGACATCGCATCACTGTACGATCCTTTAGGCTGGCTGGCACCAGTGGTAATCACAGCCAAGGTGCTCATGCAAGCACTATGGATCACAGGATGTGCATGGGACAACAAGGTATCGGAGATAATAGAACAACAATGGAATAAGTTTAAACGTAACTTAAAATGCATAGAAAACATACAAATCCCTAGATGGATCAACTATTCATCTGAGGCAAGCATGCAATTACATGGATTTTGTGATGCGTCTACAAAGGCTTTTGCAGCTGCCGTTTATTTACGGGTAGACGATCAGAACGGCTTAATTCATACCAATTTGCTTACTGCAAAGACTAGGGTAGCTCCAATTAAGCCAACAACAATTCCTAGATTAGAGCTTAATGGAGCTCTATTACTTGCACGACTGCTTCAGGCTACACTTGAAGATATGCGCCTACATCATGTGCCAATCTTCGCCTGGACAGACTCAACAATTGTCTTGCAATGGATCAAGGAACATCCAGCACGATGGAAAATCTACGTAGCAAACCGCGTTGTCGAAATACAAGACGTTGTACGCTTCGAACAGTGGCGTCACATATCCACAAAACACAATCCGGCAGATTTAGCCTCCAGAGGTATTCCTGCAGCAGATTTAACCAGTAATCATTTATGGTGGCATGGACCATCATGGTTAGCTGAAGAACAGGACAACTGGCCGAAATTTAAGGACATTTCGGAACAAACAAATTTAGAAGCTAAAGAACTGCCTACAGTAAGTTTTTTAGCGAAATTAGACAGCAATCTTCTTTTACGATATTCGTCGTATACTCGCCTTGTGCGAATTGTAGCAAACATTCAACGTTTCATACACAATTGTCGGCATCCACAATCGAAACTCGTTCAAGCTTTCACTGTGCAGGAATGGAATAATGCTGAAGTAACAATATTAAAACTCGTACAACAAACTGCGTTCGCAGAAGAGTATAAGAATATGTTGGACAAGAAACCATTGTCACAACATAGCAAATTAAACAAACTCAATCCATTTCTGGACAACAACGGTTTAATACGATTAGGTGGTAGACTTCAAAATGCAACATTGCCATATAATAGGAAGCACCCAATCATCTTACCACGTGATCATCACGTTACACTAATACTAATTGACAAACTGCATGTGGATACTCTGCATGGCGGTCCATCACTAGTTCTCAGCACTAGTCGAGATAGATTTTGGATCTTGGATGCTCGACGCCGAATTACTAGTCGAATACATAAGTGCATTATCTGTTTTAAACATCGCACTACAACAAGAACCCAATTAATGGGAAATCTACCAACGTCTCGAGTGAATATAACGAGACCATTCCTTAACGTAGGAATTGATTATGCAGGACCTGTAATAATAAAAGCATCAAACCTACGAAATGCAAAATTGTTGAAAGCATACTTTTGCATCTTCATTTGTATGGCCACAAAGGCGGTACATCTGGAGTTGGTATCAGATCTCACATCTGAAGCATTCCTCGCTGCATTAAAACGATTTGTAGCACGAAGAGGATTGTGTAGTGACATATACTCAGATTGTGGCACCAACTTCATTGGAGGAAAAGCGATTTTAGATAAGGATTTGCAAGCAGCAATTAAAGGTGCAACTCCAGTAGCAGCACAATATCTTGCCTCCAAGCAAATCAATTGGCATTTCAATCCTCCAGCCTCTCCACACTTTGGAGGGATATGGGAAGCTGGATTAAAGGCAATAAAGTACCATTTACGCCGAACATTACAACACTCCAGATGCACATTCGAAGAATACTCTACAGTCCTGGCTCAGGTCGAGGCATGTCTAAATTCTAGACCGCTATGCTACGTGAGAAATGATCCAGAGGATTTACTTATCCTCACACCCGGACATTTTTTAATAGGCCAAGCACTTAATGCCATTCCAGAGCCAGACTATACACATGAAGCAATACTACCTTCCAAACGGTGGAAGTACATACAACTATTATATAAACAATTTTGGGATAAATGGTCAAGGGATTACTTGAACCAATTGCAAAATCGACCCAAATGGTATACAAGACAACCAAATATTCAAGTAGGGGACGTGGTACTTGTAAAACACGATCAGATGCCACCCACAAGTTGGTTAATGGGCATAATCGAACAAGTGCATCCAGGGACAGATGATCTGGTTCGGGTAGTCAAGGTCAAAACGCGAAACGGTAGTTTTCTACGACCAATTGCAAAAATTAGTCCGCTACCATTAGCTATAGATTAACTACCTGTTCTTAGTGTCGTCATGTGTCTGTCCTTTTGTGTACTACTGTTGGCTGAGGGTTGTGTTCTATTCACGTTACGCCATACTAACTGGTTGCCATTTCAGATGTCATTCACCTACGAACAGGATGATACACTATACATTCTGGAAGACATTTACTTTAGCCCACCAGGAAGCCCGGAGCGGAGGATGTTGCGTGACCCGGGATGTGATGTCTTTGGCAGACCCAGGCCGGAGTTGGCCCACGAATTGGCTCCAGGAGGTCGAGAAGAAGTTGGAGGAGCTACAGAAGAAGTTTCCAGAACCAGAGGAGAGCCATCCACGAGCGCAGCAGCTAAGAACTCAACTACGGCTACAAACTTACCGTTTGTAGGCCCGACTCCCTTTACGGATCCACACCCGGAGCAGACAGTGGTGGTTAATGGCAGTCGGATATCTCAGTTATCCTGACTTCTGCTGACCACAACCATAAACGAGTTCGAAATGAGGAGGAACAATAGCTTTCAAAAATTTCGAACGCGAGAAGGCGTAGATATATATCTGCCTCGATATGTCTTGCAGCGTATTAATGTTCGGGCAATACAGCAGCGGAGGAACCGCGAAAAATTCATTAATCTACCCGACAAATACCAAGTCAAATTAAAGGTCACTAAGGACGGAGAATTAATATTCCATCATTACCACAAGAGAGGTATACGCAAAATAAAAGAAGCTTTGGTTGAACAAACTGTTCAACGGGGGGGAGTATGTTGAACACAGCTGAAAAGAAATAAAAAATAATTAGAACAATATATAAAATATTTAATACTTCCCTAGACTAGAATTCCAAGATCCTGTGTCCAGTCAGCACTGGCCTCCTGTATCTTCAAAAAGTATCTGAAATGAGAAAAAAAGATATATATTAGTTTAATAGAATCAATTGGATTAACTATTAAACAGCACAATAAAAAATTTAAGTGCATACATGCATACTGCCAGGAAACAAATTTCTTGGCAGTACAACAACAACACTACATGAAAACATAAACATTGCTACTTTTCAGCGAAATTCATGTTACTGGCATAATAAACTATTGCGAAACATGCAATTATGTTTAAATATGCGAATAACATAAACTCGCAAAAGCTACACACACTATTATTAATGAAAAATCAACAATTGTAACCATTGTTGACACTTCATTAATCACTTTTTCATCACAAAATTTGCGCATAATTTGCATGATTCTTGCAAATTATGCATAGGAAAATCATTAATTAATATTTAAAGAATATTTTTATGCACTTACCTTGTGAATTAATCCCTTGGTGGCGAAGAAATACACAACACAAAGCACCGCACTTTTCACAACAAAATCCGCGAAACCAACTGTCACCGCGACGAAGTAAATAATCACTTTTATGAAGTTGGCCGCGCTCTACCTGTTGGCAATAATTAAAAAACGCGAAATTGCCCAGGTAAGGAAATATTTATAAAAAAAGGTAATTCTAATTCCCATAATGAGTGGGAAAGAGAACGGTGTGGAAACGAGACAGAAGAAAATTCGTGAGAGAATTTATGTTCCACACCGGAAATCAACATAGTATGATAGGGAGCGGCCATATTGATAAGTTTTAGAAAAATTGAAATATTTCAATAAATGAATTAGGAAAAATTATGGATAATTAAAAATAAATTAATTCACATAATTTGGAATATTTTAACATTACAGCATGGACTTATAATGTGCAAAAAATATATGAAATTTGCATTTTTTCATGTGGAACTTGTCCGAAAATGGCGGCTCGGACATTATAAAAAGGAGGTGCTCCCTAACTAAACTCTCATTATTTTGACAGCGATCGTACATGCAACTTCGCATAGATCCAGTGGTGTTTTCAGAAATCAAAAAGTGCAAAAATTGATAATTCTCAATACAATCTTATAGCATAAATCAACGTGCCAAGCAAGGTACAGCATTCACATGCTATCAAGATTGTAATATCAAATTAATAAGTTGGTGTGACTTGAATTTGGTGGAGAACGTTTTAGGATAAGTATTTGTTATATATATTCTTAAAACATTTGGTGGTGGACAATTTAATTTAGTTTTTTCACATAGCATTGACTTCATGCAAGCCACGCATAATTAATGCTTCATGTGAAAAAACAACGTAGATTAGTTAATATTAAGCTACATGTGAATTATAGTAAGTAAGGAACAGTGAAATTAATTATAATAAAAGTGAAATTGGTGAAAATCTGAGGTATAAAATTGAGCACGTGTCACGTTACGACACCTCAAGAATACATGCCTCCAGATAATTAATTAAATTAATTAAGTACATTTAAAGTGAAAAAATTACAACAGAATTCAGACTAACGTAAAATAAGTAATTTTTTGGTTAATAAAGCAACAGTAAACACAAGCTCACATATCTTGTCATTTTAACATACCGCTACACTAACCTACCTAAAATGCAGTAATATAGCTGTAGTGTTCAATTACCGCTACATTACAAAACAAACGGTGAAAGGCGAAAGGCGAAAGGCAAAAGGCGAAAGGCGAAAGGCGAAAGGCGAAAGGCGAAAGGCGAAAGGCGAAAGGCGAAAGGAGAAAGGCGAAAGGCGAAAGGCGAAAGGCGAAAGGCGAAAGGCGAAAGGTGAAAGGCGAAAGGCGAAAGGCGAAAAGCGAAAGGAGAGAGGCGAAAGGCGTAAGGCGAAAGGCGAAAGGCGAAAAGCGAAAGGCGAAAGGCGAAAGGCGAAAGGCGAAAGGCGAAAGGCAAAAGGCAAAAGGCGAAAGGCGAAAGGCGAAAGGCGAAAGGCGAAAGGCGAAAGGCGAAAGGCGAAAGGCGAAAGGTGAAAGGCGAAAGGCGAAAGGCGAAAAGCGAAAGGAGAGAGGCGAAAGGCGTAAGGCGAAAGGCGAAAGGCGAAAAGCGAAAGGCGAAAGGCGAAAGGCGAAAGGCGAAAGGCGAAAGGCGAAAGGCGAAATGCGAAAGGCGAAAGGCGAAAGGCGAAAGGTGAAAGGCGAAAGTTGAAAGGCGAAAGGTGAAAGGTGAAAGGCGAAGCGCGAAAGTCGAGAGGCGAAAGGCGAAACGCGAATGGCGAAAAGCGAAAGGCGAAAGGCGAAAGGCGAAAGGTAAAATGCGAAAGGCGAAAAGCGAAGGGCGAGAGGCAAAAGTCAAAATGCCTAAGGCAAAAGGAAAAACGATTTTCAAAACATGAAATAAACATAGAGAAATTTAAAATGCCTAAAGCAAAAGAAAAAGCGAAGGGCGAGAGGCAAAAGTCAAAATGCTTAAGGCAAAAGGAAAAACGATTTTCAAAACATGAAATAAAAATGGAGAAATTTAAAATGCCTAAAGCAAAAGAAAAAACCATATTCAAAAGATAAAAATACAAAAGTTGAAATTGAAAATGCGAAATGGAAAATTCGAAATTATATATTCGTATTTCAAAAGGCTAAAGGCGAAATGCGAATTGCGAACGGCGAAAGACGAAAGGCGAAGGGCGAAAGTCGAAAGGCGAAAGGCGAAACGCGAATGGCGAAAGGCGAAAGGCGAAAGGCGAAAGGTGAAAGGTGAAAGGCTAAGCGCGAAAGTCGAGAGGCGAAAGGCGAAACGCGAATGGCGAAAGGCGAAAGTCGAAAGGCGAAAGGCGAAAGGCGAAAGGCGAAAGGCCAAAGGCGAAAGGCAAAAGGCGAATGGCGAAAGGCGAAAGGCGAAAGGCGAAAGGCGAAAGGCGAAAGGCGAAAGGCGAAAGGCGAAAGGCGAAAGGCGAAAGGCGAAAGGCGAAAGGGGAAAGGCGAAAGGCGAAAGTCGAAATTCGAAAGGCGAAAGGCGAAAGGTGAAAGGCGAAAGGTGAAAGGCGAAAGGCGAAAGGTGAAAGGTGAAAGGCGAAGCGCGAAAGTCAAGAGGCGAAAGGCGAAACGCGAATGGCGAAAGGCGAAAGGCGAAAGGCGAAAGGCAAAAGGCAAAAGGCGAAAGGCGAAAGACGAAAGGCGAAAGGCGAAAGGCGAAAGGCGAAAGGCGAAAGGCGAAAGGCGAAAGTCGAAAGGCGAAAGGCGAAATGCGAAAGTCGAAAGGCGAAAGGCGAAAGGCGAAAGGCGGAAGGTGAAAGGTGAAAGGCGAAAGGTGAAAGGTGAAAGGCGAAAGGCGAAAGGCGAAAGGTGAAAGGCGAAAGGCGAAAGGCGAAAGGCGAAAGGCGAAAGGCGAAAGGCAAAATGCGAAAGGCGAAAGGCGGAAGGTGTAAGGCGAAAGGCGAAAGGCGAAAGGCGAAAAGCGAAAGGCGAAAGGCGAAAGGCGAAAGGCGAAAAGCGAAGGGCGAGAGGCAAAAGTCAAAATGCCTAAGGCAAAAGGAAAAACGATTTTCAAAACATGAAATAAACATAGAGAAATTTAAAATGCCTAAAGCAAAAGAAAAAACGAAGGGCGAGAGGCAAAAGTCAAAATGCTTAAGGCAAAAGGAAAAACGATTTTCAAAACATGAAATAAAAATGGAGAAATTTAAAATGCCTAAAGCAAAAGAAAAAACCATATTCAAAAGATAAAATACAAAAGTTGAAATTGAAAATGCGAAATGGAAAATTCGAAATTATATATTCGTATTTCAAAAGGCTAAAGGCGAAATGCGAATTGCGAAAGGCGAAAGACGAAAGGCGAAGGGCGAAAGTCGAAAGGCGAAAGGCGAAACGCGAATGGCGAAAGGCGAAAGGCGAAAGGCGAAAGGTGAAAGGTGAAAGGCGAAGCGCGAAAGTCGAGAGGCGAAAGGCGAAACGCGAATGGCGAAAGGCGAAAGGCGGAAGGCGAAAGGCGAAAGGCGAAAGGCGAAAGGCCAAAGGCGAAAGGCAAAAGGCGAAAGGCGAAAGGCGAAAGGCGAAAGGCGAAAGGCGAAAGGCGAAAGGCGAAAGGCGAAAGGCGAAAGGCGAAAGGCGAAAGGCGAAAGTCGAAAGGCGAAAGGCGAAAGGCGAAAGGCGAAAGGCGAAAGGCGAAAGGCGAAAGGCGAAAGGCGAAAGGCGAAAGGTGAAAGGCGAAAGGTGAAAGGCGAAAGGCGAAAGGTGAAAGGTGAAAGGCGAAGCGCGAAAGTCGAGAGGCGAAAGGCGAAACGCGAATGGCGAAAGGCGAAATGCGAAAGGCGAAAGGCGAATTGCGAAAGGCGAAACGCGAATGGCGCAAGGCGAAAGGCGAAAGGCGAAAGGCGAAAGGCGAAACGCGAAAGGCGAAAGGCGAAAGGCGAAAGGCGGAAGGCGAAAGGCGGAAGTCGAAAGGCGAAAGGTGAAAGGCGAAAGGTGAAAGGCGAAAAGTGAAAGGCGAAAGGTGAAAAGTGAAAGGCGAAGCGCGAAAGTCGAGAGGCGAAAGGCGAAACGCGAATGGCGAAAGGCGAAAGGCGAAAGGCGAAAGGCAAAAGGCGAAAGACGAAAGGCGAAAGGCAGAAGGCGAAAGGCGAAAGGCGAAAGGCGAAAGGCGAAGGGCGAAAGGCGAAAGGCGAAAGGCGAAAGGCGAAAGGCGAAAGGCGAAAGGCGAAAGGCGAAAGGCGAAAGGCGAAAGGCGAAAGCCGAAATGCGAAAGGCGAAAGGTGAAAGGCGAAAGGCGAAAGGCGAAAGGCGAAAGGCGAAAGGTGAAAGACGAAAGGTGAAAGCCGAAAGGCGAAAGGTGAAAGGTGAAAGGCGAAGCGCGAAAGTCGAGAGGCGAAAGGCGAAACGCGAGTGGCGAAAGGCGAAAGGCGAAAGGCGAAAGGCGAAAGGCGGAAGGTGTAAGGCGAAAGGCGAAAGGCGAAAGGCGAAAAGCGAAAGGCGAAAGGGGAAGGGCGAGAGGCAAAAGTCAAAATGCCTAAGGCAAAAGGAAAAACGATTTTCAAAACATGAAATAAAAATAGAGAAATTTAAAATGCCTAAAGCAAAAGAAAAAACGATATTCAAAAGATAAAATACAAAAGTTGAAATTGAAAATCCGAAATGGAAAATTCGAAATTATAAATTCGTATTTCGAAAGGCTAAAGGCGAAATGCGAATTGCGAAAGGCGAAAGACGAAAGGCGAAGGGCGAAAGTCGAAAGGCGAAAGGCGAATGGCGAAAGGCGAATGGCGAAAGTCGAAAGGCGAAAGGCGAAATGCGAAAGTCGAAAGGCGAAAGGTGAAAGGCGAAAGGTGAAAGGCGAAACGCGAGAGGCGAAAGGCGAAAGGCGAAAGGCGAAAGGCGAAAGGCGAAAGGCGAAAGGCGAAAGGCGAAAGGCGAAAGGCAAAAGGCGAAAGGCGAAAGGCGGAAGGCGAAAGGCGAAAGGCGAAAGGCGAAAGGCGAAATGCGAAAGTCGAAGGCGTAAGGCGAAAGACGAAAGTTGAAAGGTGAAAGGCGAACGGTGAAAGGCGAAACGCGAAAGGCGAAAGGCGAAAGGCGAAAGGCGAAAGGCGAAAGGCGAAAGGCAAAAGACGAAAGGCGAAAGGCGGAAGGCGAAAGGCGAAAGGCGAAAGGCGAAATGCGAAAGTCGAAGGCGTAAGGCGAAAGACGAAAGTTGAAAGGTGAAAGGCGAACGGTGTTGAACACAGCTGAAAAGAAATAAAAAATAATTAGAAGAATATATAAAATATTTAATACTTCCCTAGACTAGAATTCCAAGATCCTGTGTCCAGTCAGCACTGGCCTCCTGTATCTTCAAAAAGTATCTGAAATGAGAAAAAAAGATATATATTAGTTTAATAGAATCAATTGGATTAACTATTAAACAGCACAATAAAAAATTTAAGTGCATACATGCATACTGCCAAGAAACAAATTTCTTGGCAGTACAACAACAACACTACATGAAAACATAAACATTGCTACTTTTCAGCGAAATTCATGTTACTGGCATAATAAACTATTGCGAAACATGCAATTATGTTTAAATATGCGAATAACATAAACTCGCAAAAGCTACACACACTATTATTAATGAAAAATCAACAATTGTAACCATTGTTGACACTTCATTAATCACTTTTTCATCACAAAATTTGCGCATAATTTGCATGATTCTTGCAAATTATGCATAGGAAAATCATTAATTAATATTTAAAGAATATTTTTATGCACTTACCTTGTGAATTAATCCCTTGGTGGCGAAGAAATACACAACACAAAGCACCGCACTTTTCACAACAAAATCCGCGAAACCAACTGTCACCGCGACGAAGTAAATAATCACTTTTATGAAGTTGGCCGCGCTCTACCTGTTGGCAATAATTAAAAAACGCGAAATTGCCCAGGTAAGGAAATATTTATAAAAAAAGGTAATTCTAATTCCCATAATGAGTGGGAAAGAGAACGGTGTGGAAACGAGACAGAAGAAAATTCGTGAGAGAATTTATGTTCCACACCGGAAATCAACATAGTATGATAGGGAGCGGCCATATTGATAAGTTTTAGAAAAATTGAAATATTTCAATAAATGAATTAGGAAAAATTATGGATAATTAAAAATAAATTAATTCACATAATTTGGAATATTTTAACATTACAGCATGGACTTATAATGTGCAAAAAATATATGAAATTTGCATTTTTTCATGTGGAACTTGTCCGAAAATGGCGGCTCGGACATTATAAAAAGGAGGTGCTCCCTAACTAAACTCTCATTATTTTGACAGCGATCGTACATGCAACTTCGCATAGATCCAGTGGTGTTTTCAGAAATCAAAAAGTGCAAAAATTGATAATTCTCAATACAATCTTATAGCATAAATCAACGTGCCAAGCAAGGTACAGCATTCACATGCTATCAAGATTGTAATATCAAATTAATAAGTTGGTGTGACTTGAATTTGGTGGAGAACGTTTTAGGATAAGTATTTGTTATATATATTCTTAAAACATTTGGTGGTGGACAATTTAATTTAGTTTTTTCACATAGCATTGACTTCATGCAAGCCACGCATAATTAATGCTTCATGTGAAAAAACAACGTAGATTAGTTAATATTAAGCTACATGTGAATTATAGTAAGTAAGGAACAGTGAAATTAATTATAATAAAAGTGAAATTGGTGAAAATCTGAGGTATAAAATTGAGCACGTGTCACGTTACGACACCTCAAGAATACATGCCTCCAGATAATTAATTAAATTAATTAAGTACATTTAAAGTGAAAAAATTACAACAGAATTCAGACTAACGTAAAATAAGTAATTTTTTGGTTAATAAAGCAACAGTAAACACAAGCTCACATATCTTGTCATTTTAACATACCGCTACACTAACCTACCTAAAATGCAGTAATATAGCTGTAGTGTTCAATTACCGCTACATTACAAAACAAACGGTGAAAGGCGAAAGGCGAAAGGCAAAAGGCGAAAGGCGAAAGGCGAAAGGCGAAAGGCGAAAGGCGAAAGGCGAAAGGAGAAAGGCGAAAGGCGAAAGGCGAAAGGCGAAAGGCGAAAGGCGAAAGGTGAAAGGCGAAAGGCGAAAGGCGAAAAGCGAAAGGAGAGAGGCGAAAGGCGTAAGGCGAAAGGCGAAAGGCGAAAAGCGAAAGGCGAAAGGCGAAAGGCGAAAGGCGAAAGGCGAAAGGCAAAAGGCAAAAGGCGAAAGGCGAAAGGCGAAAGGCGAAAGGCGAAAGGCGAAAGGCGAAAGGCGAAAGGCGAAAGGTGAAAGGCGAAAGGCGAAAGGCGAAAAGCGAAAGGAGAGAGGCGAAAGGCGTAAGGCGAAAGGCGAAAGGCGAAAAGCGAAAGGCGAAAGGCGAAAGGCGAAAGGCGAAAGGCGAAAGGCGAAAGGCGAAATGCGAAAGGCGAAAGGCGAAAGGCGAAAGGTGAAAGGCGAAAGTTGAAAGGCGAAAGGTGAAAGGTGAAAGGCGAAGCGCGAAAGTCGAGAGGCGAAAGGCGAAACGCGAATGGCGAAAAGCGAAAGGCGAAAGGCGAAAGGCGAAAGGTAAAATGCGAAAGGCGAAAAGCGAAGGGCGAGAGGCAAAAGTCAAAATGCCTAAGGCAAAAGGAAAAACGATTTTCAAAACATGAAATAAACATAGAGAAATTTAAAATGCCTAAAGCAAAAGAAAAAGCGAAGGGCGAGAGGCAAAAGTCAAAATGCTTAAGGCAAAAGGAAAAACGATTTTCAAAACATGAAATAAAAATGGAGAAATTTAAAATGCCTAAAGCAAAAGAAAAAACCATATTCAAAAGATAAAAATACAAAAGTTGAAATTGAAAATGCGAAATGGAAAATTCGAAATTATATATTCGTATTTCAAAAGGCTAAAGGCGAAATGCGAATTGCGAACGGCGAAAGACGAAAGGCGAAGGGCGAAAGTCGAAAGGCGAAAGGCGAAACGCGAATGGCGAAAGGCGAAAGGCGAAAGGCGAAAGGTGAAAGGTGAAAGGCTAAGCGCGAAAGTCGAGAGGCGAAAGGCGAAACGCGAATGGCGAAAGGCGAAAGTCGAAAGGCGAAAGGCGAAAGGCGAAAGGCGAAAGGCCAAAGGCGAAAGGCAAAAGGCGAATGGCGAAAGGCGAAAGGCGAAAGGCGAAAGGCGAAAGGCGAAAGGCGAAAGGCGAAAGGCGAAAGGCGAAAGGCGAAAGGCGAAAGGCGAAAGGCGAAAGGGGAAAGGCGAAAGGCGAAAGTCGAAATTCGAAAGGCGAAAGGCGAAAGGTGAAAGGCGAAAGGTGAAAGGCGAAAGGCGAAAGGTGAAAGGTGAAAGGCGAAGCGCGAAAGTCAAGAGGCGAAAGGCGAAACGCGAATGGCGAAAGGCGAAAGGCGAAAGGCGAAAGGCAAAAGGCAAAAGGCGAAAGGCGAAAGACGAAAGGCGAAAGGCGAAAGGCGAAAGGCGAAAGGCGAAAGGCGAAAGGCGAAAGTCGAAAGGCGAAAGGCGAAATGCGAAAGTCGAAAGGCGAAAGGCGAAAGGCGAAAGGCGGAAGGTGAAAGGTGAAAGGCGAAAGGTGAAAGGTGAAAGGCGAAAGGCGAAAGGCGAAAGGTGAAAGGCGAAAGGCGAAAGGCGAAAGGCGAAAGGCGAAAGGCGAAAGGCAAAATGCGAAAGGCGAAAGGCGGAAGGTGTAAGGCGAAAGGCGAAAGGCGAAAGGCGAAAAGCGAAAGGCGAAAGGCGAAAGGCGAAAGGCGAAAAGCGAAGGGCGAGAGGCAAAAGTCAAAATGCCTAAGGCAAAAGGAAAAACGATTTTCAAAACATGAAATAAACATAGAGAAATTTAAAATGCCTAAAGCAAAAGAAAAAACGAAGGGCGAGAGGCAAAAGTCAAAATGCTTAAGGCAAAAGGAAAAACGATTTTCAAAACATGAAATAAAAATGGAGAAATTTAAAATGCCTAAAGCAAAAGAAAAAACCATATTCAAAAGATAAAATACAAAAGTTGAAATTGAAAATGCGAAATGGAAAATTCGAAATTATATATTCGTATTTCAAAAGGCTAAAGGCGAAATGCGAATTGCGAAAGGCGAAAGACGAAAGGCGAAGGGCGAAAGTCGAAAGGCGAAAGGCGAAACGCGAATGGCGAAAGGCGAAAGGCGAAAGGCGAAAGGTGAAAGGTGAAAGGCGAAGCGCGAAAGTCGAGAGGCGAAAGGCGAAACGCGAATGGCGAAAGGCGAAAGGCGGAAGGCGAAAGGCGAAAGGCGAAAGGCGAAAGGCCAAAGGCGAAAGGCAAAAGGCGAAAGGCGAAAGGCGAAAGGCGAAAGGCGAAAGGCGAAAGGCGAAAGGCGAAAGGCGAAAGGCGAAAGGCGAAAGGCGAAAGTCGAAAGGCGAAAGGCGAAAGGCGAAAGGCGAAAGGCGAAAGGCGAAAGGCGAAAGGCGAAAGGCGAAAGGCGAAAGGTGAAAGGCGAAAGGTGAAAGGCGAAAGGCGAAAGGTGAAAGGTGAAAGGCGAAGCGCGAAAGTCGAGAGGCGAAAGGCGAAACGCGAATGGCGAAAGGCGAAATGCGAAAGGCGAAAGGCGAATTGCGAAAGGCGAAACGCGAATGGCGCAAGGCGAAAGGCGAAAGGCGAAAGGCGAAAGGCGAAACGCGAAAGGCGAAAGGCGAAAGGCGAAAGGCGGAAGGCGAAAGGCGGAAGTCGAAAGGCGAAAGGTGAAAGGCGAAAGGTGAAAGGCGAAAAGTGAAAGGCGAAAGGTGAAAAGTGAAAGGCGAAGCGCGAAAGTCGAGAGGCGAAAGGCGAAACGCGAATGGCGAAAGGCGAAAGGCGAAAGGCGAAAGGCAAAAGGCGAAAGACGAAAGGCGAAAGGCAGAAGGCGAAAGGCGAAAGGCGAAAGGCGAAAGGCGAAGGGCGAAAGGCGAAAGGCGAAAGGCGAAAGGCGAAAGGCGAAAGGCGAAAGGCGAAAGGCGAAAGGCGAAAGGCGAAAGGCGAAAGCCGAAATGCGAAAGGCGAAAGGTGAAAGGCGAAAGGCGAAAGGCGAAAGGCGAAAGGCGAAAGGTGAAAGACGAAAGGTGAAAGCCGAAAGGCGAAAGGTGAAAGGTGAAAGGCGAAGCGCGAAAGTCGAGAGGCGAAAGGCGAAACGCGAGTGGCGAAAGGCGAAAGGCGAAAGGCGAAAGGCGAAAGGCGGAAGGTGTAAGGCGAAAGGCGAAAGGCGAAAGGCGAAAAGCGAAAGGCGAAAGGGGAAGGGCGAGAGGCAAAAGTCAAAATGCCTAAGGCAAAAGGAAAAACGATTTTCAAAACATGAAATAAAAATAGAGAAATTTAAAATGCCTAAAGCAAAAGAAAAAACGATATTCAAAAGATAAAATACAAAAGTTGAAATTGAAAATCCGAAATGGAAAATTCGAAATTATAAATTCGTATTTCGAAAGGCTAAAGGCGAAATGCGAATTGCGAAAGGCGAAAGACGAAAGGCGAAGGGCGAAAGTCGAAAGGCGAAAGGCGAATGGCGAAAGGCGAATGGCGAAAGTCGAAAGGCGAAAGGCGAAATGCGAAAGTCGAAAGGCGAAAGGTGAAAGGCGAAAGGTGAAAGGCGAAACGCGAGAGGCGAAAGGCGAAAGGCGAAAGGCGAAAGGCGAAAGGCGAAAGGCGAAAGGCGAAAGGCGAAAGGCGAAAGGCAAAAGGCGAAAGGCGAAAGGCGGAAGGCGAAAGGCGAAAGGCGAAAGGCGAAAGGCGAAATGCGAAAGTCGAAGGCGTAAGGCGAAAGACGAAAGTTGAAAGGTGAAAGGCGAACGGTGAAAGGCGAAACGCGAAAGGCGAAAGGCGAAAGGCGAAAGGCGAAAGGCGAAAGGCGAAAGGCAAAAGACGAAAGGCGAAAGGCGGAAGGCGAAAGGCGAAAGGCGAAAGGCGAAATGCGAAAGTCGAAGGCGTAAGGCGAAAGACGAAAGTTGAAAGGTGAAAGGCGAACGGTGTTGAACACAGCTGAAAAGAAATAAAAAATAATTAGAAGAATATATAAAATATTTAATACTTCCCTAGACTAGAATTCCAAGATCCTGTGTCCAGTCAGCACTGGCCTCCTGTATCTTCAAAAAGTATCTGAAATGAGAAAAAAAGATATATATTAGTTTAATAGAATCAATTGGATTAACTATTAAACAGCACAATAAAAAATTTAAGTGCATACATGCATACTGCCAAGAAACAAATTTCTTGGCAGTACAACAACAACACTACATGAAAACATAAACATTGCTACTTTTCAGCGAAATTCATGTTACTGGCATAATAAACTATTGCGAAACATGCAATTATGTTTAAATATGCGAATAACATAAACTCGCAAAAGCTACACACACTATTATTAATGAAAAATCAACAATTGTAACCATTGTTGACACTTCATTAATCACTTTTTCATCACAAAATTTGCGCATAATTTGCATGATTCTTGCAAATTATGCACAGGAAAATCATTAATTAATATTTAAAGAATATTTTTATGCACTTACCTTGTGAATTAATCCCTTGGTGGCGAAGAAATACACAACACAAAGCACCGCACTTTTCACAACAAAATCCGCGAAACCAACTGTCACCGCGACGAAGTAAATAATCACTTTTATGAAGTTGGCCGCGCTCTACCTGTTGGCAATAATTAAAAAACGCGAAATTGCCCAGGTAAGGAAATATTTATAAAAAAAGGTAATTCTAATTCCCATAATGAGTGGGAAAGAGAACGGTGTGGAAACGAGACAGAAGAAAATTCGTGAGAGAATTTATGTTCCACACCGGAAATCAACATAGTATGATAGGGAGCGGCCATATTGATAAGTTTTAGAAAAATTGAAATATTTCAATAAATGAATTAGGAAAAATTATGGATAATTAAAAATAAATTAATTCACATAATTTGGAATATTTTAACATTACAGCATGGACTTATAATGTGCAAAAAATATATGAAATTTGCATTTTTTCATGTGGAACTTGTCCGAAAATGGCGGCTCGGACATTATAAAAAGGAGGTGCTCCCTAACTAAACTCTCATTATTTTGACAGCGATCGTACATGCAACTTCGCATAGGTCCAGTGGTGTTTTCAGAAATCAAAAAGTGCAAAAATTAATAATTCTCAATACAATCTTATAGCATAAATCAACGTGCCAAGCAAGGTACAGCATTCACACGCTATCAAGATTGTAATATCAAATTAATAAGTTGGTGTGACTTGAATTTGGTGGTGAACGTTTTAGGATAAGTATTTGTTATATATATTCTTAAAACATTTGGTGGTGGACAATTTAATTTAGTTTTTTCACATAGCATTGACTTCATGCAAGCCACGCATAATTAATGCTTCATGTGAAAAAACAACGTAGATTAGTTAATATTAAGCTACATGTGAATTATAGTAAGTAAGGAATAGTGAAATTAATTATAATAAAAGTGAAATTGGTGAAAATCTGAGGTATAAAATTGAGCACGTGTCACGTTACGACACCTCAAGAATACATGCCTCCAGATAATTAATTAAATTAATTAAGTACATTTAAAGTGAAAAAATTACAACAGAATTCAGACTAACGTAAAATAAGTAATTTTTGGGTTAATAAAGCAACAGTAAACACAAGCTCACATATCTTGTCATTTTAACATACCGCTACACTAACCTACCTAAAATGCAGTAATATAGCTGTAGTGTTCAATTACCGCTACATTACAAAACATTTTTTGGTGGTTCCATCCAGGAATGTGTGCCTGTTTACTGTTGCGATTGACAATAATTCATTTACGATTAAATTAGTCAAGCAAGTCTTACTGTTATTGTGCTGAAACGTGGCAGTTTTTAAGAAGTTTTCAAAATAATAACTGTGCTTAGACGTGGCAGTTCTTATTAAAAAATACAACAATTAATTTATAAACGTGCTTAGACGTAAAACTTCAGGGTGCCCAGACGAGGCAGCTCGAATATTTTCGAAATTTCTGTTATAATTACTGAACTTACATGTCAGTAAATCGTGTTACATAGTTAATTGCTGAACTTACATGTCAGTAACTCTTAATAAATAGCTGAATAATTAAATTAACTAAAATTAGTAACGAAAATTTAGATAAATATTTTTTCACGTCAATTTGTCATACACGGTATCAATTTACGTTCTTCGACTAAATTTACATTTATCCCACGTGGCATTAAATTGTTTTTTTTTTCAATTATCTTCATCATTTAACCCACACGGTTAATTAACTAATCGTAAAATATCAATCAACATGGATTCAGTAGATAAACTAATCCTTACGGAAAGCATATTGCGTGCAAGAATTGAAAAGTTAATCGAAAATGGAAAGAAAACGAACCTTGTTAAACGAACACAAGGCTTTTATGAAACTAAAATTACAGATTTGAAGAAACTATGGGAAATATATAGCGATACAGATATGGCAATAAATCAGGCTTTATTAGAAAGTTCTGATGAAAAGCAACATGAGTATTTAGCCCAAGATAATCATAGCTCAACAGAGTTAAAATATTCCGAATATATGGGAGAATTAGTAGAAGGATTGCGGAAATTCGTCCCAACTTCTGAAGCATCAAGCTCGGGACAAGTACCTATTCATTCGACAACTGTTGTTCAACAGGAATCATTCCTTCCGCGCATTCAGTTGCCCAAGTATAACGGCAACTACGATTTATGGCGATCATTTCATGATCTATTCATTTCTCTTGTTCATGACATTACAAAGCTAACACCAGTTCAAAAGCTGCATCATCTGAAATCCTGTTTAGTGGGTGATGCTGAGAAATTGTTGCGGCACACCCCAGTAACAAATGAAGATTACATGCCAGCATGGAACAAGTTAAAGGCTAGATATGAGAACAAGAGAATTTTAGTTAATCATCAATTAAAGGTTTTGGTAAACCAAGCCAAACTAAATGCAGAGTCTGCTAAAGGACTCAAGTCAATAATTGATACAACAGACGAATGTATCCAACAATTACAAAGTTTAGAAGTTGATACGACATCATGGGATGTACTTCTAATACATCTGTTAGTACAAAAATTACCTTTCATTACCCTCAAAATGTGGGAAGAAGAGCAGGGAGGCACACAAGAACTCCCAACATTTAAGTCATTTAAGCAGTTCTTAAATACACGTTTAAGAATTTTAGAATCGTTAGCAGATAGTCTAGTTAAGTCCACACCACATCACAAACCAAACACCACACCAGATGTGACAAAGTCATATCACGTTACAAATGAATTTAAATGCGCAGCATGCAATGCCAGGCATTACCTCCAAAAGTGTCCGAAGTATCTAGCGATGGACATACCATCCAAATATCAGATATTGAAGGCATCAGGTCGGTGCTCAAATTGCTTAGGAATTCACCACTTAAATAATTGCACTAGCAAATTTAGATGTCTGAAATGCAATAAGAGACATCATAGCACCCTTCATGAAGAACACAATAAGGAAAAACCCAAGTCCTCAGCTGTTCATAATGAGCATAAGTCAGCACATGACAAGGTTAGATTGAGCTCAAGTCAAGCTACTCAATCTAGCTCCTCACAGGAAAGCTTTTCCCGGTTACAAGCAGTCAACAATACTGATGGCTTAAACACTAGTCATAACTTCGTAACCCGAGAAAGTCACAATGCTCTACTAGCAACTGCATTAGTAGTAGCACAGACAAAAAGCGGAAAACCTTATATTCTACGATGTCTGATAGATAGTGGCTCGCAATCATCTTTCATCACTGAGGAAGCTTGCAGGAAATTAGGAGCAGTACAAAGCCCAATTGCAGTCTCCATCACAGGCTTAAACACTAGCCATACAGCCATCTCAAGGCACCAAACAATACTCTCTCTTCGGCCTCGAACAACGAGTTCTACAGCAGTATTAGAAGAAAACTTTCTAATACTTAAGAACATTACAGATCCTCTGCCTTCTAGAATAGTGTCTAAAAAGGAATGCGCGAAGCTAAAGAAACTGCAACTCGCAGATCCCACATTCTGGAAACCGGGAAGGATAGATGCATTATTAGGAGCAAGAGTTTATGCTCAAATATTGCGAACCGGTATTCGGCAAGGAACAAATACAACTCCTACAGCAGTCAACACAATATTTGGTTGGATTTTGCTAGGGTCTAGCATAGATGATGCAGAGCACAAAACGTCATCATTTACAATCACAACTGATGATGTGGCTCTTCAACTCAAGAAGTTCTGGGAAACAGAAGAATTTCCCACAAACCCCATTCTTAAAAAAGAAGACAAAGAATGTCTACAGAGTTATCAACTCAATCACCATCGTCTGCAGAATGGAACTTATCAAGTTAAGTTACCTGTTGTAAACGACGAGAACCCTACTCTGGGGCAATCGAGAATACAAGCAATCAAACGCTTTCAAGGAATTCAACGACAATTAGCCAGAAATCCAGACTTGAAAGTTGAATATGAGAGATGTTTGGACGAATATCTCTTGTTGGGTCATATGGAGGAAATACCTCCGCCCAATATCAATCAGCCCCATTATTATATACCTCATCATGCCGTTGTGAAGGAAAGCACGACAACAAAGGTGAGAGTAGTATTCGATGCCTCAGCTAAGACGTCGAATGGCAAATCCCTTAATGAGTATCTACTAAAGGGCCCAGTTCTGCAACCTAAGCTGTTCGCCACGTTGCTCAACTGGCGCAAATATAAAATCGCTATGAACGCAGACATTGAAAAGATGTATCGCATGATCACCATGCATCCCGATCACCGAACATTTCAGCGAATCATTTGGAGACATCCTAAAACTAAGGAGATTCAGGATTTTCAGCTGAACACGGTGACATTTGGAACGGCGTCAGCGCCATACTTAGCTATTCAAACGCTACAACAGTTAGCAAATGATGAACAGCAAAGATGGCCTTTAGCTTCTACGGTTACATCCACAGATTTTTATGTGGATGATCTCCTGACTGGAGCTGACAATCTTAATGACGCCAAATGCTTATTAAATCAGCTAATAGGTATGATGAAATCTGGAGGATTCAATCTCAGGAAATGGGCAAGCAACAGTTCAGAGTTGTTAAGCCATCTTCCTGCAGAGCAACGTGAATTCACAGAAACACTAACAATCACAGACCAGGAATCTGTAAAAACACTAGAAATTCGCTGGCATCCTAAACTGGATAGTTTTTCCATTATAACCAAACCATGGACAGTTCATGCCAAGGTAACTAAACGAACCATTCTGTCTGACATCGCATCACTGTACGATCCTTTAGGCTAGCTGGCACCAGTGGTAATCACAGCCAAGGTGCTCATGCAAGCACTATGGATCACAGGATGTGCATGGGACAACAAGGTATCGGAGATAATAGAACAACAATGGAATAAGTTTAAACGTAACTTAAAATGCATAGAAAACATACAAAACCCTAGATGGATCAACTATTCATCTGAGGCAAGCATCCAATTACATGGATTTTGTGATGCGTCTACAAAGGCTTTTGCAGCTGCCGTTTATTTACGGGTAGACGATCAGAACGGCTTAATTCATACCAATTTGCTTACTGCAAAGACTAGGGTAGCTCCAATTAAGCCAACGACAATTCCTAGATTAGAGCTTAATGGAGCTCTATTACTTGCACGACTGCTTCAGGCTACACTTGAAGATATGCGCCTACATCATGTGCCAATCTTCGCCTGGACAGACTCAACAATTGTCTTGCAATGGATCAAGGAACATCCAGCACGATGGAAAATCTACGTAGCAAACCGCGTTGTCGAAATACAAGACGTTGTACGCTTCGAACAGTGGCGTCACATATCCACAAAACACAATCCGGCAGATTTAGCCTCCAGAGGTATTCCTGCAGCAGATTTAACCAGTAATCATTTATGGTGGCATGGACCATCATGGTTAGCTGAAGAACAGGACAACTGGCCGAAATTTAAGGACATTTCGGAACAAACAAATTTAGAAGCTAAAGAACTGCCTACAGTAAGTTTTTTAGCGAAATTAGACAACAATCTTCTTTTACGATATTCGTCGTATACTCGCCTTGTGCGAATTGTAGCAAACATTCAACGTTTCATACACAATTGTCGGCATCCACAATCGAAAATCGTTCAAGCTTTCACTGTTCAGGAATGGAATAATGCTGAAGTAACAATATTAAAACTCGTACAACAAACTGCGTTCGCAGAAGAGTATAAGAATATGTTGGACAAGAAACCATTGTCACAACATAGCAAATTAATCAAGCTCAATCCATTTCTGGACAACAACGGTTTAATACGATTAGGTGGTAGACTTCAAAATGCAACATTGCCATATAATAGGAAGCACCCAATCATCTTACCACGTGATCATCACGTTACACTAATACTAATTGACAAACTGCATGTGGATACTCTGCATGGCGGTCCATCACTAGTTCTCAGCACTAGTCGAGATAGATTTTGGATCTTGGATGCTCGACGCCGAATTACTAGTCGAATACATAAGTGCATTATCTGTTTTAAACATCGCACTACAACAAGAACCCAATTAATGGGAAATCTACCAACGTCTCGAGTGAATATAACGAGACCGTTCCTTAACGTAGGAATTGATTATGCAGGACCTGTAATAATAAAAGCATCAAACCTACGAAATGCAAAATTGTTGAAAGCATACTTTTGCATCTTCATTTGTATGGCCACAAAGGCGGTACATCTGGAGTTGGTATCAGATCTCACATCTGAAGCATTCCTCGCTGCATTAAAACGATTTGTAGCACGAAGAGGATTGTGTAGTGACATATACTCAGATTGTGGCACCAACTTCATTGGAGGAAAAGCGATTTTAGATAAGGATTTGCAAGCAGCAATTAAAGGTGCAACTCCAGTAGCAGCACAATATCTTGCCTCCAAGCAAATCAATTGGCATTTCAATCCTCCAGCCTCTCCACACTTTGGATGGATATGGGAAGCTGGAGTAAAGGCAATAAAGTACCATTTACGCCGAACATTACAACACTCCAGATGCACATTCGAAGAATACTCTACAGTCCTGGCTCAGGTCGAGGCATGTCTAAATTCTAGACCGCTATGCTACGTGAGAAATGATCCAGAGGATTTACTTATCCTCACACCCGGACATTTTTTAATAGGCCAAGCACTTAATGCCATTCCAGAGCCAGACTATACACATGAAGCAATACTACCTTCCAAACGGTGGAAGTACATACAACTATTATATAAACAATTTTGGGATAAATGGTCAAGGGATTACTTGAACCAATTGCAAAATCGACCCAAATGGTATACAAGACAACCAAATATTCAAGTAGGGGACGTGGTACTTGTAAAACACGATCAGATGCCACCCACAAGTTGGTTAATGGGCATAATCGAACAAGTGCATCCAGGGACAGATGATCTGGTTCGGGTAGTCAAGGTCAAAACGCGAAACGGTAGTTTTCTACGACCAATTGCAAAAATTAGTCCGCTACCATTAGCTATAGATTAACTACCTGTTCTTAGTGTCGTCATGTGTCTGTCCTTTTGTGTACTACTGTTGGCTGAGGGTTGTGTTCTATTCACGTTACGCCATACTAACTGGTTGCCATTTCAGATGTCATTCACCTACGAACAGGATGATACACTATACATTCTGGAAGACATTTACTTTAGCCCACCAGGAAGCCCGGAGCGGAGGATGTTGCGTGACCCGGGATGTGATGTCTTTGGCAGACCCAGGCCGGAGTTGGCCCACGAATTGGCTCCAGGAGGTCGAGAAGAAGTTGGAGGAGCTACAGAAGAAGTTTCCAGAACCAGAGGAGAGCCATCCACGAGCGCAGCAGCTAAGAACTCAACTACGGCTACAAACTTACCGTTTGTAGGCCCGACTCCCTTTACGGATCCACACCCGGAGCAGACAGTGGTGGTTAATGGCAGTCGGATATCTCAGTTATCCTGACTTCTGCTGACCACAACCATAAACGAGTTCGAAATGAGGAGGAACAATAGCTTTCAAAAATTTCGAACGCGAGAAGGCGTAGATATATATCTGCCTCGATATGTCTTGCAGCGTATTAATGTTCGGGCAATACAGCAGCGGAGGAACCGCGAAAAATTCATTAATCTACCCGACAAATACCAAGTCAAATTAAAGGTCACTAAGGACGGAGAATTAATATTCCATCATTACCACAAGAGAGGTATACGCAAAATAAAAGAAGCTTTGGTTGAACAAACTGTTCAACGGGGGGGAGTATGTTGAACACAGCTGAAAAGAAATAAAAAATAATTAGAACAATATATAAAATATTTAATACTTCCCTAGACTAGAATTCCAAGATCCTGTGTCCAGTCAGCACTGGCCTCCTGTATCTTCAAAAAGTATCTGAAATGAGAAAAAAAGATATATATTAGTTTAATAGAATCAATTGAATTAACTATTAAACAGCACAATAAAAAATTTAAGTGCATACATGCATACTGCCAGGAAACAAATTTCTTGGCAGTACAACAACAACACTACATGAAAACATAAACATTGCTACTTTTCAGCGAAATTCATGTTACTGGCATAATAAACTATTGCGAAACATGCAATTATGTTTAAATATGCGAATAACATAAACTCGCAAAAGCTACACACACTATTATTAATGAAAAATCAACAATTGTAACCATTGTTGACACTTCATTAATCACTTTTTCATCACAAAATTTGCGCATAATTTGCATGATTCTTGCAAATTATGCATAGGAAAATCATTAATTAATATTTAAAGAATATTTTTATGCACTTACCTTGTGAATTAATCCCTTGGTGGCGAAGAAATACACAACACAAAGCACCGCACTTTTCACAACAAAATCCGCGAAACCAACTGTCACCGCGTCGAAGTAAATAATCACTTTTATGAAGTTGGCCGCGCTCTACCTGTTGGCAATAATTAAAAAACGCGAAATTGCCCAGGTAAGGAAATATTTATAAAAAAAGGTAATTCTAATTCCCATAATGAGTGGGAAAGAGAACGGTGTGGAAACGAGACAGAAGAAAATTCGTGAGAGAATTTATGTTCCACACCGGAAATCAACATAGTATGATAGGGAGCGGCCATATTGATAAGTTTTAGAAAAATTGAAATATTTCAATAAATGAATTAGGAAAAATTATGGATAATTAAAAATAAATTAATTCACATAATTTGGAATATTTTAACATTACAGCATGGACTTATAATGTGCAAAAAATATATGAAATTTGCATTTTTTCATGTGGAACTTGTCCGAAAATGGCGGCTCGGACATTATAAAAAGGAGGTGCTCCCTAACTAAACTCTCATTATTTTGACAGCGATCGTACATGCAACTTCGCATAGATCCAGTGGTGTTTTCAGAAATCAAAAAGTGCAAAAATTAATAATTCTCAATACAATCTTATAGCATAAATCAACGTGCCAAGCAAGGTACAGCATTCACATGCTATCAAGATTGTAATATCAAATTAATAAGTTGGTGTGACTTGAATTTGGTGGTGAACGTTTTAGGATAAGTATTTGTTATATATATTCTTAAAACATTTGGTGGTGGACAATTTAATTTAGTTTTTTCACATAGCATTGACTTCATGCAAGCCACGCATAATTAATGCTTCATGTGAAAAAACAACGTAGATTAGTTAATATTAAGCTACATGTGAATTATAGTAAGTAAGGAACAGTGAAATTAATTATAATAAAAGTGAAATTGGTGAAAATCTGAGGTATAAAATTGAGCACGTGTCACGTTACGACACCTCAAGAATACATGCCTCCAGATAATTAATTAAATTAATTAAGTACATTTAAAGTGAAAAAATTACAACAGAATTCAGACTAACGTAAAATAAGTAATTTTTTGGTTAATAAAGCAACAGTAAACACAAGCTCACATATCTTGTCATTTTAACATACCGCTACACTAACCTACCTAAAATGCAGTAATATAGCTGTAGTGTTCAATTACCGCTACATTACAAAACAAACGGTGAAAGGCGAAAGGCGAAAGGCGAAAGGCGAAAGGCAAAAGGCGAAAGGCGAAAGGCGAAAGGCGAAAGGCGAAAGGCGAAAGGCGAAAGGAGAACGGCGAAAGGCGAAAGGCGAAAGGCGAAAGGCGAAAGGCGAAAGGTGAAAGGCGAAAGGCGAAAGGCGAAAAGCGAAAGGAGAGAGGCGAAAGGCGTAAGGCGAAAGGCGAAAGGCGAAAAGCGAAAGGTGAAAGGCGAAAGGCGAAAGGCGAAAGGCGAAAGGCAAAAGGCGAAAGGCGAAAGGCGAAAGGCGAAAGGCGAAAGGCGAAAGGCGAAAGGCGAAAGGCGAAAGGCGAAAGGCGAAAGGCGAAAGGTGAAAGGCGAAAGGCGAAAGGCGAAAAGCGAAAGGAGAGAGGCGAAAGGCGTAAGGCGAAAGGCGAAAGGCGAAAAGCGAAAGGCGAAAGGCGAAAGGCGAAATGCGAAAGGCGAAAGGCGAAAGGCGAAAGGTGAAAGGCGAAAGTTGAAAGGCGAAAGGCGAAAAGTGAAAGGTGAAAGGCGAAGCGCGAAAGTCGAGAGGCGAAAGGCGAAACGCGAATGGCGAAAAGCGAAAGGCGAAAGGCGAAAGGCGAAAGGTAAAATGCGAAAGGCGAAAAGCGAAGGGCGAGAGGCAAAAGTCAAAATGCCTAAGGCAAAAGGAAAAACGATTTTCAAAACATGAAATAAACATAGAGAAATTTAAAATGCCTAAAGCAAAAGAAAAAACGAAGGGCGAGAGGCAAAAGTCAAAATGCTTAAGGCAAAAGGAAAAACAATTTTCAAAACATGAAATAAAAATGGAGAAATTTAAAATGCCTAAAGCAAAAGAAAAAACCATATTCAAAAGATAAAAATACAAAAGTTGAAATTGAAAATGCGAAATGGAAAATTCGAAATTATATATTCGTATTTCAAAAGGCTAAAGGCGAAATGCGAATTGCGAAAGGCGAAGGGCGAAAGTCGAAAGGCGAAAGGCGAAACGCGAATGGCGAAAGGCGAAAGGCGAAAGGCGAAAGGTGAAAGGTGAAAGGCTAAGCGCGAAAGTCGAGAGGCGAAAGGCGAAACGCGAATGGCGAAAGGCGAAAGTCGAAAGGTGAAAGGCGAAAGGCCAAAGGCGAAAGGCAAAAGGCGAATGGCGAAAGGCGAAAGGCGAAAGGCGAAAGGCGAAAGGCGAAAGGCGAAAGGCGAAAGGCGAAAGGCGAAAGGCGAAAGGCGAAAGGCGAAAGGCGAAAGGCGAAAGGCGAAAGGCGAAAGGGGAAAGGCGAAAGGCGAAAGTCGAAATTCGAAAGGCGAAAGGCGAAAGGTGAAAGGCGAAAGGTGAAAGGCGAAAGGCGAAAGGCGAAAGGTGAAAGGTGAAAGGCGAAGCGCGAAAGTCAAGAGGCGAAAGGCGAAACGCGAATGGCGAAAGGCGAAAGGCGAAAGGCGAAAGGCAAAAGGCAAAAGGCGAAAGGCGAAAGGCGAAAGGCGAAAGGCGAAAGGCGAAAGGCGAAAGGCGAAAGGCGAAAGGCGAAAGGCGAAAGGCGAAAGGCGAAAGTCGAAAGGCGAAAGGCGAAATGCGAAAGTCGAAAGGCGAAAGGCGAAAGGCGAAAGGCGGAAGGTGAAAGGTGAAAGGCGAAAGGCGAAAGGCGAAAGGCGAAAGGCGAAAGGCGAAAGGCGAAAGGCGAAAGGCGAAAGGCGAAAGGCGAAAGGCGAAAGGCGAAAGGCGAAAGGCGAAAGGCAAAATGCGAAAGGCGAAAGGCGGAAGGTGTAAGGCGAAAGGCGAAAGGCGAAAGGCGAAAAGCGAAAGGCGAAAGGCGAAAGGCGAAAGGCGAAAAGCGAAGGGCGAGAGGCAAAAGTCAAAATGCCTAAGGCAAAAGGAAAAACGATTTTCAAAACATGAAATAAACATAGAGAAATTTAAAATGCCTAAAGCAAAAGAAAAAACGAAGGGCGAGAGGCAAAAGTCAAAATGCTTAAGGCAAAAGGAAAAACGATTTTCAAAACATGAAATAAAAATGGAGAAATTTAAAATGCCTAAAGCAAAAGAAAAAACCATATTCAAAAGATAAAATACAAAAGTTGAAATTGAAAATGCGAAATGGAAAATTCGAAATTATATATTCGTATTTCAAAAGGCTAAATGCGAAATGCGAATTGCGAAAGGCGAAAGACGAAAAGCGAAGGGCGAAAGTCGAAAGGCGAAAGGCGAAACGCGAATGGCGAAAGGCGAAAGGCGAAAGGCGAAAGGCGAAAGGCGAAAGGTGAAAGGTGAAAGGCGAAGCGCGAAAGTCGAGAGGCGAAAGGCGAAACGCGAATGGCGAAAGGCGAAAGGCGGAAGGCGAAAGGCGAAAGGCGAAAGGCGAAAGGCCAAAGGCGAAAGGCAAAAGGCGAAAGGCGAAAGGCGAAAGGCGAAAGGCGAAAGGCGAAAGGCGAAAGGCGAAAGGCGAAAGGCGAAAGGCGAAAGGCGAAAGTCGAAAGGCGAAAGGCGAAAGGCGAAAGGCGAAAGGCGAAAGGCGAAAGGCGAAAGGCGAAAGGCGAAAGGTGAAAGGCGAAAGGTGAAAGGCGAAAGGCGAAAGGTGAAAGGTGAAAGGCGAAGCGCGAAAGTCGAGAGGCGAAAGGCGAAACGCGAATGGCGAAAGGCGAAATGCGAAAGCGAAAGGCGAATTGCGAAAGGCGAAACGCGAATGGCGCAAGGCGAAAGGCGAAAGGCGAAAGGCGAAAGGCGAAAGGCGAAAGGCGAAACGCGAAAGGCGGAAGGCGAAAGGCGAAAGTCGAAAGGCGAAAGGTGAAAGGCGAAAGGTGAAAGGCGAAAAGTGAAAGGCGAAAGGTGAAAAGTGAAAGGCGAAGCGCGAAAGTCGAGAGGCGAAAGGCGAAACGCGAATGGCGAAAGGCGAAAGGCGAAAGGCGAAAGGCGAAAGGCAAAAGGCGAAAGGCGAAAGGCGAAAGGCAGAAGGCGAAAGGCGAAAGGCGAAAGGCGAAAGGCGAAGGGCGAAAGGCGAAAGGCGAAAGGCGAAAGGCGAAAGGCGAAAGGCGAAAGGCGAAAGGCGAAAGGCGAAAGGCGAAAGGCGAAAGGCGAAAGGCGAAAGGCGAAAGGCGAAAGCCGAAATGCGAAAGTCGAAAGGCGAAAGGCGAAAGGCGAAAGGTGAAAGGCGAAAGGCGAAAGGCGAAAGGCGAAAGGCGAAAGGTGAAAGACGAAAGGTGAAAGCCGAAAGGCGAAAGGTGAAAGGTGAAAGGCGAAGCGCGAAAGTCGAGAGGCGAAAGGCGAAACGCGAGTGGCGAAAGGCGAAAGGCGAAAGGCGAAAGGCGAAAGGCGAAAGGCGGAAGGTGTAAGGCGAAAGGCGAAAGGCGAAAGGCGAAAAGCGAAAGGCGAAAGGCGAAAGGGGAAGGGCGAGTGGCAAAAGTCAAAATGCCTAAGGCAAAAGGAAAAACGATTTTCAAAACATGAAATAAACATAGAGAAATTTAAAATGCCTAAAGCAAAAGAAAAAACGATATTCAAAAGATAAAATACAAAAGTTGAAATTGAAAATCCGAAATGGAAAATTCGAAATTATAAATTCGTATTTCGAAAGGCTAAAGGCGAAATGCGAATTGCGAAAGGCGAAAGACGAAAGGCGAAGGGCGAAAGTCGAAAGGCGAAAGGCGAATGGCGAAAGGCGAATGGCGAATGGCGAAAGGCGAAAGGCGAAAGGCGAAAGGGAAAGGCGAAAGGCGAAAGTCGAAAGGCGAAAGGCGAAAGGCGAAAGGCGAAAGGCGAAAGGTGAAAGGCGAAAGGTGAAAGGCGAAAGGCGAAAGATGAAAGGTGAAAGGCGAAGCGCGAAGGTCGAGAGGCGAAAGGCGAAAGGCGAAAGGCGAAAGGCAAAAGGCGAAAGGCGAAAGGCGAAAGGCGAAAGGCGAAAGTCTAAAGGCGAAAGGCGAAATGCGAAAGTCGAAAGGCGAAAGGCGAAAGGCGAAAGGCGAAAGGCGAAAGGCGAAAGGTGAAAGGCGAAACGCGAAAGGCGAAAATCGAAAGGCGAAAGGCGAAAGGCGAAAGGCGAAAGGCGAAAGGCGAAAGGCGAAAGGCAAAAGGCGAAAGGCGAAAGGCAAAAGGCGAAAGGCGAAAGGCGAAAGGCGGAAGGCGAAAGGCGAAAGGCGAAAAGCGAAATGCGAAAGTCGAAGGCGTAAGGCGAAAGACGAAAGTTGAAAGGTGAAAGGCGAAAGGTGAAAGGCGAAAGGTGTTCAAACTTGAACATAAAATACTAGAAATAACTGTAGAACTACATAATTGCAAAATTGTTGAGATTTGTATGTAAGACAATAAATCTGACTGTAGGTATACGAAATTTCAAAAGGTCAAAAACCGCATAGCACAAAACAAATAAGCAATAATTGATCGAAATAATTATTGAACTCTTGCTTACTAGGCAAATTGCGCAAAGTAAGCAATTGCCCCCAATAATTATTGAATTCGAGACAAATATTGCTTACTACATAGCACCTTAAGTTCATTACACTAAATTGCTTAGTTAGTAATTTTGGAGTATTATAAAAGCAGTAGTAATGTAAGAAATTTTTAAGTTTTTAGTAAAGAACTTCCCAAGCAAGAAGCCTGCCTTTTACTTTATTAGTATCCAGCACTTAAGCCCCCACCAGTGGTAAGCTTGAGTCAATATTAACGCTTATTTACAGCTCTTGAGCCTAACCAGAGGTCCACTTCACTACGCCGAATTCCAGGCATACGAGCTAAAGAAAGATTGGTCCTTCGAGAAGAACAACCAGAACCAGCCATGGACACTTCAAAATTACAGCAGCTTTTGAAAGATCAAAAGCAAATTGCTGGGATTATCGAGAATACGCTAATCAACATGAAGAAAGATGGCCTTAGTCGAAAAACACCAACGTACATTGCAGAGAAAGAGAAGCTTTTTCTACAATACTGGACGGAATTTGAATCTCGACACGAGATTTTGGCATCGAATATTTCAACCGATCGCAGCTACATAAAAAACGACTTTTACGGTCAAGTAAAGTGTTATTATGAGGAAGCTATGAAGCGTATCAGTACATATAAAGAGTATGCAAACGAAGAAGGGGAAGAAGACGATGATCAAAGTAAGAAAGATCAAGACGAAGAACCTGCAGTTGGAGCTTCGCCAATAGATGGTAATATAAACCGTGACACGACCGAAGAAGAAGACGACTTTAAATTAGTCACCCCGAAAAACAATATTGAGCAGATAGGCAGACTCAAGAGACAAAAGTTAAAAATAAATTCCATTAGGAGAATAATAGGAGACATACATCGAAACAAAACCAGCCCTCACACAAAAATGTACTATGAATACAAAATATGGAATCTACATGAGCAGTTCAACAATATAACAGAACTGCACGAAGAAATTAACGAATTCGAGAATGAATTCAATGACCCGTACTTCCAGTCAGGCGATTACGAGAACTTGGAAACAGCAGTACAAGAAGTAATGATATTACTACATGAACGACAAAAAACAGATGAACCCAGTCAAACGCACACAATTGAAGATGCGGGGTTACGGCTACCACGGCAAACAATACCTTCATTCGAAGGTAATTATAATAACTGGCCAGCTTTTAGAGATATCTTCTCAAAAACAATTCATTGCAACAAACGGCTGTGCAATGCAGAAAAGCTCCAATACCTTAAAACGAATATAAGGGGCGAAGCGGCAAAAATTATAAAGCACTTGGAAATTTCCGACTCAAATTACCAAGCTGCATGGGAGCTAATGAATGAAAGGTACAACAACAAAAGAGCTTTACTGTTCAGTCAACTTGAAGTACTTTTCAATCAACAGCACCAGAACATAGAAACTCCAGGCGGACTTAAGCATATTCACGACACTACACGTGAATGCATGTATGCTATACACAATTTAGGAATTAGCACTGATACCTGGGGACCGATTATCGTTTTCTATCTTTTAAAACAGTTAGATAGAGAAACACGACGCTGGTACGAGCAGTCCGTTAAAGAACCACGAGAAATCCCAGATCTGAATGAATTTTTAAAATTCATCGAGACCCGCTTTCAGTCTTTAGAGAATTTTAAAGACCAAAAGAAAGCTTATGACTCTTGCAAGCTAAGCGTGACGTCGAGATCAATGACCAAGACATTTCATGCAATCGAAGTCAGATGTAAATACTGCAATGAAGCTCACTCAATCTACAAATGCAAGAAATTTGTAGCAATAGACGTGAACGAGAGATGCAGATTTATAAAGCACAATAAGTTATGTCCAAACTGCTTAAATCACAAAGAAGACATCAAGTGCTTAAGCAAACAACGATGCAATAAATGTAAAAAGTATCATCATACTTTACTACACATGCACCAAGCAACGTCAGGACAAAGCGATGAGTTAAGACAACCAGTATCCTCACATGCGGCATCAACCAAAAGCACACAAGAAAGCATAGAAGAAACCAAGAAGGCAAGCTACAATATCAAACTACAGAAACAAGTGATGTTAGCAACCGCATTGGTAAAAGCACATACAGCCATGGGTACTTATGAGCTACTTCGAGTACTAATAGACCCAGGATCACAAGCTTCATTTGTGACAGAAAAAGCAGTTCTTGTCTCAATTCCAGACCCCTGTGCCCATTGACGGACGATCCAACAGACATAAACACACTCACTCCAGGGCATTTCCTTGTGGGAGAAGCACTAATTGTGCCTCCAGTTTTAACAGGATGGGAGAAGGAACAGCACAGTCTCTCTCGATGGCAACATATCCAAAAGATGAGTAAAGATTTCTGGCAAGCGTGGACGAAAGACTACCTTAAGCAATTACAGCAACGGTCAAAATGGAAAAGCAAGACTAGCAACGTTAAAATAGGACAAGTTGTACTTATAAAAGACGAGGGTACACCTCCCACAAATTGGCCACTTGCAAGAATCACAGAAGTACACCCAGGATCGGACAACTTAGTGAGAGTAGTAACACTAAAGTACAAAGGTGATCATACCATAAAACGTCCAATAGCAAAAATTTGTCCATTGCCTGTGGTAGAACACGACGACAATGATCTAACCCAGAGCTGCGTAAAGAGAAAAATAGCTGCTCATTCAATGAGCACGCTAATAAGGAGACAACCAGCACCAGATGTGCACACAGACCAGAGGTCAGTTAAGAGAATGAAAGTGAGCAAAGTGAGCATTTCCTTCACAGATCAGTCAGCCGGTGAAAACGAGACACTAGGAAACACAGTTTCATCAAAACCAACTCAAAAGTTCAACGCAGTAAACAGAGCATGCGTCAATGTCCCCGCACTACCCTCACATCGGGATCTAGCAGCAAATGGAAATGAAACCAAAGGCCGTTCAGCATCAGACAAGCAGGACAAAAGAGACACCTGCACAGACACGGCATCAAATTATAAGGCACAAGTATATAAATTTCGACGCGATCATATGCAACGTAAGCGTAATGGTGTTCGCATTTACCCTATAACAACTGGGTACAAAAATTTAGTACCTATAGAAAAACAATTACAGGCAGTCAAGGCTTACGAAATGCGCTATAAAACACAGTTACCTAACTTTGCCAAAAGATACTATTCTGAAGAGTATAGAAGGTCGACTTATCGTGGAGGATGGTGGACGACAATACATCCAACCATACTCTGTCTCCTGCTACTCCTATTTTTGAAAGTAGGGCACTGTTCCTACACCCTAACGCAACCGAAAGCAGGCTTGTACGTTGAGCAAATGGGCGATGTTCAAGTGAAGCGAGGCACCTTCAGAATTGAATTGAGCTTGTCCTCAGCAGAGATAAGAAATGATAGCAGCATGTTAAAACAGACAATGAGTCAAATAAAAACACTCTGTGACGAGACATACAAAATATCCGACGAAACGCATTGCCAAGGGTTAATACATCATCTAGAAGAAATCCACACGGAAACCCAAAACCACATAGAAATGTTGCTATCCGAAACAAATAAAAGAATAAAAAGAGGAATTCTGGGGAGGCTATTAGAGACGGTATTCGGAGTTAACGATGAAGTGTATAAAAATATTGACGAACTAGATCATAACCAAAAACTCCTACTTCAAACGATCAACCATCAAACGAACATCATGCTTACAACTATCGCCACAGCCAACGAGACAGAAGCAAGAACAGTGAAAAAATTAAACACTTTCACCGATAGGTTGAACCAGGGATTGACAGCAATTAAAAAGATGCAAGCACAATGGTTCGCAGGGCCCGATACAAACAAACTAAACATACACTTCCTCGCAGCATACCATGCTGCAGCTAATTACCTGGAGGAATTATTAGAAAAATATCACAAGATCACAAGGGTGTACTTCCATTATGGAAGCCTAATAGACTTCCTAAAACCTGCCCAAATATCAGAAATACGAACCAAGGCTAAAGGAAATCTACCATCGAGTTTAGACATTCTGCCATTCCACAACGCCAAAATTGAGCTAGAATTCTCAGCAGAAGAGATTAAGGTATTAGCATACCTCAACATAGCCGAACTATCCCAGTACAATCTGATAAAATGTACAGCGATACCTCAAAGAAAATCAGACAACCAATACCTGGTGCTAGATCTTGCGACTCCTATTCTAGCCATAAACTACAACACACAGTCTTACTTTAGTTTAACTGAGATGGAATTGGATAGTTGTATAAATATCAAAAAGAATATGTTACTATGCACGCCAAGAGTCATACGAAGCATCGAGAATCACCCGAGTTGCATCATAGATGAGCTATATCACCGACACGAAGGCAGTGAATGTCCAATCCGACAATTCAAACTAACAAATGTTCTATGGAAGCACCTTCACATGATCAACACCTGGTTATTTGTTGCCAACAAACCCACCACAGCAGCAATACAGTGTAATGGAAATCATGAGGACGTCCTTTTAAATGGCACTGGAATCATCAGAATTTCGCAAGAATGTACAATAAAAACGAAGCGAAATACACTCAAATCCGAATACTCACTGAAAACACCAGTCATCGCGTCCTTTATAAAACCTGTGCCAATCAATGTCTCCCTACCAACAATTAGCAGCTTTACAATATCAACAGACATGGAACCAGTTATAAAGACGTCCGACCAAATCTACGAGGCATTGGAAGTTGAAGGCAACAATCTTCATGTTGAGGGAAGCTGGAAGATCATTCATCACCACATCACCGGTGCAAGCATCTCAACCATCACAATATTTATCATAGCAGGGATTATCGCGATCATAAGATGCAAGTGGAAGCGAAAACTCACATTAACAGATCCTGAGGCAACACCCATAGAGGACGTGGAGAGCATGTCAGCGTTCAATCTTCCTCCAATCGCGTCCCCCCGGCAGAATGTTCAAACTTGAACATAAAATACTAGAAATAACTGTAGAACTACATAATTGCAAAATTGTTGAGATTTGTATGTAAGACAATAAATCTGACTGTAGGTATACGAAATTTCAAAAGGTCAAAAACCGCATAGCACAAAACAAATAAGCAATAATTGATCGAAATAATTATTGAACTCTTGCTTACTAGGCAAATTGCGCAAAGTAAGCAATTGCCCCCAATAATTATTGAATTCGAGACAAATATTGCTTACTACATAGCACCTTAAGTTCATTACACTAAATTGCTTAGTTAGTAATTTTGGAGTATTATAAAAGCAGTAGTAATGTAAGAAATTTTTAAGTTTTTAGTAAAGAACTTCCCAAGCAAGAAGCCTGCCTTTTACTTTATTAGTATCCAGCACTTAAGCCCCCACCAGTGGTAAGCTTGAGTCAATATTAACGCTTATTTACAGCTCTTGAGCCTAACCAGAGGTCCACTTCACTACGCCGAATTCCAGGCATACGAGCTAAAGAAAGAAAAGGTGAAAGGCGAAAGGCGAAAGGCGAAAGGCGAAATGCGAAAGGCGAAAGGCGAAAGGCAAAAGGCGAAAGGCGAAAGGCGAAAGGCGAAAGGCGAAAGGCGAAAGGCGAAAGGCGAAAGGCGAAAGGCGAAAGGCGAAAGGCGAAAGGCGAAAGGCGAAAGGCGAAAGGCGAAAGGTGAAAGGCGAAAGGCGAAAGGCGAAAGGCGAAAGGCGAAAGGCGAAAGGAGAGAAGCGAAAGGCGAAAGGCGAAAGGCGAAAGGCGAAAGGCGAAAAGCGAAAGGCGAAAGGCGAAAGGCGAAATGCGAAAGGCGAAAGGCGAAAGGTGAAAGGCGAAAGTTGAAAGGCGAAAGGCGAAAGGTGAAAGGTGAAAGGCGAAGCGCGAAAGTCGAGAGGCGAAAGGCGAAACGCGAATGGCGAAAGGCGAAAAGCGAAAGGCGAAAGGCGAAAGGCGAAAGGCAAAATGCGAAAGGCGAAAGGCGGAAGGTGTAAGGCGAAAGGCGAAAGGCGAAAGGCGAAAAACGAAAGGCGAAAGGCGAAAGGCGAAAGGCGAAAAGCGCAGGGCGAGAGGCAAAAGTCAAAATGCCTAAGGCAAAAGGAAAAACGATTTTCAAAACATGAAATAAACATAGAGAAATTTAAAATGCCTAAAGCAAAAGAAAAAACGAAGGGCGAGAGGCAAAAGTCAAAATGCTTAAGGCAAAAGGAAAAACGATTTTCAAAACATGAAATAAAAATGGAGAAATTTAAAATGCCTAAAGCAAAAGAAAAAACCATATTCAAAAGATAAAAATACAAAAGTTGAAATTGAAAATGCGAAATGGAAAATTCGAAATTATATATTCGTATTTCAAAAGGCTAAAAGCGAAATGCGAATTGCGAAAGGCGAAAGACGAAAGGCGAAGGGCGAAAGTCGAAAGGCGAAAGGCGAAACGCGAATGGCGAAAGGCGAAAGGCGAAAGGCGAAAGGCGAAAGGTGAAAGGTGAAAGGCTAAGCGCGAAAGTCGAGAGGCGAAAGGCGAAACGCGAATGGCGAAAGGCGAAAGGCGAAAGGCGAAAGGCGAAAGGCGAAAGGCCAAAGGCGAAAGGCAAAAGGCGAATGGCGAAAGGCGAAAGGCGAAAGGCGAAAGGCGAAAGGCGAAAGGCGAAAGGCGAAAGGCGAAAGGCGAAAGGCGAAAGGCGAAAGGCGAAAGGCGAAAGCCGAAATGCGAAAGGCGAAAGGTGAAAGGCGAAAGGCGAAAGGCGAAAGGCGAAAGGCGAAAGGTGAAAGACGAAAGGTGAAAGCCGAAAGGCGAAAGGTGAAAGGTGAAAGGCGAAGCGCGAAAGTCGAGAGGCGAAAGGCGAAACGCGAGTGGCGAAAGGCGAAAGGCGAAAGGCGAAAGGCGAAAGGCGGAAGGTGTAAGGCGAAAGGCGAAAGGCGAAAGGCGAAAAGTGAAAGGCGAAAGGGGAAGGGCGAGAGGCAAAAGTCAAAATGCCTAAGGCAAAAGGAAAAACGATTTTCAAAACATGAAATAAACATAGAGAAATTTAAAATGCCTAAAGCAAAAGAAAAAACGATATTCAAAAGATAAAATACAAAAGTTGAAATTGAAAATCCGAAATGGAAAATTCGAAATTATAAATTCGTATTTCGAAAGGCTAAAGGCGAAATGCGAAAGGCGAAAGGCGAAAGACGAAAGGCGAAGGGCGAAAGTCGAAAGGCGAAAGGCGAATGGCGAAAGGCGAATGGCGAAAGTCGAAAGGCGAAAGGCGAAATGCGAAAGTCGAAAGGCGAAAGGTGAAAGGCGAAAGGTGAAAGGCGAAACGCGAGAGGCGAAAGGCGAAAGGCGAAAGGCGAAAGGCGAAAGGCGGAAGGCGAAAGGCGAAAGGCAAAAGGCGAAAGGCGAAAGGCGGAAGGCGAAAGGCGAAAGGCGAAAGGCGAAATGCGAAAGTCGAAGGCGTAAGGCGAAAGACGAAAGTTGAAAGGTGAAAGGCGAACGGTGAAAGGCGAAACGCGAAAGGCGAAAGGCGAAAGGCGAAAGGCGAAAGGCGAAAGGCGAAAGGCAAAAGACGAAAGGCGAAAGGCGGAAGGCGAAAGGCGAAAGGCGAAAGGCGAAATGCGAAAGTCGAAGGCGTAAGGCGAAAGACGAAAGTTGAAAGGTGAAAGGCGAACGGTGTTGAACACAGCTGAAAAGAAATAAAAAATAATTAGAAGAATATATAAAATATTTAATACTTCCCTAGACTAGAATTCCAAGATCCTGTGTCCAGTCAGCACTGGCCTCCTGTATCTTCAAAAAGTATCTGAAATGAGAAAAAAAGATATATATTAGTTTAATAGAATCAATTGGATTAACTATTAAACAGCACAATAAAAAATTTAAGTGCATACATGCATACTGCCAAGAAACAAATTTCTTGGCAGTACAACAACAACACTACATGAAAACATAAACATTGCTACTTTTCAGCTAAATTCATGTTACTGGCATAATAAACTATTGCGAAACATGCAATTATGTTTAAATATGCGAATAACATAAACTCGCAAAAGCTACACACACTATTATTAATGAAAAATCAACAATTGTAACCATTGTTGACACTTCATTAATCACTTTTTCATCACAAAATTTGCGCATAATTTGCATGATTCTTGCAAATTATGCACAGGAAAATCATTAATTAATATTTAAAGAATATTTTTATGCACTTACCTTGTGAATTAATCCCTTGGTGGCGAAGAAATACACAACACAAAGCACCGCACTTTTCACAACAAAATCCGCGAAACCAACTGTCACCGCGACGAAGTAAATAATCACTTTTATGAAGTTGGCCGCGCTCTACCTGTTGGCAATAATTAAAAAACGCGAAATTGCCCAGGTAAGGAAATATTTATAAAAAAAGGTAATTCTAATTCCCATAATGAGTGGGAAAGAGAACGGTGTGGAAACGAGACAGAAGAAAATTCGTGAGAGAATTTATGTTCCACACCGGAAATCAACATAGTATGATAGGGAGCGGCCATATTGATAAGTTTTAGAAAAATTGAAATATTTCAATAAATGAATTAGGAAAAATTATGGATAATTAAAAATAAATTAATTCACATAATTTGGAATATTTTAACATTACAGCATGGACTTATAATGTGCAAAAAATATATGAAATTTGCATTTTTTCATGTGGAACTTGTCCGAAAATGGCGGCTCGGACATTATAAAAAGGAGGTGCTCCCTAACTAAACTCTCATTATTTTGACAGCGATCGTACATGCAACTTCGCATAGGTCCAGTGGTGTTTTCAGAAATCAAAAAGTGCAAAAATTAATAATTCTCAATACAATCTTATAGCATAAATCAACGTGCCAAGCAAGGTACAGCATTCACACGCTATCAAGATTGTAATATCAAATTAATAAGTTGGTGTGACTTGAATTTGGTGGTGAACGTTTTAGGATAAGTATTTGTTATATATATTCTTAAAACATTTGGTGGTGGACAATTTAATTTAGTTTTTTCACATAGCATTGACTTCATGCAAGCCACGCATAATTAATGCTTCATGTGAAAAAACAACGTAGATTAGTTAATATTAAGCTACATGTGAATTATAGTAAGTAAGGAATAGTGAAATTAATTATAATAAAAGTGAAATTGGTGAAAATCTGAGGTATAAAATTGAGCACGTGTCACGTTACGACACCTCAAGAATACATGCCTCCAGATAATTAATTAAATTAATTAAGTACATTTAAAGTGAAAAAATTACAACAGAATTCAGACTAACGTAAAATAAGTAATTTTTGGGTTAATAAAGCAACAGTAAACACAAGCTCACATATCTTGTCATTTTAACATACCGCTACACTAACCTACCTAAAATGCAGTAATATAGCTGTAGTGTTCAATTACCGCTACATTACAAAACATTTTTTGGTGGTTCCATCCAGGAATGTGTGCCTGTTTACTGTTGCGATTGACAATAATTCATTTACGATTAAATTAGTCAAGCAAGTCTTACTGTTATTGTGCTGAAACGTGGCAGTTTTTAAGAAGTTTTCAAAATAATAACTGTGCTTAGACGTGGCAGTTCTTATTAAAAAATACAACAATTAATTTATAAACGTGCTTAGACGTAAAACTTCAGGGTGCCCAGACGAGGCAGCTCGAATATTTTCGAAATTTCTGTTATAATTACTGAACTTACATGTCAGTAAATCGTGTTACATAGTTAATTGCTGAACTTACATGTCAGTAACTCTTAATAAATAGCTGAATAATTAAATTAACTAAAATTAGTAACGAAAATTTAGATAAATATTTTTTCACGTCAATTTGTCATACACGGTATCAATTTACGTTCTTCGACTAAATTTACATTTATCCCACGTGGCATTAAATTGTTTTTTTTTTCAATTATCTTCATCATTTAACCCACACGGTTAATTAACTAATCGTAAAATATCAATCAACATGGATTCAGTAGATAAACTAATCCTTACGGAAAGCATATTGCGTGCAAGAATTGAAAAGTTAATCGAAAATGGAAAGAAAACGAACCTTGTTAAACGAACACAAGGCTTTTATGAAACTAAAATTACAGATTTGAAGAAACTATGGGAAATATATAGCGATACAGATATGGCAATAAATCAGGCTTTATTAGAAAGTTCTGATGAAAAGCAACATGAGTATTTAGCCCAAGATAATCATAGCTCAACAGAGTTAAAATATTCCGAATATATGGGAGAATTAGTAGAAGGATTGCGGAAATTCGTCCCAACTTCTGAAGCATCAAGCTCGGGACAAGTACCCATTCATTCGACAACTGTTGTTCAACAGGAATCATTCCTTCCGCGCATTCAGTTGCCCAAGTATAACGGCAACTACGATTTATGGCGATCATTTCATGATCTATTCATTTCTGTTGTTCATGACATTACAAAGCTAACACCAGTTCAAAAGCTGCATCATCTGAAATCCTGTTTAGTGGGTGATGCTGAGAAATTGTTGCGGCACACCCCAGTAACAAATGAAGATTACATGCCAGCATGGAACAAGTTAAAGGCTAGATATGAGAACAAGAGAATTTTAGTTAATCATCAATTAAAGGTTTTGGTAAACCAAGCCAAACTAAATGCAGAGTCTGCTAAAGGACTCAAGTCAATAATTGATACAACAGACGAATGTATCCAACAATTACAAAGTTTAGAAGTTGATACGACATCATGGGATGTACTTCTAATACATCTGTTAGTACAAAAATTACCTTTCATTACCCTCAAAATGTGGGAAGAAGAGCAGGGAGGCACACAAGAACTCCCAACATTTAAGTCATTTAAGCAGTTCTTAAATACACGTTTAAGAATTTTAGAATCGTTAGCAGATAGTCTAGTTAAGTCCACACCACATCACAAACCAAACACCACACCAGATGTGACAAAGTCATATCACGTTACAAATGAATTTAAATGCGCAGCATGCAATGCCAGGCATTACCTCCAAAAGTGTCCGAAGTATCTAGCGATGGACATACCATCCAAATATCAGATATTGAAGGCATCAGGTCGGTGCTCAAATTGCTTAGGAATTCACCACTTAAATAATTGCACTAGCAAATTTAGATGTCTGAAATGCAATAAGAGACATCATAGCACCCTTCATGAAGAACACAATAAGGAAAAACCCAAGTCCTCAGCTGTTCATAATGAGCATAAGTCAGCACATGACAAGGTTAGATTGAGCTCAAGTCAAGCTACTCAATCTAGCTCCTCACAGGAAAGCTTTTCCCGGTTACAAGCAGTCAACAATACTGATGGCTTAAACACTAGTCATAACTTCGTAACCCGAGAAAGTCACAATGCTCTACTAGCAACTGCATTAGTAGTAGCACAGACAAAAAGCGGAAAACCTTATATTCTACGATGTCTGATAGATAGTGGCTCGCAATCATCTTTCATCACTGAGGAAGCTTGCAGGAAATTAGGAGCAGTACAAAGCCCAATTGCAGTCTCCATCACAGGCTTAAACACTAGCCATACAGCCATCTCAAGGCACCAAACAATACTCTCTCTTCGGCCTCGAACAACGAGTTCTACAGCAGTATTAGAAGAAAACTTTCTAATACTTAAGAACATTACAGATCCTCTGCCTTCTAGAATAGTGTCTAAAAAGGAATGCGCGAAGCTAAAGAAACTGCAACTCGCAGATCCCACATTCTGGAAACCGGGAAGGATAGATGCATTATTAGGAGCAAGAGTTTATGCTCAAATATTGCGAACCGGTATTCGGCAAGGAACAAATACAACTCCTACAGCAGTCAACACAATATTTGGTTGGATTTTGCTAGGGTCTAGCATAGATGATGCAGAGCACAAAACGTCATCATTTACAATCACAACTGATGATGTGGCTCTTCAACTCAAGAAGTTCTGGGAAACAGAAGAATTTCCCACAAACCCCATTCTTAAAAAAGAAGACAAAGAATGTCTACAGAGTTATCAACTCAATCACCATCGTCTGCAGAATGGAACTTATCAAGTTAAGTTACCTGTTGTAAACGACGAGAACCCTACTCTGGGGCAATCGAGAATACAAGCAATCAAACGCTTTCAAGGAATTCAACGACAATTAGCCAGAAATCCAGACTTGAAAGTTGAATATGAGAGATGTTTGGACGAATATCTCTTGTTGGGTCATATGGAGGAAATACCTCCGCCCAATATCAATCAGCCCCATTATTATATACCTCATCATGCCGTTGTGAAGGAAAGCACGACAACAAAGGTGAGAGTAGTATTCGATGCCTCAGCTAAGACGTCGAATGGCAAATCCCTTAATGAGTATCTACTAAAGGGCCCAGTTCTGCAACCTAAGCTGTTCGCCACGTTGCTCAACTGGCGCAAATATAAAATCGCTATGAACGCAGACATTGAAAAGATGTATCGCATGATCACCATGCATCCCGATCACCGAACATTTCAGCGAATCATTTGGAGACATCCTAAAACTAAGGAGATTCAGGATTTTCAGCTGAACACGGTGACATTTGGAACGGCGTCAGCGCCATACTTAGCTATTCAAACGCTACAACAGTTAGCAAATGATGAACAGCAAAGATGGCCTTTAGCTTCTACGGTTACATCCACAGATTTTTATGTGGATGATCTCCTGACTGGAGCTGACAATCTTAATGACGCCAAATGCTTATTAAATCAGCTAATAGGTATGATGAAATCTGGAGGATTCAATCTCAGGAAATGGGCAAGCAACAGTTCAGAGTTGTTAAGCCATCTTCCTGCAGAGCAACGTGAATTCACAGAAACACTAACAATCACAGACCAGGAATCTGTAAAAACACTAGAAATTCGCTGGCATCCTAAACTGGATAGTTTTTCCATTATAACCAAACCATGGACAGTTCATGCCAAGGTAACTAAACGAACCATTCTGTCTGACATCGCATCACTGTACGATCCTTTAGGCTGGCTGGCACCAGTGGTAATCACAGCCAAGGTGCTCATGCAAGCACTATGGATCACAGGATGTGCATGGGACAACAAGGTATCGGAGATAATAGAACAACAATGGAATAAGTTTAAACGTAACTTAAAATGCATAGAAAACATACAAATCCCTAGATGGATCAACTATTCATCTGAGGCAAGCATCCAATTACATGGATTTTGTGATGCGTCTACAAAGGCTTTTGCAGCTGCCGTTTATTTACGGGTAGACGATCAGAACGGCTTAATTCATACCAATTTGCTTACTGCAAAGACTAGGGTAGCTCCAATTAAGCCAACGACAATTCCTAGATTAGAGCTTAATGGAGCTCTATTACTTGCACGACTGCTTCAGGCTACACTTGAAGATATGCTGTAGCGCATCAAATACCAATCAATCAAATATTTTCAATAAAATATTTTCATCAAATTCACACGCTCTAAAAACAACAAAAAACTTTGAAATCAAAAGAATGAGAACAAGCATGCAAAAACATAATCACATTTATTATGATTCATGCATAATTTCCATTCATGAAAATTATTGTAATGACAAGGGCAATGCACCCCAGTGCGACACACGCCAGTTTGCTGACACGGCATTTCACACCATTCATGCATTACACTGACCTCAGTGAACTCGAATGTGGGAAATGTTGTGAATGTGCAACATGGCCAAATTTTAATATTGATTTGGAAATATTGATTGCGCTACTCCGGGTGAATAATCTATATTGCAATAAATTAACTAATTGGTAGATTTATACACTAGGTAGGGGTAGCGATTGAATATATATAGAACTTGATTCGAAATAAAGACAGTACGTTTTAGAGAAGAAAAGTGTTTTAATATCAATTCCTCTCTCTAATAACTTCGGCAGTCTTTGACGCCATAAATCGTGCGAATATCGGCTGAGCATTCTCGCCTGCACTTCAGTATTAATATCGGCTGAGCTTTCTCGCCTGCACTCCAGAATTAATTTCGGCTGAGCAATCTCGCCCACTACGAAAGGCGGTCTCTGACACCAATAGCCACTCATAGACAAGGAGAAACGTTGCACCACATCCATCCACGGGACAATCATTACATGGCGACCCTGCACCACGAACCAAGAAGCATACGAGACCAACTGAAAGAAGAATTGGAAAGAAACCCTAAGGCTGGACCAAAACCGCTAACAATCGAGGAATACAGAGCAAGAAGAGCCAAGCAGCAGGAGAAGCAAAATCAGCAAGAAGAACAAGAAAGACAACAGCGAAAACAGCGACCAAAGAGAACGAGGGCAGGAAAAGCAGTCAAACATAGACGGAATATCGCGGACCTATATCGGCTGGCAAGCCTGTCAGTAACAAAAAAGGAAAAAAATTACTTCCTCGAGACGATACGCTTGAACAATCAAGAAAACAAGAAGATAAATAATGGGAGGAAAGGAGTCCAAACCAACGAATATCGTGGCAAACAACGCAGCAACAGCAACGACCACAAATTTATTTGTCAGCACCTTTGAGGACCACATCTCAGACATCAAATACTTATTAAGTACCATTATTTCAATTATTGTTGTAGTCATTATTTACAATTATATGAAAAAGAAAATTAATTCAATAATAAATAAAAAGGTCAGCAAAACAATACAGGTATAAGATGATATGTACATAAATAAATAAATAAATAAACAAGTATAATGCACATTAAGTCGTAGTTGTATAATGAATAAATTGAAAACCACAATAAAAGAATTAGAAAGAATATTAGACAATTTTAAGAAAACTCCATACAGAGAATATAGTGCAGAAAATCTGTTAATGAAAAGAAATAAAACAGATGAGCTAAAAGTTGAATTCAGAGAGATATACGGTGGACTGTCAAAAGAAGATAAACAGATCAGCCAACCAATAAAAGATAAATTTCAGGTGATATACGAAGAAGTAGAGACACATATCAAGAACAAGACAAAAGAAATCTTAACAGAAGAAGGAGACAACGACGAGAGAAACACTAGTGATTTAAGGGATAAAAATACAAAAAACTCTGAAAGTGCAAAATTTGACAAAATGGTTTTGTTTGACATGCCATTAACAATGAAAGTGGTAACTGAGTTCGATGGAGATCCAAAGAATCTAACAAACTTCATTAATCTCATAGAATTCCTTCATGATTCAATAGAAAGTGCAGATGAAAAGAAAAAGCTAATCAACTTCGTGATTAAAACAAAAATTTCACAAAAGGTACGTAACAAAATCTGCAACGAACCGACACCAACATCACTGTCAGAACTTAAAACATTGTTCCAAAAGATATGCAGAACTAACAGGAAACCTCTCAAAATTCAAACTGAACTAGCCAAGAGCTACCAAGGTGAAAGACCAGTGCAAGACTTTGCTAACAAGATTGAATCGCTGGCAGCAGAACTAAACAACATCCAAATAATCGAACAAGGAGAAGAGAACCGGCAAATAATTGCTAAATTAAATGATCAGCTAGCACTAAATGCTTTTAAGTCAGGCTTAAGAGAACCATTTAAAACCACAGTATTTGCCGCACAACCCAAAACCTTATCAGCCGCTGTACAACTTGCGACAGAGATTGACACTGAGAACAGACAATCAGGAAACATCCTAAGATTCTCTTCACACCCAACACGATTCACAGACTACAATCGCAATCGAAACTTTCACCAGAACAACAACAGAAGAGGACACAACTTCCAAGCATATAGAAACACGCAAGGGAACCAATACAGTGATAGATATAATCACCAAAATCAAGCAAGAAGGAACATCTACATCCCATCAAGACAAAACCACAATCAAAATACAACACATTTTAACAATGTACGCACACAAAATAGAATTCCAGAAACACGGAATCAGAATCGTCCATTTTTTAGACGAATAAATGTATTGAATTCGGGAAACGGACAAGGAGTCCCCGAAACACAGCTTTCAGGGGACAACGAATATCAAACGAACAATGCATAAAGATGCATAAATTCATGGTCAAAAACCTGACCAACTATGTAAATATAAAAGGCGATGCAACATCAAGGAATGCATCATGGTTCATAGATACGGGAGCGGATATATCAGTAATTAAGAAAAATAGCTTAATAGATCACTTAGAATTAAGAGAAGAATCCTGCAGAATAACAGGAGTAACAGAAGGTGAAATTAAAACAATTGGAACATTAAACATGAAATTTGAGGTCGAAGGAGACATAATAGAACACAAATTACATGTCGTAGAAGATAATTTCCCAATCTCTACTGATGGATTAATTGGACTAGACTTTTTGACCAAATTCGGATGCAAACTCGACTATGAACAATTCATTCTAACAATTTGCACAGAAAATAACAACATTGAGATACCAATCATGACTAGGATCCCAGAAGTAAAAACCATCACAATTCCAGCAAGATCGCAAATATATCAAGCAATGGATATAAAAGTAAACGAAGACAGCATAGTTTTGAGCCAAGAACTCCAGCATGGAATTTTTATTGCAAATGCCATTATACCAACAAAAGGGATCGTTCACGTTAAACTGCTCAATACACTGGAGCAGGACATCAGTATCGAACCACCACAACTGAAAATTGTGCCTCTAACAGAATACCATTTCATAAGGAAGGTGAAATCAATAGAAAACGACAACGAGACACGTTTCGAAAAATTAAAAAAGGAATTGAATATAAATAACCTAGATGAAAGAGCAAAAGACTCACTGTTTGAAATATGCAGAAACTATTCAGATATATTCCATCTAACGGGTGATACACTAACAATGAATAATTTCTACACGCAAAGGATAAGTATGACAGATCACATCCCAATCTACATAAAGAAGTACCGCTTGCCACAAGTGCAGAGCGATGAAATAAACAAACAGGTAGATCAGTTACTGGAAGAGGACATCATAGAACCCTCGACAAGCCCATACAACGCCCCTTTACTAGTAGTTCCAAAAAAGGGAACTAAAGATGAAAATAAATGGAGGATGGTAGTCGATTTTCGACAATTAAACAAAAAGATAATGGATGACAAATTCCCGTTAACCAGACTCGAAGACATCCTAGACAATCTGGGGAGAGCAAAATACTTCTCAACCCTAGACCTAACAAGTTCTTTTCACCAGATCGGATTACACCCACAATCACGACCTGTAACTGCCTTTTCGACCAACAAAGGTCACTATCAATTCAAAAGATTACCTTTTGGATTAAAGATCTCCACTAACAGCTTCCAAAGAATGCTTACAGTAGCTCTAGCAGGTTTAGATGCCGAGACATTTTTATATGTCGACGACATAATAATCTTTGGATGCAGCTTGCAACACCACAACAGAAACTTATGCAGAACTTTCGACCGATTGCGTCAATATAACCTAAAATTAAACCCACAAAAATGCAACTTCTTGCAAACAGAAGTGATTTACTTAGGCCACCTAATCACTAACATGGGAGTAAAAACAGACCCCGCAAAATTCGATACGGTGACCAATTATCCAGAACCCACAAATGCAGATGAAGCAAAAAGATTTACGGCCTTCTGTAACTACTACAGAAGATTCGTACCAAACTTTGCATCCATAGCCAAACCCTTAAATCTTTTAGCCCGCAAGGACACACCCTTCATCTGGACAGAGGAATGTCAAAAAGCTTTTGACACCTTGAAACAGAAATTAACCAACCCACCCATATTACAATATCCAGACTTTTCAAAACAATTTGTCTTAACGACAGACGCATCAAATTTTGCATTAGGCGCAATTTTATCTCAAGGAGAAATAGGCAAAGACCTACCCATTTCCTACGCAAGCAGAACCCTAGATAAACACGAACTTAAGAAACCAATCATAGAAAAAGAACTTCTCGGAATCTACTGGGCAATAAAACACTTCAGACCATACCTTTATGGAAGAAGATTCACAGTCGTGACTGATCACAGACCTCTAGTAAGTTTGTTTACACACAAAGATCCATCATCAAAGATGACAAGAATCCGTTTAGAACTATCTGAATATGACTTCGACATAATATACAAAAAGGGTTTACTGAATACAAATGCAGACGCACTATCCAGGATAAAGCTTAACTCGGATATGCTTAAAGAAATGATACCAACAGCGCAAATTAAAATAACAACGAGGAATAGATCAAAGGAAGCAAAAGAATCAGAAGCATGCGAAAAACTTGGAGATATTAAAAGTGTCGATGAATCGTCAGGCCAACTTTTCATCTACGAATGCACTTCAATCTCCGAAATAAGAAACGTAAAACAATTAAAATTCATAAAGATAAAGGAGGACGTCCAAAGAAGAAAGTATAATAAAAAGAAGAGTATACTCATATCAAAAAATGAAGTTGCGATCGAGTACTGCGATAATCTGAATCTGAACTTAGGATCGATATTGGAGAAGCTTACTCACGCGATGATTGACAACGGAATTCAAACGCTAGCAATCTCAAAAGAAGAAGAAATATTTAAAAAAGTCGACATAGAAGAATTTAAGAAGAAGTTTAGTGATCTGCAGAAGGGAATTAAAATAAAAGAAAAGAAAAGTTTGCGCATGATAATATTTAAACCACCAAGAAGGATACTAAACAAGGAAGAACAATTAAGCATAATCAAACAATTTCATGACACTCCATACACAGGTGGACATTCAGGAGTCAAACGCACAATTAATAAGATTAAACAAAGATTCTGTTGGAAAAATCTCAGCAAAATGGTCAAAACTTACGTAAATAACTGTGAGAAATGTAAGTGCAATAAAATAATAAGGAACACCAAAGAAAGAATGATAGAAACTAACACACCAAGTCAAAGTTTCGAAATATTAGAAGTTGACACAGTAGGACCCATTAAACAAAGTAAATTCTACAGATACATCCTGACATGTCAATGTCAACTAACAAAATATGTAGAAGCATTCCCCATGGAGAATAAAGAGGCCAAAACAGTCGCAAAGATATTAGTCGAAAGAATAATCTTGAAATATGGAACCTTCAAAATCCTAAAAACGGACCTAGGCACCGAATTTGTCAACCAATTAATCTCAGAGGTATGCAAAATTTTCAAAATAGACCAAGTCACCTCAACTCCGTTTCACCACGAAACTCTGGGTGCAATTGAAAGGAATCATCGTGTACTGAACGAATACATATTATCAATAGCTCAGAATGGCGAATGGGATGAATGGTTACCCTATTACACATTCTGCTACAATATCACACCTCACTCCGAAACCAAAATTTCACCACACGAACTAATATTCGGCAAATTAGCATCGCTTCCAGACACATTAGATCAAAACAGGACAGATCCGATCTACAATCTAGAAGACTATTCAAAAGAACTAAAGTTCCGACTGCAAGAAAGTCAAAGAATAGCCAAAGCACTATTGGAGAATTCTAAAAAGAAAAGAAGCGAAAATCTTAGCATAATTACTAACCCACTAAAAATTAAGATAGGAGATAAAGTATTGTTAAAAGTAGGAAATAAGAGAAAGAATGAACCCCCATATAAAGGGCCATACATTGTAATTGATACGAATAACGTTAACACTAAGATAAAGATAGATAAAATAATAAAAGAAGTACATAATAATCGGCTGAAAAAAATTTAAGGTTCACCATAAGTAGCATGTAACAATCGAATTGGCTGTATAGATAAGAATTAGATAAAATATACGAATCATTTCATTAGGAGTATTAGATAGAAAACTACACTATAAGATTAAAACAAAAATTTTCCTTTAATAAAGCAAAATTTTTTTTCCATAAGAGGAGGGATGTAGCGCATCAAATACCAATCAATCAAATATTTTCAATAAAATATTTTCATCAAATTCACACGCTCTAAAAACAACAAAAAACTTTGAAATCAAAAGAATGAGAACAAGCATGCAAAAACATAATCACATTTATTATGATTCATGCATAATTTCCATTCATGAAAATTATTGTAATGACAAGGGCAATGCACCCCAGTGCGACACACGCCAGTTTGCTGACACGGCATTTCACACCATTCATGCATTACACTGACCTCAGTGAACTCGAATGTGGGAAATGTTGTGAATGTGCAACATGGCCAAATTTTAATATTGATTTGGAAATATTGATTGCGCTACTCCGGGTGAATAATCTATATTGCAATAAATTAACTAATTGGTAGATTTATACACTAGGTAGGGGTAGCGATTGAATATATGTAGAACTTGATTCGAAATAAAGACAGTACGTTTTAGAGAAGAAAAGTGTTTTAATATCAATTCCTCTCTCTAATAACTTCGGCAGTCTTTGACGCCATAAATCGTGCGAATATCGGCTGAGCATTCTCGCCTGCACTTCAGTATTAATATCGGCTGAGCTTTCTCGCCTGCACTCCAGAATTAATTTCGGCTGAGCAATCTCGCCCACTACGAAAGGCGGTCTCTGACACCAATAGCCACTCATAGACAAGGAGAAACGTTGCACCACATCCATCCACGGGACAATCATTACAATGCGCCTACATCATGTGCCAATCTTCGCCTGGACAGACTCAACAATTGTCTTGCAATGGATCAAGGAACATCCAGCACGATGGAAAATCTACGTAGCAAACCGCGTTGTCGAAATACAAGACGTTGTACGCTTCGAACAGTGGCGTCACATATCCACAAAACACAATCCGGCAGATTTAGCCTCCAGAGGTATTCCTGCAGCAGATTTAACCAGTAATCATTTATGGTGGCATGGACCATCATGGTTAGCTGAAGAACAGGACAACTGGCCGAAATTTAAGGACATTTCGGAACAAACAAATTTAGAAGCTAAAGAACTGCCTACAGTAAGTTTTTTAGCGAAATTAGACAACAATCTTCTTTTACGATATTCGTCGTATACTCGCCTTGTGCGAATTGTAGCAAACATTCAACGTTTCATACACAATTGTCGGCATCCACAATCGAAACTCGTTCAAGCTTTCACTGTTCAGGAATGGAATAATGCTGAAGTAACAATATTAAAACTCGTACAACAAACTGCGTTCGCAGAAGAGTATAAGAATATGTTGGACAAGAAACCATTGTCACAACATAGCAAATTAATCAAGCTCAATCCATTTCTGGACAACAACGGTTTAATACGATTAGGTGGTAGACTTCAAAATGCAACATTGCCATATAATAGGAAGCACCCAATCATCTTACCACGTGATCATCACGTTACACTAATACTAATTGACAAACTGCATGTGGATACTCTGCATGGCGGTCCATCACTAGTTCTCAGCACTAGTCGAGATAGATTTTGGATCTTGGATGCTCGACGCCGAATTACTAGTCGAATACATAAGTGCATTATCTGTTTTAAACATCGCACTACAACAAGAACCCAATTAATGGGAAATCTACCAACGTCTCGAGTGAATATAACGAGACCGTTCCTTAACGTAGGAATTGATTATGCAGGACCTGTAATAATAAAAGCATCAAACCTACGAAATGCAAAATTGTTGAAAGCATACTTTTGCATCTTCATTTGTATGGCCACAAAGGCGGTACATCTGGAGTTGGTATCAGATCTCACATCTGAAGCATTCCTCGCTGCATTAAAACGATTTGTAGCACGAAGAGGATTGTGTAGTGACATATACTCAGATTGTGGCACCAACTTCATTGGAGGAAAAGCGATTTTAGATAAGGATTTGCAAGCAGCAATTAAAGGTGCAACTCCAGTAGCAGCACAATATCTTGCCTCCAAGCAAATCAATTGGCATTTCAATCCTCCAGCCTCTCCACACTTTGGATGGATATGGGAAGCTGGAGTAAAGGCAATAAAGTACCATTTACGCCGAACTTTACAACACTCCAGATGCACATTCGAAGAATACTCTACAGTCCTGGCTCAGGTCGAGGCATGTCTAAATTCTAGACCGCTATGCTACGTGAGAAATGATCCAGAGGATTTACTTATCCTCACACCCGGACATTTTTTAATAGGCCAAGCACTTAATGCCATTCCAGAGCCAGACTATACACATGAAGCAATACTACCTTCCAAACGGTGGAAGTACATACAACTATTATATAAACAATTTTGGGATAAATGGTCAAGGGATTACTTGAACCAATTGCAAAATCGACCCAAATGGTATACAAGACAACCAAATATTCAAGTAGGGGACGTGGTACTTGTAAAACACGATCAGATGCCACCCACAAGTTGGTTAATGGGCATAATCGAACAAGTGCATCCAGGGACAGATGATCTGGTTCGGGTAGTCAAGGTCAAAACGCGAAACGGTAGTTTTCTACGACCAATTGCAAAAATTAGTCCGCTACCATTAGCTATAGATTAACTACCTGTTCTTAGTGTCGTCATGTGTCTGTCCTTTTGTGTACTACTGTTGGCTGAGGGTTGTGTTCTATTCACGTTACGCCATACTAACTGGTTGCCATTTCAGATGTCATTCACCTACGAACAGGATGATACACTATACATTCTGGAAGACATTTACTTTAGCCCACCAGGAAGCCCGGAGCGGAGGATGTTGCGTGACCCGGGATGTGATGTCTTTGGCAGACCCAGGCCGGAGTTGGCCCACGAATTGGCTCCAGGAGGTCGAGAAGAAGTTGGAGGAGCTACAGAAGAAGTTTCCAGAACCAGAGGAGAGCCATCCACGAGCGCAGCAGCTAAGAACTCAACTACGGCTACAAACTTACCGTTTGTAGGCCCGACTCCCTTTACGGATCCACACCCGGAGCAGACAGTGGTGGTTAATGGCAGTCGGATATCTCAGTTATCCTGACTTCTGCTGACCACAACCATAAACGAGTTCGAAATGAGGAGGAACAATAGCTTTCAAAAATTTCGAACGCGAGAAGGCGTAGATATATATCTGCCTCGATATGTCTTGCAGCGTATTAATGTTCGGGCAATACAGCAGCGGAGGAACCGCGAAAAATTCATTAATCTACCCGACAAATACCAAGTCAAATTAAAGGTCACTAAGGACGGAGAATTAATATTCCATCATTACCACAAGAGAGGTATACGCAAAATAAAAGAAGCTTTGGTTGAACAAACTGTTCAACGGGGGGGAGTATGTTGAACACAGCTGAAAAGAAATAAAAAATAATTAGAACAATATATAAAATATTTAATACTTCCCTAGACTAGAATTCCAAGATCCTGTGTCCAGTCAGCACTGGCCTCCTGTATCTTCAAAAAGTATCTGAAATGAGAAAAAAAGATATATATTAGTTTAATAGAATCAATTGAATTAACTATTAAACAGCACAATAAAAAATTTAAGTGCATACATGCATACTGCCAGGAAACAAATTTCTTGGCAGTACAACAACAACACTACATGAAAACATAAACATTGCTACTTTTCAGCGAAATTCATGTTACTGGCATAATAAACTATTGCGAAACATGCAATTATGTTTAAATATGCGAATAACATAAACTCGCAAAAGCTACACACACTATTATTAATGAAAAATCAACAATTGTAACCATTGTTGACACTTCATTAATCACTTTTTCATCACAAAATTTGCGCATAATTTGCATGATTCTTGCAAATTATGCATAGGAAAATCATTAATTAATATTTAAAGAATATTTTTATGCACTTACCTTGTGAATTAATCCCTTGGTGGCGAAGAAATACACAACACAAAGCACCGCACTTTTCACAACAAAATCCGCGAAACCAACTGTCACCGCGACGAAGTAAATAATCACTTTTATGAAGTTGGCCGCGCTCTACCTGTTGGCAATAATTAAAAAACGCGAAATTGCCCAGGTAAGGAAATATTTATAAAAAAAGGTAATTCTAATTCCCATAATGAGTGGGAAAGAGAACGGTGTGGAAACGAGACAGAAGAAAATTCGTGAGAGAATTTATGTTCCACACCGGAAATCAACATAGTATGATAGGGAGCGGCCATATTGATAAGTTTTAGAAAAATTGAAATATTTCAATAAATGATAGGAAAAATTATGGATAATTAAAAATAAATTAATTCACATAATTTGGAATATTTTAACATTACAGCATGGACTTATAATGTGCAAAAAATATATGAAATTTGCATTTTTTCATGTGGAACTTGTCCGAAAATGGCGGCTCGGACATTATAAAAAGGAGGTGCTCCCTAACTAAACTCTCATTATTTTGACAGCGATCGTACATGCAACTTCGCATAGATCCAGTGGTGTTTTCAGAAATCAAAAAGTGCAAAAATTAATAATTCTCAATACAATCTTATAGCATAAATCAACGTGCCAAGCAAGGTACAGCATTCACATGCTATCAAGATTGTAATATCAAATTAATAAGTTGGTGTGACTTGAATTTGGTGGTGAACGTTTTAGGATAAGTATTTGTTATATATATTCTTAAAACATTTGGTGGTGGACAATTTAATTTAGTTTTTTCACATAGCATTGACTTCATGCAAGCCACGCATAATTAATGCTTCATGTGAAAAAACAACGTAGATTAGTTAATATTAAGCTACATGTGAATTATAGTAAGTAAGGAACAGTGAAATTAATTATAATAAAAGTGAAATTGGTGAAAATCTGAGGTATAAAATTGAGCACGTGTCACGTTACGACACCTCAAGAATACATGCCTCCAGATAATTAATTAAATTAATTAAGTACATTTAAAGTGAAAAAATTACAACAGAATTCAGACTAACGTAAAATAAGTAATTTTTTGGTTAATAAAGCAACAGTAAACACAAGCTCACATATCTTGTCATTTTAACATACCGCTACACTAACCTACCTAAAATGCAGTAATATAGCTGTAGTGTTCAATTACCGCTACATTACAAAACAAACGGTGAAAGGCGAAAGGCGAAAGGCAAAAGGCGAAAGGCGAAAGGCGAAAGGCGAAAGGCGAAAGGCGAAAGGCGAAAGGAGAACGGCGAAAGGCGAAAGGCGAAAGGCGAAAGGCGAAAGGTGAAAGGCGAAAGGCGAAAGGCGAAAAGCGAAAGGAGAGAGGCGAAAGGCGTAAGGCGAAAGGCGAAAGGCGGAAAGCGAAAGGTGAAAGGCGAAAGGCGAAAGGCGAAAGGCGAAAGGCAAAAGGCGAAAGGCGAAAGGCGAAAGGCGAAAGGCGAAAGGCGAAAGGCGAAAGGCGAAAGGCGAAAGGCGAAAGGCGAAAGGTGAAAGGCGAAAGGCGAAAGGCGAAAAGCGAAAGGAGAGAGGCGAAAGGCGTAAGGCGAAAGGCGAAAGGCGAAAAGCGAAAGGCGAAATTCGAAAGGCGAAAGGCGAAATGCGAAAGGCGAAAGGCGAAAGGCGAAAGGTGAAAGGCGAAAGTTGAAAGGCGAAAGGCGAAAGGTGAAAGGTGAAAGGCGAAGCGCGAAAGTCGAGAGGCGAAAGGCGAAACGCGAATGGCGAAAAGCGAAAGGCGAAAGGCGAAAGGCGAAAGGCGAAAGGCGAAAGGCGAAAGGCGAAAGGGGAAAGGCGAAAGGCGAAAGTCGAAATTCGAAAGGCGAAAGGCGAAAGGTGAAAGGCGAAAGGTGAAAGGCGAAAGGCGAAAGGCGAAAGGTGAAAGGTGAAAGGCGAAGCGCGAAAGTCAAGAGGCGAAAGGCGAAACGCGAATGGCGAAAGGCGAAAGGCGAAAGGCGAAAGGCAAAAGGCAAAAGGCGAAAGGCGAAAGGCGAAAGGCGAAAGGCGAAAGGCGAAAGGCGAAAGGCGAAAGGCGAAAGGCGAAAGGCGAAAGGCGAAAGTCGAAAGGCGAAAGGCGAAATGCGAAAGTCGAAAGGCGAAAGGCGAAAGGCGAAAGGCGGAAGGTGAAAGGTGAAAGGCGAAAGGCGAAAGGCGAAAGGCGAAAGGCGAAAGGCGAAAGGCGAAAGGCGAAAGGCGAAAGGCGAAAGGCGAAAGGCGAAAGGCGAAAGGCAAAATGCGAAAGGCGAAAGGCGGAAGGTGTAAGGCGAAAGGCGAAAGGCGAAAGGCGAAAAGCGAAAGGCGAAAGGCGAAAGGCGAAAGGCGAAAAGCGAAGGGCGAGAGGCAAAAGTCAAAATGCCTAAGGCAAAAGGAAAAACGATTTTCAAAACATGAAATAAACATAGAGAAATTTAAAATGCCTAAAGCAAAAGAAAAAACGAAGGGCGAGAGGCAAAAGTCAAAATGCTTAAGGCAAAAGGAAAAACGATTTTCAAAACATGAAATAAAAATGGAGAAATTTAAAATGCCTAAAGCAAAAGAAAAAACCATATTCAAAAGATAAAATACAAAAGTTGAAATTGAAAATGCGAAATGGAAAATTCGAAATTATATATTCGTATTTCAAAAGGCTAAATGCGAAATGCGAATTGCGAAAGGCGAAAGACGAAAAGCGAAGGGCGAAAGTCGAAAGGCGAAAGGCGAAACGCGAATGGCGAAAGGCGAAAGGCGAAAGGCGAAAGGCGAAAGGCGAAAGGCGAAAGGTGAAAGGTGAAAGGCGAAGCGCGAAAGTCGAGAGGCGAAAGGCGAAACGCGAATGGCGAAAGGCGAAAGGCGGAAGGCGAAAGGCGAAAGGCGAAAGGCGAAAGGCCAAAGGCGAAAGGCAAAAGGCGAAAGGCGAAAGGCGAAAGGCGAAAGGCGAAAGGCGAAAGGCGAAAGGCGAAAGGCGAAAGGCGAAAGGCGAAAGTCGAAAGGCGAAAGGCGAAAGGCGAAAGGCGAAAGGCGAAAGGCGAAAGGCGAAAGGCGAAAGGCGAAAGGTGAAAGGCGAAAGGTGAAAGGCGAAAGGCGAAAGGTGAAAGGTGAAAGGCGAAGCGCGAAAGTCGAGAGGCGAAAGGCGAAACGCGAATGGCGAAAGGCGAAATGCGAAAGCGAAAGGCGAATTGCGAAAGGCGAAACGCGAATGGCGCAAGGCGAAAGGCGAAAGGCGAAAGGCGAAAGGCGAAAGGCGAAACGCGAAAGGCGAAAGGCGAAAGGCGAAAGGCGGAAGGCGAAAGGCGAAAGTCGAAAGGCGAAAGGTGAAAGGCGAAAGGTGAAAGGCGAAAAGTGAAAGGCGAAAGGTGAAAAGTGAAAGGCGAAGCGCGAAAGTCGAGAGGCGAAAGGCGAAACGCGAATGGCGAAAGGCGAAAGGCGAAAGGCGAAAGGCGAAAGGCAAAAGGCGAAAGGCGAAAGGCGAAAGGCAGAAGGCGAAAGGCGAAAGGCGAAAGGCGAAAGGCGAAAGGCGAAGGGCGAAAGGCGAAAGGCGAAAGGCGAAAGGCGAAAGGCGAAAGGCGAAAGGCGAAAGGCGAAAGGCGAAAGGCGAAAGGCGAAAGGCGAAAGGCGAAAGCCGAAATGCGAAAGTCGAAAGGCGAAAGGCGAAAGGCGAAAGGTGAAAGGCGAAAGGCGAAAGGCGAAAGGCGAAAGGCGAAAGGTGAAAGACGAAAGGTGAAAGCCGAAAGGCGAAAGGTGAAAGGTGAAAGGCGAAGCGCGAAAGTCGAGAGGCGAAAGGCGAAACGCGAGTGGCGAAAGGCGAAAGGCGAAAGGCGAAAGGCGGAAGGTGTAAGGCGAAAGGCGAAAGGCGAAAGGCGAAAAGCGAAAGGCGAAAGGCGAAAGGGGAAGGGCGAGAGGCAAAAGTCAAAATGCCTAAGGCAAAAGGAAAAACGATTTTCAAAACATGAAATAAACATAGAGAAATTTAAAATGCCTAAAGCAAAAGAAAAAACGATATTCAAAAGATAAAATACAAAAGTTGAAATTGAAAATCCGAAATGGAAAATTCGAAATTATAAATTCGTATTTCGAAAGGCTAAAGGCGAAATGCGAATTGCGAAAGGCGAAAGACGAAAGGCGAAGGGCGAAAGTCGAAAGGCGAATGGCGAAAGGCGAATGGCGAATGGCGAAAGGCGAAAGGCGAAAGGCGAAAGGGGAAAGGCGAAAGGCGAAAGTCGAAAGGCGAAAGGCGAAAGGCGAAAGGCGAAAGGCGAAAGGTGAAAGGCGAAAGGTGAAAGGCGAAAGGCGAAAGGTGAAAGGTGAAAGGCGAAGCGCGAAGGTCGAGAGGCGAAAGGCGAAAGGCGAAAGGCGAAAGGCGAAAGGCAAAAGGCGAAAGGCGAAAGGCGAAAGGCGAAAGGCGAAAGTCTAAAGGCGAAAGGCGAAATGCGAAAGTCGAAAGGCGAAAGGCGAAAGGCGAAAGGCGAAAGGCGAAAGGCGAAAGGTGAAAGGCGAAACGCGAAAGGCGAAAATCGAAAGGCGAAAGGCGAAAGGCGAAAGGCGAAAGGCGAAAGGCGAAAGGCGAAAGGCAAAAGGCGAAAGGCGAAAGGCAAAAGGCGAAAGGCGAAAGGCGAAAGGCGGAAGGCGAAAGGCGAAAGGCGAAAAGCGAAATGCGAAAGTCGAAGGCGTAAGGCGAAAGACGAAAGTTGAAAGGTGAAAGGCGAAAGGTGAAAGGCGAAAGGTGAAAGGCGAAAGGCGAAAGGCGAAAGGCGAAATGCGAAAGGCGAAAGGCGAAAGGCAAAAGGCGAAAGGCGAAAGGCGAAAGGCGAAAGGCGAAAGGCGAAAGGCGAAAGGCGAAAGGCGAAAGGCGAAAGGCGAAAGGCGAAAGGCGAACGGCGAAAGGCGAAAGGCGAAAGGCGAAAGGTGAAAGGCGAAAGGCGAAAGGCGAAAGGCGAAAGGCGAAAGGCGAAAGGCGAAAGGCGAAAGGCGAAAGGCGAAAGGCGAAAGGTGAAAGGCGAAAGGCGAAAGGCGAAAGGCGAAAGGCGAAAGGAGAGAAGCGAAAGGCGAAAGGCGAAAGGCGAAAGGCGAAAGGCGAAAAGCGAAAGGCGAAAGGCGAAGCGCGAAAGTCGAGAGGCGAAAGGCGAAACGCGAATGGCGAAAGGCGAAAAGCGAAAGGCGAAAGGCGAAAGGCGAAAGGCAAAATGCGAAAGGCGAAAGGCGGAAGGTGTAAGGCGAAAGGCGAAAGGCGAAAGGCGAAAAACGAAAGGCGAAAGGCGAAAGGCGAAAGGCGAAAGGCGAAAAGCGCAGGGCGAGAGGCAAAAGTCAAAATGCCTAAGGCAAAAGGAAAAACGATTTTCAAAACATGAAATAAACATAGAGAAATTTAAAATGCCTAAAGCAAAAGAAAAAACGAAGGGCGAGAGGCAAAAGTCAAAATGCTTAAGGCAAAAGGAAAAACGATTTTCAAAACATGAAATAAAAATGGAGAAATTTAAAATGCCTAAAGCAAAAGAAAAAACCATATTCAAAAGATAAAAATACAAAAGTTGAAATTGAAAATGCGAAATGGAAAATTCGAAATTATATATTCGTATTTCAAAAGGCTAAAAGCGAAATGCGAATTGCGAAAGGCGAAAGACGAAAGGCGAAGGGCGAAAGTCGAAAGGCGAAAGGCGAAACGCGAATGGCGAAAGGCGAAAGGCGAAAGGCGAAAGGCGAAAGGCGAAAGGCGAAAGGCGAAAGGTGAAAGGTGAAAGGCTAAGCGCGAAAGTCGAGAGGCGAAAGGCGAAACGCGAATGGCGAAAGGCGAAAGGCGAAAGGCGAAAGGCGAAAGGCGAAAGGCCAAAGGCGAAAGGCAAAGGCGAATGGCGAAAGGCGAAAGGCGAAAGGCGAAAGGCGAAAGGCGAAAGGCGAAAGGCGAAAGGCGAAAGGCGAAAGGTGAAAGGCGAAAGGCGAAAGGTGAAAGGCGAAAGGCGAAAGGTGAAAGGTGAAAGGCGAAGCGCGAAAGTCGAGAGGCGAAAGGCGAAACGCGAATGGCGAAAGGCGAAAGGCGAAAGGCAAAAGGCGAAAGGCAAAAGGCGAAAGGCGAAAGGCGAAAGGCGAAAGGCGAAAGGCGAAAGGCGAAAGGCGAAAGGCGAAAGGCGAAAGGCGAAAGGCGAAAGGCGAAATGCGAAAGTCGAAGGCGTATGGCGAAAGACGAAAGTTGAAAGGCGAACGGTGAAAGGCGAAAGGCGAAAGGCGAAAGGCGAAAGGCAAAAGGCGAAAGGCGAAAGGCGAAAGGCGAAAGGCGAAAGGCGAAAGGCGAAAGGCGAAAGGCGAAAGGCGAAAGGCGAAAGGCGAAAGGCGAAAGGCGAAAGGTGAAAGGCGAAAGGCGAAAGGCGAAAAGCGAAAGGAGAGAGGCGAAAGGCGTAAGGCGAAAGGCGAAAGGCGAAAAGCGAAAGGCGAAAGGCGAAAGGCGAAAGGCGAAATGCGAAAGGCGAAAGGCGAAAGGCGAAAGGTGAAAGGCGAAAGTTGAAAGGCGAAAGGCGAAAGGTGAAAGGTGAAAGGCGAAGCGCGAAATTCGAGAGGCGAAAGGCGAAACGCGAATGGCGAAAAGCGAAAAGCGAAAGGCGAAAGGCGAAAGGCGAAAGGTAAAATGCGAAAGGCGAAAAGCGAAGGGCGAGAGGCAAAAGTCAAAATGCCTAAGGCAAAAGGAAAAATGATTTTCAAAACATGAAATAAACATAGAGAAATTTAAAATGCCTAAAGCAAAAGAAAAAACGAAGGGCGAGAGGCAAAAGTCAAAATGCTTAAGGCAAAAGGAAAAACGATTTTCAAAACATGAAATAAAAATGGAGAAATTTAAAATGCCTAAAGCAAAAGAAAAAACCATATTCAAAAGATAAAAATACAAAAGTTGAAATTGAAAATGCGAAATGGAAAATTCGAAATTACATATTCGTATTTCAAAAGGCTAAAGGCGAAATGCGAATTGCGAAAGGCGAAAGACGAAGGGCGAAAGTCGAAAGGCGAAAGGCGAAACGCGAATGGCGAAAGGCGAAAGGCGAAAGGCGAAAGGTGAAAGGTGAAAGGCTAAGCGCGAAAGTCGAGAGGCGAAAGGCGAAACGCGAATGGCGAAAGGCGAAAGGCGAAAGGCGAAAGTCGAAAGGCGAAAGGCGAAAGGCGAAAGGCGAAAGGTGAAAGGCGAAAGGTGAAAGGCGAAAGGCGAAAGGTGAAAGGTGAAAGGCGAAGCGCGAAAGTCAAGAGGCGAAAGGCGAAACGCGAATGGCGAAAGGCGAAAGGCGAAAGGCGAAAGGCGAAAGGCGAAAGGCGAAAGGCGAAAGGCGAAAGGCGAAAGGCGAAAGGCGAAAGGCGAAAGGCGAAAGGCGAAATGCGAAAGTCGAAAGGCGAAAGGCGAAAGGGGAAAGGCGAAAGGCGAAAGGCGAAAGGCGAAAGGTGAAAGGCGAAAGGTGAAAGCCGAAAGGCGAAAGGTGAAAGGTGAAAGGCGAAGCGCGAAAGTCGAGAGGCGAAAGGCGAAACGCGAGTGGCGAAAGGCGAAAGGCGAAAGGCAAAAGGCGAAAGGCGAAAGGCGGAAGGTGTAAGGCGAAAGGCGAAAGGCGAAAGGCGAAAAGCGAAAGGCGAAAGGCGAAAGGCGAAAGGCGAAAGGCGAAAGGCGAAATGCGAAAGTCGAAGGCGTATGGCGAAAGACGAAAGTTGAAAGGCGAACGGTGAAAGGCGAAAGGCGAAAGGCGAAAGGCGAAAGGCGAAAGGCGAAAGGCGAAAGGCGAAAGGCGAAAGGCGAAAGGCGAAAGGCAAAAGGCGAAAGGCGAAAGGTGAAAGGCGAAAGTCGAAGGCGTATGGCGAAAGACGAAAGTTGAAAGGCGAACGGTGAAAGGCGAAAGGCGAAAGGCGAAAGGCGAAAGGTGAAAGGTGAAAGGCGAAGCGCGAAAGTCGAGAGGCGAAAGGCGAAACGCGAATGGCGAAAGGCGAAAGGCGAAAGGCGAAAGGCGAAAGGCGAAAGGCGAAAGGCGAAAGGCGAAAGGCGAAAGGCGAAAGGCGAAAGGCGAAATGCGAAAGTCGAAGGCGTATGGCGAAAGACGAAAGTTGAAAGGCGAACGGTGAAAGGCGAAAGGCGAAATTCGAAAGGCGAAAGGCGAAAGGCGAAAGGCGAAAGGCGAAAGGCGAAAGGCGAAAGGCAAAAGGTGAAAGGTGAAAGGCGAAGCGCGAAAGTCGAGAGGCGAAAGGCGAAACGCGAATGGCGAAAAGCGAAAGGCGAAAGGCGAAAGGCGAAAAGCGAAAGGCGAAAGGTAAAATGCGAAAGGCGAAAAGCGAAGGGCGAGAGGCAAAAGTCAAAATGCCTAAGGCAAAAGGAAAAACGATTTTCAAAACATGAAAAAAACATAGAGAAATTTAAAATGCCTAAAGCAAAAGAAAAAACGAAGGGCGAGAGGCAAAACTCAAAATGCTTAAGCCAAAAGGAAAAACGATTTTCAAAACATGAAATAAAAATGGAGAAATTTAAAATGCCTAAAGCAAAAGAAAAAACCATATTCAAAAGATAAAAATACAAAAGTTGAAATTGAAAATGCGAAATGGAAAATTCGAAATTATATATTCGTATTTCAAAAGGCTAAAGGCGAAATGCGAATTGCGAAAGGCGAAAAACGAAGGGCGAAGGGCGAAAGTCGAAAGGCGAAAGGCGAAACGCGAATGGCGAAAGGCGAAAGGCGAAAGGCGAAAGGTGAAAGGTGAAAGGCTAAGCGCGAAAGTCGAGAGGCGAAAGGCGAAACGCGAATGGCGAAAGGCGAAAGGCGAAAGGCGAAAGTCGAAAGGCGAAAGGCGAAAGGCGAAAGGCGAAAGGTGAAAGGCGAAAGGTGAAAGGCGAAAGGCGAAAGGTGAAAGGTGAAAGGCGAAGCGCGAAAGTCAAGAGGCGAAAGGCGAAACGCGAATGGCGAAAGGCGAAAGGCGGAAGGCGAAAGGCGAAAGGCGAAAGGCGAAAGGCGAAAGGCGAAAGGCGAAAGGCGAAAGGCGAAAGGCGAAAGGCGAAAGGCGAAAGGCGAAAGGCGAAAGGCGAAAGGCGAAAGGCGAAAGGCGAAAGGCGAAAGGCGAAAGGCGAAATGCGAAAGTCGAAAGGCGAAAGGCGAAAGGCGAAAGGCGAAAGGCGAAAGGCGAAAGGCGAAAGGTGAAAGCCGAAAGGCGAAAGGTGAAAGGCGAAGCGCGAAAGTCGAGAGGCGAAAGGCGAAACGCGAAAGGCGAAAGGCAAAAGGCGAAAGGCGAAAGGCGGAAGGTGTAAGGCGAAAGGCGAAAGGCGAAAGGCGAAAGGCGAAAGGCGAAAGGCGAAATGCGAAAGTCGAAGGCGTATGGCGAAAGACGAAAGTTGAAAGGCGACCGGTGAAAGGCGAAAGGCGAAAGGCGAAAGGCGAAAGGCAAAAGGCGAAAGGCGAAAGGCGAAAGGCGAAAGGCGAAAGGCGAAAGGCGAAAGGCGAAAGGCGAAAGGCGAAAGGCGAAAGGCGAAAGGCGAAAGGCGAAAGGTGAAAGGCGAAAGGCGAAAGGCGAAAAGCGAAAGGAGAGAGGCGAAAGGCGTAAGGCGAAAGGCGAAAGGCGAAAAGCGAAAGGCGAAAGGCGAAAGGCGAAAGGCGAAAGGCGAAATGCGAAAGGCGAAAGGCGAAAGGCGAAAGGCGAAAGGTGAAAGGCGAAAGTTGAAAGGCGAAAGGCGAAAGGTGAAAGGTGAAAAGCGAAGCGCGAAAGTCGAGAGGCGAAAGGCGAAACGCGAATGGCGAAAAGCGAAAAGCGAAAGGCGAAAGGCGAAAGGCGAAAGGCGAAAGGCGAAAGGTAAAATGCGAAAGGCGAAAAGCGAAGGGCGAGAGCCAAAATTCAAAATGCCTAAGGCAAAAGGAAAAACGATTTTCAAAACATGAAATAAACATAGAGAAATTTAAAATGCCTAAAGCAAAAGAAAAAACCATATTCAAAAGATAAAAATACAAAAGTTGAAATTGAAAATGCGAAATGGAAAATTCGAAATTATATATTCGTATTTCAAAAGGCTAAAGGCGAAATGCGAATTGCGAAAGGCGAAAGACGAAGGGCGAAGGGCGAAAGTCGAAAGGCGAAAGGCGAAACGCGAATGGCGAAAGGCGAAAGGCGAAAGGCGAAAGGCGAAAGGCGAAAGGCGAAAGCGAAAGGGGAAAGGCGAAAGGCGAAAGTCGAAAGGCGAAAGGCGAAAGGCGAAAGGTGAAAGGCGAAAGGTGAAAGGCGAAAGGCGAAAGGTGAAAGGTGAAAGGCGAAGCGCGAAAGTCAAGAGGCGAAAGGCGAAACGCGAATGGCGAAAGGCGAAAGGCGGAAGGCGAAAGGCGAAAGGCGAAAGGCGAAAGGCGAAAGGCGAAAGGCGAAAGGCGAAAGGCGAAAGGCGAAAGGCGAAATGCGAAAGTCGAAAGGCGAAAGGCGAAAGGCGAAAGGCGAAAGGCGAAAGGCGAAAGGCGAAAGGCGAAAGGCCAAAGGCGAAAGGCAAAAGGCGAATGGCGAAAGGCGAAAGGCGAAAGGCGAAAGGCGAAAGGCGAAAGGCGAAAGGCGAAAGGCGAAAGGCGAAAGGCGAAAGGCGAACGGCGAAAGGCGAAAGGCGAAAGGCGAAAGGCGAAAGGCGAAAGGCGAAAGGCGAAAGGGGAAAGGCGAAAGGTGAAAGTCGAAAGGCGAAAGGCGAAAGGCGAAAGGTGAAAGGCGAAAGGTGAAAGGCGAAAGGCGAAAGGTGGAAGGTGAAAGGCGAAGCGCGAAAGTCAAGAGGCGAAAGGCGAAAGGCGAAACGCGAATGGCGAAAGGCGGAAGGCGAAAGGCGAAAGGCGAAAGGCGAAAGGCGAAAGGCGAAAGGCGAAAGGCGAAAGGCGAAAGGCGAAAGGCGAAAGGCGAAAGGCGAAAGGCGAAAGGCCAAAGGCGAAAGGCAAAAGGCGAAAGGCGAAAGGCGAAAATCGAAAGGCGAAAGGCGAAAGGCGAAAGGCGAAAGGCGAAAGGCGAAAGGCGAAAGGCGAAAGGCGAAAGGCGAAAGGCGAAAGGCGAAAGGCGAAAGGCCAAAGGCGAAAGGCGAAAGGCGAAAGGCGAAAGGCGAAAGGGGAAAGGCGAAAGGCGAAAGTCGAAAGGCGAAAGGCGAAAGGCGAAAGGTGAAAGGCGAAAGGTGAAAGGCGAAAGGAGAAAGGTGAAAGGTGAAAGGCGAAGCGCGAAAGTCAAGAGGCGAAAGGCGAAACGCGAATGGCGAAAGGCGAAAGGCGGAAGGCGAAAGGCGAAAGGCGAAAGGTGAAAGGCGAAAGGCGAAAGGCGAAAGGCGAAAGGCGAAAGGCGAAAGGCGAAAGGCGAAAGGCGAAAGGCGAAAGGCGAAAGGTGAAATGCGAAAGTCGAAAGGCGAAAGGCGAAAGGCGGAAGGCGAAAGGCGAAAGGCGAAAGGCGAAAGGCGAAAGGCGAAAGGCGAAAGGCTAAAGGCGAAAGGCGAAAGGCGAAAGGCGAAATGCGAAAGTCGAAAGGCGAAAGGCGAAAGGCGAAAGGCGAAAGGCGAAAGGCGAAAGGCGAAAGGCGAAAGGTGAAAGGCGAAAGGTGAAAGCCGAAAGGCGAAAGGTGAAAGGTGAAAGGCGAAGCGCGAAAGTCGAGAGGCGAAAGGCGAAACGCGAGTGGCGAAAGGCGAAAGGCGAAAGCCGAAAGGCGAAAGGCAAAAGGCGAAAGGCGAAAGGCGGAAGGTGTAAGGCGAAAGGCGAAAGGCGAAAGGCGAAAAGCGAAAGGCGAAAGGGGAAGGGCGAGAGGCAAAAGTCAAAATGCCTAAGGCAAAAGGAAAAACGATTTTCAAAACATGAAATAAACATAGAGAAATTTAAAATGCCTAAAGCAAAAGAAAAAACGATATTCAAAAGATAAAATACAAAAGTTGAAATTGAAAATCCGAAATGGAAAATTCGAAATTATAAATTCGTATTTCGAAAGGCTAAAGGCGAAATGCGAATTGCGAAAGGCGAAAGACGAAAGGCGAAGGGCGAAAGTCGAAAGGCGAATGGCGAATGGCGAAAGGCGAAAGGCGAAAGGCGAAAGTCGAAAGGCGAAAGGCGAAAGTCGAAAGGCGAAAGGCGAAAGCGAAAGGCGAAAGGTGAAAGGCGAAAGGTGAAAGGCGAAAGGCGAAAGGTGAAAGGTGAAAGGCGAAGCGCGAAGGTCGAGAGGCGAAAGGCGAAAGGCGAAAGGCGAAAGGCAAAAGGCGAAAGGCGAAAGGCGAAAGGCGAAAGGCGAAAGTCTAAAGGCGAAAGGCGAAATGCGAAAGTCGAAAGGCGAAAGGCGAAAGGCGAAAGGTGAAAGGCGAAACGCGAAAGGCGAAAAGCGAAAGGCGAAAGGCGAAAGGCGAAAGGCGAAAGGCGAAAGGCGAAAGGCAAAAGGCGAAAGGCGAAAGGCAAAAGGCGAAAGGCGAAAGGCGAAAGGCGAAAGGCGAAAGGCGGAAGGCGAAAGGCGAAAGGCGAAAGGCGAAAGTCGAAGGCGTAAGGCGAAAGACGAAAGTTGAAAGGTGAAAGGCGAAAGGTGAAAGGCGAAAGGCGAAAGGCGAAAGGCGAAAGGCGAAAGGCGAAAGGCGAAATGCGAAAGGCGAAAGGCGAAAGGCAAAAGGCGAAAGGCGAAAGGCGAAAGGCGAAAGGCGAAAGGCGAAAGGCGAAAGGCGAAAGGCGAAAGGCGAAAGTTGAAAGGCGAAAGGTGAAAGGCGAAAGGCGAAAGGCGAAAGGAGAGAGGCGAAAGGCGAAAGGCGAAAGGCGAAAGGCGAAAGGCGAAAAGCGAATGGCGAAAGGCGAAAGGCGAAATGCGAAAGGCAAAAGGCGAAAGGCGAAAGGTGAAAGGCGAAAGTTGAAAGGCGAAAGGCGAAAGGTGAAAGGTGAAAGGCGAAGCGCGAAAGTCGAGAGGCGAAAGGCGAAACGCGAATGGCGAAAGGCGAAAAGCGAAAGGCGAAAGGCGAAAGGCGAAAGGCGAAAGGCAAAATGCGAAAGGCGAAAGGCCGAAGGTGTAAGGCGAAAGGCGAAAGGCGAAAGGCGAAAAGCGAGAGGCGAAAGGCGAAAGGCGAAAGGCGAAAAGCGAAGGGCGAGAGGCAAAAGTCAAAATGCCTAAGGCAAAAGGAAAAACGATTTTCAAAACATGAAATAAACATAGAGAAATTTAAAATGCCTAAAGCAAAAGAAAAAACGAAGGGCGAGAGGCAAAAGTCAAAATGCTTAAGGCAAAAGGAAAAACGATTTTCAAAACATGAAATAAAAATGGAGAAATTTAAAATGCCTAAAGCAAAAGAAAAAACCATATTCAAAAGATAAAAATACAAAAGTTGAAATTGAAAATGCGAAATGGAAAATTCGAAATTATATATTCGTATTTCAAAAGGCTAAAAGCGAAATGCGAATTGCGAAAGGCGAAAGACGAAAGGCGAAGGGCGAAAGTCGAAAGGCGAAAGGCGAAACGCGAATGGCGAAAGGCGAAAGGCGAAAGGCGAAAGGTGAAAGGTGAAAGGCTAAGCGCGAAAGTCGAGAGGCGAAAGGCGAAACGCGAATGGCGAAAGGCGAAAGGCGAAAGGCGAAAGGCCAAAGGCGAAAGGCAAAAGACGAATGGCGAAAGGCGAAAGGCGAAAGGCGAAAGGCGAAAGGTGAAAGGAGAAAGGTGAAAGGCGAAAGGCGAAAGGCGAAAGGTGAAAGGAGAAAGGTGAAAGGTGAAAGGCGAAGCGCGAAAGTCGAGAGGCGAAAGGCGAAACGCGAAAGGCGAAATGCGAAAGGCGAAAGGCAAAAGGCGAAAGGCGAAAGGCGAAAGGCGAAAGGCGAAAGGCGAAAGGCGAAAGGCGAAAGGCGAAAGGCGAAAGGCGAAAGGCGAAAGGCGAAATGCGAAAGTCGAAGGCGTATGGCGAAAGACGAAAGTTGAAAGGTGAAAGGCGAAAGGTGAAAGGCGAAAGGCGAAAGGCGAAAGGCGAAAGGCGAAAGGCGAAAGGCGAAAGGCGAAAGGCGAAAGGCGAGAGGCGAAAAGCAAAAGGCGAAAGGCGAAAGGCGAAAGGCGAAATTCGAAAGGCGAAAGGTGAAAGGCGAAAGGCGAAATTCGAAAGGAGAGAGGCGAAAGGCGAAAGGCGAAAGGCGAAAGGCGAAAAGCGTAAGGCGAAAGGCGAAAGGCGAAAGGCGAAATGCGAAAGTCGAAAGGCGAAAGGCGAAAGGCGAAAGGTGAAAGGCGAAAGGTGAAAGGCGAAAGGCGAAATGTGAAAGGTGAAAGGCGAAGCGCGAAAGTCGAGAGGCGAAAGGCGAAAGGCGAAAGGCGAAAGGCGAAAGGCAAAAGGCGAAAGGCGAAAGGCGAAAGGCGAAAGGCGAAAGGCGAAAGGCGAAAGGCGAAAGGCGAAAGGCGAAAGGCGAAAGGCGAAAGGCGAAAGGCGAAAGGCGAAAGGCGAAAGGCGAAAGGTGAAAGGCGAAAGGCGAAAGGCGAAAAGCGAAAGGAGAGAGGCGAAAGGCGTAAGGCGAAAGGCCAAAGGCGAAAAGCGAAAGACGAAAGGCGAAAGGCGAAAGGCGAAATGCGAAAGGCGAAAGGCGAAAGGCGAAAGGCGAAAGGCGAAAGGCGAAAGTTGAAAGGCGAAAGGCGAAAGGTGAAAGGTGAAAGGCGAAGCGCGAAAGTCGAGAGGCGAAAGGAGAAACGCGAATGGCGAAAAGCGAAAGGCGAAAGGCGAAAGGCGAAAGGCGAAAGGCGAAAGGCGAAAGGCGAAAGGTAAAATGCGAAAGGCGAAAAGCGAAGGGCGAGAGGCAAAAGTCAAAATGCCTAAGGCAAAAGGAAAAACGATTTTCAAAACATGAAATAAACATAGAGAAATTTAAAATGCCTAAAGCAAAAGAAAAAACGAAGGGCGAGAGGCAAAAGTCAAAATGCTTAAGGCAAAAGGAAAAACGATTTTCAAAACATGAAATAAAAATGGAGAAATTTAAAATGCCTAAAGCAAAAGAAAAAACCATATTCAAAAGATAAAAATACAAAAGTTGAAATTGAAAATGCGAAATGGAAAATTCGAAATTATATATTCGTATTTCAAAAGGCTAAAGGCGAAATGCGAATTGCGAAAGGCGAAAGACGAAAGGCGAAGGGCGAAAGTCGAACGGCGAAAGGCGAAACGCGTATGGCGAAAGGCGAAAGGCGAAAGGTGAAAGGCTAAGCGCGAAAGTCGAGAGGCGAAAGGCGAAACGCGAATGGCGAAAGGCGAAAGGCGAAAGGCGAAAGGCGAAAGGCCAAAGGCGAAAGGCAAAAGGCGAATGGCGAAAGGCGAAAGGCGAAAGGCGAAAGGCGAAAGGCGAAAGGCGAAAGGCGAAAGGCGAAAGGCGAAATTCGAAAGGCGAAAGGCGAAAGGCGAAAGGTGAAAGGCGAAAGGTGAAAGGCGAAAGGTGAAAGGTGAAAGGCGAAGCGCGAAAGTCGAGAGGCGAAAGGCGAAACGCGAAAGGCGAAAGGCGAAATGAGAAAGTCGAAAGGCGAAAGTCGAAAGGCGAAAGGCGAAAGGCGAAAGGCGAAAGGCGAAAGGCGAAAGGCGAAAGGCAAAAGGCGAAAGGCGAAAGGCGAAAGGCGAAAGGCGAAAGGCGAAAGGCGAAAGGCGAAATGCGAAAGGCGAAAGGTGAAAGGCGAAAGGCGAAAGGCGAAAGGCGAAAGGAGAGAGGCGAAAGGCAAAAGGCGAAAGGCGAAAGGCGAAAGGCGAAAGGCGAAAGGCGAAAGGCGAAAGGCGAAAGGCGAAATGAGAAAGTCGAAAGGCGAAAGGCGAAAGGCGAAAGGCGAAAGGTGAAAGGCGACAGGTGAAAGGCGAAAGGCGAAAGGTGAAAGGCGAAGCGCGAAAGTCGAGAGGCGAAAGGCGAAACGCGAATGGCGAAAGGCGAAAAGCGAAAGGCGAAAGGCAAAAGGCGAAAGGCGAAAAGCGAAAGGCGAAAGGCGAAAGGCGAAAGTCGAAAGGCGAAAGGCGAAATGCGAAAGTCGAAAGGCGAAAGGCGAGAGGCGAAAGGCGAAAGGCGAAAGGCGAAAGGCGAAAGGCGAAAGGCGAAAGGCGAAAGGCGAAATGCGAAAGTCGAAGGCGTAAGGCGAAAGACGAAAGTTGAAAGGTGAAAGGCGAAAGGTGAAAGGCGAAAGGCGAATGGCGAAAGGCGAAAGGCGAACGGCGAAAGGCGAAAGGCGAAAAGCGAAAGGCGAAAGGCAAAAGGCGAAAGGCGAAAGACGAAAGGCGAAAGGCGAAAGGCGAAAGGCGAAAGGCGAAAGGCGAAAGGCGAAAGGCGAAATGCGAAAGGCGAAAGGCGAAAGGCGAAAGGCGAAAGGCGAAAGGAGAGAGGCGAAAGGCGAAAGGCGAAAGGCGAAAGGCGAAAAGCGAAAGGCGAAAGGCGAAAGGCGAAAGGCGAAATGAGAAAGTCGAAAGGCGAAAGGCGAAAGGCGAAAGGCGAAAGGCGAAAGGTGAAAGGCGAAAGGTGAAAGGCGAAAGGCGAAAGGTGAAAGGCGAAGCGCGAAAGTCGAGAGGCGAAAGGCGAAACGCGAATGGCGAAAGGCGAAAAGCGAAAGTCGAAATGCGAAAGGCGAAAGGCGAAATGCGAAAGGCGAAAGGCAAAATGCGAAAGGCGAAAGGCGGAAGGTGTAAGGCGAAAGGCTAAAGGCGAAAGGCGGAAAGCGAAAGGCGAAAGGCGAAAGGCGAGAGGCGAAAGGCGAAAGGCGAAGGGCGAGAGGCAAAAGTCAAAATGCCTAAGGCAAAAGGAAAAACGATTTTCAAAACATGAAATAAACATAGAGAAATTTAAAATGCCTAAAGCAAAAGAAAAAACGATATTCAAAAGATAAAATACAAAAGTTGAAATTGAAAATGCGAAATGGAAAATTCGAAATTATGTATTCGTATTTCAAAAGGCTAAAGGCGAAATGCGAATTGCGAAAGGCGAAAGACGAAAGGCGAAGGGCGAAAGTCGAAAGGCGAAAGGCGAAACGCGAAAGGCGAAAGGCGAAAGGCGAAAGGCGAAAGGTGAAAGGTGAAAGGCGAAGCGCGAAAGTCGAGAGGCGAAAGGCGAAACGCGAATGGCGAAAGGCGAAAGGCGAAAGGCCAAAGGCGAAAGGCAAAAGGCGAAAGGCGAAAGGCGAAAGGCGAAAGGCGAAAGGCGAAAGGCGAAAGGCGAAAGGCGAAAGGCGAAAGGCGAAAGGCGAGAGGGGAAAGGCGAAAGACGAAAGTCGAAAGGCGAAAGGCGAAAGGCGAAAGGCGAAAGGCGAAAGGCGAAAGGCGAAAGGCGAAAGGCGAAAGGCGAAAGGCGAAAGGCGAAAGTCGAAAGGCGAAAGGCGAAAGGCGAAAGGTGAAAGGCGAAAGGTGAAAGGCGAAAGGCGAAAGGTGAAAGGCGAAGCGCGAAAGTCGAGAGGCGAAAGGCGAAACGCGAATGGCGAAAGGCGAAAGGCGAAAGGCGAAAGGCGAAAGGCAAAAGGCGAAAGGCGAAAGGCGGAAGGTGTAAGGCGAAAGGCGAAAGGCGAAAAGCGAAAGGCGAAAGGCGAAAGGCGAAAGGCAAAAGGCGAAAGGCGAAAGGCGAAAGGCGAAATTCGAAAGGCGAAAGGCGAAAGGCGAAAGGCGAAAGGCGAATGGCGAAAGGCGAAAGCGAAAGGCGAAAGGCGAAAGTCGAAAGGCGAAAGGCGAAAGGCGAAAGGCGAAAGGTGAAAGGCGAAAGGTGAAAGGCGAAAGGCGAAAGGTGAAAGGTGAAAGGCGAAGCGCGAAAGTCGAGAGGCGAAAGGCGAAAGGCGAAAGGCGAAAGGCAAAAGGCGAAAGGCGAAAGGCGAAAGGCGAAAGGCGAAAGGCGAAAGACGAAAGGCGAAAGGCGAAATGCGAAAGTCGAAAGACGAAAGGCGAAAGGCGAAAGGTGAAAGGCGAAACGCGAAAGGCGAAAGGCGAAAGGCGAAAGGCGAAAGGCGAAAGGCCAAAGGCGAAAGGCAAAAGGCGAATGGCGAAAGGCGAAAGGCGAAAGGCGAAAGGCGAAAGGCGAAAGGCGAAAGGCGAAAGGCGAAAGGCGAAAGGCGAAAGGGGAAAGGCGAAAGGCGAAAGTCGAAAGGCGAAAGGCGAAAGACGAAAGGTGAAAGGCGAAAGGTGAAAGGCGAAAGGCGAAAGGCGAAAGGTGAAAGGTGAAAGGCGAAGCGCGAAAGTCAAGAGGCGAAAGGCGAAACGCGAAAGGCGAAAGGCGAAAGGCGAAAGGCGAAAGGCGAAAGGCGAAAGGCGAAAGGCGAAAGTCGAAAGGCGAAAGGCGAAATGCGAAAGTCGAAAGGCAAAAGGCGAAAGGCGAAAGGCGGAAGGTGAAAGGCGAAAGGTGAAAGGTGAAAGGCGAAAGGCGAAAGGCGAAAGGCGAAAGGCGAAAGGCGAAAGGCGAAAGGCGAAAGGCGAAAGTCGAAAGGCGAAAGGCGAAATGCGAAAGTCGAAAGGCGAAAGGCGAAAGGCGAAAGGCGAAAGGCGAAAGGCGAAAGGCGAAAGGCGAAAGGCGAAAGGCGAAAGGCGAAAGGCAAAATGCGAAAGGCGAAAGGCGGAAGGTGTAAGGCGAAAGGCGAAAGGCGAAAAACGAAAAGCGAAAGGCGAAAGGCGAAAGGCGAAAGGCGAAAGGCGAAAGGCGAAAAGCGAAGGGCGAGAGGCAAAAGTCAAAATGCCTAAGGCAAAAGGAAAAACGATTTTCAAAACATGAAATAAACATAGAGAAATTTAAAATGCCTAAAGCAAAAGAAAAACGATATTCAAAAGATAAAATACAAAAGTTGAAATTGAAAATCCGAAATGGAAAATTCGAAATTATAAATTCGTATTTCGAAAGGCTAAAGGCGAAATGCGAATTGCGAAAGGCGAAAGACGAAAGGCGAAGGGCGAAAGTCGAAAGGCGAAAGGCGAAAGGCGAATGGCGAAAGGCGAAAGGCGAAAGGTGAAAGGTGAAAGGCGAAGCGCGAAAGTCGAGAGGCGAAAGGCGAAACGCGAATGGCGAAAGGCGAAAGGCGAAAGGCCAAAGGCGAAAGGCAAAAGGCGAAAGGCGAAAGGCGAAAGGCGAAAGGCGAAAGGCGAAAGGCGAAAGGCGAAAGTCGAAAGGCGAAAGGCGAAAGGCGAAAGGCGAAAGGCGAAAGGCGAAAGGCGAAAGGCGAAAGGCGAAAGTCGAAAGGCGAAAGGCGAAAGGCGAAAGGTGAAAGGCGAAAGGTGAAAGGCGAAAGGCGAAAGGTGAAAGGTGAAAGGCGAAGCGCGAAAGTCGAGAGGCGAAAGGCGAAACGCGAATGGCGAAAGGCGAAATGCGAAAGGCGAAAGGCGAAAGGCGAATTGCGAAAGGCGAAACGCGAATGGCGCAAGGCGAAAGGCGAAAGGCGAAAGGCGAAACGCGAAAGGCGAAAGGCGGAAGGCGAAAGGCGAAAGTCGAAAGGCGAAAGGTGAAAGGCGAACGGTGAAAGGCGAAAAGTGAAAGGCGAAAGGTGAAAAGTGAAAGGCGAAGCGCGAAAGTCGAGAGGCGAAAGGCGAAAGGCGAAAGGCGAAAGGCAAAAGGCGAAAGGCGAAAGGCGAAAGGCGGAAGGCGAAAGGCGAAAGGCGAAAGGCGAAAGGCGAAAGGCGAAAGGCGAAAGGCGAAGCGCGAAAGTCGAGAGGCGAAAGGTGAAACGCGAGTGGCGAAAGGCGAAAGGCGAAAGGCAAAAGGCGAAAGGCGAAAGGCGGAAGGTGTAAGGCGAAAGGCGAAAAGCGAAAGGCGAAAGGCGAAAGGGGAAGGGCGAGAGGCAAAAGTCAAAATGCCTAAGGCAAAAGGAAAAACGATTTTCAAAACATGAAATAAACATAGAGAAATTTAAAATGCCTAAAGCAAAAGAAAAAACGATATTCAAAAGATAAAATACAAAAGTTGAAATTGAAAATCCGAAATGGAAAATTCGAAATTATAAATTCGTATTTCGAAAGGCTAAAGGCGAAATGCGAATTGCGAAAGGCGAAAGACGAAAGGCGAAGGGCGAAAGTCGAAAGGCGAAAGGCGAATGGCGAAAGGCGAATGGCGAAAGGCGAAAGGCGAAAGGCGAAAGGGGAAAGGCGAAGGGCGAAAGGCGAAAGGCGAAAGGCAAAAGGCGAAAGGCGAAAGGCGAAAGGCGAAAGGCGAAAGGCGAAAGTCTAAAGGCGAAAGGCGAAATGCGAAAGTCCAAAGGCGAAAGGCGAAGGCGAAAGGTGAAAGGCGAAATGCGAAAGGCGAAAATCGAAAGGCGAAAGGCGAAAGGCGAAAGGCGAAATGCGAAAGGCAAAAGGCGAAAGGCGAAAGGCAAAAGGCGAAAGGCGAAAGGCGAAAGGCGAAAGGCGGAAGGCGAAAGGCGAAAGGCGAAAGGCGAAATGCGAAAGTCGAAGGCGTAAGGCGAAAGACGAAAGTTGAAAGGTGAAAGGCGAAAGGTGAAAGGCGAAAGGCGAAAGGCGAAAGGCGAAAGGCGAAATGCGAAAGGCGAAAGGCGAAAGGCAAAAGGCGAAAGGCGAAAGGCGAAAGGCGAAAGGCGAAAGGCGAAAGGCGAAAGGCGAAAGGCGAAAGGCGAAAGGCGAAAGGCGAAAGGCGAAAGGCGAAAGGCGAAAGGCGAAAGGTGAAAGGCGAAAGGCGAAAGGCGAAAGGCGAAAGGAGAGAGGCGAAAGGCGAAAGGCGAAAGGCGAAAGGCGAAAGGCGAAAGGCGAAAAGCGAAAGGGGAAAGGCGAAAGGCGAAATGCGAAAGGCGAAAGGCGAAAGGCGAAAGGTGAAAGGCGAAAGTTGAAAGGCGAAAGGTGAAAGGTGAAAGGCGAAGCGCGAAAGTCGAGAGGCGAAAGGCGAAACGCGAATGGCGAAAGGCGAACAGCGAAAGGCGAAAGGCGAAAGGCAAAATGCGAAAGGCGAAAGGCGGAAGGTGTAAGGCGAAAGGCGAAAGGCGAAAGGCGAAAGGCGAAAAGCGAAAGGCGAAAGGCGAAAGGCGAAAGGCGAAAGGCGAAAGGCGAAAAGCGAAGGGCGAGAGGCAAAAGTCAAAATGCCTAAGGCAAAAGGAAAAAGCGATTTTCAAAACATGAAATAAACATAGAGAAATTTAAAATGCCTAAAGCAAAAGAAAAAACGAAGGGCGAGAGGCAAAAGTCAAAATGCTTAAGGCAAAAGGAAAAACGATTTTCAAAACATGAAATAAAAATGGAGAAATTTAAAATGCCTAAAGCAAAAGAAAAAACCATATTCAAAAGATAAAAATACAAAAGTTGAAATTGAAAATGCGAAATGGAAAATTCGAAATTATATATTCGTATTTCAAAATGCTAAAAGCGAAATGCGAATTGCGAAAGGCGAAAGACGAAAGGCGAAGGGCGAAAGTCGAAAGGCGAAAGGCGAAACGCGAATGGCGAAAGGCGAAAGGCGAAAGGCGAAAGGCGAAAGGTGAAAGGTGAAAGGCTAAGCGCGAAAGTCGAGAGGCGAAAGGCGAAACGCGAATGGCGAAAGGCGAAAGACGAAAGGCGAAAGGCCAAAGGCGAAAGGCAAAAGGCGAATGGCGAAAGGCGAAAGGCGAAAGGCGAAAGGCGAAAGGCGAAAGGCGAAAGGCGAAAGGCGAAAGGCGAAAGGTGAAAGGCGAAAGGCGAAAAGTGAAAGGCGAAAGGCGAAAGGTGAAAGGTGAAAGGCGAAGCGCGAAAGTCGAGAGGCGAAAGGCGAAACGCGAAAGGCGAAAGGCGAAAGGCGAAAGGCGAAAGGCAAAAGGCGAAAGGCGAAAGGCGAAAGGCGAAAGGCGAAAGGCGAAAGGCGAAAGGAGAAAGGCGAAAGGCGAAAGGCGAAATGCGAAAGTCGAAGTCGTATGGCGAAAGACGAAAGTTGAAAGGTGAAAGGCGAAAGGTGAAAGGCGAAAGGCGAAAGGCGAAAGTCGAAAGGCGAAAGGCGAAAGGCGAAAGGCGAAAGGCGAAAGGCGAAAGGCAAAAGGCGAAAGGCGAAAGGCGAAATTCGAAAGGCGAAAGGCGAAAGGTGAAAGGCGAAAGGCGAAATTCGAAAGGAGAGAGGCGAAAGGCGAAAAGCGAAAGGCGAAAGGCGAAAGGCGAAAGGCGAAAGGCGAAATGCGAAAGTCGAAAGGCGAAAGGCGAAAGGCGAAAGGCGAAAGGCGAAAGGCGAAAGGTGAAAGGCGAAAGGTGAAAGGCGAAAGGCGAAATGTGAAAGGTGAAAGGCGAAGCGCGAAAGTCGAGAGGCGAAAGGCGAAACGCGAATGGCGAAAGGCGAAAAGCGAAAGGCGAAAGGCGAAAGGCGAAAGGCGAAAGGCGAAAAGCGAAAGGCGAAAGGCGAAAGGCGAAAGGCGAAAAGCGAAAGGCGAGAGGCAAAAGTCAAAATGCCTAAGGCAAAAGGAAAAACGATTTTCAAAACATGAAATAAACATAGAGAAATTTAAAATGCCTAAAGCAACAGAAAAAACGAAGGGCGAGAGGCAAAAGTCAAAATGCTTAAGGCAAAAGGAAAAACGATTTTCAAAACACGAAATAAAAATGGAGAAATTTAAAATGCCTAAAGCAAAAGAAAAAACCATATTCAAAAGATAAAATACAAAAGTTGAAATTGAAAATGCGAAATGGAAAATTCGAAATTACATATTCGTATTTCAAAAGGCTAAAGGCGAAATGCGAGTTGCGAAAGGCGAAAGACGAAAGGCGAAACTCGAATGGCGAAAGGCGAAAGCGAAAGGCGAAAGGCGAAATGTGAAAGGTGAAAGGCGAAGCGCGAAAGTCGAAAGGCGAAAGGCGAAACGCGAATGGCGAAAGGCGAAAGGCGAAAGGCGAAAGGCCAAAGGCGAAAGGCAAAAGGCGAAAGGCGAAAGGCGAAAGGCGAAAGGCGAAAGGCGAATGGTAAAAGGCGAAAGGCGAAAGGCGAAAGGCGAAAGGCGAAAGGCGAAATGCGAAAGGCGAAAGGTGAAAGGCGAAAGGCGAAAGGCGAATGGCGAAAGGAGAGAGGCGAAAGGCGAAAGGCGAAAAGCGAAAGGCGAAGGCGAAAGGCGACAGGCGAAAGGCGAAAGGCGAAATGAGAAAGTCGAAAGGCGAAAGGCGAAAGGCGAAAGGTGAAAGGCGAAAGGTGAAAGGCGAAAGGCGAAAGGTGAAAGGCGAAGCGCGAAAGTCGAGAGGCGAAAGGCGAAACGCGAATGGCGAAAGGCGAAATGCGAAAGGCGAAAGGCGAAAGGCGAATTGCGAAAGGCGAAAGGCGAAAGGCGAAAGGCGAAAGGCGAAAGGCGAAAGGCGAAAGGCGAAAGGCGAAACGCGAATGGCGCAAGGCGAAAGGCGAAAGGCGACAGGCGAAAGGCGAAAGGCGAAAGGCGAAAGGCGAAAGGTGAAAGGCGAAAGGTGAAAGGCGAAAGGCGAAAGCTGAAAGGTGAAAGGCGATGCGCGAAAGTCGAGAGGCGAAAGGCGAAGCGCGAAAGTCGAGAGGCGAAAGGCGAAACGCGAATGGCGAAAGGCGAAAGGCGAAAGGCGAAAGGCAAAAGGCAAAAGGCGAAAGGCGAAAGGCGGAAGGTGTAAGGCGAAAGGCGAAAGGCGAAAGGCGAAAAGCGAAAGGCGAAAGGCGAAAGGCGAAAGGCGAATGGCGAAAGGCGAAATGTGAAAGGTGAAACGCGAAAGGCGAAAGGTGGAAGGCGAAAGGCGAAAGGCGAAAGGCGAAAGGTGAAAGGCGAAAGGTGAAAGGCGAAAGGCGAAAGGTGAAAGGTGAAAGGAGATGCGCGAAAGTCGAGAGGCGAAAGGCGAAGCGCGAAAGTCGAGAGGCGAAAGGCGAAACGCGAATGGCGAAAGGCGAAAGGCGAAAGGCGAAAGGCGAAAGGCGAAAGGCGAAAGGCGAAAGGCGAAAGGCAAAAGGCGAAAGGCGAAAGGCGGAAGGTGTAAGGCGAAAGGCGAAAGGCGAAAGGCGAAAAGCGAAAGGTGAAAGGCGAAAGGCGAAAGGCGAAGGGCGAAAGGCGAAATGTGAAAGGTGAAACGCGAAAGGCGAAAGGTGAAAGGTGAAAGGCGAAAGGCGAAAGGTGAAAGGTGAAAGGCGATGCGCGAAAGTCGAGAGGCGAAAGGCGAAGCGCGAAAGTCGAGAGGCGAAAGGCGAAACGCGAATGGCGAAAGGCGAAAAGCGAAAGGCGAAAGGCGAAAGGCGAAAGGCGAAAGGCGAAAGGCGAAAGGCAAAATGCGAAAGGCGAAAGGCGGAAGGTGTAAGGCGAAAGGCGAAAGGCGAAAGGCGAAAGGCGAAAGGCGAAAAGCGAAGGGCGAGAGGCAAAAGTCAAAATGCCTAAGGCAAAAGGAAAAACGATTTTCAAAACATGAAATAAACATAGAGAAATTTAAAATGCCTAAAGCAAAAGAAAAAACGAAGGGCGAGAGGCAAAAGTCAAAATGCTTAAGGCAAAAGGAAAAACGATTTTCAAAACATGAAATAAAAATGGAGAAATTTAAAATGCCTAAAGCAAAAGAAAAAACCATATTCAAAAGATAAAAATACAAAAGTTGAAATTGAAAATGCGAAATGGAAAATTCGAAATTATATATTCGTATTTCAAAAGGCTAAAAGCGAAATGCGAATTGCGAAAGGCGAAAGACGAAAGGCGAAGGGCGAAAGTCGAAAGGCGAAAGGCGAAACGCGAATGGCGAAAGGCGAAAGGCGAAAGGCGAAAGGTGAAAGGTGAAAGGCTAAGCGCGAAAGTCGAGAGGCGAAAGGCGAAACGCGAATGGCGAAAGGCGAAAGGCGAAAGGCGAAAGGCCAAAGGCGAAAGGCAAAAGACGAATGGCGAAAGGCGAAAGGCGAAAGGCGAAAGGCGAAAGGTGAAAGGAGAAAGGTGAAAGGAGAAAGGCGAAAAGTGAAAGGCGAAAGGCGAAAGGTGAAAGGTGAAAGGCGAAGCGCGAAAGTCGAGAGGCGAAAGGCGAAACGCGAAAGGCGAAATGCGAAAGGCGAAAGGCGAAAGGCAAAAGGCGAAAGGCGAAAGGCGAAAGGCGAAAGGCGAAAGGCGAAAGGCGAAAGGCGAAAGGCGAAAGGCGAAAGGCGAAAGGCGAAATGCGAAAGTCGAAGGCGTATGGCGAAAGACGAAAGTTGAAAGGTGAAAGGCGAAAGGTGAAAGGCGAAAGGCGAAAGGCGAAAGGCGAAAGGCGAAAGGCGAAAGGCGAAAGGCGAAAGGCGAGAGGCGAAAAGCAAAAGGCGAAAGGCGAAAGGCGAAAGGCGAAATTCGAAAGGCGAAAGGTGAAAGGCGAAAGGCGAAATTCGAAAGGAGAGAGGCGAAAGGCGAAAGGCGAAAGGCGAAAGGCGAAAAGCGTAAGGCGAAAGGCGAAAGGCGAAAGGCGAAATGCGAAAGTCGAAAGGCGAAAGGCGAAAGGCGAAAGGTGAAAGGCGAAAGGTGAAAGGCGAAAGGCGAAATGTGAAAGGTGAAAGGCGAAGCGCGAAAGTCGAGAGGCGAAAGGCGAAAGGAGAAAGGCGAAAGGCGAAAGGCGAAAGGCAAAAGGCGAAAGGCGAAAGGCGAAAGGCGAAAGGCGAAAGGCGAAAGGCGAAAGGCGAAAGGCGAAAGGCGAAAGGCGAAAGGCGAAAGGCGAAAGGCGAAAGGCGAAAGGTGAAAGGCGAAAGGCGAAAGGCGAAAAGCGAAAGGAGAGAGGCGAAAGGCGTAAGGCGAAAGGCGAAAGGCGAAAAGCGAAAGACGAAAGGCGAAAGGCGAAAGGCGAAATGCGAAAGGCGAAAGGCGAAAGGCGAAAGGCGAAAGGCGAAAGGCGAAAGGCGAAAGTTGAAAGGCGAAAGGCGAAAGGTGAAAGGTGAAAGGCGATGCGCGAAAGTCGAGAGGCGAAAGGCGAAACGCGAATGGCGAAAAGCGAAAGGCGAAAGGCGAAAGGCGAAAGGCGAAAGGCGAAAGGCGAAAGGTAAAATGCGAAAGGCGAAAAGCGAAGGGCGAGAGGCAAAAGTCAAAATGCCTAAGGCAAAAGGAAAAACGATTTTCAAAACATGAAATAAACATAGAGAAATTTAAAATGCCTAAAGCAAAAGAAAAAACGAAGGGCGAGAGGCAAAAGTCAAAATGCTTAAGGCAAAAGGAAAAACGATTTTCAAAACATGAAATAAAAATGGAGAAATTTAAAATGCCTAAAGCAAAAGAAAAAACCATATTCAAAAGATAAAAATACAAAAGTTGAAATTGAAAATGCGAAATGGAAAATTCGAAATTATATATTCGTATTTCAAAAGGCTAAAGGCGAAATGCGAATTGCGAAAGGCGAAAGACGAAAGGCGAAGGGCGAAAGTCGAACGGCGAAAGGCGAAACGCGAATGGCGAAAGGCGAAAGGCGAAAGGTGAAAGGCTAAGCGCGAAAGTCGAGAGGCGAAAGGCGAAACGCGAATGGCGAAAGGCGAAAGGCGAAAGGCGAAAGGCGAAAGGCCAAAGGCGAAAGGCAAAAGGCGAATGGCGAAAGGCGAAAGGCGAAAGGCGAAAGGCGAAAGGCGAAAGGCGAAAGGCGAAAGGCGAAAGGCGAAAGGCGAAAGGCGAAAGGCGAAATTCGAAAGGCGAAAGGCGAAAGGCGAAAGGCGAAAGGTGAAAGGCGAAAGGTGAAAGGCGAAAGGTGAAAGGTGAAAGGCGAAGCGCGAAAGTCGAGAGGCGAAAGGCGAAACGCGAAAGGCGAAAGGCGAAATGAGAAAGTCGAAAGGCGAAAGGCGAAAGGCGAAAGGCGAAAGGCGAAATGCGAAAGTCGAAGGCGTAAGGCGAAAGACGAAAGTTGAAAGGTGAAAGGCGAAAGGTGAAAGGCGAAAGGCGAATGGCGAAAGGCGAAAGGCGAAAGGCGAACGGCGAAAGGCGAAAGGCGAAAAGCGAAAGGCGAAAGGCAAAAGGCGAAAGGCGAAAGGCGAAAGGCGAAAGGCGAAAGGCGAAAGGCGAAAGGCGAAAGGCGAAAGGCGAAATGCGAAAGGCGAAAGGCGAAAGGCGAAAGGCGAAAGGCGAAAGGAGAGAGGCGAAAGGCGAAAGGCGAAAGGCGAAAGGCGAAAGGCGAAAGGCGAAAAGCGAAAGGCGAAAGGCGAAAGGCGAAAGGCGAAAGGCGAAAGGCGAAAGGCGAAAGGCGAAAGGCGAAAGGCGAAAGGCGAAAGGCGAAATGCGAAAGGCGAAAGGCGAAAGGCGAAAGGCGAAAGGCGAAAGGAGAGAGGCGAAAGGCGAAAGGCGAAAGGCGAAAGGCGAAAAGCGAAAGGCGAAAGGCGAAAGGCGAAAGGCGAAATGAGAAAGTCGAAAGGCGAAAGGCGAAAGGCGAAAGGCGAAAGGCGAAAGGTGAAAGGTGAAAGGCGAAAGGCGAAAGGTGAAAGGCGAAGCGCGAAAGTCGAGAGGCGAAAGGCGAAACGCGAATGGCGAAAGGCGAAAAGCGAAAGTCGAAATGCGAAAGGCGAAAGGCGAAATGCGAAAGGCGAAAGGCAAAATGCGAAAGGCGAAAGGCGGAAGGTGTAAGGCGAAAGGCTAAAGGCGAAAGGCGGAAAGCGAAAGGCGAAAGGCGAAAGGCGAGAGGCGAAAGGCGAAAGGCGAAAAGCGAGAGGCAAAAGTCAAAATGCCTAAGGCAAAAGGAAAAACGATTTTCAAAACATGAAATAAACATAGAGAAATTTAAAATGCCTAAAGCAAAAGAAAAAACGATATTCAAAAGATAAAATACAAAAGTTGAAATTGAAAATGCGAAATGGAAAATTCGAAATTATGTATTCGTATTTCAAAAGGCTAAAGGCGAAATGCGAATTGCGAAAGGCGAAAGACGAAAGGCGAAGGGCGAAAGTCGAAAGGCGAAAGGCGAAACGCGAAAGGCGAAATGCGAAAGGCGAAAGGCGAAAGGTGAAAGGTGAAAGGCGAAGCGCGAAAGTCGAGAGGCGAAAGGCGAAACGCGAATGGCGAAAGGCGAAAGGCGAAAGGCCAAAGGCGAAAGGCAAAAGGCGAAAGGCGAAAGGCGAAAGGCGAAAGGCGAAAGGCGAAAGGCGAAAGGCGAAAGGCGAAAGGCGAAAGGGGAAAGGCGAAAGACGAAAGTCGAAAGGCGAAAGGCGAAAGGCGAAAGGCGAAAGGCGAAAGGCGAAAGGCGAAAGGCGAAAGGCGAAAGGCGAAAGGCGAAAGTCGAAAGGCGAAAGGCGAAAGGCGAAAGGTGAAAGGCGAAAGGTGAAAGGCGAAAGGCGAAAGGTGAAAGGCGAAGCGCGAAAGTCGAGAGGCGAAAGGCGAAACGCGAATGGCGAAAGGCGAAAGGCGAAAGGCGAAAGGCGAAAGGCAAAAGGCGAAAGGCGAAAGGCGGAAGGTGTAGGGCGAAAGGCGAAAGGCGAAAGGCGAAAGGCGAAAGGCGAAAGGCGAAAGGCGAAAGGCGAAAGGCGAAAGGCGAAATTCGAAAGGCGAAAGGCGAAAGGCGAAAGGCGAAAGGCGAATGGCGAAAGGCGAAAGCGAAAGGCGAAAGGCGAAAGTCGAAAGGCGAAAGGCGAAAGGCGAAAGGCGAAAGGTGAAAGGCGAAAGGTGAAAGGCGAAAGGCGAAAGGTGAAAGGTGAAAGGCGAAGCGCGAAAGTCGAGAGGCGAAAGGCGAAAGGCGAAAGGCGAAAGGCGAAAGGCAAAAGGCGAAAGGCGAAAGGCGAAAGGCGAAAGGCGAAAGGCGAAAGGCGAAAGGCGAAAGACGAAAGGCGAAAGGCGAAATGCGAAAGTCGAAAGACGAAAGGCGAAAGGCGAAAGGTGAAAGGCGAAACGCGAAAGGCGAAAGGCGAAAGGCGAAAGGCGAAAGGCGAAAGGCAAAAGGCGAATGGCGAAAGGCGAAAGGCGAAAGGCGAAAGGCGAAAGGCGAAAGGCGAAAGGCGAAAGGCGAAAGGCGAAAGTCGAAAGGCGAAAGGCGAAAGACGAAAGGTGAAAGGCGAAAGGTGAAAGGCGAAAGGCGAAAGGTGAAAGGTGAAAGGCGAAGCGCGAAAGTCAAGAGGCGAAAGGCGAAACGCGATTGGCGAAACGCGAAAGGCGAAAGGCAAAAGGCAAAAGGCGAAAGGCGAAAGGCGAAAGGCGAAAGGCGAAAGGCGAAAGGCGAAAGGCGAAAGGCGAAAGTCGAAAGGCGAAAGGCGAAATGCGAAAGTCGAAAGGCGAAAGGCGAAAGGCGAAAGGCGGAAGGTGAAAGGCGAAAGGCGAAAGGCGAAAGGCGAAAGGCGAAAGGCGAAAGGCGAAAGGCAAAATGCGAAAGGCGAAAGGCGGAAGGTGTAAGGCGAAAGGCGAAAGGCGAAAAACGAAAAGCGAAAGGCGAAAGGCGAAAGGCGAAAGGCGAAAGGCGAAAAGCGAAGGGCGAGAGGCAAAAGTCAAAATGCCTAAGGCAAAAGGAAAAACGATTTTCAAAACATGAAATAAACATAGAGAAATTTAAAATGCCTAAAGCAAAAGAAAAACGATATTCAAAAGATAAAATACAAAAGTTGAAATTGAAAATCCGAAATGGAAAATTCGAAATTATAAATTCGTATTTCGAAAGGCTAAAGGCGAAATGCGAATTGCGAAAGGCGAAAGACGAAAGGCGAAGGGCGAAAGTCGAAAGGCGAAAGGCGAAAGGCGAATGGCGAAAGGCGAAAGGCGAAAGGTGAAAGGTGAAAGGCGAAGCGCGAAAGTCGAGAGGCGAAAGGCGAAACGCGAATGGCGAAAGGCGAAAGGCGAAAGGCCAAAGGCGAAAGGCAAAAGGCGAAAGGCGAAAGGCGAAAGGCGAAAGGCGAAAGGCGAAAGGCGAAAGGCGAAAGGCGAAAGTCGAAAGGCGAAAGGCGAAAGGCGAAAGGCGAAAGGCGAAAGGCGAAAGGCGAAAGGCGAAAGTCGAAAGGCGAAAGGCGAAAGGCGAAAGGTGAAAGGCGAAAGGTGAAAGGCGAAAGGCGAAAGGTGAAAGGTGAAAGGCGAAGCGCGAAAGTCGAGAGGCGAAAGGCGAAACGCGAATGGCGAAAGGCGAAATGCGAAAGGCGAAAGGCGAAAGGCGAATTGCGAAAGGCGAAACGCGAATGGCGCAAGGCGAAAGGCGAAAGGCGAAAGGCGAAACGCGAAAGGCGAAAGGCGGAAGGCGAAAGGCGAAAGTCGAAAGGCGAAAGGTGAAAGGCGAACGGTGAAAGGCGAAAAGTGAAAGGCGAAAGGTGAAAAGTGAAAGGCGAAGCGCGAAAGTCGAGAGGCGAAAGGCGAAAGGCGAAAGGCGAAAGGCAAAAGGCGAAAGGCGAAAGGCGAAAGGCGGAAGGCGAAAGGCGAAAGGCGAAAGGCGAAAGGCGAAAGGCGAAAGGCGAAGCGCGAAAGTCGAGAAGCGAAAGGTGAAACGCGAGTGGCGAAAGGCGAAAGGCGAAAGGCAAAAGGCGAAAGGCGAAAGGCGGAAGGTGTAAGGCGAAAGGCGAAAAGCGAAAGGCGAAAGGCGAAAGGGGAAGGGCGAGAGGCAAAAGTCAAAATGCCTAAGGCAAAAGGAAAAACGATTTTCAAAACATGAAATAAACATAGAGAAATTTAAAATGCCTAAAGCAAAAGAAAAAACGATATTCAAAAGATAAAATACAAAAGTTGAAATTGAAAATCCGAAATGGAAAATTCGAAATTATAAATTCGTATTTCGAAAGGCTAAAGGCGAAATGCGAATTGCGAAAGGCGAAAGACGAAAGGCGAAGGGCGAAAGTCGAAAGGCGAAAGGCGAAAGGCGAATGGCGAAAGGCGAATGGCGAAAGGCGAAAGGCGAAAGGCGAAAGGGGAAAGGCGAAGGGCGAAAGGCGAAAGGCGAAAGGCAAAAGGCGAAAGGCGAAAGGCGAAAGGCGAAAGGCGAAAGGCGAAAGTCTAAAGGCGAAAGGCGAAATGCGAAAGTCGAAAGGCGAAAGGCGAAGGCGAAAGGTGAAAGGCGAAATGCGAAAGGCGAAAATCGAAAGGCGAAAGGCGAAAGGCGAAAGGCGAAAGGCGAAAGGCAAAAGGCGAAAGGCGAAAGGCAAAAGGCGACAGGCGAAAGGCGAAAGGCGAAAGGCGGAAGGCGAAAGGCGAAAGGCGAAAGGCGAAATGCGAAAGTCGAAGGCGTAAGGCGAAAGACGAAAGTTGAAAGGTGAAAGGCGAAAGGTGAAAGGCGAAAGGCGAAAGGCGAAAGGCGAAAGGCGAAAGGCGAAATGCGAAAGGCGAAAGGCGAAAGGCAAAAGGCGAAAGGCGAAAGGCGAAAGGCGAAAGGCGAAAGGCGAAAGGCGAAAGGCGAAAGGCGAAAGGCGAAAGGCGAAAGGCGAAAGGCGAAAGGCGAAAGGCGAAAGGCGAAAGGCGAAAGGCGAAAGGTGAAAGGCGAAAGGCGAAAGGCGAAAGGCGAAAGGAGAGAGGCGAAAGGCGAAAGGCGAAAGGCGAAAGGCGAAAGGCGAAAAGCGAAAGGGGAAAGGCGAAAGGCGAAATGCGAAAGGCGAAAGGCGAAAGGCGAAAGGTGAAAGGCGAAAGTTGAAAGGCGAAAGGTGAAAGGTGAAAGGCGAAGCGCGAAAGTCGAGAGGCGAAAGGCGAAACGCGAATGGCGAAAGGCGAAAAGCGAAAGGCGAAAGGCGAAAGGCAAAATGCGAAAGGCGAAAGGCGGAAGGTGTAAGGCGAAAGGCGAAAGGCGAAAGGCGAAAGGCGAAAAGCGAAAGGCGAAAGGCGAAAGGCGAAAGGCGAAAGGCGAAAGGCGAAAAGCGAAGGGCGAGAGGCAAAAGTCAAAATGCCTAAGGCAAAAGGAAAAAGCGATTTTCAAAACATGAAATAAACATAGAGAAATTTAAAATGCCTAAAGCAAAAGAAAAATCGAAGGGCGAGAGGCAAAAGTCAAAATGCTTAAGGCAAAAGGAAAAACGATTTTCAAAACATGAAATAAAAATGGAGAAATTTAAAATGCCTAAAGCAAAAGAAAAAACCATATTCAAAAGATAAAAATACAAAAGTTGAAATTGAAAATGCGAAATGGAAAATTCGAAATTATATATTCGTATTTCAAAATGCTAAAAGCGAAATGCGAATTGCGAAAGGCGAAAGACGAAAGGCGAAGGGCGAAAGTCGAAAGGCGAAAGGCGAAACGCGAATGGCGAAAGGCGAAAGGCGAAAGGCGAAAGGCGAAAGGTGAAAGGTGAAAGGCTAAGCGCGAAAGTCGAGAGGCGAAAGGCGAAACGCGAATGGCGAAAGGCGAAAGACGAAAGGCGAAAGGCGAAAGGCCAAAGGCGAAAGGCAAAAGGCGAATGGCGAAAGGCGAAAGGCGAAAGGCGAAAGGCGAAAGGCGAAAGGCGAAAGGCGAAAGGCGAAAGGCGAAAGGCGAAAGGCGAAAGGTGAAAGGCGAAAGGCGAAAAGTGAAAGGCGAAAGGCGAAAGGTGAAAGGTGAAAGGCGAAGCGCGAAAGTCGAGAGGCGAAAGGCGAAACGCGAAAGGCGAAAGGCGAAAGGCGAAAGGCGAAAGGCAAAAGGCGAAAGGCGAAAGGCGAAAGGCGAAAGGCAAAAGGCGAAAGGCGAAAGGAGAAAGGCGAAAGGCGAAAGGCGAAATGCGAAAGTCGAAGTCGTATGGCGAAAGACGAAAGTTGAAAGGTGAAAGGCGAAAGGTGAAAGGCGAAAGGCGAAAGGCGAAAGTCGAAAGGCGAAAGGCGAAAGGCGAAAGGCGAAAGGCGAAAGGCAAAAGGCGAAAGGCGAAAGGCGAAAGGCGAAATTCGAAAGGCGAAAGGCGAAAGGTGAAAGGCGAAAGGCGAAATTCGAAAGGAGAGAGGCGAAAGGCGAAAAGCGAAAGGCGAAAGGCGAAAGGCGAAAGGCGAAAGGCGAAATGCGAAAGTCGAAAGGCGAAAGGCGAAAGGCGAAAGGCGAAAGGCGAAAGGCGAAAGGTGAAAGGCGAAAGGTGAAAGGCGAAAGGCGAAATGTGAAAGGTGAAAGGCGAAGCGCGAAAGTCGAGAGGCGAAAGGCGAAACGCGAATGGCGAAAGGCGAAAAGCGAAAGGCGAAAGGCGAAAGGCGAAAGGCGAAAGGCGAAAGGCGAAAGGCGAAAGGCGAAAGGCGAAAGGCGAAAGGCGAAAAGCGAAAGGCGAGAGGCAAAAGTCAAAATGCCTAAGGCAAAAGGAAAAACGATTTTCAAAACATGAAATAAACATAGAGAAATTTAAAATGCCTAAAGCAACAGAAAAAACGAAGGGCGAGAGGCAAAAGTCAAAATGCTTAAGGCAAAAGGAAAAACGATTTTCAAAACACGAAATAAAAATGGAGAAATTTAAAATGCCTAAAGCAAAAGAAAAAACCATATTCAAAAGATAAAATACAAAAGTTGAAATTGAAAATGCGAAATGGAAAATTCGAAATTACATATTCGTATTTCAAAAGGCTAAAGGCGAAATGCGAGTTGCGAAAGGCGAAAGACGAAAGGCGAAACTCGAATGGCGAAAGGCGAAAGCGAAAGGCGAAAGGCGAAATGTGAAAGGTGAAAGGCGAAGCGCGAAAGTCGAAAGGCGAAAGGCGAAACGCGAATGGCGAAAGGCGAAAGGCGAAAGGCGAAAGGCCAAAGGCGAAAGGCAAAAGGCGAAAGGCGAAAGGCGAAAGGCGAAAGGCGAAAGGCGAATGGTAAAAGGCGAAAGGCGAAAGGCGAAAGGCGAAAGGCGAAAGGCGAAATGCGAAAGGCGAAAGGTGAAAGGCGAAAGGCGAAAGGCGAATGGCGAAAGGAGAGAGGCGAAAGGCGAAAGGCGAAAGGCGAAAAGCGAAAGGCGAAGGCGAAAGGCGACAGGCGAAAGGCGAAAGGCGAAATGAGAAAGTCGAAAGGCGAAAGGCGATAGGCGAAAGGTGAAAGGCGAAAGGTGAAAGGCGAAAGGCGAAAGGTGAAAGGCGAAGCGCGAAAGTCGAGAGGCGAAAGGCGAAACGCGAATGGCGAAAGGCGAAATGCGAAAGGCGAAAGGCGAAAGGCGAATTGCGAAAGGCGAAAGGCGAAAGGCGAAAGGCGAAAGGCGAAAGGCGAAAGGCGAAAGGCGAAAGGCGAAAGGCGAAAGGCGAAAGGCGAAAGGCGAAACGCGAATGGCGCAAGGCGAAAGGCGAAAGGCGACAGGCGAAAGGCGAAAGGCGAAAGGCGAAAGGCGAAAGGTGAAAGGCGAAAGGTGAAAGGCGAAAGGCGAAAGCTGAAAGGTGAAAGGCGATGCGCGAAAGTCGAGAGGCGAAAGGCGAAGCGCGAAAGTCGAGAGGCGAAAGGCGAAACGCGAATGGCGAAAGGCGAAAGGCGAAAGGCGAAAGGCGCAAGGCGAAAGGCAAAAGGCGAAAGGCGAAAGGCGGAAGGTGTAAGGCGAAAGGCGAAAGGCGAAAGGCGAAAAGCGAAAGGCGAAAGGCGAAAGGCGAAAGGCGAATGGCGAAAGGCGAAATGTGAAAGGTGAAACGCGAAAGGCGAAAGGCGAAAGGTGGAAGGCGAAAGGCGAAAGGCGAAAGGCGAAAGGTGAAAGGCGAAAGGTGAAAGGCGAAAGGCGAAAGGTGAAAGGTGAAAGGAGATGCGCGAAAGTCGAGAGGCGAAAGGCGAAGCGCGAAAGTCGAGAGGCGAAAGGCGAAACGCGAATGGCGAAAGGCGAAAGGCGAAAGGCGAAAGGCGAAAGGCGAAAGGCGAAAGGCGAAAGGCAAAAGGCGAAAGGCGAAAGGCGGAAGGTGTAAGGCGAAAGGCGAAAGGCGAAAGGCGAAAAGCGAAAGGTGAAAGGCGAAAGGCGAAAGGCGAAGGGCGAAAGGCGAAATGTGAAAGGTGAAACGCGAAAGGCGAAAGGTGAAAGGCGAAAGGCGAAAGGTGAAAGGTGAAAGGCGATGCGCGAAAGTCGAGAGGCGAAAGGCGAAGCGCGAAAGTCGAGAGGCGAAAGGCGAAACGCGAATGGCGAAAGGCGAAAGGCGAAAGGCGAAAGGCGAAAGGCAAAAGGCGAAAAGCGAAAGGCGAAAGGCGAAAGGCGAAAGGCGAAAAGCGAAAGGCGAAAGGCGAAAGGCGAAAAGCGAAAGGCGAAAGGCGAAAGGCGAAAGGCGAAACGCGAAAGGCGAAAGGCGAAAGGTGGAAGGCGAAAGGCGAAAGTCGAAAGGCGAAAGGTGAAAGGCGAAAGGTGAAAGGCGAAAAGTGAAAGGCGAAAGGTGAAAAGTGAAAGGCGAAGCGCGAAAGTCGAGAGGCGAAAGGCGAAACGCGAACGGCGAAAGGCGAAAGGCGAAAGGCGAAAGGCGAAAGGCGAAAAGCAAAAGGCGAAAGGCGAAAGGCGAAAGGCGAAAGGCGAAAGGCGAAAGGCGAGAGGCGAAATGCGAAAGTCGAAAGGCGAAAGGCGAAAGGCGAAAGGTGAAAGGTGACAGGCGAAAGGTGAAAGGCGAAAGGCGAAAGGTGAAAGGTGAAAGGCGATGCGCGAAAGTCGAGAGGCGAAAGCCGAAGCGCGAAAGTCGAGAGGCGAAAGGCGAAACGCGAATGGCGAAAGGCGAAAGGCGAAAGGCGAAAGGCGAAAGGCGAAAGGCGAAAGGCGAAAGGCAAAAGGCGAAAGGCGAAAGGCGGAAGGTGTAAGGCGAAAGGCGAAAAGCGAAAGGCGAAAGGCGAAAGGCGAAAGGCGAAGGGCGAAAGGCGAAATGTGAAAGGTGAAAGGCGAAGCGCGAAAGTCGAAAGGCGAAAGGCGAAACGCGAATGGCGAATGGCGAAAGGCGAAAGGCGAAAGGCGAAAGGCCAAAGGCGAAAGGCAAAAGGCGAAAGGCGAAAGGCGAAAGGCGAAAGGCGAAAGGCGAAAGGCGAATGGTAAAAGGCGAAAGGCGAAAGGCGAAAGGCGAAAGGCGAAAGGCGAAAGGCGAAATGCGAAAGGCGAAAGGTGAAAGGCGAAAGGCGAAAGGCGAAAGGAGAGAGGCGAAAGGCGAAAGGCGAAAGGCGAAAAGCGAAAGGCGAAAGGCGAAAGGCGAAAGGCGAAAGGCGAAAGGCGAAAGGCGAAAGGCGAAATGAGAAAGTCGAAAGGCGAAAGGCGAAAGGCGAAAGGTGAAAGGCGAAAGGTGAAAGGCGAAAGGCGAAAGGTGAAAGGCGAAGCGCGAAAGTCGAGAGGCGAAAGGCGAAACGCGAATGGCGAAAGGCGAAATGCGAAAGGCGAAAGGCGAATTGCGAAAGGCGAAAGGCGAAAGGCAAAAGGCGAAAGGCGAAAGGCGAAAGGTGAAAGGTGAAAGGCGAAAAGTGAAAGGCGAAAGGCGAAAGGTGAAAGGTGAAAGGCGAAGCGCGAAAGTCGAGAGGCGAAAGGCGAAGCGCGAAAGTCGAGAGGCGAAAGGCGAAACGCGAATGGCGAAAGGCGAAAGGCGAAAGGCGAAAGGCGAAAGGCGAAAGGCGAAAGGCGAAAGGCGAAAGGCAAAAGGCAAAAGGCGAAAGGCGGAAGGTGTAAGGCGAAAGGCGAAAGGAGAAAAGCGAAAGGCGAAAGGCGAAAGGCGAAAGGCGAAGGGCGAGAGGCAAAAGTCAAAATGCCTAAGGCAAAAGGAAAAACGATTTTCAAAACATGAAATAAACATAGAGAAATTTAAAATGCCTAAAGCAAAAGAAAAAACGAATGGCGAAAGGCGAAAGGCGAAAGGCGAAAGGCGAAAGGCGAAAGGCGAAAGGCGAAAGGCGAAAGGCGAAAGGCGAAAGGCGAAAGGCGAAAGGCGAAAGGCGAAAGGCGAAAGGCGAAAGTCGAAAGGCGAAAGCCGAAAGGCGAAAGGCGAAAGGTGAAAGGCGAAAGGCGAAAGATGAAAGGTGAAAGGCGAAGCGCGAAAGTCGAGAGGCGAAAGGCGAAACGCGAAAGGCGAAAGGCGAAAGGCGAAATGAGAAAGTCGAAAGGCGAAAGGCGAAAGGCGAAAGGCGAAAGGCGAAAGGCGAAAGGCAAAAGGCGAAAGGCGAAAGGCGAAAGGAGAAAGGCGAAATGCGAAAGGCGAAAGGCGACAGGAGAGAGGCGAAAGGCGAAAGGCGAAAGGCGAAAGGCGAAAGGCGAAAAGCGAAAGGCGAAAGGCGAAAGGCGAAAGGCGAAAGGCGAAAGGCGAAATGAGAAAGTCGAAAGGCGAAAGGCGAAAGGCGAAAGGTGAAAGGCGAAAGGTGAAAGGCGAAAGGCGAAAGGTGAAAGGCGAAGCGCGAAAGTCGAGAGGCGAAAGGCGAAACGCGAATGGCGAAAGGCGAAAAGCGAAAGGCGAAAGGCGAAAGGCGAAAGGCGAAAGGCGAAAGGCGAAAGTCGAAAGGCGAAAGGCGAAATGCGAAAGTCGAAAGGCGAAAGGCGAGAGGCGAAAGGCGAAAATCGAAAGGCGAAAGGCGAAAGGCGAAAGGCGAAAGGCGAAAGGCGAAAGGCGAAAGGCGAAAGGCGAAATGCGAAAGGCGAAAGGTGAAAGGCGAAATGCGAAAGGCGAAAGGCGACAGGAGAGAGGCGAAAGGCGAAAGGCGAAAGGCGAAAGGCGAAAGGCGAAAAGCGAAAGGCGAAAGGCGAAAGGCGAAAGGCGAAAGGCGAAATGAGAAAGTCGAAAGGCGAAAGGCGAAAGGCGAAAGGCGAAAGGTGAAAGGCGAAAGGTGAAAGGCGAAAGGCGAAAGGTGAAAGGCGAAGCGCGAAAGTCGAGAGGCGAAAGGCGAAACGCGAATGGCGAAAGGCGAAAAGCGAAAGGCGAAAGGTGAAAGGCGAAAGGTGAAAGGCGAAAGGCGAAAGGCGAAAGGCGAAAGGCGAAAGGCGCAATGAGAAAGTCGAAAGGCGAAAGGCGAAAGGCGAAAGGCGAGAGGGGAAAGGCGAAAGGCGAAAGGCGAAAGGCGAAAGGCGAAAGGCGAAATGCGAAAGTCGAAGGCGTAAGGCGAAAGACGAAAGTTGAAAGGTGAAAGGCGAAAGGTGAAAGGCGAAAGGCGAAAGGCGAAAGGCGAACGGCGAAAGGCGAAAGGCGAAAGGCGAAAGGCGAAAGGCAAAAGGCGAAAGGCGAAAGGCGAAAGGCGAAATGCGAAAGGCGAAAGGTGAAAGGCGAAAGGCGAAAGGCGAAAGGAGAGAGGCAAAAGTCAAAATGCCTAAGGCAAAAGGAAAAACGATTTTCAAAACATGAAATAAACATAGAGAAATTTAAAATGCCTAAAGCAAAAGAAAAAACGAAGGGCGAGAGGCAAAAGTCAAAATGCTTAAGGCAAAAGGAAAAACGATTTTCAAAACATGAAATAAAAATGGAGAAATTTAAAATGCCTAAAGCAAAAGAAAAAACCATATTCAAAAGATAAAATACAAAAGTTGAAATTGAAAATGCGAAATGGAAAATTCGAAATTATGTATTCGTATTTCAAAAGGCTAAAGGCGAAATGCGAATTTCGAAAGGCGAAAGACGAAAGGCGAAGGGCGAAAGTCGAAAGGCGAAAGGCGAAACGCGAATGGCGAAAGGCGAAAGGCGAAAGGTGAAAGGTGTAAGGCGAAGCGCGAAAGTCGAGAGGCGAAAGGCGAAACGCGAATGGCGAAAGGCGAAAGGCGAAAGACCAAAGGCGAAAGGCAAAAGGCGAAAGGCGAAAGGCGAAAGGCGAAAGGCGAAAGGCGAAAGGCGAAAGGCGAAAGGCGAAAGGCGAAAGGCGAAAGGCGAAAGGGGAAAGACGAAAGTCGAAAGGCGAAAGGCGAAAGGCGAAAGGCGAAAGGGGAAAGGCGAAAGGCGAAAGGCGAAAGGCGAAAGTCGAAAGGCGAAAGGCGAAAGGCGAAAGGTGAAAGGCGAAAGGCGAAAGGTGAAAGGCGAAGCGCGAAAGTCGAGAGGCGAAAGGCGAAACGCGAATGGCGAAAGGCGAAAGGCGAAAGGCGAAAGGCGAAAGGCAAAAGGCGAAAGGCGAAAGGCGGAAGGTGTAAGGCGAAAGGCGAAAGGCGAAAAGCGAAAGGCGAAAGGCGAAAGGCGAAAGGCGAAAGGCAAAAGGCGAAAGGCGAAAGGCGAAAGGCGAAAGGCGAAAGGCGAAATTCGAAAGGCGAAAGGCGAAAGGCGAAAGGCGAAAGGCGACATGCGAAAGTCGAAAGGCGAAAGGCGAAAGGCGAAAGGCGAAAGGCGAAATGCGAAAGGCGAAAGGCGAAAGGCGAAAGGTGAAAGGCGAAAGGCGATAGGCGAAAGGCGAAAGGAGAGAGGCGAAAGGCGAAAGGCGAAAGGCGAAAAGCGAAAGGCGAAAGGCGAAAGGCGAAAGGCGAAATGCGAAAGTCGAAGGCGTAAGGCGAAAGACGAAAGTTGAAAGGTGAAAGGCGAAAGGTGAAAGGCGAAAGGCGAAAGGCGAAAGGCGAAAGGCGAAAGGCGAAAGGCGAGAGGCAAAAGGCGAAAGGCGAAAGGCGAAATTCGAAAGGCGAAAGGTGAAAGGCGAAAGGCGAAATTCGAAAGGAAAGAGGCGAAAGGCGAAAGGCGAAAGGCGAAAGGCGAAAAGCGAAAGGCGAAAGGCGAAAGGCGAAAGGCGAAAGGCGAAAGGCGAAAGGCGAAACTCGAAATGCGAAAGTCGAAAGGCGAAAGGCGAAAGGTGAAAGGCGAAAGGTGAAAGGCGAAAGGCGAAATGTGAAAGGTGAAAGGCGAAGCGCGAAAGTCGAGAGGCGAAAGGCGAAACGCGAATGGCGAAAGGCGAAAAGCGAAAGGCGAAAGGCGAAAGGCGAAAGGCGAAAGGCGAAAGGCGAAAAGCGAAAGGCGAAAGGCGAAAAGCGAAGGGCGAAAGGCGAAAATCGAAGGGCGAGAGGCAAAAGTCAAAAAGCCTAAGGCAAAAGGAAAAACGATTTTCAAAACATGAAATAAACATAGAGAAATTTAAAATGCCTAAAGCAAAAGAAAAAACGAAGGGCGAGAGGCACAAGTCAAAATGCTTAAGGCAAAAGGAAAAACGATTTTCAAAACACGAAATAAAAATGGAGAAATTTAAAATGCCTAAAGCAAAAGAAAAAACCATATTCAAAAGATAAAATACAAAAGTTGAAATTGAAAATGCGAAATGGAAAATTCGAAATTATATATTCGTATTTCAAAAGGCTAAAGGCCAAATGCGAATTGCGAAAGGCGAAAGACGAAAGGCGAAGGGCGAAAGTCGAAAGGCGAAACGCGAATGGCGAAAGGCGAAAGGCGAAAGGCGAAATGTGAAAGGTGAAAGGCGAAGCGCGAAAGTCGAAAGGCGAAAGGCGAAGCGCGAATGGCGAAAGGCGAAAGGCGAAAGGCGAAAGGCGAGAGGCCAAAGGCGAAAGGCAAAAGGCGAAAGGCGAAAGGCGAAAGGCGAAAGGCGAAAGGCGAAAGGCGAAAGGCGAAAGGCGAAAGGCGAAAGGCGAAATGCGAAAGGCGAAAGGTGAAAGGCGAAAGGCGAAAGGCGAAAGGCGAAAGGAGAGAGGCGAAAGGCGAAAGGCGAAAGGCGAAAAGCGAAAGGCGAAAGGCGAAACGCGAATGGCGAAAGGCGAAAGGCGAAAGGCGAAAGGCGAGAGGCCAAAGGCGAAAGGCAAAAGGCGAAAGGCGAAAGGCGAAAGGCGAAAGGCGAAAGGCGAAAGGCGAAAGGCGAAAGGCGAAAGGCGAAAGGCGAAAGGCGAAAGGTGAAAGGCGAAAGGTGAAAGGCGAAAGGCGAAAGGTGAAAGGCGAAGCGCGAAAGTCGAGAGGCGAAAGGCGAAACGCGAATGGCGAAAGGCGAAGCGCGAAAGTCGACAGGCGAAAGGCGAAACGCGAATGGCGAAAGGCGAAAGGCGAAAGGCGAGAGGCCAAAGGCGAAAGGCAAAAGGCGAAAGGCGAAAGGCGAAAGGCGAAAGGCGAAAGGCGAAAGGCGAAAGGCGAAAGGCGAAAGGCGAAAGTCGAAAGGCGAAAGGCGAAAGGCGAAAGGCGAAAGGCGAAAGACGAAAGGCGAAGGGCGAAAGTCGAAAGGCGAAAGGCGAAACGCGAATGACGAAAGGCGAAAGGCGAAAGGCGAAAGGCGAAAGGCGAAATGTGAAAGGTGAAAGGCGAAGCGCGAAAGTCGAAAGGCGAAAGGCGAAACGCGAATAGCGAAAGGCGAAGGGCGAAAGGCGAAAGGCGAGAGGCCAAAGGCGAAAGGCAAAAGGCGAAAGGCGAAAGGCGAAAGGCGAAAGGCGAAAGGCGAAAGGCGAAAGGCGAAAGGCGAAAGGCGAAAGGTGAAAGGCGAAAGGCGAAAGGCGAAAGGCGAAGCGCGATAGTCGAAATGCGAAAGGCGAAACGCGAATGGCGAAAGGCGAAAGGCGAAAGGCGAAAGGCGAGAGGCCAAAGGCGAAAGGCAAAAGGCGAAAGGCGAAAGGCGAAAGGCGAAAGGCGAAAGGCGAAAGGCGAAAGGCGAAAGGCGAAAGGCGAAAGGCGAAAGGCGAAAGGTGAAAGGCGAAAGGTGAAAGGCGAAAGGCGAAAGGTGAAAGGCGAAGCGCGAAAGTCGAGAGGCAAAAGTCAAAAAGCCTAAGGCAAAAGGAAAAACGATTTTCAAAACATGAAATAAACATAGAGAAATTTAAAATGCCTAAAGCAAAAGAAAAAACGAAGGGCGAGAGGCACAAGTCAAAATGCTTAAGGCAAAAGGAAAAACGATTTTCAAAACACGAAATAAAAATGGAGAAATTTAAAATGCCTAAAGCAAAAGAAAAAACCATATTCAAAAGATAAAATACAAAAGTTGAAATTGAAAATGCGAAATGGAAAATTCGAAATTATATATTCGTATTTCAAAAGGCTAAAGGCGAAATGCGAATTGCGAAAGGCGAAAGACGAAAGGCGAAGGGCGAAAGTCGAAAGGCGAAAGGCGAAACGCGAATGGCGAAAGGCGAAAGGCGAAAGGCGAAAGGCGAAAGGCGAAATGTGAAAGGTGAAAGGCGAAGCGCGAAAGTCGAAAGGCGAAAGGCGAAACGCGAATGGCGAAAGGCGAAAGGCGAAAGGCGAAAGGCGAGAGGCCAAAGGCGAAAGGCAAAAGGCGAAAGGCGAAAGGCGAAAGGCGAAAGGCGAAAGGCGAAAGGCGAAAGGCGAAAGGCGAAAGGCGAAATGCGAAAGGCGAAAGGTGAAAGGCGAAAGGCGAAAGGCGAAAGGCGAAAGGCGAAAGGAGAGAGGCGAAAGGCGAAAGGCGAAAAGCGAAAGGCGAAAGGCGAAAGGCGAAAGGCGAAAGGCGAAACGCGAATGGCGAAAGGCGAAAGGCGAAAGGCGAAAGGCGAGAGGCCAAAGGCGAAAGGCAAAAGGCGAAAGGCGAAAGGCGAAAGGCGAAAGGCGAAAGGCGAAAGGCAAAAGGCGAAAGGCGAAAGGCGAAAGGCGAAAGGCGAAAGGCGAAAGGCGAAAGGCGAAAGGCGAAAGGTGAAAGGCGAAAGGTTAAAGGCGAAAGGCGAAAGGTGAAAGGCGAAGCGCGAAAGTCGAGAGGCGAAAGGCGAAACGCGAATGGCGAAAGGCGAAGCGCGAAAGTCGACAGGCGAAAGGCGAAACGCGAATGGCGAAAGGCGAAAGGCGAAAGGCGAAAGGAGAGAGGCCAAAGGCGAAAGGCGAAAGGCGAAAGGCGAAAGGCGAAAGGCGAAAGGCGAAAGTCGAAAGGCGAAAGGCGAAAGGCGAAAGGCGAAAGGCGAAAGACGAAAGGCGAAGGGCGAAAGTCGAAAGGCGAAAGGCGAAACGCGAATGGCGAAAGGCGAAAGGCGAAAGGCGAAATGTGAAAGGTGAAAGGCGAAGCGCGAAAGTCGAAAGGCGAAAGGCGAAACGCGAATGGCGAAAGGCGAAAGGCGAAAGGCGAAAGGCGAGAGGCCAAAGGCGAAAGGCAAAAGGCGAAAGGCGAAAGGCGAAAGGCGAAAGGCGAAAGGCGAAAGGCGAAAGGCGAAAGGCGAAAGGCGAAAGGCGAAAGGCGAAAGGCGAAAGGCGAAAGGCGAAAGGCGAAAGGCGAAAGGCGAAAGGCGAAAGGCGAAAGGCGAAAGGCGAAAGGCGAAAGGCGAAGCGCGAAAGTCGAAAGGCGAAAGGCGAAACGCGAATGGCGAAAGGCGAAAGGCGAAACGCGAAAGGCGAGAGGCCAAAGGCGAAAGGCAAAAGGCGAAAGGCGAAAGGCGAAAGGCGAAAGGCGAAAGGCGAAAGGCGAAAGGCGTAAGGCGAAAGGCGAAAGGCGAACGGCGAAAGGCGAAAGGCGAAAGGTGAAAGGCGAAAGGTGAAAGGCGAAAGGCGAAAGGTGAAAGGCGAAGCGCGAAAGTCGAGAGGCGAAAGGCGAAATGTGAAAGGTGAAAGGCGAAGCGCGAAAGTCGACAGGCGAAAGGCGAAACGCGAATGGCGAAAGGCGAAAGGCGAAAGGCGAAAGGCGAGAGGCCAAAGGCGAAAGGCAAAAGGCGAAAGGCGAAAGGCGAAAGGCGAAAGGCGAAAGGCGAAAGGCGAAATGTGAAAGGTGAAAGGCGAAGCGCGAAAGTCGAAAGGCGAAAGGCGAAACGCGAATGGCGAAAGGCGAAAGGCGAAAGGCGAAAGGCGAGAGGCCAAAGGCGAAAGGCAAAAGGCGAAAGGCGAAAGGCGAAAAGCGAAAGGCGAAAGGCGAAAGGCGAAAGGCGAAAGGCGAAAGGCGAAAGGCGAAAGGCGAAAGGTGAAAGGCGAAAGGTGAAAGGCGAAAGGCGAAAGGCGAAAGGTGAAAGGCGAAAGGCGAAAGGTGAAAGGCGAAAGGTGAAAGGCGAAAGGCGAAAGGTGAAAGGCGAATGGCGAAAGGCGAAAGGCGAAAGGCGAAAGGCGAGAGGCGAAATGTGAAAGGTGAAAGGCGAAGCGCGAAAGTCGAAAGGCGAAAGGCGAAACGCGAATGGCGAAAGGCGAAAGGCGAAAGGCGAAAGGCGAAAGGCGAGAGGCCAAAGGCGAAAGGCAAAAGGCGAAAGGCGAAAGGCGAAAGGCGAAAGGCGAAAGGCGAAAGGTGAAAGGCGAAAGGCGAAAGGCGAAAGGCGAAAGGCGAAAGGCGAAAGGCGAAAGGCGAAAGGCGAAAGGTGAAAGGCGAAAGGTGAAAGGCGAAAGGCGAAAGGTGAAAGGCGAAGCGCGAAAGTCGAGAGGCGAAAGGCGAAATGTGAAAGGTGAAAGGCGAAGCGCGAAAGTCGACAGGCGAAAGGCGAAACGCGAATGGCGAAAGGCGAAAGGCGAAAGGTGAAAGGCGAAAGGCGAAAGGTGAAAGGCGAAGCGCGAAAGTCGAGAGGCGAAAGGCGAAATGTGAAAGGTGAAAGGCGAAGCGCGAAAGTCGACAGGCGAAAGGCGAAACGCGAATGGCGAAAGGCGAAAGGCGAAAGGCGAAAGGCGAGAGGCCAAAGGCGAAAGGCAAAAGGCGAAAGGCGAAAGGCGAAAGGCGAAAGGCGAAAGGCGAAAGGCGAAATGTGAAAGGTGAAAGGCGAAGCGCGAAAGTCGAAAGGCGAAAGGCGAAACGCGAATGGCGAAAGGCGAAAGGCGAAAGGCGAAAGGCGAGAGGCCAAAGGCGAAAGGCAAAAGGCGAAAGGCGAAAGGCGAAAAGCGAAAGGCGAAAGGCGAAAGGCGAAAGGCGAAAGGCGAAAGGCGAAAGGCGAAAGGCGAAACGCGAATGGCGAAAGGCGAAAGGCGAAAGGCGAAAGGCGAAAGGCGAAAGGCGAAAGGCGAAAGGCGAAAGTCGAAAGGCGAAAGGCGAAAGGCGAAAGGCGAAAGGCGAAAGACGAAAGGCGAAGGGCGAAAGTCGAAAGGCGAAAGGCGAAACGCGAATGGCGAAAGGCGAAAGGCGAAAGGCGAAATGTGAAAGGTGAAAGGCGAAGCGCGAAAGTCGAAAGGCGAAAGGCGAAACGCGAATGGCGAAAGGCGAAAGGCGAAAGGCGAAAGGCGAGAGGCCAAAGGCGAAAGGCAAAAGGCGAAAGGCGAAAGGCGAAAGGCGAAAGGCGAAAGGCGAAAGGCGAAAGGCGAAAGGCGAAAGACGAAAGGCGAAGGGCGAAAGTCGAAAGGCGAAAGGCGAAACGCGAATGACGAAAGGCGAAAGGCGAAAGGCGAAAGGCGAAAGGCGAAATGTGAAAGGTGAAAGGCGAAGCGCGAAAGTCGAAAGGCGAAAGGCGAAACGCGAATAGCGAAAGGCGAAGGGCGAAAGGCGAAAGGCGAGAGGCCAAAGGCGAAAGGCAAAAGGCGAAAGGCGAAAGGCGAAAGGCGAAAGGCGAAAGGCGAAAGGCGAAAGGCGAAAGGCGAAAGGCGAAAGGTGAAAGGCGAAAGGCGAAAGGCGAAAGGCGAAGCGCGATAGTCGAAATGCGAAAGGCGAAACGCGAATGGCGAAAGGCGAAAGGCGAAAGGCGAAAGGCGAGAGGCCAAAGGCGAAAGGCAAAAGGCGAAAGGCGAAAGGCGAAAGGCGAAAGGCGAAAGGCGAAAGGCGAAAGGCGAAAGGCGAAAGGCGAAAGGCGAAAGGCGAAAGGTGAAAGGCGAAAGGTGAAAGGCGAAAGGCGAAAGGTGAAAGGCGAAGCGCGAAAGTCGAGAGGCAAAAGTCAAAAAGCCTAAGGCAAAAGGAAAAACGATTTTCAAAACATGAAATAAACATAGAGAAATTTAAAATGCCTAAAGCAAAAGAAAAAACGAAGGGCGAGAGGCACAAGTCAAAATGCTTAAGGCAAAAGGAAAAACGATTTTCAAAACACGAAATAAAAATGGAGAAATTTAAAATGCCTAAAGCAAAAGAAAAAACCATATTCAAAAGATAAAATACAAAAGTTGAAATTGAAAATGCGAAATGGAAAATTCGAAATTATATATTCGTATTTCAAAAGGCTAAAGGCGAAATGCGAATTGCGAAAGGCGAAAGACGAAAGGCGAAGGGCGAAAGTCGAAAGGCGAAAGGCGAAACGCGAATGGCGAAAGGCGAAAGGCGAAAGGCGAAAGGCGAAAGGCGAAATGTGAAAGGTGAAAGGCGAAGCGCGAAAGTCGAAAGGCGAAAGGCGAAACGCGAATGGCGAAAGGCGAAAGGCGAAAGGCGAAAGGCGAGAGGCCAAAGGCGAAAGGCAAAAGGCGAAAGGCGAAAGGCGAAAGGCGAAAGGCGAAAGGCGAAAGGCGAAAGGCGAAAGGCGAAAGGCGAAATGCGAAAGGCGAAAGGTGAAAGGCGAAAGGCGAAAGGCGAAAGGCGAAAGGCGAAAGGAGAGAGGCGAAAGGCGAAAGGCGAAAAGCGAAAGGCGAAAGGCGAAAGGCGAAAGGCGAAAGGCGAAACGCGAATGGCGAAAGGCGAAAGGCGAAAGGCGAAAGGCGAGAGGCCAAAGGCGAAAGGCAAAAGGCGAAAGGCGAAAGGCGAAAGGCGAAAGGCGAAAGGCGAAAGGCAAAAGGCGAAAGGCGAAAGGCGAAAGGCGAAAGGCGAAAGGCGAAAGGCGAAAGGCGAAAGGCGAAAGGTGAAAGGCGAAAGGCGAAAGGTGAAAGGCGAATGGCGAAAGGCGAAAGGCGAAAGGCGAAAGGCGAGAGGCGAAATGTGAAAGGTGAAAGGCGAAGCGCGAAAGTCGAAAGGCGAAAGGCGAAACGCGAATGGCGAAAGGCGAAAGGCGAAAGGCGAAAGGCGAGAGGCCAAAGGCGAAAGGCAAAAGGCGAAAGGCGAAAGGCGAAAGGCGAAAGGCGAAAGGCGAAAGGTGAAAGGCGAAAGGCGAAAGGCGAAAGGCGAAAGGCGAAAGGCGAAAGGCGAAAGGCGAAAGGCGAAAGGTGAAAGGCGAAAGGTGAAAGGCGAAAGGCGAAAGGTGAAAGGCGAAGCGCGAAAGTCGAGAGGCGAAAGGCGAAATGTGAAAGGTGAAAGGCGAAGCGCGAAAGTCGACAGGCGAAAGGCGAAACGCGAATGGCGAAAGGCGAAAGGCGAAAGGCGAAAGGCGAGAGGCCAAAGGCGAAAGGCAAAAGGCGAAAGGCGAAAGGCGAAAGGCGAAAGGCGAAAGGCGAAAGGCGAAAGGCGAAAGGCGAAAGGCGAAAGGCGAAAGGCGAAAGGCGAAAGGCGAAAGGCGAAAGGCGAAAGGCGAAAGGTGAAAGGCGAAAGGCGAAAGGCGAAAGGCGAAAGGCGAAAGGCGAAAGGCGAAAGGCGAAAGGCGAAAGGTGAAAGGCGAAAGGTGAAAGGCGAAAGGCGAAAGGTGAAAGGCGAAGCGCGAAAGTCGAGAGGCGAAAGGCGAAATGTGAAAGGTGAAAGGCGAAGCGCGAAAGTCGACAGGCGAAAGGCGAAACGCGAATGGCGAAAGGCGAAAGGCGAAAGGCGAAAGGCGAGAGGCCAAAGGCGAAAGGCAAAAGGCGAAAGGCGAAAGGCGAAAGGCGAAAGGCGAAAGGCGAAAGGCGAAAGTCGACAGGCGAAAGGCGAAACGCGAATGGCGAAAGGCGAAAGGCGAAAGGCGAAAGGCGAGAGGCCAAAGGCGAAAGGCAAAAGGCGAAAGGCGAAAGGCGAAAGGCGAAAGGCGAAAGGCGAAAGGCGAAAGGCGAAAGGCGAAAGGCGAAAGGCGAAAGGCGAAAGTCGAAAGGCGAAAGGCGAAAGGCGAAAGGCGAAAGGTGAAAGGCGAAAGGTGAAAGGCGAAAGGCGAAAGGTGAAAGGCGAAGCGCGAAAGTCGAGAGGCGAAAGGCGAAACGCGAATGGCGAAAGGCTAAAGGCGAAAGGCGAAAGGCGAAAGGCGAAATGTGAAAGGTGAAAGGCGAAGCGCGAAAGTCGAAAGGCGAAAGGCGAAACGCGAATGGCGAAAGGCGAAAGGCGCAAGGCGAAAGGCGAGAGGCCAAAGGCGAAAGGCAAAAGGCGAAAGGCGAAAGGCGAAAGGCGAAAGGCGAAAGGCGAAAGGCGAAAGGCGAAAGGCGAAAGGCGAAAGGTGAAAGGCGAAAGGTGAAAGGCGAAAGGCGAAAGGTGAAAGGCGAAGCGCGAAAGTCGAGAGGCGAAAGGCGAAATGTGAAAGGTGAAAGGCGAAGCGCGAAAGTCGACAGGCGAAAGGCGAAACGCGAATGGCGAAAGGCGAAAGGCGAAAGGCGAAAGGCGAGAGGCCAAAGGCGAAAGGCAAAAGGCGAAAGGCGAAAGTCGAAAGGCGAAAGGCGAAAGGCGAAAGGCGAAAGGCGAAAGGCGAAAGTCGAAAGGCGAAAGGCGAAAGGCGAAAGGCGAAAGGTGAAAGGCGAAAGGTGAAAGGCGAAAGGCGAAAGGTGAAAGGCGAAGCGCGAAAGTCGAGAGGCGAAAGGCGAAAGGCGAATGGCGAAAGGCGAAATGCGAAAGGCGAAAGGCGAAATGTGAAAGGTGAAAGGCGAAGCGCGAAAGTCGAAAGGCGAAAGGCGAAACGCGAATGGCGAAAGGCGAAAGGCGAAAGGCGAGAGGCCAAAGGCGAAAGGCAAAAGGCGAAAGGCGAAAGGCGAAAGGCGAAAGGCGAAAGGCGAAAGGCGAAAGGCGAAAGGCGAAAGGCGAAAGGCGAAAGGCGAAAGGCGAAAGGCGAAAGGCGAAAGGCGAAAGGCGAAAGGCGAAAGGCGAAAGGCGAAAGGCGAAAGGTGAAAGGCGAAAGGTGAAAGGCGAAAGGCGAAAGGCGAAAGGTGAAAGGCGAAGCGCGAAAGTCGAGAGGCGAAAGGCGAAAGGCGAAAGGCGAAAGGCGAAAGGCGAAAGGCGAAAGGCGAAAGACGAAAGGCGAAAGTCGAAAGGCGAAAGCCGAAAGGCGAAAGGCGAAAGGTGAAAGGCGAAAGGTGAAAGGCGAAAGGCGAAAGGTGAAAGGCGAAGCGCGAAAGTCGAGAGGCGAAAGGCGAAACGCGAAAGGCGAAAGGCGAAAGGCGAACTGAGAAAGTCGAAAGGCGAAAGGCGAAAGGCGAAAGGCGAAAGGCGAAAGGCGAAAGGCAAAAGGCGAAAGGCGAAAGGCGAAAGGAGAAAGGCGAAAGGCGAAAGGCGAAAGGCGAAATGCGAAAGGCGAAAGGTGAAAGGCGAAATGCGAAAGGCGAAAGGCGACAGGAGAGAGGCGAAAGGCGAAAAGCGAAAGGCGAAAGGCGAAAGGCGAAAGGCGAAAGGCGAAAGGCGAAAGGCGAAAGGCGAAATGAGAAAGTCGAAAGGCGAAAGGCGAAAGGCGAAAGGTGAAAGGCGAAAGGTGAAAGGCGAAAGGCGAAAGGCGAAAGGTGAAAGGCGAAATGCGAAAGGCGAAAGGCGACAGGAGAGAGGCGAAAGGCGAAAGGCGAAAGGCGAAAAGCGAAAGGCGAAAGGCGAAAGGCGAAAGGCGAAAGGCGAAAGGCGAAAGGCGAAAGGCGAAATGAGAAAGTCGAAAGGCGAAAGGCGAAACGCGAATGGCGAAAGGCGAAAAGCGAAAGGCGAAAGGCGAAAGGCGAAAGGCGAAATGAGAAAGGCGAAAGGCGAAAGGCGAAAGGCGAAAGGCGAAAGGTGAAAGGCGAAAGGTGAAAGGCGAAAGGCGAAAGGCGAAAGGTGAAAGGCGAAAGGCGAAAGGTGAAAGGCGAAAGGTGAAAGGCGAAAGGCGAAAGGTGAAAGGCGAATGGCGAAAGGCGAAAGGCGAAAGGCGAAAGGCGAGAGGCGAAATGTGAAAGGTGAAAGGCGAAGCGCGAAAGTCGAAAGGCGAAAGGCGAAACGCGAATGGCGAAAGGCGAAAGGCGAAAGGCGAAAGGCGAGAGGCCAAAGGCGAAAGGCAAAAGGCGAAAGGCGAAAGGTGAAAGGCGAAAGGTGAAAGGCGAAAGGCGAAAGGTGAAAGGCGAAGCGCGAAAGTCGAGAGGCGAAAGGCGAAATGTGAAAGGTGAAAGGCGAAGCGCGAAAGTCGACAGGCGAAAGGCGAAACGCGAATGGCGAAAGGCGAAAGGCGAAAGGCGAAAGGCGAGAGGCCAAAGGCGAAAGGCAAAAGGCGAAAGGCGAAAGGCGAAAGGCGAAAGGCGAAAGGCGAAAGGCGAAATGTGAAAGGTGAAAGGCGAAGCGCGAAAGTCGAAAGGCGAAAGGCGAAACGCGAATGGCGAAAGGCGAAAGGCGAAAGGCGAAAGGCGAGAGGCCAAAGGCGAAAGGCAAAAGGCGAAAGGCGAAAGGCGAAAAGCGAAAGGCGAAAGGCGAAAGGCGAAAGGCGAAAGGCGAAAGGCGAAAGGCGAAAGGCGAAAGGTGAAAGGCGAAAGGTGAAAGGCGAAAGGCGAAAGGCGAAAGGTGAAAGGCGAAAGGCGAAAGGTGAAAGGCGAAAGGTGAAAGGCGAAAGGCGAAAGGTGAAAGGCGAATGGCGAAAGGCGAAAGGCGAAAGGCGAAAGGCGAGAGGCGAAATGTGAAAGGTGAAAGGCGAAGCGCGAAAGTCGAAAGGCGAAAGGCGAAACGCGAATGGCGAAAGGCGAAAGGCGAAAGGCGAAAGGCGAGAGGCCAAAGGCGAAAGGCAAAAGGCGAAAGGCGAAAGGCGAAAGGCGAAAGGCGAAAGGCGAAAGGTGAAAGGCGAAAGGCGAAAGGCGAAAGGCGAAAGGCGAAAGGCGAAAGGCGAAAGGCGAAAGGCGAAAGGTGAAAGGCGAAAGGTGAAAGGCGAAAGGCGAAAGGTGAAAGGCGAAGCGCGAAAGTCGAGAGGCGAAAGGCGAAATGTGAAAGGTGAAAGGCGAAGCGCGAAAGTCGACAGGCGAAAGGCGAAACGCGAATGGCGAAAGGCGAAAGGCGAAAGGTGAAAGGCGAAAGGCGAAAGGTGAAAGGCGAAGCGCGAAAGTCGAGAGGCGAAAGGCGAAATGTGAAAGGTGAAAGGCGAAGCGCGAAAGTCGACAGGCGAAAGGCGAAACGCGAATGGCGAAAGGCGAAAGGCGAAAGGCGAAAGGCGAGAGGCCAAAGGCGAAAGGCAAAAGGCGAAAGGCGAAAGGCGAAAGGCGAAAGGCGAAAGGCGAAAGGCGAAATGTGAAAGGTGAAAGGCGAAGCGCGAAAGTCGAAAGGCGAAAGGCGAAACGCGAATGGCGAAAGGCGAAAGGCGAAAGGCGAAAGGCGAGAGGCCAAAGGCGAAAGGCAAAAGGCGAAAGGCGAAAGGCGAAAAGCGAAAGGCGAAAGGCGAAAGGCGAAAGGCGAAAGGCGAAAGGCGAAAGGCGAAAGGCGAAACGCGAATGGCGAAAGGCGAAAGGCGAAAGGCGAAAGGCGAAAGGCGAAAGGCGAAAGGCGAAAGGCGAAAGTCGAAAGGCGAAAGGCGAAAGGCGAAAGGCGAAAGGCGAAAGACGAAAGGCGAAGGGCGAAAGTCGAAAGGCGAAAGGCGAAACGCGAATGGCGAAAGGCGAAAGGCGAAAGGCGAAATGTGAAAGGTGAAAGGCGAAGCGCGAAAGTCGAAAGGCGAAAGGCGAAACGCGAATGGCGAAAGGCGAAAGGCGAAAGGCGAAAGGCGAGAGGCCAAAGGCGAAAGGCAAAAGGCGAAAGGCGAAAGGCGAAAGGCGAAAGGCGAAAGGCGAAAGGCGAAAGGCGAAAGACGAAAGGCGAAGGGCGAAAGTCGAAAGGCGAAAGGCGAAACGCGAATGACGAAAGGCGAAAGGCGAAAGGCGAAAGGCGAAAGGCGAAATGTGAAAGGTGAAAGGCGAAGCGCGAAAGTCGAAAGGCGAAAGGCGAAACGCGAATAGCGAAAGGCGAAGGGCGAAAGGCGAAAGGCGAGAGGCCAAAGGCGAAAGGCAAAAGGCGAAAGGCGAAAGGCGAAAGGCGAAAGGCGAAAGGCGAAAGGCGAAAGGCGAAAGGCGAAAGGCGAAAGGTGAAAGGCGAAAGGCGAAAGGCGAAAGGCGAAGCGCGATAGTCGAAATGCGAAAGGCGAAACGCGAATGGCGAAAGGCGAAAGGCGAAAGGCGAAAGGCGAGAGGCCAAAGGCGAAAGGCAAAAGGCGAAAGGCGAAAGGCGAAAGGCGAAAGGCGAAAGGCGAAAGGCGAAAGGCGAAAGGCGAAAGGCGAAAGGCGAAAGGCGAAAGGTGAAAGGCGAAAGGTGAAAGGCGAAAGGCGAAAGGTGAAAGGCGAAGCGCGAAAGTCGAGAGGCAAAAGTCAAAAAGCCTAAGGCAAAAGGAAAAACGATTTTCAAAACATGAAATAAACATAGAGAAATTTAAAATGCCTAAAGCAAAAGAAAAAACGAAGGGCGAGAGGCACAAGTCAAAATGCTTAAGGCAAAAGGAAAAACGATTTTCAAAACACGAAATAAAAATGGAGAAATTTAAAATGCCTAAAGCAAAAGAAAAAACCATATTCAAAAGATAAAATACAAAAGTTGAAATTGAAAATGCGAAATGGAAAATTCGAAATTATATATTCGTATTTCAAAAGGCTAAAGGCGAAATGCGAATTGCGAAAGGCGAAAGACGAAAGGCGAAGGGCGAAAGTCGAAAGGCGAAAGGCGAAACGCGAATGGCGAAAGGCGAAAGGCGAAAGGCGAAAGGCGAAAGGCGAAATGTGAAAGGTGAAAGGCGAAGCGCGAAAGTCGAAAGGCGAAAGGCGAAACGCGAATGGCGAAAGGCGAAAGGCGAAAGGCGAAAGGCGAGAGGCCAAAGGCGAAAGGCAAAAGGCGAAAGGCGAAAGGCGAAAGGCGAAAGGCGAAAGGCGAAAGGCGAAAGGCGAAAGGCGAAAGGCGAAAGGCGAAATGCGAAAGGCGAAAGGTGAAAGGCGAAAGGCGAAAGGCGAAAGGCGAAAGGCGAAAGGAGAGAGGCGAAAGGCGAAAGGCGAAAAGCGAAAGGCGAAAGGCGAAAGGCGAAAGGCGAAAGGCGAAACGCGAATGGCGAAAGGCGAAAGGCGAAAGGCGAAAGGCGAGAGGCCAAAGGCGAAAGGCAAAAGGCGAAAGGCGAAAGGCGAAAGGCGAAAGGCGAAAGGCGAAAGGCAAAAGGCGAAAGGCGAAAGGCGAAAGGCGAAAGGCGAAAGGCGAAAGGCGAAAGGCGAAAGGCGAAAGGCGAAAGGTGAAAGGCGAAAGGCGAAAGGTGAAAGGCGAATGGCGAAAGGCGAAAGGCGAAAGGCGAAAGGCGAGAGGCGAAATGTGAAAGGTGAAAGGCGAAGCGCGAAAGTCGAAAGGCGAAAGGCGAAACGCGAATGGCGAAAGGCGAAAGGCGAAAGGCGAAAGGCGAGAGGCCAAAGGCGAAAGGCAAAAGGCGAAAGGCGAAAGGCGAAAGGCGAAAGGCGAAAGGCGAAAGGTGAAAGGCGAAAGGCGAAAGGCGAAAGGCGAAAGGCGAAAGGCGAAAGGCGAAAGGCGAAAGGCGAAAGGCGAAAGGTGAAAGGCGAAAGGTGAAAGGCGAAAGGCGAAAGGTGAAAGGCGAAGCGCGAAAGTCGAGAGGCGAAAGGCGAAATGTGAAAGGTGAAAGGCGAAGCGCGAAAGTCGACAGGCGAAAGGCGAAACGCGAATGGCGAAAGGCGAAAGGCGAAAGGCGAAAGGCGAGAGGCCAAAGGCGAAAGGCAAAAGGCGAAAGGCGAAAGGCGAAAGGCGAAAGGCGAAAGGCGAAAGGCGAAAGGCGAAAGGCGAAAGCCGAAAGGCGAAAGGCGAAAGGCGAAAGGCGAAAGGCGAAAGGCGAAAGGCGAAAGGTGAAAGGCGAAAGGCGAAAGGCGAAAGGCGAAAGGCGAAAGGCGAAAGGCGAAAGGCGAAAGGCGAAAGGTGAAAGGCGAAAGGTGAAAGGCGAAAGGCGAAAGGTGAAAGGCGAAGCGCGAAAGTCGAGAGGCGAAAGGCGAAATGTGAAAGGTGAAAGGCGAAGCGCGAAAGTCGACAGGCGAAAGGCGAAACGCGAATGGCGAAAGGCGAAAGGCGAAAGGCGAAAGGCGAGAGGCCAAAGGCGAAAGGCAAAAGGCGAAAGGCGAAAGGCGAAAGGCGAAAGGCGAAAGGCGAAAGGCGAAAGTCGACAGGCGAAAGGCGAAACGCGAATGGCGAAAGGCGAAAGGCGAAAGGCGAAAGGCGAGAGGCCAAAGGCGAAAGGCAAAAGGCGAAAGGCGAAAGGCGAAAGGCGAAAGGCGAAAGGCGAAAGGCGAAAGGCGAAAGGCGAAAGGCGAAAGGCGAAAGGCGAAAGTCGAAAGGCGAAAGGCGAAAGGCGAAAGGCGAAAGGTGAAAGGCGAAAGGTGAAAGGCGAAAGGCGAAAGGTGAAAGGCGAAGCGCGAAAGTCGAGAGGCGAAAGGCGAAACGCGAATGGCGAAAGGCTAAAGGCGAAAGGCGAAAGGCGAAAGGCGAAATGTGAAAGGTGAAAGGCGAAGCGCGAAAGTCGAAAGGCGAAAGGCGAAACGCGAATGGCGAAAGGCGAAAGGCGCAAGGCGAAAGGCGAGAGGCCAAAGGCGAAAGGCAAAAGGCGAAAGGCGAAAGGCGAAAGGCGAAAGGCGAAAGGCGAAAGGCGAAAGGCGAAAGGCGAAAGGCGAAAGGTGAAAGGCGAAAGGTGAAAGGCGAAAGGCGAAAGGTGAAAGGCGAAGCGCGAAAGTCGAGAGGCGAAAGGCGAAATGTGAAAGGTGAAAGGCGAAGCGCGAAAGTCGACAGGCGAAAGGCGAAACGCGAATGGCGAAAGGCGAAAGGCGAAAGGCGAAAGGCGAGAGGCCAAAGGCGAAAGGCAAAAGGCGAAAGGCGAAAGTCGAAAGGCGAAAGGCGAAAGGCGAAAGGCGAAAGGCGAAAGGCGAAAGTCGAAAGGCGAAAGGCGAAAGGCGAAAGGCGAAAGGTGAAAGGCGAAAGGTGAAAGGCGAAAGGCGAAAGGTGAAAGGCGAAGCGCGAAAGTCGAGAGGCGAAAGGCGAAAGGCGAATGGCGAAAGGCGAAATGCGAAAGGCGAAAGGCGAAATGTGAAAGGTGAAAGGCGAAGCGCGAAAGTCGAAAGGCGAAAGGCGAAACGCGAATGGCGAAAGGCGAAAGGCGAAAGGCGAGAGGCCAAAGGCGAAAGGCAAAAGGCGAAAGGCGAAAGGCGAAAGGCGAAAGGCGAAAGGCGAAAGGCGAAAGGCGAAAGGCGAAAGGCGAAAGGCGAAAGGCGAAAGGCGAAAGGCGAAAGGCGAAAGGCGAAAGGCGAAAGGCGAAAGGCGAAAGGCGAAAGGTGAAAGGCGAAAGGTGAAAGGCGAAAGGCGAAAGGCGAAAGGTGAAAGGCGAAGCGCGAAAGTCGAGAGGCGAAAGGCGAAAGGCGAAAGGCGAAAGGCGAAAGGCGAAAGGCGAAAGACGAAAGGCGAAAGTCGAAAGGCGAAAGCCGAAAGGCGAAAGGCGAAAGGTGAAAGGCGAAAGGTGAAAGGCGAAAGGCGAAAGGTGAAAGGCGAAGCGCGAAAGTCGAGAGGCGAAAGGCGAAACGCGAAAGGCGAAAGGCGAAAGGCGAAAGGCGAAATGAGAAAGTCGAAAGGCGAAAGGCGAAAGGCGAAAGGCGAAAGGCGAAAGGCGAAAGGCAAAAGGCGAAAGGCGAAAGGCGAAAGGAGAAAGGCGAAAGGCGAAAGGCGAAAGGCGAAATGCGAAAGGCGAAAGGTGAAAGGCGAAATGCGAAAGGCGAAAGGCGACAGGAGAGAGGCGAAAGGCGAAAAGCGAAAGGCGAAAGGCGAAAGGCGAAAGGCGAAAGGCGAAAGGCGAAAGGCGAAAGGCGAAAGGCGAAATGAGAAAGTCGAAAGGCGAAAGGCGAAAGGCGAAAGGTGAAAGGCGAAAGGTGAAAGGCGAAAGGCGAAAGGCGAAAGGTGAAAGGCGAAATGCGAAAGGCGAAAGGCGACAGGAGAGAGGCGAAAGGCGAAAGGCGAAAGGCGAAAAGCGAAAGGCGAAAGGCGAAAGGCGAAAGGCGAAAGGCGAAAGGCGAAAGGCGAAAGGCGAAATGAGAAAGTCGAAAGGCGAAAGGCGAAACGCGAATGGCGAAAGGCGAAAAGCGAAAGGCGAAAGGCGAAAGGCGAAAGGCGAAAGGCGAAAGGCGAAATGAGAAAGTCGAAAGGCGAAAGGCGAAAGGCGAGAGGCGAAAGGCGAAAGGCGAAAGGCGAAAGGCGAAAGGCGAAAGGCGAAAGGCGAAAGGCGAAAGGCGAAAGGCGAAATGCGAAAGTCGAAGGCGTAAGGCGAAAGACGAAAGTTGAAAGGTGAAAGGCGAAAGGTGAAAGGCGAAAGGCGAAAGGCGAAAGGCGAAAGGCGAACGGCGAAAGGCGAAAGGCGAAAGGCGAAAGGCGAAAGGCAAAAGGCGAAAGGCGAAAGGCGAAAGGCGAAAGGCGAAAGGCGAAAGGCGAAAAGCGAAAGGCGAAAGGCGAAAGGCGAAAGGCGAAAGGCAAAAGGCGAAAGGCGAAAGGCGAAAAGCGAAAGGCGAAAGGCGAAATTCGAAAGGCGAAAGGCGAAAGGCGAAAGGCGACATGCGAAAGTCGAAAGGCGAAAGGCGAAAGGCGAAAGGCGAAAGGCGAAATGCGAAAGGCGAAAGGCGAAAGGCGAAAGGTGAAAGGCGAAAGGCGATAGGCGAAAGGCGAAAGGAGAGAGGCGAAAGGCGAAAGGCGAAAGGCGAAAAGCGAAAGGCGAAAGGCGAAAGGCGAAAGGCGAAATGCGAAAGTCGAAGGCGTAAGGCGAAAGACGAAAGTTGAAAGGTGAAAGGCGAAAGGTGAAAGGCGAAAAGCGAAAGGCGAAAGGCGAAAGGCGAAAGGCGAAAGGCGAAAGGCAAAAGGCGAAAGGCGAAAGGCGAAATTCGAAAGGCGAAAGGCGAAAGGCGAAAGGTGAAAGGCGAAAGGCGAAATTCGAAAGGAAAGAGGCGAAAGGCGAAAGGCGAAAGGCGAAAAGCGAAAGGCGAAAGGCGAAAGGCGAAAGGCGAAAGGCGAAAGGCGAAACTCGAAATGCGAAAGTCGAAAGGCGAAAGGCGAAAGGCGAAAGGCGAAAGGTGAAAGGCGAAAGGTGAAAGGCGAAAGGCGAAATGTGAAAGGTGAAAGGTGAAGCGCGAAAGTCGAGAGGCGAAAGGCGAAACGCGAATGGCGAAAGGCGAAAGGCGAAAGGCGAAAGGCGAAAGGCGAAAGGCGAAAGGCGAAAAGCGAAAGGCGAAAGGCGAAAAGCGAAGGGCGAAAGGCGAAAAGCGAAGGGCGAGAGGCAAAAGTCAAAAAGCCTAAGGCAAAAGGAAAAACGATTTTCAAAACATGAAATAAACATAGAGAAATTTAAAATGCCTAAAGCAAAAGAAAAAACGAAGGGCGAGAGGCACAAGTCAAAATGCTTAAGGCAAAAGGAAAAACGATTTTCAAAACACGAAATAAAAATGGAGAAATTTAAAATGCCTAAAGCAAAAGAAAAAACCATATTCAAAAGATAAAATACAAAAGTTGAAATTGAAAATGCGAAATGGAAAATTCGAAATTATATATTCGTATTTCAAAAGGCTAAAGGCGAAATGCGAATTGCGAAAGGCGAAAGACGAAAGGCGAAGGGCGAAAGTCGAAAGGCGAAAGGCGAAACGCGAATGGCGAAAGGCGAAAGGCGAAAGGCGAAATGTGAAAGGTGAAAGGCGAAGCGCGAAAGTCGAAAGGCGAAAGGCGAAACGCGAATGGCGAAAGGCGAAAGGCGAAAGGCGAGAGGCCAAAGGCGAAAGGCAAAAGGCGAAAGGCGAAAGGCGAAAGGCGAAAGGCGAAAGGCGAAAGGCGAAAGGCGAAAGGCGAAAGGCGAAATGCGAAAGGCGAAAGGTGAAAGGCGAAAGGCGAAAGGCGAAAGGCGAAAGGAGAGAGGCGAAAGGCGAAAGGCGAAAGGCGAAAAGCGAAAGGCGAAAGGCGAAAGGCGAAAGGCGAAAGGCGAAACGCGAATGGCGAAAGGCGAAAGGCGAAAGGCGAAAGGCGAGAGGCCAAAGGCGAAAGGCAAAAGGCGAAAGGCGAAAGGCGAAAGGCGAAAGGCGAAAGGCGAAAGGCGAAAGGCGAAAGGCGAAAAGCGAAAGGCGAAAGGCGAAAGGCGAAAGGTGAAAGGTGAAAGGCGAAAGGCGAAAGGTGAAAGGCGAAGCGCGAAAGTCGAGAGGCGAAAGGCGAAACGCGAATGGCGAAAGGCGAAGCGCGAAAGTCGACAGGCGAAAGGCGAAACGCGAATGGCGAAAGGCGAAAGGCGAAAGGCGAAAGGCGAGAGGCCAAAGGCGAAAGGCAAAAGGCGAAAGGCGAAAGGCGAAAGGCGAAAGGCGAAAGGCGAAAGGCGAAAGGCGAAAGGCGAAAGGCGAAAGGCGAAAGGCGAAAGGCGAAAGTCGAAAGGCGAAAGGCGAAAGGCGAAAGGCGAAAGGCGAAAGACGAAAGGCGAAGGGCGAAAGTCGAAAGGCGAAAGGCGAAACGTGAATGGCGAAAGGCGAAATGCGAAAGGCGAAAGGCGAAATGTGAAAGGTGAAAGGCGAAGCGCGAAAGTCGAAAGGCGAAAGGCGAAACGCGAATAGCGAAAGGCGAAAGGCGAAAGGCGAAAGGCGAGAGGCCAAAGGCGAAAGGCAAAAGGCGAAAGGCGAAAGGCGAAAGGCGAAAGGCGAAAGGCGAAAGGCGAAAGGCGAAAGGCGAAAGGCGAAAGGCGAAAGGCGAAAGGCGAAGCGCGAAAGTCGAAAGGCGAAAAGCGAAACGCGAATGGCGAAAGGCGAAAGGCGAAAGGCGAAAGGCGAGAGGCCAAAGGCGAAAGGCAAAAGGCGAAAGGCGAAAGGCGAAAGGCGAAAGGCGAAAGGCGGAAGGCGAAAGGCGAAAGGCGAAAGGCGAAAGGCGAAAGGCGAAAGGCGAAAGGCGAAAGGCGAAAGGCGAAAGGCGAAAGGTGAAAGGCGAAAGGTGAAAGGCGAAAGGCGAAAGGTGAAAGGCGAAGCGCGAAAGTCGAGAGGCAAAAGTCAAAAAGCCTAAGGCAAAAGGAAAAACGATTTTCAAAACATGAAATAAACATAGAGAAATTTAAAATGCCTAAAGCAAAAGAAAAAACGAAGGGCGAGAGGCACAAGTCAAAATGCTTAAGGCAAAAGGAAAAACGATTTTCAAAACACGAAATAAAAATGGAGAAATTTAAAATGCCTAAAGCAAAAGAAAAAACCATATTCAAAAGATAAAATACAAAAGTTGAAATTGAAAATGCGAAATGGAAAATTCGAAATTATATATTCGTATTTCAAAAGGCTAAAGGCGAAATGCGAATTGCGAAAGGCGAAAGACGAAAGGCGAAGGGCGAAAGTCGAAAGGCGAAAGGCGAAACGCGAATGGCGAAAGGCGAAAGGCGAAAGGCGAAAGGCGAAATGTGAAAGGTGAAAGGCGAAGCGCGAAAGTCGAAAGGCGAAAGGCGAAACGCGAATGGCGAAAGGCGAAAGGCGAAAGGCGAAAGGCGAGAGGCCAAAGGCGATAGGCAAAAGGCGAAAGGCGAAAGGCGAAAGGCGAAAGGCGAAAGGCGAAAGGCGAAATGCGAAAGGCGAAAGGTGAAATGCGAAAGGCGAAAGGCGAAAGGAGAGAGGCGAAAGGCGAAAGGCGAAAGGCGAAAAGCGAAAGGCGAAAGGCGAAAGGCGAAAGGCGAAAGGCGAAAGGCGAAAGGCGAAACGCGAATGGCGAAAGGCGAAAGGCGAAAGGCGAAAGGCGAAAGGCGAGAGGCCAAAGGCGAAAGGCAAAAGGCGAAAGGCGAAAGGCGAAAGGCGAAAGGCGAAAGGCGAAAGGCGAAAGGCGAAAGGCGAAAGGCGAAAGGTGAAAGGCGAAAGGCAAAAGGCGAAAGGCGAAAGGCGAAAGGCGAAAGGCGAAAGGCGAAAGGCGAAAGGCGAAAGGTGAAAGGCGAAAGGTGAAAGGCGAAAGGCGAAAGGTGAAAGGCGAAGCGCGAAAGTCGAAAGGCGAAAGGCGAAACGCGAATGGCGAAAGGCGAAAGGCGAAAGGCGAAAGGCGAAAGGTGAAAGGCGAAAGGTGAAAGGCGAAAAGCGAAAGGTGAAAGGTGAAGCGCGAAAGTCGAGAGGCGAAAGGCGAAATGTGAAAGGCGAAGCGCGAAAGTCGACAGGCGAAAGGCGAAACGCGAATGGCGAAAGGCGAAAGGCGAAAGGCGAGAGGCCAAAGGCGAAAGGCAAAAGGCGAAAGGCGAAAGGCGAAAGGCGAAAGGCGAAAGGCGAAAGGCGAAAGGCGAAAGGCGAAAGGCGAAAGGCGAAAGGCGAAAGGCGAAAGGCGAAAGGCGAAAGGCAAAATGCGAAAGGCGAAAGGCGGAAGTCGAAAGGCGAAAGGGGAAAGGCGAAAGACGAAAGTCGAAAGGCAAAAGGCGAAAGGCGAAAGGCGAAAGGCGAAAGGCGAAAGGCGAAATGCGAAAGGCGAAAGGTGAAAGGCGAAAGGCGAAAGGCGAAAGGCGAAAGGAGAGAGGCGAAAGGCGAAAGGCGAAAGGCGAAAGGCGAAAGGCGAAAGGCGAAAGGCGAAAGGCGAAAGGCGAAATGTGAAAGGTGAAAAGCGAAGCGCGAAAGTCGAAAGGCGAAAGGCGAAACGCGAATGGCGAAAGGCGAAAGGCGAAAGGCGAAAGGCGAGAGGCCAAAGGCGAAAGGCAAAAGGCGAAAGGCGAAAGGCGAAAGGCGAAAGGCGAAAGGCGAAAGGCGAAAGGCGAAAGGCGAAAGGCGAAAGGCGAAATGCGAAAGGCGAAAGGTGAAAGGCTAAAGGCGAAAGGCGAAAGGCGAAAGGCGAAAGGCGAAAGGCGAAAGGCGAAAGGCGAAAGGCGAAAGGCGAAAGGCGAAAGGCGAAATGCGAAAGGCGAAAGGTGAAAGGCGAAAGGCGAAAGGCGAAAGGCGAAAGGAGAGAGGCGAAAGGCGAAAGGCGAAAGGCGAAAAGCGAAAGGCGAAAGGCGAAAGGCGAAAGGCGAAAGGCGAAACGCGAATGGCGAAAGGCGAAAGGCGAAAGGCGAAAGGCGAGAGGCCAAAGGCGAAAGGCAAAAGGCGAAAGGCGAAAGGCGAAATGCGAAAGGCGAAAGGCGAAAGGCGAAAGGCGAAAGGCGAAAGGCGAAAAGCGAAAGGCGAAAGGCGAAAGGCGAAAGGTGAAAGGTGAAAGGCGAAAGGCGAAAGGTGAAAGGCGAAGCGCGAAAGTCGAGAGGCGAAAGGCGAAACGCGAATGGCGAAAGGCGAAGCGCGAAAGTCGACAGGCGAAAGGCGAAACGCGAATGGCGAAAGGCGAAAGGCGAAAGGCGAAAGGCGAGAGGCCAAAGGCGAAAGGCAAAAGGCGAAAGGCGAAAGGCGAAAGGCGAAAGGCGAAAGGCGAAAGGCGAAAGGCGAAAGGCGAAAGTCGAAAGGCGAAAGGCGAAAGACGAAAGGCGAAGGGCGAAAGTCGAAAGGCGAAAGGCGAAACGCGAATGGCGAAAGGCGAAAGGCGAAAGGTGAAATGTGAAAGGTGAAAGGCGAAGCGCGAAAGTCGAAAGGCGAAAGGCGAAAGGCGAAAGGCGAAAGGCGAAAGGCGAAAGGCGAAAGGCGAAGCGCGAAAGTCGAAAGGCGAAACGCGAATGGCGAAAGGCGAAAGGCGAAAGGCGAGAGGCCAAAGGCGAAAGGCAAAAGGCGAAAGGCGAAAGGCGAAAGGCGAAAGGCGAAAGGCGAAAGGCGAAAGGCGAAAGGCGGAAGGCGAAAGGCGAAAGGCGAAAGGCGAAAGGCGAAAGGCGAAGGACGAAAGGCGAAAGGCGAAAGGCGAAAGGTGAAAGGCGAAAGGTGAAAGGCGAAAGGTGAAAGGCGAAGCGCGAAAGTCGAGAGGCAAAAGTCAAAAAGCCTAAGGCAAAAGGAAAAACGATTTTCAAAACATGAAATAAACATAGAGAAATTTAAAATGCCTAAAGCAAAAGAAAAAACGAAGGGCGAGAGGCACAAGTCAAAATGCTTAAGGCAAAAGGAAAAACGATTTTCAAAACACGAAATAAAAATGGAGAAATTTAAAATGCCTAAAGCAAAAGAAAAAACCATATTCAAAAGATAAAATACAAAAGTTGAAATTGAAAATGCGAAATGGAAAATTCGAAATTATATATTCGTATTTCAAAAGGCTAAAGGCGAAATGCGAATTGCGAAAGGCGAAAGACGAAAGGCGAAGGGCGAAAGTCGAAAGGCGAAAGGCGAAACGCGAATGGCGAAAGGCGAAAGGCGAAAGGCGAAAGGCGAAATGTGAAAGGTGAAAGGCGAAGCGCGAAAGTCGAAAGGCGAAAGGCGAAACGCGAATGGCGAAAGGCGAAAGGCGAAAGGCGAAAGGCGAGAGGCCAAAGGCGAAAGGCAAAAGGCGAAAGGCGAAAGGCGAAAGGCGAAAGGCGAAAGGCGAAAGGCGAAAGGCGAAAGGCGAAAGGCGAAAGGCGAAATGCGAAAGGCGAAAGGTGAAATGCGAAAGGCGAAAGGCGAAAGGAGAGAGGCGAAAGGCGAAAGGCGAAAGGCGAAAAGCGAAAGGCGAAAGGCGAAAGGCGAAAGGCGAAAGGCGAAACGCGAATGGCGAAAGGCGAAAGGCGAAAGGCGAAAGGCGAGAGGCCAAAGGCGAAAGGCAAAAGGCGAAAGGCGAAAGGCGAAAGGCGAAAGGCGAAAGGCGAAAGGCGAAAGGCGAAAGGCGAAAGGCGAAAGGCGAAAGGCGAAAGGCGAAAGGTGAAAGGCGAAAGGTTAAAGGCGAAAGGCGAAAGGTGAAAGGCGAAGCGCGAAAGTCGAGAGGCGAAAGGCGAAACGCGAACGGCGAAAGGCGAAGCGCGAAAGTCGACAGGCGAAAGGCGAAACGCGAATGGCGAAACGCGAAAGGCGAAAGGCGAAAGGCGAAAGGCGAGAGGCCAAAGGCGAAAGGCAAAAGGCGAAAGGCGAAAGGCGAAAGGCGAAAGGCGAAAGGCGAAAGTCGAAAGGCGAAAGGCGAAAGGCGAAAGGCGAAAGGCGAAAGGCGAAAGACGAAAGGCGAAGGGCGAAAGTCGAAAGGCGAAAGGCGAAACGCGAATGGCGAAAGGCGAAAGGCGAAAGGCGAAAGGCGAAAGGCGAAAGGCGAAATGTGAAAGGTGAAAGGCGAAGCGCGAAAGTCGAAAGGCGAAAGGCGAAACGCGAATGGCGAAAGGCGAAAGGCGAAAGGCGAGAAGCCAAAGGCGAAAGGCAAAAGGCGAAAGGCGAAAGGCGAAAGGCGAAAGGCGAAAGGCGAAAGGTGAAAGGCGAAAGGCGAAATGCGAAAGGCGAAAGGCGAAAGGCGAAGCGCGAAAGTCGAAAGGCGAAAGGCGAAACGCGAATGGCGAAAGGCGAAAGGCGAAAGGCGAAAGGCGAGAGGCCAAAGGCGAAAGGCAAAAGGCGAAAGGCGAAAGGCGAAAGGCGAAAGGCGAAAGGCGTAAGGCGAAAGGCGAAAGGCGAAAGGCGAAAGGCGAAAGGCGAAAGGCGAAAGGCGAAAGGCGAAAGGTGAAAGGCGAAAGGTGAAAGGCGAAAGGCGAAAGGTGAAAGGCGAAGCGCGAAAGTCGAGAGGCGAAAGGCGAAATGTGAAAGGTGAAAGGCGAAGCGCGAAAGTCGACAGGCGAAAGGCGAAACGCGAATGGCGAAAGGCGAAAGGCGAAAGGCGAAAGGCGAGAGGCCAAAGGCGAAAGGCAAAAGGCGAAAGGCGAAAGGCGAAAGGCGAAAGGCGAAAGGCGAAAGGCGAAATGTGAAAGGTGAAAGGCGAAGCGCGAAAGTCGAAAGGCGAAAGGCGAAACGCGAATGGCGAAAGGCGAAAGGCGAAAGGCGAAAGGCGAGAGGCCAAAGGCGAAAGGCAAAAGGCGAAAGGCGAAAGGCGAAAGGCGAATGGCGAAAGGCGAAAGGCGAAAGGCGAAAGGCGAGAGGCCAAAGGCGAAAGGCAAAAGGCGAAAGGCGAAAGGCGAAAGGCGAAAGGCGAAAGGCGAAAGGCGAAAGGCGAAAGGCGAAAGGCGAAAGGCGAAAGGCGAAAGGCGAAAGGTGAAAGGCGAAAGGTTAAAGGCGAAAGGCGAAAGGTGAAAGGCGAAGCGCGAAAGTCGAGAGGCGAAAGGCGAAACGCGAATGGCGAAAGGCGAAAGGCGAAAGGCGAAAGGCGAGAGGCCAAAGGCGAAAGGCAAAAGGCGAAAGGCGAAAGGCGAAAGGCGAAAGGCGAAAGGCGTAAGGCGAAAGGCGAAAGGCGAAAGGCGAAAGGCGAAAGGCGAAAGGCGAAAGGCGAAAGGTGAAAGGCGAAAGGTGAAAGGCGAAAGGCGAAAGGTGAAAGGCGAAGCGCGAAAGTCGAGAGGCGAAAGGCGAAATGTGAAAGGTGAAAGGCGAAGCGCGAAAGTCGACAGGCGAAAGGCGAAACGCGAATGGCGAAAGGCGAAAGGCGAAAGGCGAAAGGCGAGAGGCCAAAGGCGAAAGGCAAAAGGCGAAAGGCGAAAGGCGAAAGGCGAAAGGCGAAAGGCGAAAGGCGAAATGTGAAAGGTGAAAGGCGAAGCGCGAAAGTCGAAAGGCGAAAGGCGAAACGCGAATGGCGAAAGGCGAAAGGCGAAAGGCGAAAGGCGAGAGGCCAAAGGCGAAAGGCAAAAGGCGAAAGGCGAAAGGCGAAAGGCGAAAGGCGAAAGGCGAAAGGCGAAAGGCGAAAGGCGAAAGGCGAAAGGCGAAAGGCGAAAGGCGAAAGGTGAAAGGCGAAAGGTGAAAGGCGAAAGGCGAAAGGCGAAAGGCGAAAGGCGAAAGGCGAAAGGTGAAAGGCGAAAGGTGAAAGGCAAAAGGCGAAAGGTGAAAGGCGAATGGCGAAAGGCGAAAGGCGAAAGGCGAAAGGCGAGAGGCGAAATGTGAAAGGTGAAAGGCGAAGCGCGAAAGTCGAAAGGGGAAAGGCGAAACGCGAATGGCGAAAGGCGAAAGGCGAAAGGCGAAAGGCGAGAGGCCAAAGGCGAAAGGCAAAAGGCGAAAGGCGAAAGGCGAAAGGCGAAAGGCGAAAGGCGAAAGGTGAAAGGCGAAAGGCGAAAGGCGAAAGGCGAAAGGCGAAAGGCGAAAGGCGAAAGGCCAAAGGCGAAAGGCGAAAGGCGAAAGGCGAAAGGTGAAAGGCGAAAGGTGAAAGGCGAAAGGCGAAAGGTGAAAGGCGAAGCGCGAAAGTCGAGAGGCGAAAGGCGAAATGTGAAAGGTGAAAGGCGAAGCGCGAAAGTGGACAGGCGAAAGGCGAAACGCGAATGGCGAAAGGCGAAAGGCGAAAGGCGAAAGGCGAGAGGCCAAAGGCGAAAGGCAAAAGACGAAAGGCGAAAGGCGAAAGGCGAAAGGCGAAAGGCGAAAGGCGAAAGGCGAAAGGCGAAAGGCGAAAGGCGAAAGGCGAAAGGCGAAAGGCGAAAGGCGAAAGGCGAAAGGCGAAAGGTGGAAGGCGAAAGGTGAAAGGCGAAAGGCGAAAGGTGAAAGTCGAGAGGCGAAAGGCGAAATGTGAAAGGTGAAAGGCGAAGCGCGAAAGTCGACAGGCGAAAGGCGAAACGCGAATGGCGAAAGGCGAAAGGCGAAAGGCGAGAGGCCAAAGGCGAAAGGCAAAAGGCGAAAGGCGAAAGGCGAAAGGCGAAAGGCGAAAGGCGAAAGGCGAAAGTCGAAAGGCGAAAGGCGAAAGGCGAAAGGTGAAAGGCGAAAGGTGAAAGGCGAAAGGCGAAAGGTGAAAGGCGAAGCGCGAAAGTCGAGAGGCGAAAGGCGAAACGCGAATGGCGAAAGGCTAAAGGCGAAAGGCGAAAGGCGAAAGGCGAAATGTGAAAGGTGAAAGGCGAAGCGCGAAAGTCGAAAGGCGAAAGGCGAAACGCGAATGGCGAAAGGCGAAAGGCGCAAGGCGAAAGGCGAGAGGCCAAAGGCGAAAGGCAAAAGGCGAAAGGCGAAAGGCGAAAGGCGAAAGGCGAAAGGCGAAAGGCGAAAGGCGAAAGGCGAAAGGCGAAAGGCGAAAGGCGAAAGGCGAAAGGTGAAAGGCGAAAGGCGAAAGGTGAAAGGCGAAAGGCGAAAGGTGAAAGGCGAAGCGCGAAAGTCGAGAGGAGAAAGGCGAAACGCGAATGGCGAAAGGCGAAATGCGAAAGGCGAAAGGCGAAATGTGAAAGGTGAAAGGCGAAGCGCGAAAGTCGAAAGGCGAAAGGCGAAACGCGAATGGCGAAAGGCGAAAGGCGAAAAGCGAGAGGCCAAAGGCGAAAGGCAAAAGGCGAAAGGCGAAAGGCGAAAGGCGAAAGGCGAAAGGCGAAAGGCGAGAGGCCAAAGGCGAAAGGCAAAAGGCGAAAGGCGAAAGGCGAAAGGCGAAAGGCGAAAGGCGAAAGGCGAAAGGCGAAAGGCGAAAGTCGAAAGGCGAAAGGCGAAAGGCGAAAGGCGAAAGGTGAAAGGCGAAAGGTGAAAGGCGAAAGGCGAAAGGTGAAAGGCGAAGCGCGAAAGTCGAGAGGCGAAAGGCGAAACGCGAATGGCGAAAGGCGAAATGCGAAAGGCGAAAGGCGAAATGTGAAAGGTGAAAGGCGAAGCGCGAAAGTCGAAAGGCGAAAGGCGAAACGCGAATGGCGAAAGGCGAAAGGCGAGAGGCCAAAGGCGAAAGGCAAAAGGCGAAAGGCGAAAGGCGAAAGGCGAAAGGCGAAAGGCGAAAGGCGAAAGGCGAAAGGCGAAAGGCGAAAGGCGAAAGGCGAAAGGCGAAAGGCGAAAGGCGAAAGGCGAAAGGCGAAAGGCGAAAGGTGAAAGGCGAAAGGTGAAAGGCGAAAGGCGAAAGGTGAAAGGCGAAGCGCGAAAGTCGAGAGGCGAAAGGCGAAATGTGAAAGGTGAAAGGCGAAGCGCGAAAGTCGACAGGCGAAAGGCGAAACGCGAATGGCGAAAGGCGAAAGGCGAAAAGCGAAAGGCGAGAGGCCAAAAGCGAAAGGCAAAAGGCGAAAGGCGAAAGGCGAAAGGCGAAAGGCGAAAGGCGAAAGGCGAAAGGCGAAAGGCGAAAGGCGAAAGGCGAAAGGCGAAAGGCGAAAGGTGAAAGGCGAAAGGTGAAAGGCGAAAGGCGAAAGGTGAAAGGCGAAGCGCGAAAGTCGAAAGGCGAAAGGCGAAACGCGAATGGCGAAAGGCGAAAGGCGAAAGGCGAAAGGCGAAAGGCGAAAGGTGAAAGGCGAAAGGTGAAAGGCGAAAAGCGAAAGGTGAAAGGGGAAAGGCGAAAGACGAAAGTCGAAAGGCGAAAGGCGAAAGGCGAAAGGCGAAAGGCGAAAGGCGAAAGGCGAAAGGCGAAAGGCGAAAGGCGAAAGGCGAAAGGCGAAAGTCGAAAGGCGAAAGGCGAAATGCGAAAGTCGAAAGGCGAAAGGCGAGAGGCGAAAGGCGAAAGGCGAAAGGCGAAAGGCGAAAGGCGAAAGGCGAAATGAGAAAGTCGAAAGGCGAAAGGCGAAAGGCGAAAGGTGAAAGGCGAAAGGTGAAAGGCGAAAGGCGAAAGGTGAAAGGCGAAGCGCGAAAGTCGAGAGGCGAAAGGCGAAACGCGAATGGCGAAAGGCGAAAAGCGAAAGGCGAAAGGCGAAAGGCGAAATGCGAACGGCGAAAGGCAAAATGCGAAAGGCGAAAGGCGGAAGGCGAAAGGCGAAAGGGGAAAGGCGAAAGACGAAAGTCGAAAGGCGAAAGGCGAAAGGCGAAAGGCGAAAGGCGAAATGCGAAAGGCGAAAGGCGAAAGACGATAGGCGAAAGTCGAAAGGCGAAAGGCGAAATGCGAAAGTCGAAAGGCGAAAGGCGAGAGGCGAAAGGCGAAAGGCGAAAGGCGAAAGGCGAAAGGCGAAAGGCGAAAGGCGAAAGGCGAAAGGCGAAAGGCGAAAGGCGAAAGGCGAAAGGCGAAAGGCGAAAGGCGAAAGGCGAAAGGCGAAAGGCGAAAGGCGAAAGGCGAAAGGCGATAGGCGAAAGGCGAAAGGCGAAATGCGAAAGTCGAAGGCGTAAGGCGAAAGACTAAAGTTGAAAGGTGAAAGGCGAAAGGTGAAAGGCGAAAGGCGAAAGGCGAAAGGCGAAAGGCGAAAGTCGAAAGGCGAAAGGCGAAAGGCGAAAGGCGAAAGGCAAAAGGCGAAAGGCGAAAGGCGAAAGGCGAAAGGCGAAAGGCGAAAGGCGAAAGGCGAAAGGCGAAAAGCGAAAGGCGAAAGGCGAAAGGCGAAAGGCGAAATGAGAAAGTCGAAAGGCGAAAGGCGAAAGGCGAAAGGTGAAAGGCGAAAGGTGAAAGGCGAAAGCCGAAAGGTGAAAGGCGAAGCGCGAAAGGCGAAGTGCGAAAGTCGAGAGGCGAAAGGCGAAACGCGAAAAGCGAAAGGCGAAAGGCGAAAGGCGAAATGCGAAAGGCGAGAGGCAAAATGCGAAAGGCGAAAGGCGGAAGGCGAAAGGCGAAAGGGGAAAGGCGAAAGACGAAAGTCGAAAGGCGAAAGGCGAAAGGCGAAAGGCGAAAGGCGAAAGGCGAAAGGCGAAAGGCGAAAGACGAAAGGCGAAAGGCGAAAGGCGAAAGGCGAAAGGCGAAAGGCGAAAGGCGAAAGGCGAAAGGCGAAAGGCGAAAGGCGAAAGGCGAAAGTCGAAAGGCGAAAGGCGAAAGGCGAAAGGTGAAAGGCGAAAGGTGAAAGGCGAAAGGCGAAAGATGAAAGGCGAAAGGTGAAAGGCGAAGCGCGAAAGTCGAGAGGCGAATGGCGAAACGCGAATGGCGAAAGGCGAAAGGCGAAAGGCGAATTGCGAAAGGCGAAAGGCGAAAGGCGAAAGGCGAAAGGCGAAAGGCGAAAGGCGAAACGCGAATGGCGCAAGGCGAAAGGCGAAAGGCGAAACGCGAAAGGCGAAAGGCGATAGCCGAAAGGCGGAAGGCGAAAGGCGAAAGTCGAAAGGCGAAAGGCGAAAGGCGAAAGGTGAAAGGCGAAAAGTAAAAGGCGAAAGGCGAAAGGTGAAAAGTGAAAGGCGAAGCGCGAAAGTCGAGAGGCGAAAGGCGAAACGCGAATGGCGAAAGGCGAAAAGCGAAAGGCGAAAGGCGAAAGGCAAAAGGCGAAAGGCGAAAGGCGAAAGGCGAAAGGCGAAATTCGAAAGGCGAATGGCGAAAGGCGAAAGGCGAAAGGCGACATGCGAAAGTCGAAAAGCGAAAGGCGAAAGGCGAAAGGTGAAAGGCGAAAGGTGAAAGGCGAAAGGCGAAAGGTGAAAGGTGAAAGGCGAAGCGCGAAAGTCGAGAGGCGAAAGGCGAAACGCGAATGGCGAAAGGCGAAAGGCGAAAGGCGAAAGGCGAAAGGCAAAACGCGAAAGGCGAAAGGCGGAAGGTGTAAGGCGAATGGCGAAAGGCGAAAGGGGAAAAGCGAAAGGCGAAAGGCGAAGGGCGAGAGGAAAAAGTTAAAATGCCTAAGGCAAAAGGAAAAACGATTTTCAAAACTTGAAATAAACATAGAGAAATTTAAAATGCCTAAAGCAAAAGAAAAAACGATATTCAAAAGATAAAATACTAAAGTTGAAAATGCGAAATGGAAAATTCGAAATTATAAATTCGTATTTCAAAAGGCTAAAGGCGTAATGCGAATTGCGAAAGGCGAAGGGCGAAAGTCGAAACGCGAATGGCGAAAGGCGAAAGGCGAAAGGCGAAAGGCGAAAGGCGAAAGGCGAAAGGCGAAAGGCGAAAGGCGAAAGGCGAAAGGCGAAAGGCGAAAGGTGAAAGGCGAAAGGTGAAAGGCGAAAGGCGAAAGGCGAAAGGAGAGAGGCGAAAGGCGAAAGCCGAAAGGCGAAAGGTGAAAAGCGAAAGGTGAAAGGCGAAAGGCGAAAGGCGAAAGGCGAAAGGCGAAAGGAGAAAGGCGAAAGGCGAAAGGCGAAAGGCGAAAGGCGATAGCCGAAAGGCGGAAGGCGAAAGGCGAAAGTCGAAAGGCGAAAGGTGAAAGGCGAAAGGTGAAAGGCGAAAAGTGAAAGGCGAAAGGCGAAAGGTGAAAAGTGAAAGGCGAAGCGCGAAAGTCGAGAGGCGAAAGGCGAAACGCGAATGGCGAAAGCGAAAGGCGAAAGGCGAAAGGCGAAAGGCGAAAGGCAAAAGGCGAAAGGCGAAAGGCGAAAGGCGAAATTCGAAAGGCGAAAGGCGAAAGGCGACATGCGAAAGGCGACATGCGAAAGTCGAAAAGCGAAAGGCGAAAGGCGAAAGGTGAAAGGCGAAAGGTGAAAGGCGAAAGGCGAAAGGTGAAAGGTGAAAGGCGAAGCGCGAAAGTCGATAGGCGAAAGGCGAAACGCGAATGGCGAAAGGCGAAAGGCGAAAGGCGAAAGGCGAAAGGCGAAAGGCGAAAGGCAAAACGCGAAAGGCGAAAGGCGGAAGGTGTAAGGCGAAAGGCGAAAGGCGAAAGGGGAAAAGCGAAACGCGAAAGGCGAAGGGCGAGAGGCAAAAGTTAAAATGCCTAAGGCAAAAGGAAAAACGATTTTCAAAACTTGAAATAAACATAGAGAAATTTAAAATGCCTAAAGCAAAAGAAAAAACGATATTCAAAAGATAAAATACAAAAGTTGAAAATGCGAAATGGAAAATTCGAAATTATAAATTCGTATTTCAAAAGGCTAAAGGCGTAATGCGAATTGCGAAAGGCGAAGGGCGAAAGTCGAAACGCGAAAGGCGAAAGGCGAAAGGCGAAAGGCGAAAGGCGAAAGGCGAAAGGCGAAAGGCGAAAGGCGAAAGGCGAAAGGTGAAAGGCGAAAGGTGAAAGGCGAAAGGCGAAAGGCGAAAGGTGAAAGGCGAAGCGCGAAAGTCGAGAGGCGAAAGGCGAAACGAGAATGGCGAAAGGCGAAAAGCGAAAGGCGAAAGGCGAAAGGTGAAAGGCGAAAGGCAAAAGGCGAAAGGCGAAATGCGAGAGTCGAAACGCGAAAGGCGAAAGGCGAAAGGTGAAAGGCGAAAGGCGAAAGGCGAAAGGCGAAAGGCGAAAGGCGAAAGGCGAAAGGCGAAAGGTGAAAGGCGAAAGGCGAAAGGCGAAAGGAGAGAGGCGAAAGGCGAAAGCCGAAAGGCGAAAGGCGAAAAGCGAAAGGCGAAAGGCGAAAGGCGAAAGGTGAAAGGTGAAAAGCGAAGCGCGAAAGTCGAGAGGCGAAAGGCGAAACGCGAATGGCGAAAGGCGAAAAGCGAAAGGCGAAAGGCGAAAGGCGAAAGGCGAAAGGCGAAAGGCGAAAGGCGAAAGGCGAAAGGCGAAAGGCGAAAGGCGAAAGGCGAAAGGCGAAAGGCGAAAGGCGAAAGGCGAAAGGCGAAAGGCGAAAGGTGAAAGGCGAAAGGCGAGAGGCAAAAGTCAAAATGCCTAAGGCAAAAGGAAAAACGATTTTCAAAACATGAAATAAACATAGAGAAATTTAAAATGCCTAAAGCAAAAGAAAAAACGATATTCAAAAGATAAAATACAAAAGTTGAAATTGAAAATGCGAAATGGAAAATTCGAAATTATAAATTCGTATTTCAAAAGGCTAAAAAAAAAAAAAGGTGAAAGGCGAAGCGCGAAAGTCGGGAGGCGAAAGGCGAAACGCGAATGGCGAAACGCGAATGGCGAAAGGCGAAAAGCGAAAGGCGAAAGGCGAAAGGCGAAAGGCGAAAGGCGAAAGGCGAAAGGCGAAAGGCGAAAGGCGAAAGGCGAAAGGCGAAAGGCGAAAGGCGAAAGGCGAAAGGCGAAAGGTGAAAGGCGAAAGGCGAGAGGCAAAAGTCAAAATGCCTAAGGCAAAAGGAAAAACGATTTTCAAAACATGAAATAAACATAGAGAAATTTAAAATGCCTAAAGCAAAAGAAAAAACGATATTCAAAAGATAAAATACAAAAGTTGAAATTGAAAATGCGAAATGGAAAATTCGAAATTATAAATTCGTATTTCAAAAGGCTAAAGGCGAAATGCGAATTGCGACAGGCGAAAGACGAAAGGCGAAGGGCGAAAGTCGAAAGGCGAAAGGCGAAACGCGAATGGCGAAAGGCGAAAGGCGAACGGCGAAAGGCGAAAGGCGAAAGGCGAAAGGCGAAAGGCGAAAGGCGAAAGGAGAAAGGCGAAAGGCGAAAGGCGAAAGGCGAAAGTCGAAAGGCGAAAGGCGAAAGGCGAAAGGCGAAAGGTGAAAGGCGAAAGGTGAAAGGCGAAAGGCGAAAGGTGAAAGGTGAAAGGCGAAGCGCGAAAGTCGAGAGGCGAAAGGCGAAACGCGAAAGGCGAAAGGCGAAAGGCGAAAGGCGAAATGAGAAAGTCGAAAGGCGAAAGGCGAAAGGCGAAAGGCGAAAGGCGAAAGGCGAAAGGCGAAAGGCAAAAGGCGAAAGGCGAAAGGCGAAAGGCGAAAGGCGAAAGGCGAAAGGCGAAATGCGAAAGGCGAAAGGTGAAAGGCGAAAGGCGAAAGGCGAAATGAGAAAGTCGAAAGGCGATAGGCGAAAGGCGAAAGGCGAAATGCGAAAGTCGAAGGCGTAAGGCGAAAGACTAAAGTTGAAAGGTGAAAGGTGAAAGGCGAAAGGCGAAAGGCGAAAGGCGAAAGGCGAAAGGCGAAAGGCGAAAGGCAAAAGGCGAAAGGCGAAAGGCGAAAGGCGAAAGGCGAAAGGCGAAAGGCGAAAGGCGAAAGGCGAAAGGCGAAATGCGAAAGCGAAAGGTGAAAGGCGAAAGGCGAAAGGCGAAGGGCGAAGGGCGAAAGGAGAGAGGCGAAAGGCGAAAGGCGAAAAGCGAAAGGCGAAAGGCGAAAGGCGAAATGAGAAAGTCGAAAGGCGAAAGGCGAAATGCGAAAGGTGAAAGGCGAAAGGTGAAAGGCGAAAGGCGAAAGGTGAAAGGCGAAGCGCGAAAGTCGAGAGGCGAAAGGCGAAACGCGAATGGCGAAAAGCGAATGGCGAAAGGCAAAAGGCGAAAGGCGAAAGGCGAAAGGCGAAAGGCGAAAGGCGAAAGGCGAAAGGCGAAAGGCGAAAGTCGAAAGGCGAAATGCGAAAGTCGAAAGGCGAAAGGCGAGAGGCGAAAGGCGAAAGGCGAAAGGCGAAAGGCGAAAGGCGAAAGGCGAAAGGCGAAAGGCGATAGGCGAAAGGCGAAAGGCGAAATGCGAAAGTCGAAGGCGTAAGGCGAAAGACTAAAGTTGAAAGGTGAAAGGCGAAAGGTGAAAGGCGAAAGGCGAAAGGCGAAAGGCGAAAGGCGAAAGGCGAAAGGCGAAAGGCGAAAGGCAAAAGGCGAAAGGCGAAAGGCGAAAGACGAACGGCGAAAGGCGAAAGGCGAAAGGCGAAATGCGAAAGCGAAAGGTGAAAGGCGAAAAGCGAAAGGCGAAGGGCGAAAGGAGAGAGGCGAAAGGCGAAAGGCGAAAAGCGAAAGGCGAAAGGCGAAAAACTAAAGTTGAAAGGTGAAAGGCGAAATGAGAAAGTCGAAAGGCGAAAGGCGAAAGGCGAAAGGCGAAAGGTGAAAGGCGAAAGGTGAAAGGCGAAAGGCGAAAGGTGAAAGGCGAAGCGCGAAAGTCGAGAGGCGAAAGGCGAAACGCGAATGGCGAAAGGCGAAAAGCGAAAGTCGAAAGGCGAAAGGCGAAATGCGAAAGGCGAAAGGCAAAATGCGAAAGGCGAAAGGCGGAAGGTGTAAGGCGAAAGGCTAAAGGCGAAAGACGAAAAGCGAAAGGCGAAAGGCGAGAGGCGAAAGGCGAAAAGCGAAGGGCGAGAGGCAAAAGTCAAAATGCCTAAGGCAAAAGGAAAAACGATTTTCAAAACATGAAATAAACATAGAGAAATTTAAAATGCCTAAAGCAAAAGAAAAAACGAAGGGCTAGAGGCAAAAGTCAAAATGCTTAAAGCAAAAGGAAAAACGATTTTCAAAACATGAAATAAAAATGGAGAAATTTAAAATGCCTAAAGCAAAAGAAAAAACCATATTCAAAAGATAAAATACAAAAGTTGAAATTGAAAATGCGAAATGGAAAATTCGAAATTACATATTCGTATTTCAAAAGGCTAAAGGCGAAATGCGAATTGCGAAAGGCGAAAGACGAAAGGCGAAGGGCGAAAGTCGAAAGGCGAAACGCGAAACGCGAATGGCGAAAGGCGAAAGGTGAAAGGTGAAAGGCGAAGCGCGAAAGTCGAGAGGCGAAAGGCGAAACGCGAATGGCGAAAGGCGAAAGGCGAAAGGCGAAAGGCCAAAGGCGAAAGGCGAAAGGCGAAAGGCGAAAGGCGAAAGTCGAAAGGCGAAAGGCGAAAGGCGAAAGGTGAAAGGCGAAAGGTGAAAGGCGAATGGCGAAATGTGAAAGGCGAAGCGCGAAAGTCGAGAGGCGAAAGGCGAAACGCGAATGGCGAAAGGCGAAATGCGAAAGGCGAAAGGCGAATTGCGAAAGGCGAAATGCGAAAGGCAAAAGGCGAAAGGCGAAAGGCGAAAGGCGAAAGGCGAAAGGCGAAACGCGAATGGCGCAAGGCGAAAGGCGAAAGGCGAAAGGCGAAACGCGAAAGGCGAAAGGCGAAAGGCGATAGCCGAAGGGCGGAAGGCGAAAGGCGAAAGTCGAAAGGCGAAAGGTGAAAGGCGAAAGGTGAAAGGCGAAAAGTGAAAGGCGAAAGGCGAAAGGCGAAAGGCGAAAGTCGAAAGGCGAAAGGCGAAAGGCGAAAGGTGAAAGGCGAAAGGTGAAAGGCGAAAGGCGAAAGGTGAAAGGCGAAGCGCGAAAGTCGAGAGGCGAAAGGCGAAAGGCGAAAGGCGGAAGGCGAAAGGCGAAAGGTGAAAGGCGAAAGGCGAAAGGTGAAAGGCGAAGCGCGAAAGTCGAGAGGCGAGAGGCGAAAGGCGAAAGGCGAAAGGCGAAACGCGAATGGCGCAAGGCGCAAGGCGAAAGGCGAAAGGCGAAAGGCGAAAGGCGAAAGGCGAAAGGCGAAAGGCGAAAGGCGAAAGGCGAAAGGCGAAAGGCGAAAGGCGAAACGCGAAAGGCGAAAGGCGAAAGGCGGAAGGCGAAAGGCGAAAGGCGAAAGTCGAAAAGCGAAAGGCAAAAGGCGAAAGGCGAAAGGCGAAAGGCGAAAGGCGAAATGCGAAAGGCGAAAGGTGAAAGGCGAACGGCGAAAGGCGAAAGGCGAAAGGCGAAAGGCAAAAGGCGAAAGGAGAGAGGCGAAAGGCGAAAGGCGAAAGGCGAAAAGCGAAAGGCGAAAGGCGCAAGGCGAAAGGCGAAAGGCGAAAGGCGAAATGCGAAAGTCGAAAGGCGAAAGGCGAAAGGCGAAAGGTGAAAGGCGAAAGGTGAAAGGCGAAAGGCGAAATGTGAAAGGTGAAAGGCGAAGCGCGAAAGTCGAGAGGCGAAAGGCGAAACGCGAATGGCGAAAGGCGAAAAGCGAAAGGCGAAAGGCGAAAGGCGAAAGGCGAAAGGCGAAAGGCGAAAAGCGAAAGGCGAAAGGCGAAAGGCGGAAAGCGAAGGGCGAGAGACAAAAGTCAAAATGCCTAAGGCAAAAGTAAAAACGATTTTCAAAACATGAAATAAACATAGAGAAATTTAAAATGCCTAAAGCAAAAGAAAAAACGAAGGGCGAGAGGCAAAAGTCAAAATGCTTAAGGCAAAAGGAAAAACGATTTTCAAAACACGAAATAAAAATGGAGAAATTTAAAATGCCTAAAGCAAAAGAAAAAACCATATTCAAAAGATAAAATACAAAAGTTGAAATTGAAAATGCGAAATGGAAAATTCGAAATTATATATTCGTATTTCAAAAGGCTAAAGGCGAAATGCGAATTGCGAATGGCGAAAGACGAAAGGCGAAGGGCGAAAGTCGAAAAGCGAAAGGCGAAACGCGAAAGGCGAAAGGCGAAAGGCGAAAGGCGAAAGGCGAAAGGCGAAAGGCGAAATGTGAAAGGTGAAAGGCGAAGCGCGAAAGTCGAAAGGCGAAAGGCGAAACGCGAATGGCGAAAGGCGAAAGGCGAAAGGCGAAAGGCAAGTGGCCAAAGGCGAAAGGCAAAAGGCGAAAGGCGAAAGGCGAAAGGCGAAAGGCGAAAGGCGAAAGGCGAAAGGCAAAAGGCGAAAGGCGAAAGGCGAAAGGCGAAAGGCGAAAGGCGAAAGGCGAAAGGCGAAAGGCGAAATGCGAAATGCGAAAGGTGAAAGGCGAAAGGCGAAAGGCGAAAGGCGAAAGGAGAGAGGCGAAAGGCGAAAGGCGAAAGGCGAAAAGCGAAAGGCGATAGGCGAAAGGCGAAAGGCGAAATGAGAAAGTCGAAAGGCGAAAGGCGAAAGGTGAAAGGCGAAAGGTGAAAGGCAAAAGGCGAAAGGTGAAAGGCGAAGCGCGAAAGTCGAGAGGCGAAAGGCGAAATGCGAAAGGCGAAAGGCGAATTGCGAAAGGCGAAAGGCGAAAGGCGAAAGGCGAAAGGCGAAACGCGAATGGCGCAAGGCGAAAGGCGAAAGGCGAAAGGCGAAAGGCGAAAGGCGAAAGGCGAAAGGCGAAAGGCGAAAGGCGAAAGGCGAAACGCGAAAGGCGAAAGGCGAAAGGCGGAAGGCGAAAGGCGAAAGGCGAAAGTCGAAAGGCGAAAGGCGAAAGGTGAAAGGCGAAAAGTGAAAGGCGAAAGGTGAAAAGTGAAAGGCGAAGCGCGAAAGTCGAGAGGCGAAAGGCGAAACGCGAATGGCGAACGGCAAAAGGCGAAAGGCGAAAGGCGAAAGGCAAAAGGCGAAAGGCGAAAGGCGAAAGGCGAAAGGAGAGAGGCGAAAGGCGAAAGGTGAAAGGCGAAAGGCGAAAAGCGAAAGCCGAAAGGCGAAAGGCGAAAGGCGAAAGGCGAAATGAGAATGTCGAAAAGCGAAAGGCGAAAGGCGAAAGGTGAAAGGCGAAAGGTGAAAGGCGAAAGGCGAAAGGTGAAAGGCGAAAGGTGAAAGGCGAAAGGCGAAAGTCGAAAGGCGAAAGGTGAAAGGCGAAAGGCGAAAGGTGAAAGGCGAAAGGTGAAAGGCGAAAGGCGTAAGGTGAAAGGCGAAGCGCGAAAGTCGAGAGGCGAAAGGCGAAACGCGAATGGCGAAAGGCGAAATGCGAAAGGCGAATTGCGAAAGGCGAAAGGCGAAAGGCGAAAGGCGAAACGCGAATGGCGCAAGGCGAAAGGCGAAAGGCGAAAGGCGAAAGGCGAAAGGCGAAAGGCGAAAGGCGAAAGGCGAAAGGCGAAACGCGAAAGGCGAAAGGCGAAAGGCGGAAGGCGAAAGGCGAAAGTCGAAAAGCGAAAGGCGAAAGGCGAAAGGCGAAAGGCGAAAGGCGAAAGGCGAAAGGCGAAAGGCGAAAGGCGAAATGCGAAAGGCGAAAGGTGAAAGGCGAACGGCGAAAGGCGAAAGGCGAAAGGCGAAAGGCGAAAGGCAAAAGGCGAAAGGAGAGAGGCGAAAGGCGAAAGGCGAAAGGCGAAAAGCGAAAGGCGAAAAGCGAAAGGCGAAAGGCGAAATGCGAATGTCGAAAGGCGAAAGGCGAAAGGCGAAAGGCGAAAGGTGAAAGGCGAAAGGTGAAAGGCGAAAGGCGAAATGTGAAAGGTGAAAGGCGAAGCGCGAAAGTCGAGAGGCGAAAGGCGAAACGCGAATGGCGAAAGGCGAAAAGCGAAAGGCGAAAGGCGAAAGGCGAAAGGCGAAAGGCGAAAAGCGAAAGGCGAAAGGCGAAAAGCGAAGGGCGAGAGGCAAAAGTCAAAATGCCTAAGGCAAAAGGAAAAACGATTTTCAAAACATGAAATAAACATAGAGAAATTTAAAATGCCTAAAGCAAAAGAAAAAACGAAGGGCGAGAGGCAAAAGTCAAAATGCTTAAGGCAAAAGGAAAAACGATTTTCAAAACACGAAATAAAAATGGAGGAATTTAAAATGCCTAAAGCAAAAGAAAAAACCATATTCAAAAGATAAAATACAAAAGTTGAAATTGAAAATGCGAAATGGAAAATTCGAAATTATATATTCGTATTTCAAAAGGCTAAAGGCGAAATGCGAATTGCGAAAGGCGAAAGACGAGAGGCGAAGGGCGAAAGTCGAAAGGCGAAAGGCGAAACGCGAATGGCGAAAGGCGAAAGGCGAAAGGCGAAAGGCGAAAGGCGAAAGGCGAAAGGCGAAAGGCGAAAGGCGAAAGGCGAAAGGCGAAAGGCGAAATGTGAAAGGTGAAAGGTGAAGCGCGAAAGTCGAAAGGCGAAAGGCGAAACGCGAATGGCGAAAGGCGAAAGGCGAAAGGCGAGAGGCCAAAGGCGAAAGGCAAAAGGCGAAAGGCGAAAGGCGACAGGCGAAAGGCGAAAGGCGAAAGGCAAAAGGCGAAAGGCGAAAGGCGAAAGGCGAAAGGCGAAAGGCGAAAGGCGAAAGGCGAAAGGCGAAAGGCGAAAGGCGAAAGGCGAAAGGCGAAAGGAGAAAGGCGAAAGGCGAAAGGCGAAAGGCGAAAGGCGAAAGGCGAAATGCGAAAGGCGAAAGGTGAAAGGCGAAAGGCGAAAGGCGAAAGGCGAAAGGAGAGAGGCGAAAGGCGAAAAGCGAAAGGCGAAAGGCGAAAGGCGAAATGAGAAAGTCGAAAGGCGAAAGGTGAAAGGCAAAAGGCGAAAGGTGAAAGGCGAAGCGCGAAATTCGAGAGGCGAAAGGCGAAACGCGAATGGCGAAAGGCGAAATGCGAAAGGCGAAAGGCGAATTGCGAAAGGCAAAAGGCGAAAGGCGAAACGCGAATGGCGCAAGGCGAAAGGCGAAAGGAGAAAGGCGAAAGGCGAAAGGCGAAAGGCGAAAGGCGAAAGGCGAAAGGCGATAGGCGAAAGGCGAAAGGCGGAAGGCGAAAGGCGAAAGTCGAAAGGCGAAAGGTGAAAGGCGAAAGGTGAAAGGCGAAAAGTGAAAGGCGAAAGGTGAAAAGTGAAAGGCGAAGCGCGAAAGTCGAGAGGCGAAAGGCGAAACGCGAATGGCGAATGGCAAAAGGCGAAAGGCGAAAGGCGAAAGGCAAAAGGCGAAAGGCGAAAGGCGAAAGGGGAAAAGCCAAAGGCGAAAGGCGAAAGGCGAGAGGCGACATGCGAAAGTCGAAAGGCGAAAGGCGAAAGGTGAAAGGCGAAAGGTGAAAGGCGAAAGGTGAAAGGTGAAAGGTGAAAGGCGAAGCGCGAAAGTCGAGAGGCGAATGGCGAAAGGCGAAAGGCGAAAGGCGAAAGGCGAAAGGCGAAAGGCGAAACGCGAATGGCGAAAGGCGAAAGGCGGACGGCGAAAGGCGAAAGGCGAAAGGCGAAAGGCGAAAGGCGAAAGGCGAAAGGCGAAAGGCGAAAGGCGAAAGTCGAAAGGCGAAAGGCGAAAGGCGAAAGGCGAAAGGTGAAAGGCGAAAGGTGAAAGGCGAAAGGCGAAAGGTGAAAGGCGAAAAGCGAAAGGCGATAGGCGAAAGGCGAAAGGCGAAATGAGAAAGTCGAAAGGCGAAAGGCGAAAGGCGAAAGGTGAAAGGCGAAAGGTGAAAGGCAAAAGGCGAAAGGTGAAAGGCGAAGCGCGAAAGTCGAGAGGCGAAAGGCGAAATGCGAAAGGCGAAAGGCGAATTGCGAAAGGCGAAAGGCGAAAGGCGAAAGGCGAAAGGCGAAAGGCGAAACGCGAATGGCGCAAGGCGAAAGGCGAAAGGCGAAAGGCGAAAGGCGAAAAGTGAAAGGCGAAAGGTGAAAAGTGAAAGGCGAAGCGCGAAAGTCGAGAGGCGAAAGGCGAAACGCGAATGGCGAACGGCAAAAGGCGAAAGGCGAAAGGCGAAAGGCAAAAGGCGAAAGGCGAAAGGCGAAAGGCGAAAGGAGAGAGGCGAAAGGCGAAAGGTGAAAGGCGAAAGGCGAAAAGCGAAAGCCGAAAGGCGAAAGGCGAAAGGCGAAAGGCGAAATGAGAATGTCGAAAAGCGAAAGGCGAAAGGCGAAAGGTGAAAGGCGAAAGGTGAAAGGCGAAAGGCGAAAGGTGAAAGGCGAAAGGTGAAAGGCGAAAGGCGAAAGTCGAAAGGCGAAAGGTGAAAGGCGAAAGGCGAAAGGTGAAAGGCGAAAGGTGAAAGGCGAAAGGCGAAAGGTGAAAGGCGAAGCGCGAAAGTCGAGAGGCGAAAGGCGAAACGCGAATGGCGAAAGGCGAAATGCGAAAGGCGAAAGGCGAATTGCGAAAGGCGAAAGGCGAAAGGCGAAAGGCGAAACGCGAATGGCGCAAGGCGAAAGGCGAAAGGCGAAAGGCGAAAGGCGAAAGGCGAAAGGCGAAAGGCGAAAGGCGAAAGGCGAAAGGCGAAAGGCGAAACGCGAAAGGCGAAAGGCGAAAGGCGGAAGGCGAAAGGCGAAAGTCGAAAAGCGAAAGGCGAAAGGCGAAAGGCGAAAGGCGAAAGGCGAAAGGCGAAAGGCGAAAGGCGAAAGGTGAAAGGCGAACGGCGAAAGGCGAAAGGCGAAAGGCGAAAGGCGAAAGGCGAAAGGCAAAAGGCGAAAGGAGAGAGGCGAAAGGCGAAAGGCGAAAGGCGAAAGGCGAAAGGCGAAAGGCGAAAGGCGAAAGGCGAAATGCGAAAGTCGAAAGGCGAAAGGCGAAAGGCGAAAGGCGAAAGGTGAAAGGCGAAAGGTGAAAGGCGAAAGGCGAAATGTGAAAGGTGAAAGGCGAAGCGCGAAAGTCGAGAGGCGAAAGGCGAAACGCGAATGGCGAAAGGCGAAAAGCGAAAGGCGAAAGGCGAAAGGCGAAAGGCGAAAGGCGAAAAGCGAAAGGCGAAAGGCGAAAAGCGAAGGGCGAGAGGCAAAAGTCAAAATGCCTAAGGCAAAAGGAAAAACGATTTTCAAAACATGAAATAAACATAGAGAAATTTAAAATGCCTAAAGCAAAAGAAAAAACGAAGGGCGAGAGGCAAAAGTCAAAATGCTTAAGGCAAAAGGAAAAACGATTTTCAAAACACGAAATAAAAATGGAGGAATTTAAAATGCCTAAAGCAAAAGAAAAAACCATATTCAAAAGATAAAATACAAAAGTTGAAATTGAAAATGCGAAATGGAAAATTCGAAATTATATATTCGTATTTCAAAAGGCTAAAGGCGAAATGCGAATTGCGAAAGGCGAAAGACGAGAGGCGAAGGGCGAAAGTCGAAAGGCGAAAGGCGAAACGCGAATGGCGAAAGGCGAAAGGCGAAAGGCGAAAGGCGAAAGGCGAAAGGCGAAAGGCGAAAGGCGAAAGGCGAAAGGCGAAAGGCGAAATGTGAAAGGTGAAAGGTGAAGCGCGAAAGTCGAAAGGCGAAAGGCGAAACGCGAATGGCGAAAGGCGAAAGGCGAGAGGCCAAAGGCGAAAGGCAAAAGGCGAAAGGCGAAAGGCGACAGGCGAAAGGCGAAAGGCGAAAGGCAAAAGGCGAAAGGCGAAAGGCGAAAGGCGAAAGGCGAAAGGCGAAAGGCGAAAGGCGAAAGGCGAAAGGCGAAAGGCGAAAGGAGAAAGGCGAAAGGCGAAAGGCGAAAGGCGAAAGGCGAAAGGCGAAATGCGAAAGGCGAAAGGTGAAAGGCGAAAGGCGAAAGGCGAAAGGCGAAAGGAGAGAGGCGAAAGGCGAAAGGCGAAAGGCGAAAAGCGAAAGGCGAAAGGCGAAAGGCGAAATGAGAAAGTCGAAAGGCGAAAGGTGAAAGGCAAAAGGCGAAAGGTGAAAGGCGAAGCGCGAAATTCGAGAGGCGAAAGGCGAAACGCGAATGGCGAAAGGCGAAATGCGAAAGGCGAAAGGCGAATTGCGAAAGGCGAAAGGCGAAAGGCGAAACGCGAATGGCGCAAGGCGAAAGGCGAAAGGCGAAAGGCGAAAGGCGAAAGGCGAAAGGCGAAAGGCGATAGGCGAAAGGCGAAAGGCGGAAGGCGAAAGGCGAAAGTCGAAAGGCGAAAGGTGAAAGGCGAAAGGTGAAAGGCGAAAAGTGAAAGGCGAAAGGTGAAAAGTGAAAGGCGAAGCGCGAAAGTCGAGAGGCGAAAGGCGAAACGCGAATGGCGAATGGCAAAAGCGAAAGGCGAAAGGCGAAAGGCAAAAGGCGAAAGGCGAAAGGCGAAAGGGGAAAAGCCAAAGGCGAAAGGCGAAAGGCGAGAGGCGACATGCGAAAGTCGAAAGGCGAAAGGCGAAAGGTGAAAGGCGAAAGGTGAAAGGCGAAAGGTGAAAGGTGAAAGGTGAAAGGCGAAGCGCGAAAGTCGAGAGGCGAATGGCGAAAGGCGAAAGGCGAAAGGCGAAAGGCGAAAGGCGAAAGGCGAAACGCGAATGGCGAAAGGCGAAAGGCGGACGGCGAAAGGCGAAAGGCGAAAGGCGAAAGGCGAAAGGCGAAAGGCGAAAGGCGAAAGGCGAAAGGCGAAAGGCGAAAGTCGAAAGGCGAAAGGCGAAAGGCGAAAGGCGAAAGGTGAAAGGCGAAAGGTGAAAGGCGAAAGGCGAAAGGTGAAAGGTGAAAGGCGAAGCGCGAAAGTCGAGAGGCGAAAGGCGAAACGCGAAAGGCGAAAGGCGAAAGTCGAAAGGCGAAAGGCGAAAGGCGAAAGGCGAAAGGCGAAAGGCGAAAGGCGAAAGGCGAAAGGCGAAAGGCGAAAGGCGAAAGGCGAAAGGCGAAAGGCGAAAGGCAAAAGGCGAAAGGCGAAAGGCGAAAGGCGAAAGGCGAAAGGCGAAAGGCGAAAGGCGAAATGCGAAAGGCGAAAGGTGAAAGGCGAAAGGCGAAAGTCGAAAGGCGAAAGGCGAAAGGCGAAAAGCGATAGGCGAAAGGCGAAAGGCGAAAGGCGAAATGAGAAAGTCGAAAGGCGAAAGGCGAAAGGCGAAAGGCGAAAGGTGAAAAGCGAAAGGTGAAAGGCGAAAGGTGAAAGGCGAAGCGCGAAAGTCGAGTGGCGAAAGGCGAAAAGCGAAAGGCGAAAGGCAAAAGGCGAAAGGCGAAAGGCGAAAGGCGAAAGGCGAAAGGCGAAAGGCGAAAGGCGAAAGGCGAAAGGCGAAAGGCAAAAGGCGAAAGGCGAAAGGCGAAAGGCGAAAGGCGAAAGGCGAAAAGCGAAAGGCGAAATGCGAAAGGCGAAAGGTGAAAGGCGAAAGGCGAAAGGCGAAAGGAGAGAGGCGAAAGGCGAAAGGCGAAAGGCGAAAGGCGAAAGGCGAAAAGCGAAAGGCGAAAGGCGAAATGAGAAAGTCGAAAGGCGAAAGGCGAAAGGCGAAAGGTGAAAGGCGAAAGGTGAAAGGCGAAAGGTGAAAGGCGAAGCGCGAAAGTCGAGAGGCGAAAGGCGAAACGCCAATGGCGAAAGGCGAAAAGCGAAAGGCGAAAGGCAAAAGGCGAAAGGCGAAAGGCGAAAGGCGAAAGGCGAAATGCGAAAGGCGAAAGGTGAAAGGCGAAAGGCGAAAGGCGAAAGGAGAGAGGCGAAAGGCGAAAGGCGAAAGGCGAAACGCGAAAGGCGAAAGGCGGAAGGCGAAAGGCGAAAGTCGAAAGGCGAAAGGTGAAAGGCGAAAGGTGAAAGGCGAAAAGTGAAAGGCGAAAGGTGAAAAGTGAAAGGCGAAGCGCGAAAGTCGAGAGGCGAAAGGCGAAACGCGAATGGCGAACGGCAAAAGGCGAAAGGCGAAAGGCGAAAGGCAAAAGGCGAAAGGCGAAAGGCGAAAGGCGAAAGGCGAAAGGCGAAAGGCGAAAGGCGAAAGGCGAAAGGCGAGAGGCGAAATGCGAAAGTCGAAAGGCGAAAGGCGAAAGGCGAAAGGCGAAAGGCGAAAGGCGAAAGGTGAAAGGCGAAAGGTGAAAGGCGAAAGGTGAAAAGTGAAAGGCGAAGCGCGAAAGTCGAGAGCCGAATGGCGAAAGGCGAAAGGCGAAAGGCGAAAGGCGAAAGGCGAAAGGCGAAAGGCGAAAGGCGAAAGGCGAAAGGCAAAAGCCGAAAGGCGAAAGGCGGAAGGTGTAAGGCGAAAGGCGAAAGGCGAATGGCGAAAGGCGAAAGACGAAAGGTGAAAGGCGAAAGGTGAAAGGCGAAAGGCGAAAGGTGAAAGGTGAAAGGTGAAAGGCGAAAGGCGAAAGGTGAAAGGTGAAAGGCGAAGCGCGAAAGTCGAGAGGCGAAAGGCGAAACGCGAAAGGCGAAAGGCGAAATTCGAAAGGTGAAAGGCGAAAGGCGAAAGGCGAAAGGCGAAAGGCGAAAGGCGAAAGGCAAAAGGCGAAAGGCGAAAGGCGAAAGGCGAAAGGCGAAAGGCGAAAGGCGAAAGGCGAAAGGCGAAAGGCGAAAGGCGAAAGGCGAAAGGCGAAAGTCGAAAGGCGAAAGGCGAAAGGCGAAAGGCGAAAGGTGAAAGGCGAAAGGTGAAAGGCGAAAGGCGAAAGGTGAAAGGTGAAAGGCGAAAGGTGAAAGGTGAGAGGCGAAAGGCGAAAGGCGAAAGGCGAAAGGCGAAAGGCGAAAAGCGAAAGGCGAAAGGCGAAATGAGAAAGTCGAAAGGCGAAAGGCGAAAGGCGAAAGGTGAAAGGCGAAAGGTGAAAGGCGAAAGGTGAAAGGCGAAGCGCGAAAGTCGAGAGGCGAAAGGCGAAACGCCAATGGCGAAAGGCGAAAAGCGAAAGGCGAAAGGCAAAAGGCGAAAGGCGAAAGGCGAAAGGCGAAAGGCGAAATGCGAAAGGCGAAAGGTGAAAGGCGAAAGGCGAAAGGCGAAAGGAGAGAGGCGAAAGGCGAAAGGCGAAAGGCGAAACGCGAAAGGCGAAAGGCGGAAGGCGAAAGGCGAAAGTCGAAAGGCGAAAGGTGAAAGGCGAAAGGTGAAAGGCGAAAAGTGAAAGGCGAAAGGTGAAAAGTGAAAGGCGAAGCGCGAAAGTCGAGAGGCGAAAGGCGAAACGCGAATGGCGAACGGCAAAAGGCGAAAGGCGAAAGGCGAAAGGCAAAAGGCGAAAGGCGAAAGGCGAAAGGCGAAAGGCGAAAGGCGAAAGGCGAAAGGCGAGAGGCGAAATGCGAAAGTCGAAAGGCGAAAGGCGAAAGGCGAAAGGCGAAAGGCGAAAGGCGAAAGGCGAAAGGTGAAAGGCGAAAGGTGAAAGGCGAAAGGTGAAAAGTGAAAGGCGAAGCGCGAAAGTCGAGAGCCGAATGGCGAAAGGCGAAAGGCGAAAGGCGAAAGGCGAAAGGCGAAAGGCGAAAGGCGAAAGGCGAAAGGCGAAAGGCAAAAGCCGAAAGGCGAAAGGCGGAAGGTGTAAGGCGAAAGGCGAAAGGCGAATGGCGAAAGGCGAAAGGAGAAGAGCGAAAGGCGAAAGGCGAGAGGCAAAAGTCAAAATGCCTAAGGCAAAAGGAAAAACGATTTTCAAAACATGAAATAAACATAGAGAAATTTAAAATGCCTAAAGCAAAAGAAAAAACGATATTCAAAAGATAAAATACAAAAGTTAAAATTGAAAATGCGAAATGGAAAATTCGAAATTATAAATTCGTATTTCAAAAGGCTAAAGGCGAAATGCGAATTGCGACAGGCGAAAGACGAAAGGCGAAGGGCGAAAGTCGAAAGGCGAAAGGCGAAACGCGAATGGCGAAAGGCGAAAGGCGAACGGCGAAAGGCGAAAGGCGAAAGGCGAAAGGCGAAAGGCGAAAGGCGAAAGGCGAAAGGCGAAAGGCGAAAGGCGAAAGGCGAAAGGCGAAAGGCGAAAGTCGAAAGGCGAAAGGCGAAAGGCGAAAGGCGAAAGGTGAAAGGCGAAAGGTGAAAGGCGAAAGGCGAAAGGTGAAAGGTGAAAGGCGAAGCGCGAAAGTCGAGAGGCGAAAGGCGAAACGCGAAAGGCGAAAGGCGAAATTCGAAAGGTGAAAGGCGAAAGGCGAAAGGCGAAAGGCGAAAGGCGAAAGGCGAAAGGCAAAAGGCGAAAGGCGAAAGGCGAAAGGCGAAAGGCGAAAGGCGAAAGGCGAAAGGCGAAAGGCGAAAGGCGAAAGGCGAAAGGCGAAAGGCGAAAAGCGAAAGGCGAAAGGCGAAAGGCGAAAGGCGAAAGGCGAAAGGCGAAAGGCGAAATGAGAAAGTCGAAAGGCGAAAGGCGAAAGGCGAAAGGCGAAAGGTGAAAGGCGAAAGGTGAAAGGCGAAGCGCGAAAGTCGAGAGGCGAAAGGCGAAACGCCAATGGCGAAAGGCGAAAAGCGAAAGGCGAAAGGCAAAAGGCGAAAGGCGAAAGGCGAAAGGCGAAAGGCGAAAGGCGAAAGGCGAAAGGTGTTAAAGTTAAAGCTCCTTTGCCTTAACTGAGATGTATAGGCCTAGATGCACAATCTAGACCGCTGTAGAATTGAATATCGATGCTTGTATCGATACTCAAAACTCGCGCGCGACTGACACTTCGCACATAAATAAACCGGCGAACTTCATACTCTCGCGATATTTGACATATCACCCCGGGGTGAAAAGAGACGCAGAATCGAATGGGCGCGTTCGCGTCGCGTAATTTTTCACGGTTTACGGAATATTCGCGAATTTTCGAATTTCCCTTTGCACCAATAAGTGCGAAAGAGACACAAGGGTGTGAGAGGGACACGAATAAAGATGAACGAAAATGAATTATGAGAGGAATTTTGTAAATCGAACTAAAAGATGGCGTATCGATAAGTTATAGCACAGATTCGGAAAACTTATCATAATTACGTGAAATTAAAAGGGATTTCTATGGGAAAGATGTCAAAAAATGCAATTTGTAATTTGACATCAAATGACTACAACAAATTTACATATTGTAGTCAAATTAAGCCTAAAATTTGCATAATTCATTTTTATGGATATGAAATCGGAACGAAATTCTCTATAAAAAGGGGGTTCATTCTTCATTCTGTCTTCTTATTTTCAAAGTTGTCAAAGTGCGAGCACATGCAGTAGCATTCCTCCCACAATTTGCAAATAGTTAAATAGTTCAAACAGTTCAAATAGTTCAAATCGTCATCAGGAAAAAGGAAATAGAAAGTTCAGCAAAAATTTAGTAATTTTTTTCAACAATCGAATTGTCAAAGTTTTGTTCAAGGAAAAGCAGCAGCAGCAAGAGTTCAAGTGAATTTACTGGTTAAATTTAATAGTGACAAATCTAAATTAAATTAAAGGTAAATTTGCATATCAGGTATTATTTTCAATTTGGGTTAAATTTCATTGTGTTTGCATGCCAGGTGTTGGTTATACACACATGTATGAATTTAACAAGAACGATTGAAATTTCTATTCTTAATCTTGTCCTTTCAGCCATTTTAACTAATTCACTCAAGTAAATCGACATTTCTAACAATTATTTATCGTGTGAAACATATGCCATTTGGTCAGTTTTTGCACAACATAATAATTCAGAAATTGGATCTACTTTGAGTTCTAATAATTATTTACTTTCAGCTATTAGTAAATATATTAGTTAAGAATCAGAAAAAAAATTTATTTAGATATGCAATTGTGAAAAGCATAATTTTTTTTGAGTTATTATTATTGAAAAGAAAGAGATAGATTCGAGTAAAAAATATAATTTTTGTACATTTGAATTTTTCTTTAATTACTAAATACATAAAACATACAGTGAATCAGTGAATTTTAAGTGAAGTTTCCAAGCTTGTACGTCTAAGTTGAGGGAAGTAATTTTGTCATAGTGATATAATTTTGCACGTAATTAATTTCTCATAAACTTAACATTTGTTTAGTTATTAGTATTATTTGTGGCAATAAATAATTAATTGAATAATAGAGTGACAAATTATCCTTTTTTATTTAACCGCTACACTCCACCGGAATATTTTCTTTCAGCATACGTGGATTCTCGTTTGCAATTGCAGTTTTCTTTCGAAAGTCAATTATAGGAATTGACAGATTTCATTAAACTGTACTTTGCGAACGCAGTCTATTTGTATTTGTCAATCAGTCGAATTGACATTAGCTGTGGGAAAACATTTTGGTGGTTCCATCCAGGAGTCGCTCTACTCACTTAATTATTGAGCTACGTTTATACGCGAGAACGTCAGATTTCGGTAGTCTACGTTTATAAGCAAGAAATTTCAATTAATTTAGTTCATTGATTCACACATAGATAGCGTAGCAAAATAAGATTTATTTTCATTTCTTTACTCGAATTTGATTTCAATCAATAACGGCAGACGTAAAGGGGTTATTAAACAAGGAACGGGCAATAAGAAATCGCCTGATTAAATCTATTGATAATGGCAAACAAACAATATCAGAGACCCGATCAAAGGGTTTCTATGAAGCAAAACTCTCAGAGATAAGGAGAACATGGCTCGAGTATGAGAAAATCGACCAATTGATCAACGAATTTATCCTCGAAACCCCACCAGAATGCACGCTGAAATATATTTCCGATGACACATTTAGCAAATTAGAGACAATTTATTGCAATTATATAGGTACATTATATGATGCAATTAATCCTACAACAGAGCTGACAGATTCCACACTCTTGTTAACACAACAAACACGTGTGGAACAACAACAAAACATTCTTCCTAAGATCACATTGCCAAAATATAATGGTGATTATGATGGCTGGCGTTCTTTTCATGATCTTTACGTCGCTGTAGTACACAATAATACAAGTTTGAAAGACGTTCAAAAACTGTATTATTTGAAAGGTTCTTTAATAGGAGATGCGGAAAAACTACTACGACATACTCCTATAACAAATGAGGACTACTTACCTGCCTGGAACAAACTAAAGGCAAGGTACGAAAACAAAAAGATATTAGTCAATCATCAATTAAAGATACTGACAAGTCAGTCAAAATTAAATATAGAGACTACAGCTGGTTTAAAATCCTTAATCGACACTTCAGAGGAATGCCTGCAACAACTAAAGAGCCTACAAGTAGATATATCAACATGGGATGTGCTACTTATTTATTTAATAGTTCAGAAGCTTCCCTTCATAACATTGAGACTTTGGGAAGAACATCAGGGAGCATCACAAGAGCTTCCTAAATACAGACAGTTCAGCTCGTTCTTAGACAATCGTTTGAAAATATTAGAAGCACTTACGGATACTCTGGCGCCCAGAACAAGTCATGCCAAGAGTGGATCTAAACCAACTACGACCAAGACATACCATGTAGTTGAATCAACAAAGCCATTATACGTAGTGAATATGAAATGTTCAGCGTGTAATGACAAGCATCTTCTTCAAAACTGCAAGAAGTATCAGAAAATGGACATCAAAAGTAGAAAGTGGTTCATCAAGTCAAATGGCCACTGCTATAATTGTTTGTCTAAGAAACATTCACTTAAAGAATGCAACAGTCGTCATCGATGTCTTAAGTGCAAACAAAGACATCACACGACAATTCATGAGGATGTAACTGCAAACAGGTTACACCAAGACGTAACTGCAAACAGGTTACACCAGAAGGATGGAGAGGCAAAAAATCTTCATTCTAGATCAGTTGAAAGCGAAGACAAGGTAAATCGAGTTCAACAAAACAACAGCGATAGTAATGATTGCATACAAGGAAAGTCATGCAACAGACAAGGCACTGGAGGCTCACAAATCACTCAGACCTATATGAATAGGGAGCGATCGTCGGCATTACTATCCACAGCGTTGGTGAAGGCTCAAGGAGCAAATGGAAAACCACTGATATTGCGATGTTTAATTGATCCTGGATCAGAGTGTTCATTCATAACACAATCTGCATCCCATAGGTTAAAAGCTAATTGTAAGGAAACGTTAGTAGTTGTAACAGGGTTGAACAAAAGCCCAATGAGTAACGTGAACAAGCAAACGAAGCTTAAGTTACAATCTTGCGGATCAAATGAGACAGCAATAGAAGAAAACTTCCTGATCATCAACAAAGTCACTGATAGTTTACCAACAACACCAATTACAAAGGAAAGCTATCAACACTTAGACAACTTAGAGCTAGCAGATCCCACTTACTGGAAGCCTGGCAAAATAGACGCTCTATTAGGTGCCAAGGTTTATGCTAGAATCGTACAAGAAGGTATTGTACGTAGTTCAAACAAAGGTCCAACAGCAATCAATACAATGTTTGGTTGGATACTAATTGGAACAACTGAAGATGTAGTAAATGATGATTCAGTACAGACATTCATGGCTACTACAGATAATATAGATACACAACTTCGGCAGTTTTGGGAAATAGAAGAAGTTTCTTCAAAGCCAATTCTATCACAAGAAGAAACACTGTGTCAAGACATCTTCCAAGACACATTCGCACGTCTAGAATCAGGAAGATATCAGGTCAAATTACCTTTCATAAACAACATGACGCCAAGATTAGGTAATTCTAGACATCAAGCAATTCAGCGTTTTGAACATTTGCAAAGGCAATTTTTAAGAAAACCTGAATTCAAATTGGAATATGAAAGGTGTTTAGATGAGTACATCGAACTAGGTCACATGGAACCAGTAAACCCGCCTTGTAATGATGAGCAACATTATTATATCCCACATCATGCTGTATTTAAAGACAGCTCGACCACTAAGTTACGTGTTGTGTTTGATGCATCGGCTAAAACAACAAACGGTAGGTCTCTTAACCAACATCTGTTAAAGGGACCTACACTGCAGCCAACATTATACAACACATTACTCACCTGGAGAAAGTTTAAGGTTGTCATGAATGCAGATATTGAGAAAATGTATCGCATGATAGAAATGCATCCTGACCATCGAACTTTCCAAAGAATAGTATGGCGGAATCCCACAACAGGTGTAATACAGGATTATCAACTGAAAACTGTGACATTTGGTACAACATCAGCTCCTTATTTGGCAATTAGGACACTGCAACAACTTGCTATAGACGAAAAAGATAAGTGGCCTTTAGCAGCAGAAGCAGTCTATACGAATTTTTATGTAGACGATCTTTTATCTGGCGCTGATGACTTGTCGAAGGCAAAGGAATTGCAGCAACAACTGATCCAAATGATGACATCAGCTGGTTTCAAGCTAAGGAAATGGGCCAGTAATGTTTGCGAATTACTACAAGATCTGCCTGCAGATCACATTGAGTTAAAAAACTCATTGATATTTTCGAACACCGAATCCATTAAAACATTAGGAATCAAATGGTTTCCTAAGGAAGATTATTTTACTTTTATCATCAAACCATTCACAAAACCTTTAGCATTTACCAAACGGATCATCTTGTCGCAGATCGCATCATTATACGATCCTATAGGCTGGCTGGCTCCAATCATAATAGAAGCAAAGATCCTAATGCAAGGTCTTTGGATAACAGGTTCATCATGGGATGAACCAGTCTCAGAAAATATCCAGAAATCCTGGACAAAGTTCACAGAAAACTTGCAAGTGTTAGAACAATTACGAATTCCAAGGTGGATTCAATATTCTACAGGGCTACGTATGCAACTGCATGGATTCTGTGATGCATCATCCAAAGCTTATGCAGCAGCAATCTACCTAAGGGTAGAGCACTTCAATGGCGAGATTACTTCGCATCTGGTAACCGCCAAAACAAAGGTAGCACCCCTTAAGCCAACTACAATTCCACGTTTGGAATTAAATGGTGCGCTGCTACTCACAAGATTAATGAAAGTTATAATCCAAGGAATGCAGGTGCAAGACATTCCTATAATAACATGGACCGACTCGCAAATCGTTTTACAATGGCTAAAGGATCATCCATCCAAATGGAAGATTTATATCGCAAATCGGGTTGCAGAAATACAAGAAGCATTGAAATTCAAACAATGGCGACACATTGCTTCAATCTACAACCCAGCTGATTTATCTTCACGTGGCATTTCAGCAAATCAATTGCTTCATAATGAATCATGGTGGCACGGTCCCACATGGTTACTACAACCACCAGATAAGTGGCCAAACAATTATGAAGTTACAGAATCAACAACATTAGAAGAAAAAACACCAACAGTAACTAGTTTTTTGATAAACTTAGAAGACAACATTCTTCTGAAGTATTCTTCATTTACACGTCTAGTGCGTATTACAGCACTTATACAACGCTTCATCCACAACTGCAGGAATCCTAACAATAAAAGAGTCAATGTGCTAACTAGCAGTGAGTATACTAAGGCACAAAAAACAATATTCAAACTGGTGCAACAGACAGCATTCACAAAGGAGTATCAAGACCTAGTGCAACACCGACCACTATCAAAACAGAACAAAATTATTAGACTCAATCCCATGATTGATAGAGATGGATTGATCCGAGTAGGTGGACGATTAGAGCACGCCTTGGTCTCATACGATAGGAAACATCCAGTTATATTACCTCGTGATCATCATGTTACGTGGATATACATTGATAAAGTACACTTGGAAACATTACATGGCAATACGTCATTAGTGTTAAATACTATACGCAATTCTGTATGGGTATTGGATGGAAGACGTTGCATCACATCTCGATTGCATAGATGTAGTACCTGTTTTAAACAGCGTCAAGCATCTATGACACAACAAATGGGCAATCTACCATCAGCAAGAGTGAATATAACGAGACCATTCTCGAGAATTGGGATTGATTATGCTGGACCTGTAATGGTCAAATCATCAAAGTTACGAAATGCCAAAGTCCAAAAGGCATATTTTTGTATTTTTATATGTATGGCAACGAAGGCTGTACATATTGAGCTGGTGTCTGACATGACATCAGAGGCTTTCATTGCAGCCCTGAAGAGGTTCGTTAGCAGAAGAGGTTTGTGCACAGAAATCTATTCAGATTGTGGCACTAATTTCATTGGCGGCAAAATAATATTAGATAAAGAACTGCAACAAGCAATCAAGCAAGCATGGCCACAAGCTGCTGAATATTTGGCAGACAAATCCATTTCATGGCACAATCAATGGAACACTTGTTGCAATTAACCCTGCATCAGAGTTTCTAGCAATTAATCTGCATCGGGATCAATATTACCCATTGACTAAGCAACAGCAATCATCGTGTCTACAAACTGATGAAACTATCTATTTATGCAAGCAGATTCATCCAATTTATCGAAGAGGAGCAAATGTTAGCTTGTGCGAAATTGAACTGTTTCATCACAGGGAAAGTTCACCTACATGCGATCTCAGAAGAACCAACAGCGACCCAGTATGGATACAGTTATTCCACCCAAATCAATGGATCTACGCTTTCAAGGAGAAGACTACAGTCAACGTCGTATGTGGAAATGATGCATCTCAAATGTCAATCGAAGGTTCCGGTCTCTTGAAACTTCAAGCCAACTGTGTTATCAGACAAGAATTTTTGACAATCCAAGGGCATCATGTATATCCAACTACCAGCAAATTGTCCTACACACATGTCGGAAGCATTCCCAAACCCATAGGCCTCGATCAGCTTCCAATGATTCAACACAATGCCATAGCGTATCACGCTAAATTAGCAGAATTGAGAGCCCTTCAGAAAGAAGTTCAAATGCAGGACATAAGAGAACTCCCAAATAAATTGCACGCACACCATGTCCATCACTACACGGTAGGATATCTAACTCTGTCCCTGGCAATCATTATTACAATTTTTGGAATCATTTGGAGATGCAAAATAACTAAATCGTGCTGCAATACATCTAAGCCACCTAAACCCAGCCCGAGACGAGTTACAACCCCGGACTTCAGGGTAAACATTGATAGTTGAACAAGATATGTTCAACGCGGGGGAGTATGTTATGACCCAGATCTTAATTATTAAGTTAGAAATTATATTCACATTCAGTTTAATCATGATAAAACAAGAATTTCATTTAGTCTAGCGTAAGCATTTTAAAGGGTTATTATTCTTAAGTTTATTGAACCAGCGATCATAATTCGCCACCGTGAGCAATGTTAATTTCCATTTTTTCGCTTTACATGCAGTTTTTACAATATTTACGCCAGAGGAATTACTACTGGGTCAGCATTCTTACTGCGGTGAATTATTAATCGCTCAAGTCGATGAACCCTATTTGTTTTCCCACAGCTAATGTCAATTCGACTGATTGACAAATACAAATAGACTGCGTTCGCAAAGTACAGTTTAATGAAATCTGTCAATTCCTATAATTGACTTTCGAAAGAAAACTGCAATTGCAAACGAGAATCCACGTATGCTGAAAGAAAATATTCCGGTGGAGTGTAGCGGTTAAATAAAAAAGGATAATTTGTCACTCTATTATTCAATTAATTATTTATTGCCACAAATAATACTAATAACTAAACAAATGTTAAGTTTATGAGAAATTAATTACGTGCAAAATTATATCACTATGACAAAATTACTTCCCTCAACTTAGACGTACAAGCTTGGAAACTTCACTTAAAATTCACTGATTCACTGTATGTTTTATGTATTTAGTAATTAAAGAAAAATTTAAATGTACAAAAATTATATTTTTTACTCGAATCTATCTCTTTCTTTTCAATAATAATAACTCAAAAAAAATTATGCTTTTCACAATTGCATATCTAAATAAATTTTTCTTTCTGATTCTTAACTAATATATTTACTAATAGCTGAAAGTAAATAATTATTAGAACTCAAAGTAGATCCAATTTCTGAATTATTATGTTGTGCAAAAACTGACCAAATGGCATATGTTTCACACGATAAATAATTGTTAGAAATGTCGATTTACTTGAGTGAATTAGTTAAAATGGCTGAAAGGACAAGATTAAGAATAGAAATTTCAATCGTTCTTGTTAAATTCATACATGTGTGTATAACCAACACCTGGCATGCAAACACAATGAAATTTAACCCAAATTGAAAATAATACCTGATATGCAAATTTACCTTTAATTTAATTTAGATTTGTCACTATTAAATTTAACCAGTAAATTCACTTGAACTCTTGCTGCTGCTGCTTTTCCTTGAACAAAACTTTGACAATTCGATTGTTGAAAAAAATTACTAAATTTTTGCTGAACTTTCTATTTCCTTTTTCCTGATGACGATTTGAACTATTTGAACTGTTTGAACTATTTAACTATTTGCAAATTGTGGGAGGAATGCTACTGCATGTGCTCGCACTTTGACAACTTTGAAAATAAGAAGACAGAATGAAGAATGAACCCCCTTTTTATAGAGAATTTCGTTCCGATTTCATATCCATAAAAATGAATTATGCAAATTTTAGGCTTAATTTGACTACAATATGTAAATTTGTTGTAGTCATTTGATGTCAAATTACAAATTGCATTTTTTGACATCTTTCCCATAGAAATCCCTTTTAATTTCACGTAATTATGATAAGTTTTCCGAATCTGTGCTATAACTTATCGATACGCCATCTTTTAGTTCGATTTACAAAATTCCTCTCATAATTCATTTTCGTTCATCTTTATTCGTGTCCCTCTCACACCCTTGTGTCTCTTTCGCACTTATTGGTGCAAAGGGAAATTCGAAAATTCGCGAATATTCCGTAAACCGTGAAAAATTACGCGACGCGAACGCGCCCATTCGATTTTGCGTCTCTTTTCACCCCGGGGTGATATGTCAAACATCGCGAGAGTATGAAGTTCGCCGGTTTATTTATGTGCGAAGTGTCAGTCGCGCGCGAGTTTGTTATTTTTGTTAATTTGTGCAACAAAAGTGATTTAATGTTGTTAAAAGGTGCTCATCGTGGGATTCTGGTGTTATTGCATAGGTTTGTATAAAAATTTGTTAAATTTACATGTAGGTTTTATGTAAATTTCCACCTTTTCCAATACCGTGTTTACCTGTCAAGGTGAGTTTTTGTTTTGTAAAATTCTCATCTCAGGTATTCACGAATCTATTGAAAAGAGGTTTATTGTGTGCCCTGGCATGGGAATTAACATATTCTTTATGTTTTAAGTGTTGTAATAAAAATTTTATTTAGTTTTGCATGTTTTGTTATTGTTTGTATGTCCTTTGCATAACATAGCTTTCTTGTGACTTTACTTCTTTATTTTAATTTAGTTCAATTTTTTTTACTTCATTTTTTGTTTATTTCAGGTCGTCGTGGGACCTTTGCATCTGTTGAGACGCCAGATGCTGGTAAGATATTTTTTTGTTTTTACATTAACTTGATTTTTCTCGTTGTAGGTTGGTCCAACATTCTCCCCCCTGTTGAACATTCATGTTCAACCGTTTTTTGATCTGTTGTATACCTCGTTTGTGGTACTTGAAAAATCGCAGCTCTCCATCAGCAAGCACTCGCAGGCGTACCTGATAACGATCTGGTAGGTTGATTGTCTTCTCTCTATTGCGACGTTTTTGGATGTCGTAGAAATTAATTCTTTTAATTGTGTCTTTTGATAGGAAGATGTCCACCTTCTCCCGAGTTCTAAATCGCTGGAAGGAGTTCTCGATTCTCGTCTCCGCTTCTTTGATAGTTGTAGTGAGCAAGAGTCTCTGCAAGTCGTTGACCTGGGCGCCGTTGATGATTGCAGGGTCCTGCATGACTGGCTTCGTCTGTGGAGTATCCCCTTCTATAGCGTTGTAGGGTTTCGCCGTCCTGGACAAGTCCTGCTTGGTGGAACCTCCAGTCATTGATGACGTAGTTGATCTTTCTGGATCCTGCGTAACTTGTGTAGTTGAAGCAGCTGTTCCTTGAACCTCTGGTTCCGAATCTGCAGTGGCCTCGACAATATCGGACCATAAGCTGTTAAATTCGCTTAGGTCATATGCAGGCGCATTGAGAGGACTACCAGGCAGAGAAAAGTTGAAGTTGATATCATCATAAATGTCAAAAATGTCTTGGTCGACTGTAAATTCAGACATCTGTAAATAAAACTAATAAGTAAATGTTTTTGTTTTAGGGGGACAACACAACATTTAACAGATGTGTTAGTTTGACATATATTTGTTAATTAATTCAACGGTAACCTACAAATCTTGTTGATAGGCCTGACAAATGTACTTGTCTGTGTTTTAATTCTGACGACACGAACTAGTCCATCAGCTCCTGGGTGGACTTCTTCAATAATACCTAATGGCCAAGTGGTTGGGGCAGCATTGTCAACTTTCAATAACACCACCTCTCCTTTGCAGATGTTAAGTTCTGGTTGAAACCATTTTGGTCTATTCTGGAGTTGGTTCAAGTAATCCTTTGACCAATGGTTCCAGAACTTTTGTATCATGTGTTGCACACTTTTCCATCGACTGGAGTGTGTTACATTGTCCATATTCAGATTTGGCTCTGGAATGGCGTTAAGCGATTGTCCTATCAAAAAGTGTCCAGGAGTCAGAACAAGTTGATCACTTGGATCATTGTTAACTCGGCATAAGGGCCTTGAATTTAAACAGGCTTCTATCTGGGTTAATAGTGTAACATATTCCTCAAATGTGAGGTTCGAGTTGCCAATAGATCTTCGCAGGTGGTATTTGATAGATTTGACACCTGATTCCCACAATCCTCCAAAATGAGGAGCTGCTGGTGGATTCATGTGCCATGAAATGGATTTGTCTGCCAAATATTCAGCAGCTTGTGGCCATGCTTGCTTGATTGCTTGTTGCAGTTCTTTATCTAATATTATTTTGCCGCCAATGAAATTAGTGCCACAATCTGAATAGATTTCTGTGCACAAACCTCTTCTGCTAACGAACCTCTTCAGGGCTGCAATGAAAGCCTCTGATGTCATGTCAGACACCAGCTCAATATGTACAGCCTTCGTTGCCATACATATAAAAATACAAAAATATGCCTTTTGGACTTTGGCATTTCGTAACTTTGATGATTTGACCATTACAGGTCCAGCATAATCAATCCCAATTCTCGAGAATGGTCTCGTTATATTCACTCTTGCTGATGGTAGATTGCCCATTTGTTGTGTCATAGATGCTTGACGCTGTTTAAAACAGGTAATACATCTATGCAATCGAGATGTGATGCAACGTCTTCCATCCAATACCCATACAGAATTGCGTATAGTATTTAACACTAATGACGTATTGCCATGTAATGTTTCCAAGTGTACTTTATCAATGTATATCCACGTAACATGATGATCACGAGGTAATATAACTGGATGTTTCCTATCGTATGAGACCAAGGCGTGCTCTAATCGTCCACCTACTCGGATCAATCCATCTCTATCAATCATGGGATTGAGTCTAATAATTTTGCTCTGTTTTGATAGTGGTCGGTGTTGCACTAGGTCTTGATACTCCTTTGTGAATGCTGTCTGTTGCACCAGTTTGAATATTGTTTTTTGTGCCTTAGTATACTCACTGCTAGTTAGCACATTGACTCTTTTATTGTTAGGATTCCTGCAGTTGTGGATGAAGCGTTGTATAAGTGCTGTAATACGCACTAGACGTGTAAATGAAGAATACTTCAGAAGACAACATTCTTCTGAAGTATTCTTCATTTACACGTCTAGTGCGTATTACAGCACTTATACAACGCTTCATCCACAACTGCAGGAATCCTAACAATAAAAGAGTCAATGTGCTAACTAGCAGTGAGTATACTAAGGCACAAAAAACAATATTCAAACTGGTGCAACAGACAGCATTCACAAAGGAGTATCAAGACCTAGTGCAACACCGACCACTATCAAAACAGAGCAAAATTATTAGACTCAATCCCATGATTGATAGAGATGGATTGATCCGAGTAGGTGGACGATTAGAGCACGCCTTGGTCTCATACGATAGGAAACATCCAGTTATATTACCTCGTGATCATCATGTTACGTGGATATACATTGATAAAGTACACTTGGAAACATTACATGGCAATACGTCATTAGTGTTAAATACTATACGCAATTCTGTATGGGTATTGGATGGAAGACGTTGCATCACATCTCGATTGCATAGATGTATTACCTGTTTTAAACAGCGTCAAGCATCTATGACACAACAAATGGGCAATCTACCATCAGCAAGAGTGAATATAACGAGACCATTCTCGAGAATTGGGATTGATTATGCTGGACCTGTAATGGTCAAATCATCAAAGTTACGAAATGCCAAAGTCCAAAAGGCATATTTTTGTATTTTTATATGTATGGCAACGAAGGCTGTACATATTGAGCTGGTGTCTGACATGACATCAGAGGCTTTCATTGCAGCCCTGAAGAGGTTCGTTAGCAGAAGAGGTTTGTGCACAGAAATCTATTCAGATTGTGGCACTAATTTCATTGGCGGCAAAATAATATTAGATAAAGAACTGCAACAAGCAATCAAGCAAGCATGGCCACAAGCTGCTGAATATTTGGCAGACAAATCCATTTCATGGCACATGAATCCACCAGCAGCTCCTCATTTTGGAGGATTGTGGGAATCAGGTGTCAAATCTATCAAATACCACCTGCGAAGATCTATTGGCAACTCGAACCTCACATTTGAGGAATATGTTACACTATTAACCCAGATAGAAGCCTGTTTAAATTCAAGGCCCTTATGCCGAGTTAACAATGATCCAAGTGATCAACTTGTTCTGACTCCTGGACACTTTTTGATAGGACAATCGCTTAACGCCATTCCAGAGCCAAATCTGAATATGGACAATGTAACACACTCCAGTCGATGGAAAAGTGTGCAACACATGATACAAAAGTTCTGGAACCATTGGTCAAAGGATTACTTGAACCAACTCCAGAATAGACCAAAATGGTTTCAACCAGAACTTAACATCTGCAAAGGAGAGGTGGTGTTATTGAAAGTTGACAATGCTGCCCCAACCACTTGGCCATTAGGTATTATTGAAGAAGTCCACCCAGGAGCTGATGGACTAGTTCGTGTCGTCAGAATTAAAACACAGACAAGTACATTTGTCAGGCCTATCAACAAGATTTGTAGGTTACCGTTGAATTAATTAACAAATATATGTCAAACTAACACATCTGTTAAATGTTGTGTTGTCCCCCTAAAACAAAAACATTTACTTATTAGTTTTATTTACAGATGTCTGAATTTACAGTCGACCAAGACATTTTGGACATTTATGATGATATCAACTTCAACTTTTCTCTGCCTGGTAGTCCTCTCAATGCGCCTGCATATGACCTAAGCGAATTTAACAGCTTATGGTCCGATATTGTCGAGGCCACTGCAGATTCGGAACCAGAGGTTCAAGGAACAGCTGCTTCAACTACACAAGTTACGCAGGATCCAGAAAGATCAACTACGTCATCAATGACTGGAGGTTCCACCAAGCAGGACTTGTCCAGGACGGCGAAACCCTACAACGCTATAGAAGGGGATACTCCACAGACGAAGCCAGTCATGCAGGACCCTGCAATCATCAACGGCGCCCAGGTCAACGACTTGCAGAGACTCTTGCTCACTACAACTATCAAAGAAGCGGAGACGAGAATCGAGAACTCCTTCCAGCGATTTAGAACTCGGGAGAAGGTGGACATCTTCCTATCAAAAGACACAATTAAAAGAATTAATTTCTACGACATCCAAAAACGTCGCAATAGAGAGAAGACAATCAACCTACCAGATCGTTATCAGGTACGCCTGCGAGTGCTTGCTGATGGAGAGCTGCGATTTTTCAAGTACCACAAACGAGGTATACAACAGATCAAAAAACGGTTGAACATGAATGTTCAACAGGGGGGAGAATGTTCGACCAACCTACAACGAGAAAAATCAAGTTAATGTAAAAACAAAAAAATATCTTACCAGCATCTGGCGTCTCAACAGATGCAAAGGTCCCACGACGACCTGAAATAAACAAAAAATGAAGTAAAAAAAATTGAACTAAATTAAAATAAAGAAGTAAAGTCACAAGAAAGCTATGTTATGCAAAGGACATACAAACAATAACAAAACATGCAAAACTAAATAAAATTTTTATTACAACACTTAAAACATAAAGAATATGTTAATTCCCATGCCAGGGCACACAATAAACCTCTTTTCAATAGATTCGTGAATACCTGAGATGAGAATTTTACAAAACAAAAACTCACCTTGACAGGTAAACACGGTATTGGAAAAGGTGGAAATTTACATAAAACCTACATGTAAATTTAACAAATTTTTATACAAACCTATGCAATAACACCAGAATCCCACGATGAGCACCTTTTAACAACATTAAATCACTTTTGTTGCACAAATTAACAAAAATAACAAACTCGCGCGCGACTGACACTTCGCACATAAATAAACCGGCGAACTTCATACTCTCGCGATGTTTGACATATCACCCCGGGGTGAAAAGAGACGCAAAATCGAATGGGCGCGTTCGCGTCGCGTAATTTTTCACGGTTTACGGAATATTCGCGAATTTTCGAATTTCCCTTTGCACCAATAAGTGCGAAAGAGACACAAGGGTGTGAGAGGGACACGAATAAAGATGAACGAAAATGAATTATGAGAGGAATTTTGTAAATCGAACTAAAAGATGGCGTATCGATAAGTTATAGCACAGATTCGGAAAACTTATCATAATTACGTGAAATTAAAAGGGATTTCTATGGGAAAGATGTCAAAAAATGCAATTTGTAATTTGACATCAAATGACTACAACAAATTTACATATTGTAGTCAAATTAAGCCTAAAATTTGCATAATTCATTTTTATGGATATGAAATCGGAACGAAATTCTCTATAAAAAGGGGGTTCATTCTTCATTCTGTCTTCTTATTTTCAAAGTTGTCAAAGTGCGAGCACATGCAGTAGCATTCCTCCCACAATTTGCAAATAGTTAAATAGTTCAAACAGTTCAAATAGTTCAAATCGTCATCAGGAAAAAGGAAATAGAAAGTTCAGCAAAAATTTAGTAATTTTTTTCAACAATCGAATTGTCAAAGTTTTGTTCAAGGAAAAGCAGCAGCAGCAAGAGTTCAAGTGAATTTACTGGTTAAATTTAATAGTGACAAATCTAAATTAAATTAAAGGTAAATTTGCATATCAGGTATTATTTTCAATTTGGGTTAAATTTCATTGTGTTTGCATGCCAGGTGTTGGTTATACACACATGTATGAATTTAACAAGAACGATTGAAATTTCTATTCTTAATCTTGTCCTTTCAGCCATTTTAACTAATTCACTCAAGTAAATCGACATTTCTAACAATTATTTATCGTGTGAAACATATGCCATTTGGTCAGTTTTTGCACAACATAATAATTCAGAAATTGGATCTACTTTGAGTTCTAATAATTATTTACTTTCAGCTATTAGTAAATATATTAGTTAAGAATCAGAAAGAAAAATTTATTTAGATATGCAATTGTGAAAAGCATAATTTTTTTTGAGTTATTATTATTGAAAAGAAAGAGATAGATTCGAGTAAAAAATATAATTTTTGTACATTTGAATTTTTCTTTAATTACTAAATACATAAAACATACAGTGAATCAGTGAATTTTAAGTGAAGTTTCCAAGCTTGTACGTCTAAGTTGAGGGAAGTAATTTTGTCATAGTGATATAATTTTGCACGTAATTAATTTCTCATAAACTTAACATTTGTTTAGTTATTAGTATTATTTGTGGCAATAAATAATTAATTGAATAATAGAGTGACAAATTATCCTTTTTTATTTAACCGCTACACTCCACCGGAATATTTTCTTTCAGCATACGTGGATTCTCGTTTGCAATTGCAGTTTTCTTTCGAAAGTCAATTATAGGAATTGACAGATTTCATTAAACTGTACTTTGCGAACGCAGTCTATTTGTATTTGTCAATCAGTCGAATTGACATTAGCTGTGGGAAAACAAATAGGGTTCATCGACTTGAGCGATTAATAATTCACCGCAGTAAGAATGCTGACCCAGTAGTAATTCCTCTGGCGTAAATATTGTAAAAACTGCATGTAAAGCGAAAAAATGGAAATTAACATTGCTCACGGTGGCGAATTATGATCGCTGGTTCAATAAACTTAAGAATAATAACCCTTTAAAATGCTTACGCTAGACTAAATGAAATTCTTGTTTTATCATGATTAAACTGAATGTGAATATAATTTCTAACTTAATAATTAAGATCTGGGTCATAACATACTCCCCCGCGTTGAACATATCTTGTTCAACTATCAATGTTTACCCTGAAGTCCGGGGTTGTAACTCGTCTCGGGCTGGGTTTAGGTGGCTTAGATGTATTGCAGCACGATTTAGTTATTTTGCATCTCCAAATGATTCCAAAAATTGTAATAATGATTGCCAGGGACAGAGTTAGATATCCTACCGTGTAGTGATAGACATGGTGTGCGTGCAATTTATTTGGGAGTTCTCTTATGTCCTGCATTTGAACTTCCTTCTGAAGGGCTCTCAATTCTGCTAATTTAGCGTGATACGCTATGGCATTGTGTTGAATCATTGGAAGCTGATCGAGGCCTATGGGTTTGGGAATGCTTCCGACATGTGTGTAGGACAATTTGCTGGTAGTTGGATATACATGATGCCCTTGGATTGTCAAAAATTCTTGTCTGATAACACAGTTGGCTTGAAGTTTCAAGAGACCGGAACCTTCGATTGACATTTGAGATGCATCATTTCCACATACGACGTTGACTGTAGTCTTCTCCTTGAAAGCGTAGATCCATTGATTTGGGTGGAATAACTGTATCCATACTGGGTCGCTGTTGGTTCTTCTGAGATCGCATGTAGGTGAACTTTCCCTGTGATGAAACAGTTCAATTTCGCACAAGCTAACATTTGCTCCTCTTCGATAAATTGGATGAATCTGCTTGCATAAATAGATAGTTTCATCAGTTTGTAGACACGATGATTGCTGTTGCTTAGTCAATGGGTAATATTGATCCCGATGCAGATTAATTGCTAGAAACTCTGATGCAGGGTTAATTGCAACAAGTGTTCCATTGATCAATGCTGGAATGGGAGTGGCGCGGAATAACTCGAATTTCTCTAAGTTTACGAGAGGAAGTTTCAATCGAAAGATGACATAATTTCCAACGACTCGGCCCTCTATTGTCATCAAGCGATAGAACTGTTGTATAGAATCCTGGGATGCTGGTAATTGAAGGGATGTGGGTAAATGGGCCTTGATGATGGTAAGCTCTTGAGCTAATTGCCTTGGGGAAAGGAGCATGTGATTAATCCTTCCATGGTGGGTGTCGGTGATAGTGTCTATTATTGCTGATTGTGTTTTTTGAAAGTTTAACGTCACCAGAGTCAGTTCCATTGCTAATGAAGGAAACAGTTCCATCGCTTTCTGCTGATACAGTCCTTCACTGATATTATTTATGCGCAGGTTTATCTGGTCAAGATGATCATCTATTTCTTGGAACTTCCTGTCAACACTTTCTTGATCAGTTTTCATTATATTTATTGTGGAGTCTATCAAAGACGTCTGATTTTTTAGGAGTGTGAGGAGACGGCTTTCATTTTCCTTTATGTCATCAATAGTGTTAGACATTTCTGCTGCATATTCCGATTCCAGTACACCGAACAAGGCATTCGCCACATTGCCAATGATATTAACAGCACCTCTTTTGGTTCTAGTAGATTTGCTTTTGGCGTGTAGAAGTTCGTTATCAGTAGAAATTTCCTCTTGCAGACGATTGAATTGGTTAACTAGTTTGACACACGAACTCGTCTGTTTTAGCACAAAGAGAATGTTTATCTGAGTGCACAGGTGATCTAGGGTTTTGGTGCTATTTATAATTGCGTGAAAATCGTTACAGTATGTCTCCATTTCATAATAGACTACAAGGTTCCATTCATTTAATATTATGTTAGTCGTGCCGATATTCTCAAAATATAACCCAGGTTGTGGTGTAAAAGGGGATGTTTCAATAGGCTGTCCTCTGATAATGGGTAGAATCATACAGGTTAAGAGAAGTGTTGTTAGTGCGGAACCGTACGTGTGACGTGTCCTTTTTTTTGGAACCTCGCCGCTACTGCATGTGGAGTTGTCGTAAGCTTCTGCCAATTGGGATGCGTTTCGTCGTTTTGAAGTTTGACCTTCTCTGTCCTGATCATCATGACTAGCCGATCTATCTTCGTTATCGTCCTCTATAGGCAGTGGAGCGAGCCTGTGTATTGGTCGCCGTAATGTATTATTTGCCGTTCGAACGTCGGCCACTCGGACAAGACCATCATTGCCCTTGAATGTTTTCACAATTCTTCCTAGCGGCCATTTGAGTGCTGGCAAGTTATCCTCCTGTATGATCACGATAGTACCTGGTTGGACGTTTTGGCAACTTTGCTTCCACTTAACACAGTGCTGCAGTTGGTTGAGATATTCTCTTGACCATCGCCTCCAGAACTCCTGTTTAATGTGAGTCAGTAGTTTCCATCGTTTGAGAAGACTTATTCTTGTTTCTTCACATCTGGGATCAATGGAGGCCGTGAGGGGCTCACCGATCAAGAAGTGTCCAGGGGTCAAAGCCGTGAAATCATTTGGATCAGAGGACATGGATGTAATTGGTCTGGAATTGAGTATTGCTTCTATTTCAATCATGACCGTTTCCAGCTCTTCATACGTAAGTGAAGCTGAAGCTAAGCTGCGTTGAAGTAGGTATTTGGCTGACTTAACGGCTGCCTCCCATAGACCTCCAAAATGCGGAGCTCGCGCAGGTATGAAGTGGAAGTCAATTCCGCTTGCGCTGCACCTGGTTTCGATTTCTTCTCTCGCCTTGTCTGCGAAGATGCTATCCAGTAGTTCTTGTAGTTGGTTTCTGGCGCCAACAAAATTCGTAGCATTATCGCAATATAAATTCTGGCAGTGCCCCCTTCTGCCCATGAAGCGTTTCAGAGCACCAATAAATGCGTTCGTTGTTAGATCACTCACCACTTCCAAATGCACTGCTTTGGTGGCAAAGCAGCAGAACACTGCTACATAGCTTTTTTGAGGTTTCTTCCCTCTGAGATGAAAATGCGTCCATATTGGCCCACCGAAATCCACACCTGAGTTAGTAAAGGGTCGTGCCGGTTGTATTCGGGTAGCTGGAAGATTCCCCATTAACTGTGTTCGCATTTTCGGATTGCTTCTGAAACATGGGACACAGTTTTGCACTATGGAGCGTGCGATGGTTTTCCCCTTTATTGGCCAGAACTGTTGCCTGGTTATTGCCAGGAGAGCTTGTGGGCCGACATGACGATGATTCCTGTGGATGTCGGTCATTAAAAGTTTTGTAAATGGATGATTATAGGGCAGGAGCATGGGATGCTTGGCATCATATGACAGAGATGATGCTTCTAATCTTCCTCCGACTCGAATGACCCCCTGATCGTCTAAAAATGGAGTAAGGCTAATAAGTGGGCTGGATTTATTTAACTCCGTTAATTTTTGTAGCTGAGATAGATCACCTTTGAAATTTTCCTCTTGTATGATCTTAATAATGGTGAGTAATCCTTTATCTAATTCTAGGCTTGTCAATGCACAGCTCTTATTTAGGTTAGTTTTGTCTTTGTTTCTGGTGATATCTATGAAACGTAGAACGTAAGCCGTGATCCGTTGCAATTTTTTGAAGGAATTTTGGTGGTTTATATGATATACGAAATGTCGAATGCTGTTTTCGATTGTTACTGGTATTGCAGTGCGTTTCCTTTCAAACTCACATTCTGAGTCTGTTTTGTATGGTTTTGGCCATATTGATTCTTCGCCGTGTAGGAAGGGAGGTCCATAAAACCAGAGATTGCAGCCTTCTAATCTTTCTGGAGCAATACCACGGGATAGGATATCGGCAGGATTTTCCTTTGAATTTACATGCCTCCATTGTTGGGGTGATGACAGTTCGTGTATAGCAGCAATTCGATTGGCGACGAATGTTTGAAATGACGACGATCTAGAGTTTATCCAGGCGAGAACTATTTCCGAATCTGTCCAGTAGAACGTGACGGCATCTTCCATTTTGAGATCTTGTATTGCGCGCTGGGTAAGCTCAGCAGTAAGCTTCGCGGCACATAATTCAAGTCTGGGTAGTGTCAATTGCTTAGTTGGAGCTACTCTCGGCTTGGCGCAGAGTAACCTCACTACGATACGGTTATGACTATTGACAGAACGGATATAAACGGCTCCTCCGTATGCCCTTTCAGAAGCATCTGCAAAGGCATGTATTTGTGTAGATCTTGGGCATTCTTGGCTAAACACGTGTCTTGGGATCTTTATGTCATTCAATAATTACAGCCCTTCACGAAACCTGATCCATCTTGTATGAAGCTCTGATGGGACTGCGGCATCCCAGTCAAGTTTAAGATTCCATAATTGTTGAAGGAACATTTTGGCGGTAACGACAACTGGCCCCATGATTCCGAGCGGGTCGAACAAGTGAGCTATGTCCGATGATATGAGTCTTTTGGTCACTCGATCTGTTTTAGTCCAATTAGTTTTAATGCAGAAGACATCATTTTTAGGTATCCATGTTAAGCCCAGGGTTTTGATATGCTCTTCAACTTCATCATTGAAGTCCAATTGAATAGCAGTATCTTCTCGTGAAATGTTTTGAAGTAAGCGTGGATGGTTAGCACACCACTTTCGAAGCTTGAATCCGCCTTTCTGGAGTAAAGCAATCAGTTGTCTTTGAGTGTTAATGGCTGTGGCTGGGCAATTGGACCCTGTCATGACATCATCTACGTAGAAATCGCGCTGAATCACCTCCGAAGCTGTGGGATAATCCTTGCCATCTTCCTGTGCCAGCCTTTTTAGACATCTTGTGGCTAGGAATGGAGCCGTTGTCGTTCCATAGGTCACTGTGTTCAACTGATAGAATTTCAGTGGGGCATTCGAATCACTTCTCCATATGATTAGCTGAAATCGACGATCTTCTTCATTGAGTAGGACCTGGCGGTACATCTTCTCGATGTGAGCTGTGAAGACGAATTTGGGCAATCTGAATCGCAGCAAGATTGAAAAGAGTTCGTCCTGTATAGTCGGTCCTGTTGCTAAGACATCATTCAGCGATACGTTCGTGGAAGTTTTGGCAGATGCATCAAAGACAACCCTTAGTTTGGTCGTTAAGCTGTCGGATTTGATAACGCTATGATGAGGGAGAAAGTAGTACGGATGTTGAATAGTTCTTTCGTCTATTTCTTGCATGTGGCCGAGCTTGATATATTCATTCATGAATTCCACGTATTGTGCTTTAACATCATTGTGTCTGGCAAGTCTTCGTTCTAGCGACAGGAATCTTCGTAGAGCAATATCCTTGGACTCCCCTAGCTTGCCAGTGGCTTGATTAAATGGTAGGCGCACTATGAATCGTCCCGTAGGGTCTTTTTTCACAGTTTGGTTGAAATGATTCTCACATCGTGCCTGCTCTGGTGAGAGTGTTTGAGACGTAGTGTCAACCTCCTCCAGTCTCCAAAACCTTTCTATGTCAAACATTTCATCTTCACTGCAAACTCCACAGGTGGCCTTGTCTAAATGTCTTCCGCCGACCCTTCCGGCTACTATCCAGCCAAATACAGTATTCTGGAGGGTTGGTAAGTTTTCGCCCAACTTTATTTGGCCTATACATAGCAGGTCATGATAGAATTCTGCTCCCAGCAGTACGTCTATACGAGATGGATTGTTGAAGTTGGGATCGGCTAATTTTATATTTTTTGGTATCGCCCAGGAATCTGTACTTTTTTGTTGAGTAGGTTGAGGTGCTATGATTTGTGGTAGAACGAAAGCCTCTACCCTAGTAGCAAACCCATTCAATTTTGACTGTAAGAGCATATTTACCCTTCGTTGTGTATGCTGTTTTGTTTGTCCAATGCCTTGTATCTATATCTGTTGATAAGTACCAATCAGGCCAAGTTTTTTAATCATTCTCTCGGTTATAAAGTTAATCTGGGATCCGGAGTCCAGTACTGCTCTGCATTCGACGCTCATTCCTTTACTGTCAACTAAATTCACGAGAATGGTACTCAACAGAATGTAATTTTGTTGTCCTGTGGCTGTTTGTGCGGTTAATGTTGTTGGTCTGTCGTTAACTTCACCTTTCATTGGTGATGGTGGAACTACTTTCGGAAGTGACTGAGATGAGGCTGAATATGTCTCGATATGTAGCAGAGTGTTGTGTTTTCTAGTACATTTTGTACAGTTTCTCAATGTGCACTTCTGCGATGAATGGCCCGGTCTCAGACAGTTGATACACAAATTATGTTTTTTGACGAGAGTTAGCCGGTTTGATGGTGTCAGTCGAAGAAAGTCCTTACACGAGAATAGTGCGTGGTTTCCCTTGCATGATATGCAATTTGATATAGTTGTAGTAGCGGAGGTGAAAGGTTTTGTTGTGCCTTGTTTAATGTGGTAGTTTCCTGGAATTTTTGCCTTGCTTCCAAGTGCTTCCAGAGATTGGAATCGATTCTCCAGAAATGATAAGAGGCTCTTCATAGATTGTAGATTTCTTGGATGACTTAAAGATTGTTCGTATAAACGATGTGTGGTTTGATCCAATTTCTTGATTAGCAGATGCATTAGTATTGGATATTTTTCAAAGCCAGTAAACATTCCTGTGTTGTATCATGGAGCGTTTTAATTGCTATAGCACCTTCGTTCACAATTACTGGTTGCGATAATAATTTGTTGAGTAGAGCTGTGACTAACAATCTGGAGTTCTCATAGCGATCCTTTAACATGTCCCAAGCAGCGGTGTAATTTTCATCTGACAAAGTTAAATGGCGTATTAACCTTTCAGCTTCCCCGGATAAATTTGTTTTAAGATACCACATTTTTTGGCAATTGGCCATTGATTGTTTGTGAACCATTTGGTTAAACAGGTCATAAAACTGACGCCATTTTAAATAGTCTCCATCAAATTTTGGAAGCACTATTTTTGGTAGTTTCATCATGGTGTTATTGTTGATTGTTGTACTAGAAGTTGTCAATTTATCCCGTTTGTCAGATAGATAAACTAGTTGATCTTGTACCTCTTCTTCTAATTGCACGTATTCATCAACATTGTAACCCATTTGAATTGGATTTTCGGCTAATTCCCAGATATGCTGGTTTATATTTTCGATCTGCAACCAATGTTGATTTAACCTGCTTATTTTCAGGTCATAATAATTTTTATTCTGTTGATCCTCATCCATTTTCATTCCTGCAATGAGCCGACGAAGTGCCTTGATGACTTCTCCTTGTCGTCTTATTGCTCGAACTATTTGCTGTTGTAGGTTTGATTGAATCTCTGTAGTTCTACAACGCTCTTCATGAGCACTGGTGTCATCAGACTTTTGTGGTTTTGGATCTGTGGCATCTTGGTTATGGGCGTTGTCACTTGTACTAGCTATGACCTCTTTAGTGGTGGCCTTGTCAAATAATTTAATTTGACTGGTGAAATGGTTTTCATACTTGTTGAAGATATAGTAATCATTCGTGAAGTAAGCATGATCTCTGCGTACATTCTGTAATGCTCGTATCTTGGTGTCTCTTGCATCAAACACGGACCAATGTTCTTCGAGGCGCCTAAGTCGTTCCTCATAATATGCTAAGGTTTTTCTGTCGGCCGGATCTTTCTTATAATTCGAGATTACTGATTCAATCTCATCTCCGTTCAGATCTTGTTCCTTGAACAGGGTTTCCATAATTTTGATGAGTTATGGAATTTTTCGTGTTAATGAGATTTTCACTCAATCTAACTTGTAATTTCACTTTGTGATTGGAAGTCAAATGAAATCTTGCTTCAAAGGCGATGATAAGTTTTCCTTCTGGTGGAGATGCCTCACTTTCAACTAAAATGAATGTATGTATGTGACTCAAGTGATGCACTTGAATCACGTCGGGGTCGGGTTAAAGTTAAAGCTCCTTTGCCTTAACTGAGATGTATAGGCCTAGATGCACAATCTAGACCGCTGTAGAATTGAATATCGATGCTTGTATCGATACTCAAAATAATGGAGAATGGTTGAAATGCTGACCGTTCTGACTTGGCTTAATAAAAACGCACTGATTGTCGATTATAACAAAACTGGTCTATTATTTATTTCATTCAATATATTTATAATAAAATTGAACATGCGTAATCAATATTAACAATCAATACACAAATTGACCTGTAAGAAATAGGGTTCATCGACTTGAGCGATTAATAATTCACCGCAGTAAGAATGCTGACCCAGTAGTAATTCCTCTGGCGTAAATATTGTAAAAACTGCATGTAAAGCGAAAAAATGGAAATTAGCATTGCTCACGGTGGTGAATTATGATCGCTGGTTCAATAAACTTAAGAATAATAACCCTTTAAAATGCTTACGCTAGACTAAATGAAATTCTTGTTTTATCATGATTAAACTGAATGTGAATATAATTTCTAACTTAATAATTAAGATCTGGGTCATAACAAAAGGCAAAAGGCGAAAGTCGAAAGGCGAAAGGCGAAATGCGAAAGTCGAAAGGCGAAAGGCGAGAGGCGAAAGGCGAAAGGCGAAAGGCGAAAGGCGAAAGGCGAAAGGCGAAAGGCGAAAGGCGAAAGGCGAAAGGCGAAAGGCGAAAGGCGAAAGGCGAAAGGCGAAAGGCGAAAGGCGAAATGCGAAAGTCGAAGGCGTAAGGCGAAAGACTAAAGTTGAAAGGTGAAAGGCGAAAGGTGAAAGGCGAAAGGCGAAAGGCGAAAGGCGAAAGGCGAAAGGCAAAAGGCGAAAGGCGAAAGTCGAAAGGCGAAAGGCGAAACGCGAATGGCGAAAGGCGAAAGGCGAAAGGCGAAAGGCGAAAGGCGAAAGGCGAAAGGCGAAATGTGAAAGGTGAAAGGCGAAGCGCGAAAGTCGAAAGGCGAAAGGCGAAACGCGAATGGCGAAAGGCGAAAGGCGAATGGCGAAAGGCGAGAGGCCAAAGGCGAAAGACAAAAGGCGAAAGGCGAAAGGCGAAAGGCGAAAGGCGAAAGGCAAAAGGCGAAAGGCGAAAGGCGAAAGGCGAAAGGCGAAAGGCGAAAGGCGAAAGGCGAAATGCGAAAGGCGAAAGGCGAAAGGCGAAATGAGAAAGTCGAAAGGCGAAAGGTGAAAGGCGAAAGGTGAAAGGCAAAAGGCGAAAGGTGAAAGGCGAAGCGCGAAAGTCGAGAGGCGAAAGGCGAAACGCGAATGGCGAAAGGCGAAATGCGAAAGGCGAAATGCGAATTGCGAAAGGCGAAAGGCGAAAGGCGAAAGGCGAAAGGCGAAAGGCGAAACGCGAATGGCGCAAGGCGAAAGGCGAAAGGCGAAAGGCGAAAGGCGAAAGGCGAAAGGCGAAAAGCGAAAGGCGAAAGGCGAAAGGCGAAATGAGAAAGTCGAAAGGCGAAAGGTGAAAGGCGAAAGGTGAAAGGCAAAAGGCGAAAGGTGAAAGGCGAAGCGCGAAAGTCGAGAGGCGAAAGGCGAAACGCGAATGGCGAAAGGCGAAATGCGAAAGGCGAAATGCGAATTGCGAAAGGCGAAAGGCGAAAGGCGAAAGGCGAAACGCGAATGGCGCAAGGCGAAAGGCGAAAGGCGAAAGGCGAAAGGCGAAAGGCGAAATGCGAAACGCGAAAGGCGAAAGGCGAAAGGCGGAAGGCGAAAGGCGAAAGTCGAAAGGCGAAAGGTGAAAGGCGAAAGGTGAAAGGCGAAAAGTGAAAGGCGAATGGTGAAAAGTGAAAGGCGAAGCGCGAAAGTCGAGAGGCGAAAGGCGAAACGCGAATGGCGAAAGGCGAAAGGCGAAAGGCGAAAGTCGAAAGGTGAAAGGCGAAAGGCGAAAGGCGAAAGGCGAAAGGCGAAAGGCGAAAGGCGAAAGGCGAAAGGCAAAAGGCGAAAGGCGAAAGGCGAAAGGCGAGAGGCGAAATGCGAAAGTCGAAAGGCGAAAGGCGAAAGGCGAAAGGCGAAAGGCGAAAGGCGAAAGGTGAAAGGCGAAAGGTGAAAGGCGAAAGGTGAAAGGTGAAAGGCGAAGCGCGAAAGTCGAGAGGCGAATGGCGAAAGGCGAAAGGCGAAAGGCGAAAGGCGAAAGGCGAAAGGCGAAAGGCGAAAGGCGAAAGGCGAAAGGCGAAAGGCGAAAGGCGAAATGCGACAGTCGAAGGCGTAAGGCGAAAGACTAAAGTTGAAAGGCGAAAGGCGAAAGGTGAAAGGCGAAAGGCGAAAGGCGAAAGGCGAAAGGCGAAAGGAGAAAGGCGAAAGGCAAAAGGCGAAAGGCGAAAGGCGAAAGGCGAAAGGCGAAAGGCGAAAGGCGAAATGCGAAAGGCGAAAGGTGAAAGGCGAAAGGCGAAAGGCGAAGCGCGAAAGGAGAGAGGCGAAAGGCGAAAGGCGAAAGGCGAAAAGCGAAAGGCGAAAGGCGAAAGGCAAAAGGCGAAATGAGAAAGTCGAAAGGCGAAAGGCGAAAGGCGAAAGGCGAAAGGTGAAAGGCGAAAGGTGAAAGGCGAAAGGCGAAATATGAAAGGCGAAGCGCGAAAGTCGAGAGGCGAAAGGCGAAACGCGAATGGCGAAAGCCGAAAAGCGAAAGTCGAAATGCGAAAGGCGAAAGGTGAAATGCGAAAGGCGAAAGGAAAATGCGAAAGGCGAAAGGCGGAAGGTGTAAGGCGAAAGGCTAAAGGCGAAAGGCGAAAGGCGAAAGGCGAGAGGCGAAAGGCGAAAAGCGAAGGGCGAGAGGCAAAAGTCAAAATGCCTAAGGCAAAAGGAAAAACGATTTTCAAAACATGAAATAAACATAGAGAAATTTAAAATGCCTAAAGCAAAAGAAAAAACCATATTCAAATGATAAAATACAAAAGTTGAAATTGAAAATGCGAAATGGAAAATTCGAAATTATATATTCGTATTTCAAAAGGCTAAAGGCGAAATGCGAATTGCGAAAGGCGAAAGACGAAAGGCGAAGGGCGAAAGTCGAAAGGCGAAAGGCGAAACGCGAATGGCGAAAGGCGAAAGGCGAAAAGTGAAAGGTGAAAGGCGAAGCGCGAAAGTCGAGAGGCGAAAGGCGAAACGCGAATGGCGAAAGGCGAAAGGCGAAAGGCGAAAGGCCAAAGGCGAAAGGCAAAAGGCGAAAGGCGAAAGGCGAAAGGCGAAAGGGCGAAAGGCGAGAGGCCAAAGGCGAAAGGCAAAAGGCGAAAGGCGAAAGGCGAAAGACGAAAGGCGAAAGGCGAAAGGCAAAAGGCGAAAGGCGAAAGGCGAAAGGCGAAAGGCGAAAGGCGAAAGGCGAAAGGAGAGAGGCGAAAGGCGAAAGGCGAAAGGCGAAAGGCGAAAAGCGAAAGGCGAAAGGCGAAAGGCGAAAGGCGAAAGGCGAAATGAGAAAGTCGAAAGGCGAAAGGCGAAAGGCGAAAGGTGAAAGGCGAAAGGTGAAAGGCGAAAGGCGAAAGGTGAAAGGCGAAGCGCGAAAGTCGAGGGGCGAAAGGCGAAACGCGAATGGCGAAAGGCGAAATGCGAAAGGCGAAAGGCGAATTGCGAAAGGCGAAAGGCGAAAGGCAAAGGCGAAAGGCGAAAGGCGAATGGCGCAAGGCGAAAGGCGAAAGGCGAAAGGCGAAAGGCGAAAGGCGAAAGGCGAAAGGCGAAAGGCGAAAGGCGAAAGGCGAAAGGCGAAAGACGAAAGGCGAAAGGCGAAAGGCGAAAGGCGAAAGGCGAAAGGCGAAAGGCGAAACGCGAAAGGCGAAAGGCGAAAGGCGGAAGGCGAAAGGCGAAAGTCGAAAGGCGAAAGGTGAAAGGCGAAAGGTGAAAGGCGAAAAGTGAAAGGCGAAAGGTGAAAAGTGAAAGGCGAAGCGCGAAAGTCGAGAGGCGAAAGGCGAAACGCGAATGGCGAACGGCAAAAGGCGAAAGGCGAAAGGCGAAAGGCGAAAGGCGAAAGGCGAAAGGCGAAAGGCGAAAGGCGAAAGGCGAAAGCAAAATGCGAAAGGCGAGAGGCGAAATGCGAAAGTCGAAAGGCGAAAGGCGAAAGGCGAAAGGCGAAAGGCGAAAGGTGAAAGGCGAAAGGTGAAAGGCGAAAGGTGAAAGGTGAAAGGTGAAAGGCGAAGCGCGAAAGTCGAGAGGCGAAAGGCGAAACGCGAATGGCGGAAGGCGAAAGGCGAAAGGCGAAAGGCGAAAGGCGAAAGGCGAAAGGCAAAAGGCGAAAGGCGAAAGGCGGAAGGTGTAAGGCGAAAGGCGAAAGGCGAAAGGCGAAAGGCGAAGAGCGAAAGGCGAAAGGCGAAAGGCGAAAGGCGAAAGGCGAAAGGCGAAGTGCGAGAGGCAAAAGTCAAAATGCCTAAGGCAAAAGGAAAAACGATTTTCAAAACATGAAATAAACATAGAGAAATTTAAAATGCCTAAAGCAAAAGAAAAAACGATATTCAAAAGATAAAATACAAAAGTTGAAATTGAAAATGCGAAATGGAAAATTCGAAATTGTAAATTCGTATTTCAAAAGGCTAAATGCGAATTGCGACAGGCGAAAGACGAAAGGCGAAAGTCGAAAGGCGAAAGGCGAAACGCGAATGGCGAAAGGCGAAAGGCGAACGGCGAAAGGCGAAAGGCGAAAGGCGAAAGGCGAAAGGCGAAAGGCGAAAGGCGAAAGGCGAAAGTCGAAAGGCGAAAGGCGAAAGGCGAAAGGCGAAAGGTGAAAGGCGAAAGGTGAAAGGCGAAAGGTGAAAGGTGAAAGGCGAAGCGCGAAAGTCGAGAGGCGAAAGGCGAAACGCGAAAGGCGAAAGGCGAAAGGCGAAATGAGAAAGTCGAAAGGCGAAAGGCGAAAGGCGAAAGGCGAAAGGCGAAAGGCAAAAGGCGAAAGGCGAAAGGCGAAAGGCGAAAGGCGAAAGGCGAAAGGCGAAAGGCGAAAGGCGAAATGCGAAAGGCGAATGGTGAAAGGCGAAAGGCGAAAGGCGAAAGGCGAAAGGCGAAAGGAGAGAGGCGAAAGGCGAAAGGCGAAAGGCGAAAAGCGAAAGGCGAAAGGCGATATGAGAAAGTCGAAAGGCGAAAGGCAAAAGGTGAAAGGCGAAAGGTGAAAGACGAAGCGCGAAAGGCGAGAGGCGAAAGGCGAAACGCGAATGGCGAAAGGCGAAAAGCGAAAGGCGAAAGGCAAAAGGCGAAAGGCGAAAGGCGAAAGGCGAAAGGCGAAAGGCGAAAGGCGAAAGGCGAAAGGCGAAAGTCGAAAGGCGAAAGGCGAAATGCGAAAGTCGAAAGGCGAAAGGCGAGAGGCGAAAGGCGAAAGGCGAAAGGCGAAAGGCGAAAGGCGAAAGGCGAAAGGCGAAAGGCGAAAGGCGAAAGGCGAAAGGCGAAAGGCGAAAGGCGAAAGGCGAAATGCGAAAGTCGAAGGCGTAAGGCGAAAGACTAAAGTTGAAAGGCGAAAGGCGAAATGTGAAAGGCGAAAGGCGAAAGGCGAAAGGAGAAAGGCGAAAGGCAAAAGGCGAAAGGCGAAAGGCGAAAGGCGAAAGGCGAAAGGCGAAAGGCGAAAGGCGAAAGGCGAAATGCGAAAGGCGAAAGGTGAAAGGCGAAAGGCGAAAGGCGAAGGGCGAAAGAAGAGAGGCGAAAGGCGAAAGGCGAAAGGCGAAAAGCGAAAGGCGAAAGGCGAAAGGCAAAAGGCGAAAGGCGAAATGAGAAAGTCGAAAGGCGAAAGGCGAAAGGCGAAAGGTGAAAGGCGAAAGGTGAAAGGCGAAAGGCGAAATATGAAAGGCGAAGCGCGAAAGTCGAGAGGCGAAAGGCGAAACTCGAATGGCGAAAGCCGAAAAGCGAAAGTCGAAAGGCGAAATGCGAAAGGCGAAAGGCAAAATGCGAAAGGCGAAAGGCGAAAGGCGGAAGGTGTAAGGCGAAAGGCTAAAGGCGAAAGGCGAAAGGCGAAAGGCGAGAGGCGAAAGGCGAAAAGCGAAGGGCGAGAGGCAAAAGTCAAAATGCCTAAGGCAAAAGGAAAAACGATTTTCAAAACATGAAATAAACATAGAGAAATTTAAAATGCCTAAAGCAAAAGAAAAAACCATATTCAAGAGATAAATTACAAAAGTTGAAATTGAAAATGCGAAATGGAAAATTCGAAATTATATATTCGTATTTCAAAAGGCTAAATGCGAAATGCGAATTGCGAAAGGCGAAAGACGAAAGGCGAAGGGCGAAAGTCGAAAGGCGAAAGGCGAAACGCGAATGGCGAAAGGCGAAAGGCGAAAGGCGAAAGGTGAAAGGTGAAAGGCGAAGCGCGAAAGTCGAGAGGCGAAAGGCGAAACGCGAATGGCGAAAGGCGAAAGGCGAAAGGCGAAAGGCCAAAGGCGAAAGGCAAAAGGCGAAAGGCGAAAGGCGAAAGGGGAAAGGCGAAAGGGGAAAGGCGAAAGGGGAAAGGCGAAAGGCGAAAGGCGAAAGGCGAAAGGCGAAAGGCGAAAGGCAAAAGGCGAAAGGCGAAAGGCGAAAGACGAAAGGCGAAAGGCGAAAGGCAAAAGGCGAAAGGCGAAAGGCGAAAGGCGAAAGGCGAAAGGCGAAAGGCGGAAGGTGTAAGGCGAAAGGCGAAAGGCTAAAGGCGAAAGGCGAAAGGCGAAAGGCGAGAGGCGAAAGGCGAAAAGCGAAGGGCGAGAGGCAAAAGTCAAAATGCCTAAGGCAAAAGGAAAAACGATTTTCAAAACATGAAATAAACATAGAGAAATTTAAAATGCCTAAAGCAAAAGAAAAAACCATATTCAAAAGATAAAATACAAAAGTTGAAATTGAAAATGCGAAATGGAAAATTCGAAATTATATATTCGTATTTCAAAAGGCTAAAGGCGAAATGCGAATTGCGAAAGGCGAAAGACGAAAGGCGAAGGGCGAAAGTCGAAAGGCGAAAGGCGAAACGCGAATGGCGAAAAGCGAAAGGCGAAAGGCGAAAGGTGAAAGGTGAAAGGCGAAGCGCGAAAGTCGAGAGGCGAAAGGCGAAACGCGAATGGCGAAAGGCGAAAGGCGAAAGGCGAAAGGCCAAAGGCGAAAGGCAAAAGGCGAAAGGCGAAAGGCGTAAGGCGAAAGGCGAAAGGGCGAAAGGCGAGAGGCCAAAGGCGAAAGGCAAAAGGCGAAAGGCGAAAGGCGAAAGACGAAAGGCGAAAGGCGAAAGGCGAAAGGCGAAAGGCGAAAGGCGAAAGGCGAAAGGCGAAAGGCGAAAGGCGAAAGGCGAAAGGCGAAAGGAGAGAGGCGAAAGGCGAATGGCGAATGGCGAACGGCAAAAGGCGAAAGGCGAAAGGCGAAAGGCGAAAGGCGAAAGGCGAAAGGCGAAATGAGAAAGGCGAAAGGCGAAAGGCGAAAGGCGAGAGGCGAAATGCGAAAGTCGAAAGGCGAAAGGCGAAAGGCGAAAGGCGAAAGGCGAAAGGCGAAAGGTGAAAGGCGAAAGGTGAAAGGCGAAAGGTGAAAGGTGAAAGGTGAAAGGCGAAGCGCGAAAGTCGAGAGGCGAAAGGCGAAACGCGAATGGCGGAAGGCGAAAGGCGAAAGGCGAAAGGCGAAAGGCGAAAGGCAAAAGGCGAAAGGCGAAAGGCGGAAGGTGTAAGGCGAAAGGCGAAAGGCGAAGAGCGAAAGGCGAAAGGCGAAAGGCGAAAGGCGAAGGGCGAGAGGCAAAAGTCAAAATGCCTAAGGCAAAAGGAAAAACGATTTTCAAAACATGAAATAAACATAGAGAAATTTAAAATGCCTAAAGCAAAAGAAAAAACGATATTCAAAAGATAAAATACAAAAGTTGAAATTGAAAATGCGAAATGGAAAATTCGAAATTATAAATTCGTATTTCAAAAGGCTAAAGGCGAAATGCGAATTGCGACAGGCGAAAGACGAAAGGCGAAAGTCGAAAGGCGAAAGGCGAAACGCGAATGGCGAAAGGCGAAAGGCGAACGGCGAAAGGCGAAAGGCGAAAGGCGAAAGGCGAAAGGCGAAAGGCGAAAGGCGAAAGTCGAAAGGCGAAAGGCGAAAGGCGAAAGGCGAAAGGTGAAAGGCGAAAGGTGAAAGGCGAAAGGTGAAAGGTGAAAGGCGAAGCGCGAAAGTCGAGAGGCGAAAGGCGAAACGCGAAAGGCGAAAGGAGAAAGGCGAAATTCGAAATGAGAAAGTCGAAAGGCGAAAGGCGAAAGGCGAAAGGCGAAAGGCGAAAGGCAAAAGGCGAAAGGCGAAAGGCGAAAGGCGAAAGGCGAAAGGCGAAAGGCGAAATACGAAAGGCGAATGGTGAAAGGCGAAAGGCGAAAGGCGAAAGGCGAAAGGAGAGAGGCGAAAGGCGAAAGGCGAAAGGCGAAAGGCGAAAAGCGAAAGGCGAAAGGCGAAATGAGAAAGTCGAAAGGCGAAAGGCGAAAGGCGAAATAAACATAGAGAAATTTAAAATGCCTAAGGCAAAAGAAAAAACCATATTCAAGAGATAAAATACAAAAGTTGAAATTGAAAATGCGAAATGGAAAATTCGAAATTATATATTCGTATTTCAAAAGGCTAAAGGCGAAATGCGAATTGCGAAAGGCGAAAGACGAAAGGCGAAGGGCGAAAGTCGAAAGGCGAAAGGCGAAACGCGAATGGCGAAAGGCGAAAGGCGAAAGGCGAAAGGTGAAAGGTGAAAGGCGAAGCGCGAAAGTCGAGAGGCGAAAGGCGAAACGCGAATGGCGAAAGGCGAAAGGCGAAAGGCGAAAGGCCAAAGCCGAAAGGCAAAAGGCGAAAGGCGAAAGGCGAAAGGCGAAAGGCGAAAGGGGAAAGGCGAAAGGGGAAAGGCGAAAGGCGAAAGGCGAAAGGCGAAAGGCGAAAGGCGAAAGGCGAAAGGCGAAAGGCGAAAGTCGAAAGGCGAAAGGCGAAAGGCGAAAGGTGAAAGGCGAGAGGTGAAAGGCGAAAGGCGAAAGGTGAAAGGCGAAGCGCGAAAGTCGAGAGGCGAAAGGCGAAAGGCGAAAGGCGAAAGGCGAAAGGCGAAAGGCGAAAGGCGAAAGGCGAAAGGCGAAGCGCGAATGGCGCAAGGCGAAAGGCGAAAGGCGAAAGGCGAAAGGCGAAACGCGAAAGGAGAAAGGCGATAGCCGAAAGGCGGAAGGCGAAAGGCTAAAGTCGAAAGGCGAAAGGTGAAAGGCGAAAGGTGAAAGGCGAAAAGTGAAAGGCGAAAGGTGAAAAGTGAAAGGTGAAGCGCGAAAGTCGAGAGGTGAAAGGCGAAACGCGAATGGCGAAAGGCGAAAGGCGAAAGGCGAAAGGCAAAAGGCAAAAGGCGAAAGGCGAAAGGCGAAAGGCGAAAGGCGAAAGGCGAAATTCGAAAGGCGAAAGGCGAAAGGCGACATGCGAAAGTCGAAAGGCGAAAGGCGAAAGGCGAAACGTGAAAGGCGAAAGGTGAAAGGCGAAAGGCAAAAGGCGAAAGGCGAAAGGCGAAAGGCGAAATTCGAAACTCGAAAGGCGAAAGGCGAAAGGCGAAAGGTGAAAGGCGAAAGGCGAAATTCGAAAGGAGAGAGGCGAAAGGCGAAAGGCGGAAGGCGAAAGGCGAAAGGCGAAAGGCGAAAAGCGAAAGGCGAAAGGCGAAAGGCGAAAGGCGAAAGGCGAAAGGCGAAAGGCGAAAGGCGAAAGGCGAAAGGCGAAAGGCGAAATGCGAAAGTCGAAAGGCGAAAGGCGAAAGGCGAAAGGCGAAAGGTGAAAGGCGAAAGGTGAAAGGCGAAAGGCGAAATGTGAAAGGTGAAAGGCGAAGCGCGAAAGTCGAGAGGCTAAAGGCGAAACGCGAATCACGAAAGGCGAAAAGCGAAATGCGAAAGGCGAAAGGCGAAAGGCGAAAAGCGAAAAGCGAAAGGCGAAAGGCGAAAGGCGAAAAGCGAAGGGCGAGAGGCAAAAGTCAAAATGCCTAAGGCAAAAGGAAAAACGATTTTCAAAACATGAAATAAACATAGAGAAATTTAAAATGCCTCAAGCAAAAGAAAAAACGAAGGGCGAGAGGCAAAAGTCAAAATGCTTAAGGCAAAAGGAAAAACGATTTTCAAAACACGAAATAAATATGGAGAAATTTAAAATGCCTAAAGCAAAAGAAAAAACCATATTCAAAAGATAAAATACAAAAGTTGAAATTGAAAATGCGAAATGGAAAATTCGAAATTATATATTCGTATTTCAAAAGGCTAAAGGCGAAATGCGAATTGCGAAAGGCGAAAGACGAAAGGCGAAGGGCGAAAGTCGAAAGGCGAAAGGCGAAACGCGAATGGCGAAAGGCGAAAGGCGAAAGGCGAAAGGCGAAAGGCGAAAGGCGAAAGGGGAAAGGCGAAAGGAGAGAGGCGAAAGGCGAAAGGCGAAAGGCGAAAAGTGAAAGGCGAAAGGCGAAAGGCGAAAGGACAGAGGCGAAAGGCGAAAGGCGAAAGGCTAAAGGCGAAAAGCGAAAGGCGAAAGGCGAAAGGCGAAAGGCGAAAGGCAAAATGAGAAAGGCGAAAGGCGAAAGGCGAAAGGCGAAAGGAGAGAGGCGAAAGGCGAAAGGCGAAAGGCGAAAAGCGAAAGGCGAAAGGCGAAAGGCGAAAGGCGAAAGGCGAAAGGCGAAAGGCGAAAGGCGAAAGGCGAAAGGCGAAAGGCGAAATGCGAAAGTCGAAAGGCGAAAGGCGAAAGGCGAAAGGTGAAAGGCGAAAGGTGAAAGGCGAAAGGCGAAATGTGAAAGGTGAAAGGCGAAGCGCGAAAGTCGAAAGGCGAAAGGCGAAACGCGAATGGCGAAAGGCGAAAGGCGAAAGGCGAAAGGCGAAAGGCGAAAAGCGAAACGCGAATGGCGAAAGCCGAAAAGCGAAAGTCGAAATGCGAAAGGCGAAAGGCGGAAGGCGAAAGGCGAAAGGCAAAAGGCGAAAGGCGAAATGAGAAAGTCGAAAGGCGAAAGGCGAAAGGCGAAAGGTGAAAGGCGAAAGGTGAAAGGCGAAAGGCGAAATATGAAAGGCGAAGCGCGAAAGTCGAGAGGCGAAAGGCGAAACGCGAATGGCGAAAGCCGAAAAGCGAAAGTCGAAATGCGAAAGGCGAAAGGTGAAATGCGAAAGGCGAAAGGCAAAATGCGAAAGGCGAAAGGCGGAAGGTGTAAGGCGAAAGGCTAAAGGCGAAAGGCGAAAGGCGAAAGGCGAGAGGCGAAAGGCGAAAAGCGAAGGGCGAGAGGCAAAAGTCAAAATGCCTAAGGCAAAAGAAAAAACGATTTTCAAAACATGAAATAAACATAGAGAAATTTAAAATGCCTAAAGCAAAAGAAAAAACCATATTCAAAAGATAAAATACAAAAGTTGAAATTGAAAATGCGAAATGGAAAATTCGAAATTATATATTCGTATTTCAAAAGGCTAAAGGCGAAATGCGAATTGCGAAAGGCGAAAGACGAAAGGCGAAGGGCGAAAGTCGAAAGGCGAAAGGCGAAACGCGAATGGCGAAAGGCGAAAGGCGAAAGGCGAAAGGTGAAAGGTGAAAGGCGAAGCGCGAAAGTAGAGAGGCGAAAGGCGAAACGCGAATGGCGAAAGGCGAAAGGCGAAAGGCCAAAGGCGAAAGGCGAAAGGCGAAAGGCGAAAGGGCGAAAGGCGAGAGGCCAAAGGCGAAAGGCAAAAGGCGAAAGGCGAAAGGCGAAAGACGAAAGGCGAAAGGCGAAAGGCAAAAGGCGAAAGGCGAAAGGCGAAAGGCGAAAGGCGAAAGGCGAAAGGCGAAAGGCGAAAGGAGAGAGGCGAAAGGCGAAAGGCGAAAAGCGAAAGGCGAAAGGCGAAAGGCGAAAGGCGAAAGGCGAAATGAGAAAGTCGAAAGGCGAAAGGCGAAAGGCGAAAGTTGAAAGGCGAAAGGTGAAAGGCGAAAGGTGAAAGACGAAGCGCGAAAGTCGAGAGGCGAAAGGCGAAACGCGAATGGCGAAAGGCGAAATGCGAAAGGCGAAAGGCGAATTGCGAAAGGCAAAAGCCGAAAGGCAAAGGCGAAAGGCGAAAGGCGAATGGCGCAAAGCGAAAGGCGAAAGGCGAAAGGCGAAAGGCGAAAGGCGAAAGGCGAAAGGCGAAAGGCGAAAGGCGAAAGGCGAAAGGCGAAAGGCGAAAGGCGAAAGACGAAAGGCGAAAGGCGAAAGGCGAAAGGCGAAAGGCTAAAGGCGAAAGGCGAAAGGCGAAAGGCGGAAGGCGAAAGGCGAAAGTCGAAAGGCGAAAGTCGAAAGGCGAAAGGCGAAAAGTGAAAGGCGAAAGGTGAAAAGTGAAAGGCGAAGCGCGAAAGTCGAGAGGCGAAAGTCGAAACGCGAATGACGAACGGCAAAAGGCGAAAGGCGAAAGGCGAAAGGCGAAAGGCGAAAGGCGAAAGGCGAAAGGCGAAAGGCGAAAGGCGAAAGGCGAAAGGCGAAAGGCGAAAGGCGAAAGGCGAGAGGCGAAATGCGAAAGTCGAAAGGCGAAAGGCGAAAGGCGAAAGGCGAAAGGTGAAAGGCGAAAGGTGAAAGGCGAAAGGTGAAAGGTGAAAGGTGAAAGGCGAAGCGCGAAAGTCGAGAGGCGAAAGGCGAAACGCGAATGGCGGAAGGCGAAAGGCGAAAGGCGAAAGGCGAAAGGCGAAAATCGAAAGGCGAAAGGCGAAAGGCGAAACGCGAAAGGCGAAAGGCGAAAGGCGGAAGGCGAAAGGCGAAAGTCGAAAGGCGAAAGGTGAAAGGCGAAAGGTGAAAGGCGAAAAGTGAAAGGCGAAAGGTGAAAAGTGAAAGGCGAAGCGCGAAAGTCGAGAGGCGAAAGGCGAAACGCGAATGGCGAAAGGCGAAAGGCGAAAGGCGAAAGTCGAAAGGTGAAAGGCGAAAGGCGAAAGGCGAAAGGCGAAAGGCGAAAGGCGAAAGGCGAAAGGCGAAAGGCAAAAGGCGAAAGGCGAAAGGCGAAAGGCGAGAGGCGAAATGCGAAAGTCGAAAGGCGAAAGGCGAAAGGCAAAAGGCGAAAGGCGAAAGGCGAAAGGCGAAAGGCGAAATGCGAAAGGCGAAAGGTGAAAGGCGAAAGGCGAAAGGCGAAGCGCGAAAGGAGAGAGGCGAAAGGCGAAAGGCGAAAGGCGAAGGGCGAAAGGCGAAATGCGAAAGTCGAAGGCGTAAGGCGAAAGACTAAAGTTGAAAGGCGAAAGGCGAAAGGTGAAAGGCGAAAAGCGAAAGGCGAAAGGCGAAAGGAGAAAGGCGAAAGGCAAAAGGCGAAAGGCGAAAGGCGAAAGGCGAAAGGCGAAAGGCGAAAGGCGAAAGGCGAAATGCGAAAGGCGAAAGGTGAAAGGCGAAAGGCGAAAGGCGAAGCGCGAAAGGAGAGAGGCGAAAGGCGAAAGGCGAAAGGCGAAAGGCGAAAAGCGAAAGCCGAAAGGCGAAAGGCAAAAGGCGAAAGGCGAAATGAGAAAGTCGAAAGGCGAAAGGCGAAAGGCGAAAGGCGAAAGGCGAAAGGTGAAAGGCGAAAGGTGAAAGGCGAAAGGCGAAATATGAAAGGCGAAGCGCGAAAGTCGAGAGGCGAAAGGCGAAACGCGAATGGCGAAAGCCGAAAAGCGAAAGTCGAAATGCGAAAGGCGAAAGGTGAAATGCGAAAGGCGAAAGGCAAAATGCGAAAGGCGAAAGGCGGAAGGTGTAAGGCGAAAGGCTAAAGGCGAAAGGCGAAAGGCGAAAGGCGAGAGGCGAAAGGCGAAAAGCGAAGGGCGAGAGGCAAAAGTCAAAATGCCTAAGGCAAAAGGAAAAACGATTTTCAAAACATGAAATAAACATAGAGAAATTTAAAATGCCTAAAGCAAAAGAAAAAACCATATTCAAAAGATAAAATACAAAAGTTGAAATTGAAAATGCGAAATGGAAAATTCGAAATTATATATTCGTATTTCAAAAGGCTAAAGGCGAAATGCGAATTGCGAAAGGCGAAAGACGAAAGGCGAAGGGCGAAAGTCGAAAGGCGAAAGGCGAAACGCGAATGGCGAAAGGCGAAAGGCGAAAGGCGAAAGGTGAAAGGCGAAGCGCGAAAGTCGAGAGGCGAAAGGCGGAACGCGAATGGCGAAAGGCGAAAGGCGAAAGGCGAAAGGCCAAAGGCGAAAGGCAAAAGGCGAAAGGCGAAAGGCGAAAGGCGAAAGGCGAAAGGGCGAAAGGCGAGAGGCCAAAGGCGAAAGGCAAAAGGCGAAAGGCAAAAGGCGAAAGGCGAAAGGCGAAAGGCGAAAGGCGAAAGGCGAAAGGCGAAAGGCGAAAGGCGAAAGGCGAAAGGCGAAAGGAGAGAGGCGAAAGGCGAAAGGCCAAAGGCGAAAGGCGAAAGGCGAAAGGCGAAAGGGCGAAAGGCGAGAGGCCAAAGGCGAAAGGCAAAAGGCGAAAGGCGAAAGGCGAAAGACGAAAGGCGAAAGGCGAAAGGCAAAAGGCGAAAGGCGAAAGGCGAAAGGCGAAAGGCGAAAGGCGAAAGGCGAAAGGCGAAAGGAGAGAGGCGAAAGGCGAAAGGCGAAAGGCGAAAAGCGAAAGGCGAAAGGCGAAAGGCGAAAGGCGAAAGGCGAAAGGCGAAATGAGAAAGTCGAAAGGCGAAAGGCGAAAGGCGAAAGGCGAAAGGTGAAAGGCGAAAGGTGAAAGGCGAAAGGTGAAAGACGAAGCGCGAAAGTCGAGAGGCGAAAGGCGAAACGCGAATGGCGAAAGGCGAAATGCGAAAGGCGAAAGGCGAATTGCGAAAGGCAAAAGGCGAAAGGCAAAGGCGAAAGGCGAAAGGCGAATGGCGCAAAGCGAAAGGCGAAAGGCGAAAGGCGAAAGGCGAAAGGCGAAAGGCGAAAGGCGAAAGGCGAAAGGCGAAAGACGAAAGGCGAAAGGCGAAAGGCGAAAGGCTAAACGCGAAAGGCGAAAGGCGAAAGGCGGAAGGCGAAAGGCGAAAGTCGAAAGGCGAAAGGTGAAAGGCGAAAGGTGAAAGGCGAAAAGTGAAAGGCGAAAGGTGAAAAGTGAAAGGCGAAGCGCGAAAGTCGAGAGGCGAAAGTCGAAACGCGAATGACGAACGGCAAAAGGCGAAAGGCGAAGGGCGAAAGGCGAAAGGCGAAAGGCGAAAAGCGAAAGGCGAAAGGCGAAAGGCGAAAGGCGAAAGGCGAAAGGCGAAAGGCGAAAGGCGAAAGGCGAAAGGCGAAAGGCGAAAGGCGAAAGGCGAAAGGCGAGAGGCGAAATGCGAAAGTCGAAAGGCGAAAGGCGAAAGGCGAAAGGCGAAAGGCGAAAGGCGAAAGGCGAAAGGTGAAAGGCGAAAGGTGAAAGGCGAAAGGTGAAAGGTGAAAGGTGAAAGGCGAAGCGCGAAAGTCGAGAGGCGAAAGGCGAAACGCGAATGGCGGAAGGCGAAAGGCGAAAGGCGAAAGGCGAAAGGCGAAAGGCGAAAGGCGAAAGGCGAAAGGCGAAACGCGAAAGGCGAAAGGCGAAAGGCGGAAGGCGAAAGGCGAAAGTCGAAAGGCGAAAGGTGAAAGGCGAAAGGTGAAAGGCGAAAAGTGAAAGTCGAAAGGCGAAAGGCGAAAGGCGAAAGGTGAAAGGCGAAAGGTGAAAGGCGAAAGGCGAAATATGAAAGGCGAAGCGCGAAAGTCGAGAGGCGAAAGGCGAAACGCGAATGGCGAAAGCCGAAAAGCGAAAGTCGAAATGCGAAAGGCGAAAGGTGAAATGCGAAAGGCGAAAGGCAAAATGCGAAAGGCGAAAGGCGGAAGGTGTAAGGCGAATGGCGAAAGGCGAAAGGCGAAAGGCGAAAGGCGAAAGGCGAAAAGCGAAAGGCGAAAGGCGAAAGGCAAAAGGCGAAAGGCGAAATGAGAAAGTCGAAAGGCGAAAGGCGAAAGGCGAAAGGTGAAAGGCGAAAGGTGAAAGGCGAAAGGCGAAATATGAAAGGCGAAGCGCGAAAGTCGAGAGGCGAAAGGCGAAACGCGAATGGCGAAAGCCGAAAAGCGAAAGTCGAAATGCGAAAGGCGAAAGGTGAAATGCGAAAGGCGAAAGGCAAAATGCGAAAGGCGAAAGGCGGAAGGTGTAAGGCGAAAGGCTAAAGGCGAAAGGCGAAAGGCGAAAGGCGAGAGGCGAAAGGCGAAAAGCGAAGGGCGAGAGGCAAAAGTCAAAATGCCTAAGGCAAAAGAAAAAACGATTTTCAAAACATGAAATAAACATAGAGAAATTTAAAATGCCTAAAGCAAAAGAAAAAACCATATTCAAAAGATAAAATACAAAAGTTGAAATTGAAAATGCGAAATGGAAAATTCGAAATTATATATTCGTATTTCAAAAGGCTAAAGGCGAAATGCGAATTGCGAAAGGCGAAAGACGAAAGGCGAAGGGCGAAAGTCGAAAGGCGAAAGGCGAAACGCGAATGGCGAAAGGCGAAAGGCGAAAGGCGAAAGGTGAAAGGTGAAAGGCGAAGCGCGAAAGTAGAGAGGCGAAAGGCGAAACGCGAATGGCGAAAGGCGAAAGGCGAAAGGCGAAAGGCCAAAGGCGAAAGGCGAAAGGCGAAAGGCGAAAGGGCGAAAGGCGAGAGGCCAAAGGCGAAAGGCAAAAGGCGAAAGGCGAAAGGCGAAAGACGAAAGGCGAAAGGCGAAAGGCAAAAGGCGAAAGGCGAAAGGCGAAAGGCGAAAGGCGAAAGGCGAAAGGCGAAAGGCGAAAGGAGAGAGGCGAAAGGCGAAAGGCGAAAGGCGAAAGGCGAAAAGCGAAAGGCGAAAGGCGAAAGGCGAAAGGCGAAAGGCGAAATGAGAAAGTCGAAAGGCGAAAGGCGAAAGGCGAAAGTTGAAAGGCGAAAGGTGAAAGGCGAAAGGTGAAAGACGAAGCGCGAAAGTCGAGAGGCGAAAGGCGAAACGCGAATGGCGAAAGGCGAAATGCGAAAGGCGAAAGGCGAATTGCGAAAGGCAAAAGCCGAAAGGCAAAGGCGAAAGGCGAAAGGCGAATGGCGCAAAGCGAAAGGCGAAAGGCGAAAGGCGAAAGGCGAAAGGCGAAAGGCGAAAGGCGAAAGGCGAAAGGCGAAAGGCGAAAGGCGAAAGACGAAAGGCGAAAGGCGAAAGGCGAAAGGCGAAAGGCTAAAGGCGAAAGGCGAAAGGCGAAAGGCGGAAGGCGAAAGGCGAAAGTCGAAAGGCGAAAGGCGAAAAGTGAAAGGCGAAAGGTGAAAAGTGAAAGGCGAAGCGCGAAAGTCGAGAGGCGAAAGTCGAAACGCGAATGACGAACGGCAAAAGGCGAAAGGCGAAAGGCGAAAGGCGAAAGGCGAAAGGCGAAAGGCGAAAGGCGAAAGGCGAAAGGCGAAAGGCGAAAGGCGAAAGGCGAAAGGCGAAAGGCGAGAGGCGAAATGCGAAAGTCGAAAGGCGAAAGGCGAAAGGCGAAAGGCGAAAGGTGAAAGGCGAAAGGTGAAAGGCGAAAGGTGAAAGGTGAAAGGTGAAAGGCGAAGCGCGAAAGTCGAGAGGCGAAAGGCGAAACGCGAATGGCGGAAGGCGAAAGGCGAAAGGCGAAAGGCGAAAGGCGAAAATCGAAAGGCGAAAGGCGAAAGGCGAAACGCGAAAGGCGAAAGGCGAAAGGCGGAAGGCGAAAGGCGAAAGTCGAAAGGCGAAAGGTGAAAGGCGAAAGGTGAAAGGCGAAAAGTGAAAGGCGAAAGGTGAAAAGTGAAAGGCGAAGCGCGAAAGTCGAGAGGCGAAAGGCGAAACGCGAATGGCGAAAGGCGAAAGGCGAAAGGCGAAAGTCGAAAGGTGAAAGGCGAAAGGCGAAAGGCGAAAGGCGAAAGGCGAAAGGCGAAAGTCAAAAGGCGAAAGGCGAAAGGCGAAAGGCGAGAGGCGAAATGCGAAAGTCGAAAGGCGAAAGGCGAAAGGCAAAAGGCGAAAGGCGAAAGGCGAAAGGCGAAAGGCGAAATGCGAAAGGCGAAAGGTGAAAGGCGAAAGGCGAAAGGCGAAGCGCGAAAGGAGAGAGGCGAAAGGCGAAAGGCGAAAGGCGAAGGGCGAAAGGCGAAATGCGAAAGTCGAAGGCGTAAGGCGAAAGACTAAAGTTGAAAGGCGAAAGGCGAAAGGTGAAAGGCGAAAAGCGAAAGGCGAAAGGCGAAAGGAGAAAGGCGAAAGGCAAAAGGCGAAAGGCGAAAGGCGAAAGGCGAAAGGCGAAAGGCGAAAGGCGAAAGGCGAAATGCGAAAGGCGAAAGGTGAAAGGCGAAAGGCGAAAGGCGAAGCGCGAAAGGAGAGAGGCGAAAGGCGAAAGGCGAAAGGCGAAAGGCGAAAGGCGAAAAGCGAAAGCCGAAAGGCGAAAGGCAAAAGGCGAAAGGCGAAATGAGAAAGTCGAAAGGCGAAAGGCGAAAGGCGAAAGGCGAAAGGCGAAAGGTGAAAGGCGAAAGGTGAAAGGCGAAAGGCGAAATATGAAAGGCGAAGCGCGAAAGTCGAGAGGCGAAAGGCGAAACGCGAATGGCGAAAGCCGAAAAGCGAAAGTCGAAATGCGAAAGGCGAAAGGTGAAATGCGAAAGGCGAAAGGCAAAATGCGAAAGGCGAAAGGCGGAAGGTGTAAGGCGAAAGGCTAAAGGCGAAAGGCGAAAGGCGAAAGGCGAGAGGCGAAAGGCGAAAAGCGAAGGGCGAGAGGCAAAAGTCAAAATGCCTAAGGCAAAAGGAAAAACGATTTTCAAAACATGAAATAAACATAGAGAAATTTAAAATGCCTAAAGCAAAAGAAAAAACCATATTCAAAAGATAAAATACAAAAGTTGAAATTGAAAATGCGAAATGGAAAATTCGAAATTATATATTCGTATTTCAAAAGGCTAAAGGCGAAATGCGAATTGCGAAAGGCGAAAGACGAAAGGCGAAGGGCGAAAGTCGAAAGGCGAAAGGCGAAACGCGAATGGCGAAAGGCGAAAGGCGAAAGGCGAAAGGTGAAAGGCGAAGCGCGAAAGTCGAGAGGCGAAAGGCGGAACGCGAATGGCGAAAGGCGAAAGGCGAAAGGCGAAAGGCCAAAGGCGAAAGGCAAAAGGCGAAAGGCGAAAGGCGAAAGGCGAAAGGCGAAGGGCGAAAGGCGAGAGGCCAAAGGCGAAAGGCAAAAGGCGAAAGGCAAAAGGCGAAAGGCGAAAGGCGAAAGGCGAAAGGCGAAAGGCGAAAGGCGAAAGGCGAAAGGCGAAAGGCGAAAGGCGAAAGGCGAAAGGCGAAAGGAGAGAGGCGAAAGGCGAAAGGCCAAAGGCGAAAGGCGAAAGGCGAAAGGGCGAAAGGCGAGAGGCCAAAGGCGAAAGGCAAAAGGCGAAAGGCGAAAGGCGAAAGACGAAAGGCGAAAGGCGAAAGGCAAAAGGCGAAAGGCGAAAGGCGAAAGGCGAAAGGCGAAAGGCGAAAGGCGAAAGGCGAAAGGAGAGAGGCGAAAGGCGAAAGGCGAAAGGCGAAAAGCGAAAGGCGAAAGGCGAAAGGCGAAAGGCGAAAGGCGAAATGAGAAAGTCGAAAGGCGAAAGGCGAAAGGCGAAAGGTGAAAGGCGAAAGGTGAAAGGCGAAAGGTGAAAGACGAAGCGCGAAAGTCGAGAGGCGAAAGGCGAAACGCGAATGGCGAAAGGCGAAATGCGAAAGGCGAAAGGCGAATTGCGAAAGGCAAAAGGCGAAAGGCAAAGGCGAAAGGCGAAAGGCGAATGGCGCAAAGCGAAAGGCGAAAGGCGAAAGGCGAAAGGCGAAAGGCGAAAGGCGAAAGGCGAAAGGCGAAAGACGAAAGGCGAAAGGCGAAAGGCGAAAGGCTAAACGCGAAAGGCGAAAGGCGAAAGGCGGAAGGCGAAAGGCGAAAGTCGAAAGGCGAAAGGTGAAAGGCGAAAGGTGAAAGGCGAAAAGTGAAAGGCGAAAGGTGAAAAGTGAAAGGCGAAGAGCGAAAGTCGAGAGGCGAAAGTCGAAACGCGAATGACGAACGGCAAAAGGCGAAAGGCGAAGGGCGAAAGGCGAAAGGCGAAAGGCGAAAAGCGAAAGGCGAAAGGCGAAAGGCGAAAGGCGAAAGGCGAAAGGCGAAAGGCGAAAGGCGAAAGGCGAAAGGCGAAAGGCGAAAGGCGAAAGGCGAGAGGCGAAATGCGAAAGTCGAAAGGCGAAAGGCGAAAGGCGAAAGGCGAAAGGCGAAAGGCGAAAGGCGAAAGGTGAAAGGCGAAAGGTGAAAGGCGAAAGGTGAAAGGTGAAAGGTGAAAGGCGAAGCGCGAAAGTCGAGAGGCGAAAGGCGAAACGCGAATGGCGGAAGGCGAAAGGCGAAAGGCGAAAGGCGAAAGGCGAAAGGCGAAAGGCGAAAGGCGAAACGCGAAAGGCGAAAGGCGAAAGGCGGAAGGCGAAAGGCGAAAGTCGAAAGGCGAAAGGTGAAAGGCGAAAGGTGAAAGGCGAAAAGTGAAAGGCGAAAGGTGAAAAGTGAAAGGCGAAGCGCGAAAGTCGAGAGGCGAAAGGCGAAACGCGAATGGCGAAAGGCGAAAGGCGAAAGGCGAAAGTCGAAAGGTGAAAGGCGAAAGGCGAAAGGCGAAAGGCGAAAGGCGAAAGGCGAAAGGCGAAAGGCAAAAGGCGAAAGGCGAAAGGCGAAAGGCGAGAGGCGAAATGCGAAAGTCGAAAGGCGAAAGGCGAAAGGCAAAAGGCGAAAGGCGAAAGGTGAAAGGCGAAAGGTGAAAGGCGAAAGGTGAAAGGTGAAAGGCGAAGCGCGAAAGTCGAGAGGCGAATGGCGAAAGGCGAAAGGCGAAAGGCGAAAGGCGAAAGGCGAAAGGCGAAAGGCGAAATGCGAAAGTCGAAGGCGTAAGGCGAAAGACTAAAGTTGAAAGGCGAAAGGCGAAAGGTGAAAGGCGAAAAGCGAAAGGCGAAAGGCGAAAGGAGAAAGGCGAAAGGCAAAAGGCGAAAGGCGAAAGGCGAAAGGCGAAAGGCGAAAGGCGAAAGGCGAAATGCGAAAGGCGAAAGGTGAAAGGCGAAAGGTGAAAGGCGAAGCGCGAAAGGAGAGAGGCGAAAGGCGAAAGGCGAAAGGCGAAAGGCGAAAAGCGAAAGGCGAAAGGCGAAAGGCAAAAGGCGAAAGGCGAAATGAGAAAGTCGAAAGGCGAAAGGCGAAAGGCGAAAGGCGAAAGGTGAAAGGCGAAAGGTGAAAGGCGAAAGGCGAAATATGAAAGGCGAAGCGCGAAAGTCGAGAGGCGAAAGGCGAAACGCGAATGGCGAAAGCCGAAAAGCGAAAGTCGAAATGCGAAAGGCGAAAGGTGAAATGCGAAAGGCGAAAGGCAAAATGCGAAAGGCGAAAGGCGGAAGGTGTAAGGCGAAAGGCTAAAGGCGAAAGGCGAAAGGCGAAAGGCGAGAGGCGAAAGGCGAAAAGCGAAGGGCGAGAGGCAAAAGTCAAAATGCCTAAGGCAAAAGGAAAAACGATTTTCAAAACATGAAATAAACATAGAGAAATTTAAAATGCCTAAAGCAAAAGAAAAAACCATATTCAAAAGATAAAATACAAATTTGAAATTGAAAATGCGAAATGGAAAATTCGAAATTATATATTCGTATTTCAAAAGGCTAAAGGCGAAATGCGAATTGCGAAAGGCGAAAGACGAAAGGCGAAGGGCGAAAGTCGAAAGGCGAAAGGCGAAACGCGAATGGCGAAAGGCGAAAGGCGAAAGGCGAAAGGTGAAAGGCGAAGCGCGAAAGTCGAGAGGCGAAAGGCGGAACGCGAATGGCGAAAGGCGAAAGGCGAAAGGCGAAAGGCCAAAGGCGAAAGGCAAAAGGCGAAAGGCGAAAGGCGAAAGGCGAAAGGCGAAAGGCAAAAGGGCGAAAGGCGAGAGGCCAAAGGCGAAAGGCAAAAGGCGAAAGGCAAAAGGCGAAAGGCGAAAGGCGAAAGGCGCAAGGCGAAAGGCGAAAGGCGAAAGGCGAAAGGCGAAAGGCGAAAGGCGAAAGGCGAAAGGCGAAAGGCGAAAGGAGAGAGGCGAAAGGCGAAAGGCGAAAGGCGAAAGGCGAAAAGCGAAAGGCGAAAGGCGAAAGGCGAAAGGCGAAATGAGAAAGTCGAAAGGCGAAAGGCGAAAGGTGAAAGGTGAAAGGCGAAAGGTGAAAGGCGAAAGGCGAAAGGTGAAAGGCGAAGCGCGAAAGTCGAGAGGCGAAAGGCGAAACGCGAATGGCGAAAGGCGAAATGCGAAAGGCGAAAGGCGAATTGCGAAAGGCGAAAGGCGAAAGGCAAAGGCGAAAGGCGAAAGGCGAATGGCGCAAGGCGAAAGGCGAAAGGCGAAAGGCGAAAGGCGAAAGGCGAAAGGCGAAAGGCGAAAGGCGAAAGGCGAAAGGCGAAAGGCGAAAGACGAAAGGCGAAAGGCGAAAGGCGAAAGGCGAAAGGCGAAACGCGAAAGGCGAAAGGCGAAAGGCGGAAGGCGAAGCGCGAAAGTCGAAAGGCGAAAGGTGAAAGGCGAAAGGTGAAAGGCGAAAAGTGAAAGGCGAAAGGTGAAAAGTGAAAGGCGAAGCGCGAAAGTCGAGAGGCGAAAGGCGAAACGCGAATGGCGAACGGCAAAAGGCGAAAGGCGAAAGGCGAAAGGCGAAAGGCGAAAGGCGAAAGGCGAAAGGCTAAAGGCGAAAGGCGAAAGGCGAAAGGCGAAAGGCGAAAGGCGAGAGGCGAAATGCGAAAGTCGAAAGGCGAAAGGCGAAAGGCGAAAGGCGAAAGGCGAAAGGCGAAAGGCGAAAGGTGAAAGGCGAAAGGTGAAAGGCGAAAGGTGAAAGGTGAAAGGCGAAGCGCGAAAGTCGAGAGGCGAAAGGCGAAACGCGAATGGCGGAAGGCGAAAGGCGAAAGGCGAAAGGCAAAAGGCGAAAGGCGAAAGGCGAAAGGCAAAAGGCGAAAGGCGAAAGGCGGAAGGTGTAAGGCGAAAGGCGAAAGGCGAAAGGCGAAGAGCGAAAGGCGAAAGGCGAAAGGCGAAAGTCGAGAGGCGAAAGGCGAAACGCGAAAGGCGAAAGGCGAAAGGCGAAATGAGAAAGTCGAAAGGCGAAAGGCGAAAGGCGAAAGGCGAAAGGCGAAAGGCGAAAGGCGAAAGGCGAAAGGCGAAAGGCGAAAGGCAAAAGGCGAAAGGCGAAAGGCGAAAGGCGAAAGGCGACAGGCGAAAGGCGAAAGGCGAAATGCGAAAGGCGAATGGTGAAAGGCGAAAGGCGAAAGGCGAAAGGCGAAAGGAGAGAGGCGAAAGGCGAAAGGCGAAAGGCGAAAGGCGAAAAGCGAAAGGCGAAAGGCGAAATGAGAAAGTCGAAAGGCGAAAGGCGAAAGGCGAAAGGCGAAAGGCGAAAGGTGAAAGGCGAAAGGTGAAAGGCGAAAGGTGAAAGACGAAGCGCGAAAGGCGAGAGGCGAAAGGCGAAACGCGAATGGCGAAAGGCGAAAAGCGAAAGGCGAAAGGCAAAAGGCGAAAGGCGAAAGGCGAAAGGCGAAAGGCGAAAGGCGAAAAGCGAAAGTCGAAAGGCGAAAGGCGAAATGCGAAAGTCGAAAGGCGAAAGGCGAGAGGCGAAAGGCGAAAGGCGAAAGGCGAAAGGCGAAAGGCGAAAGGCGAAAGGCGAAAGGCGAAAGGCGAAAGGCGAAAGGCGAAAGGCGAAAGGCGAAAGGCGAAAGGCGAAAGGCGAAATGCGAAAGTCGAAGGCGTAAGGCGAAAGACTAAAGTTGAAAGGCGAAAGGCGAAAGGTGAAAGGCGAAAGGCGAAAGGCGAAAGGAGAAAGGCGAAAGGCAAAAGGCGAAAGGCGAAAGGCGAAAGGCGAAAGGCGAAAGGCGAAAGGTGAAATGCGAAAGGCGAAAGGTGAAAGGCGAAAGGCGAAAGGCGAAGGGCGAAAGGAGAGAGGCAAAAGGCGAAAGGCGAAAGGCGAAAGGCGAAAAGCGAAAGGCGAAAGGCGAAAGGCAAAAGGCGAAAGGCGAAATGAGAAAGTCGAAAGGCGAAAGGCGAAAGGCGAAAGGCGAAAGGTGAAAGGCGAAAGGTGAAAGGCGAAAGGTGAAAGGCGAAAGGCGAAATATGAAAGGCGAAGCGCGAAAGTCGAGAGGCGAAAGGCGAAACTCGAATGGCGAAAGCCGAAAAGCGAAAGTCGAAAGGCGAAATGCGAAAGGCGAAAGGCAAAATGCGAAAGGCAAAAGGCGGAAGGTGTAAGGCGAAAGGCTAAAGGCGAAAGGCGAAAGGCGAAAGGCGAGAGGCGAAAGGCGAAAAGCGAAGGGCGAGAGGCAAAAGTCAAAATGCCTAAGGCAAAAGGAAAAACGATTTTCAAAACATGAAATAAACATAGAGAAATTTAAAATGCCTAAAGCAAAAGAAAAAACCATATTCAAGAGCTAAAATACAAAAGTTGAAATTGAAAATGCGAAATGGACAATTCGAAATTATATATTCGTATTTCAAAAGGCTAAAGGCGAAATGCGAATTGCGAAAGGCGAAAGACGAAAGGCGAAGGGCGAAAGTCGAAAGGCGAAAGGCGAAACGCGAATGGCGAAAGGCGAAAGGCGAAAGGCGAAAGGTGAAAGGTGAAAGGCGAAGCGCGAAAGTCGAGAGGCGAAAGGCGAAACGCGAATGGCGAAAGGCGTAAGGCGAAAGGCGAAAGGCCAAAGGCGAAAGGCAAAAGGCGAAAGGCGAAAGGCGAAAGGCGAAAGGGGAAAGGCGAAAGGGGAAAGGCGAAAGGCGAAAGGCGAAAGGCGAAAGGCGAAAGGCGAAATACGAAAGTCGAAAGGCGAAAGGCGAAAGGCGAAAGGTGAAAGGCGAGAGGTGAAAGGCGAAAGGCGAAAGGTGAAAGGCGAAGCGCGAAAGTCGAGAGGCGAAAGGCGAAACGCGAATGGCGAAAGGCGAAATGCGAAAGGCGAAAGGCGAAAGGCGAATTGCGAAAGGCGAAAGGCGAAAGGCGAAAGGCGAAAGGCGAAGCGCGAATGGCGCAAGGCGAAAGGCGAAAGGCGAAAGGCGAAAGGCGAAAGGCGAAACGCGAAAGGCGAAAGGCGATAGCCGAAAGGCGGAAGGCGAAAGGCTAAAGTCGAAAGGCGAAAGGTGAAAGGCGAAAGGTGAAAGGCGAAAAGTGAAAGGCGAAAGGTGAAAAGTGAAAGGTGAAGCGCGAAAGTCGAGAGGTGAAAGGCGAAACGCGAATGGCGAAAGGCGAAAGGCGAAAGGCGAAAGGCAAAAGGCGAAAGGCGAAAGGCGAAAGGCGAAAGGCGAAATTCGAAAGGCGAAAGGCGAAAGGCGAAAGTCGAAAGGCGACATGCGAAAGTCGAAAGGCGAAAGGCGAAAGGCGAAACGTGAAAGGCGAAAGGTGAAAGGCGAAAGGCAAAAGGCGAAAGGCGAAAGGCGAAAGGCGAAATTCGAAAGGCGAAAGGCGAAAGGCGAAAGGTGAAAGGCGAAAGGCGAAATTCGAAAGGAGAGAGGCGAAAGGCGAAAGGCGAAAGGCGAAAGGCGAAAAGCGAAAGGCGAAAGGCGAAAGGCGAAAGGCGAAAGGCGAAAGGCGAAAGGCGAAAGGCGAAAGGCGAAAGGCGAAAGGCGAAAGGCGAAAGGCGAAATGCGAAAGTCGAAAGGCGAAAGACGAAAGGCGAAAGGTGAAAGGCGAAAGGTGAAAGGCGAAAGGCGAAATGTGAAAGGTGAAAGGCTAAGCGCGAAAGTCGAGAGGCTAAAGGCGAAACGCGAATGGCGAAAGGCGAAAAGCGAAATGCGAAAGGCGAAAGGCGAAAGGCGAAAAGCGAAAAGCGAAAGGCGAAAGGCGAAAAGCGAAGGGCGAGAGGCAAAAGTCAAAATGCCTAAGGCAAAAGGAAAAACGATTTTCAAAACATGAAATAAACATAGAGAAATTTAAAATGCCTCAAGCAAAAGAAAAAACGAAGTGCGAGAGGCAAAAGTCAAAATGCTTAAGGCAAAAGGAAAAACGATTTTCAAAACACGAAATAAATATGGAGAAATTTAAAATGCCTAAAGCAAAAGAAAAAACCATATTCAAAAGATAAAATACAAAAGTTGAAATTGAAAATGCGAAATGGAAAATTCGAAATTATATATTCGTATTTCAAAAGGCTAAAGGCGAAATGCGAATTGCGAAAGGCGAAAGACGAAAGGCGAAGGGCGAAAGTCGAAAGGCGAAAGGCGAAACGCGAATGGCGAAAGGCGAAAGGCGAAAGGCGAAAGGCGAAAGGCGAAAGGCGAAAGGCGAAAGGCGAAAGGAGAGAGGCGAAAGGCGAAAGGCGAAAGGCGAAAAGTGAAAGGCGAAAGGCGAAAGGCGAAAGGCGAAAGGAGAGAGGCGAAAGGCGAAAGGCGAAAGGCGAAAGGCGAAAAGCGAAAGGCGAAAGGCGAAAGGCGAAAGGCGAAAGGCGAAATGAGAAAGGCGAAAGGCGAAAGGAGAGAGGCGAAAGGCGAAAGGCGAAAGGCGAAAAGCGAAAGGCGAAAGGCGAAAGGCGAAAGGCGAAAGGCGAAAGGCGAAAGGCGAAAGGCGAAAGGCGAAAGGCGAAAGGCGAAAGGCGAAAGGCGAAAGGCGAAATGCGAAAGTCGAAAGGCGAAAGGCGAAAGGCGAAAGGCGAAAGGTGAAAGGCGAAAGGTGAAAGGCGAAAGGCGAAATGTGAAAGGTGAAAGGCGAAGCGCGAAAGTCGAAAGGCGAAAGGCGAAACGCGAATGGCGAAAGGCGAAAGGCGAAAGGCGAAAGGCGAAAGGCGAAAGGCGAAAGGAGAGAGGCGAAAGGCGAAAGGCGAAAGGCGAAAGGCGAAAAGCGAAAGGCGAAAGGCGAAAGGCGAAAGGCGAAAGGCGAAAGGAGAGAGGCGAAAGGCGAAAGGCGAAAGGCGAAAGGCGAAAGGCGAAAGGCGAAAAGCGAAAGGCGAAAAGCGAAAGGCGAAAGGCGAAAGGCGAAAGGCGAAAGGCGAAAGGCGAAAGGCGAAAGGCGAAATGCGAAAGTCGAAAGGCGAAAGGCGAAAGGCGAAAGGTGAAAGGCGAAAGGTGAAAGGCGAAAGGCGAAATGTGAAAGGTGAAAGGCGAAGCGCGAAAGTCGAGAGGCTAAAGGCGAAACGCGAATGGCGAAAGGCGAAAAGCGAAATGCGAAAGGCGAAAGGCGAAAGGCGAAAAGCGAAAGGCGAAAGGCGAAAGGCGAAAAGCGAACGGCGAGAGGCAAAAGTCAAAATGCCTAAGGCAAAAGGAAAAACGATTTTCAAAACATGAAATAAACATAGAGAAATTTAAAATGCCTCAAGCAAAAGAAAAAACGAAGGGCGAGAGGCAAAAGTCAAAATGCTTAAGGCAAAAGGAAAAACGATTTTCAAAACACGAAATAAATATGGAGAAATTTAAAATGCCTAAAGCAAAAGAAAAAACCATATTCAAAAGATAAAATACAAAAGTTGAAATTGAAAATGCGAAATGGAAAATTCGAAATTATATATTCGTATTTCAAAAGGCTAAAGGCGAAATGCGAATTGCGAAAGGCGAAAGACGAAAGGCGAAGGGCGAAAGTCGAAAGGCGAAAGGCGAAACGCGAATGGCGAAAGGCGAAAGCCGAAAGGCGAAAGGCGAAAGGCGAAAGGCGAAAGGAGAGAGGCGAAAGGCGAAAGGCGAAAGGCGAAAGGCGAAAGGCGAAAAGCGAAAGGCGAAAGGCGAAACGCGAATGGCGAAAGGCAAAAGGCGAAAGGCGAAAGGCGAAAGGCGAAAGGCGAAAGGCGAAAGGCGAAAGGCGAAAGGCGAAAGGCGAAAGGCGAAATGCGAAAGGCGAAAGGCGAAAGGCGAAAGGCGAAAGGAGAGAGGCGAAAGGCGAAAGGCGAAAGGCGAAAGGCGAAAAGCGAAAGGCGAAAGGCGAAAGGCGAAAGGCGAAAGGCGAAAGGCGAAAGGCGAAAGGCGAAAGGCGAAAGGCGAAAGGCGAAAGGCGAAATGAGAAAGTCGAAAGGCGAAAGGCGAAAGGCGAAAGGTGAAAGGTGAAAGGCGAAAGGTGAAAGGCGAAAGGCGAAAGGTGAAAGGCGAAGCGCGAAAGTCGAGAGGCGAAAGGCGAAACGCGAATGGCGAAAGGCGAAATGCGAAAGGCGAAAGGCGAATTGCGAAAGGCGAAAGGCGAAAGGCAAAGGCGAAAGGCGAATGGCGCAAGGCGAAAGGCGAAAGGCGAAAGGCGAAAGGCGAAAGGCGAAAGGCGAAAGGCGAAAGGCGAAAGGCGAAAGGCGAAAGGCGAAAGGCGAAACGCGAAAGGCGAAAGGCGATAGGCGGAAGGCGAAAGGCGAAAGTCGAAAGGCGAAAGGTGAAAGGCGAAAGGTGAAAGGCGAAAAGTGAAAGGCGAAAGGTGAAAAGTGAAAGGCGAAGCGCGAAAGTCGAGAGGCGAAAGGCGAAACGCGAATGGCGAACGGCAAAAGGCAAAAGGCGAAAGGCAAAAGGCGAAAGGCGAAAGGCGAAAGGCGAAAGGCGAAAGGCGAAAGGCGAAAGGCGAAAGGCGAGAGGCGAAATGCGAAAGTCGAAAGGCGAAAGGCGAAAGGCGAAAGGCGAAAGGCGAAAGGCGAAAGGTGAAAGGCGAAAGGTGAAAGGCGAAAGGTGAAAGGTGAAAGGTGAAAGGCGAAAGGTGAAAGGCGAAAGGTGAAAGGTGAAAGGTGAAAGGCGAAGCGCGAAAGTCGAGAGGCGAAAGGCGAAACGCGAATGGCGGAAGGCGAAAGGCGAAAGGCGAAAGGCGAAAGGCGAAAGGCGAAAGGCGAAAGGCGAAAGGCGAAAGGCGAAAGGCGAAAGGCGAAACGCGAAAGGCGAAAGGCGAAAGGCGGAAGGCGAAAGGCGAAAGTCGAAAGGCGAAAGGTGAAAGGCGAAAGGTGAAAGGCGAAAAGTGAAAGGCGAAAGGCGAAAGGCGAAAGGAGAGAGGCGAAAGGCGAAAGGCGAAAGGCGAAAGGCGAAAAGCGAAAGGCGAAAGGCGAAAGGCGAAAGGCGAAAGGCGAAGGGCGAAAGGCGAAAGGCGAAAGGCGAAATGAGAAAGGCGAAAGGCGAAAGGCGAAAGGCGAAAGGAGAGAGGCGAAAGGCGAAAGGCGAAAGGCGAAAGGCGAAAAGCGAAAGGCGAAAGGCGAAATGAGAAAGGCGAAAGGCGAAAGGCGAAAGGCGAAAGGAGAGAGGCGAAAGGCGAAAAGCGAAAGGCGAAAAGCGAAAGGCGAAAGGCGAAAGGCGAAAGGCGAAAGGCGAAAGGCGAAAGGCGAAAGGCGAAAGGCGAAATGCGAAAGTCGAAAGGCGAAAGGCGAAAGGCGAAAGGCGAAAGGTGAAAGGCGAAAGGTGAAAGGCGAAAGGCGAAATGTGAAAGGTGAAAGGCGAAGCGCGAAAGTCGAAAGGCGAAAGGCGAAACGCGAATGGCGAAAGGCGAAAGGCGAAAGGCGAAAGGCGAAAGGCGAAAGGCGAAAGGCGAAAAGCGAAAGGCGAAAGGCGAAAGGCAAAAGGCGAAAGGCGAAATGAGAAAGTCGAAAGGCGAAAGGCGAAAGGTGAAAGGCGAAAGGTGAAAGGCGAAAGGCGAAATATGAAAGGCGAAGCGCGAAAGTCGAGAGGCGAAAGGCGAAACGCGAATGGCGAAAGCCGAAAAGCGAAAGTCGAAATGCGAAAAGCGAAAGGTGAAATGCGAAAGGCGAAAGGCAAAATGCGAAAGGCGAAAGGCGGAAGGTGTAAGGCGAAAGGCTAAAGGCGAAAGGCGAAAGGCGAAAGGCGAGAGGCGAAAGGCGAAAAGCGAAGGGCGAGAGGCAAAAGTCAAAATGCCTAAGGCAAAAGGAAAAACGATTTTCAAAACATGAAATAAACATAGAGAAATTTAAAATGCCTAAAGCAAAAGAAAAAACCATATTCAAAAGATAAAATGCAAAAGTTGAAATTGAAAATGCGAAATGGAAAATTCGAAATTATATATTCGTATTTCAAAAGGCTAAAGGCGAAATGCGAATTGCGAAAGGCGAAAGACGAAAGGCGAAGGGCGAAAGTCGAAAGGCGAAAGGCGAAACGCGAATGGCGAAAGGCGAAAGGCGAAAGGCGAAAGGTGAAAGGTGAAAGTCGAAGCGCGAAAGTCGAGAGGCGAAAGGCGAAACGCGAATGGCGAAAGGCGAAAGGCGAATGGCGAAAGGCGAAGGGCCAAAGGCGAAAGGCAAAAGGCGAAAGGCGAAAGGCGAAAGGCGAAAGGCGAAAGGCGAAAGGGCGAAAGGCGAGAGGCCAAAGGCGAAAGGCAAAAGGCGAAAGGCGAAAGGCGAAAGACGAAAGGCGAAAGGCGAAAGGCAAAAGGCGAAAGGCGAAAGGCGAAAGGCGAAAGGCGAAAGGCGAAAGGCGAAAGGCGAAAGGAGAGAGGCGAAAGGCGAAAGGCGAAAGGCGAAAGGCGAAAGGCGAAAGGTGAAAGGCGAAAGGTGAAAGGCGAAAGGTGAAAGGCGAAGCGCGAAAGTCGAGAGGCGAAAGGCGAAACGCGAATGGCGAAAGGCGAAATGCGAAAGGCGAAATGCGAATTGCGAAAGGCGAAAGACGAAAGGCAAAGGCGAAAGGCGAAAGGCGAATGGCGCAAGGCGAAAGGCGGAAGGCGAAAGGCGAAAGGCGAAAGGCGAAAGGCGAAAGGCGAAAGACGAAAGGCGAAAGGCGAAAGGCGAAAGGCGAAAGGCGAAAGGCGAAACGCGAAAGGCGAAAGGCGAAAGGCGGAAGGCGAAAGGCGAAAGTCGAAAGGCGAAAGGTGAAAGGCGAAAGGTGAAAGGCGAAAAGTGAAAGGCGAAAGGTGAAAAGTGAAAGGCGAAGCGCGAAAGTCGAGAGGCGAAAGGCGAAACGCGAATGGCGAACGGCAAAAGGCGAAAGGCGAAAGGCGAAAGGCGAAAGGCGAAAGGCGAAAGGCGAAAGGCGAGAGGCGAAATGCGAAAGTCGAAAGGCGAAAGGCGAAAGGCGAAAGGCGAAAGGCGAAAGGCGAAAGGCGAAAGGTGAAAGGCGAAAGGTGAAAGGCGAAAGGTGAAAGGTGAAAGGTGAAAGGCGAAGCGCGAAAGTCGAGAGGCGAAAGGCGAAACGCGAATGGCGGAAGGCGAAAGGCGAAAGGCGAAAGGCGAAAGGCGAAAGGCGAAAGGCGAAAGGCGAAAGGCGAAAGGCGAAAGGCGAAAGGCGAAACGCGAAAGGCGAAAGGCGAAAGGCGGAAGGCGAAAGGCGAAAGTCGAAAGGCGAAAGGTGAAAGGCGAAAGGTGAAAGGCGAAAAGTGAAAGGCGAAAGGTGAAAAGTGAAAGGCGAAGCGCGAAAGTCGAGAGGCAAAAGGCGAAACGCGAATGGCGAAAGGCGAAAGGCGAAAGGCGAAAGTCGAAAGGTGAAAGGCGAAAGGCGAAAGGCGAAAGGCGAAAGGCGAAAGGCGAAAGGCGAAAGGCAAAAGGCGAAAGGCGAAAGGCGAGAGGCGAAATGCGAAAGTCGAAAGGCGAAAGGCGAAAGGCGAAAGGCGAAAGGCGAAAGGCGAAAGGTGAAAGGCGAAAGGTGAAAGGCGAAAGGTGAAAGGCGAAGCGCGAAAGTCGAGAGGCGAATGGCGAAAGGCGAAAGGCGAAAGGCGAAAGGCGAAAGGCGAAAGGCGAAAGGCGAAAGGCGAAAGGCGAAAGGCGAAAGGCGAAAGGCGAAATGCGAAAGTCGAAGGCGTAAGGCGAAAGACTAAAGTTGAAAGGCGAAAGGCGAAAGGTGAAAGGCGAAAAGCGAAAGGCGAAAGGCGAAAGGAGAAAGGCGAAAGGCAAAAGGCGAAAGGCGAAAGGCGAAAGGCGAAAGGCGAAAGGCGAAAGGCGAAATGCGAAAGGCGAAAGGTGAAAGGCGAAAGGCGAAAGGCGAAGCGCGAAAGGAGAGAGGCGAAAGGCGAGAGGCGAAAGGCGAAAGGCGAAAAGCGAAAGGCGAAAGGCGAAAGGCAAAAGGCGAAAGGCGAAATGAGAAAGTCGAAAGGCGAAAGGCGAAAGGCGAAAGGCGAAAGGTGAAAGGCGAAATGTGAAAGGCGAAAGGCGAAATATGAAAGGCGAAGCGCGAAAGTCGAGAGGCGAAAGGCGAAACGCGAATGGCGAAAGCCGAAAAGCGAAAGTCGAAATGCGAAAGGCGAAAGGTGAAATGCGAAAGGCGAAAGGCAAAATGCGAAAGGCGAAAGGCGGAAGGTGTAAGGCGAAAGGCTAAAGGCGAAAGGCGAAAGGCGACAGGCGAGAGGCGAAAGGCGAAAAGCGAAGGGCGAGAGGCAAAAGTCAAAATGCCTAAGGCAAAAGGAAAAACGATTTTCAAAACATGAAATAAACATAGAGAAATTTAAAATGCCTAAAGCAAAAGAAAAAACCATATTCAAAAGATAAAATACAAAAGTTGAAATTGAAAATGCGAAATGGAAAATTCGAAATTATATATTCGTATTTCAAAAGGCTAAAGGCGAAATGCGAATTGCGAAAGGCGAAACACGAAAGGCGAAGGGCGAAAGTCGAAAGGCGAAAGGCGAAACGCGAATGGCGAAAGGCGAAAGGCGAAAGGTGAAAGGTGAAAGGCGAAGCGCGAAAGTCGAGAGGCGAAAGACGAAACGCGAATGGCGAAAGGCGAAAGGCCAAAGGCGAAAGGCAAAAGGCGAAATGCGAAAGGCGAAAGGCGAAAGGCGAAAGGGCGAAAGGCGAGAGGCCAAAGGCGAAAGGCAAAAGGCGAAAGGCGAAAGGCGAAAGACGAAAGGCGAAAGGCGAAAGGCAAAAGGCGAAAGGCGAAAGGCGAAAGGCGAAAGGCGAAAGGCGAAAGGCGAAAGGCGAAAGGCGAAAGGCGAAAGGAGAGAGGCGAAAGGCGAAAGGCGAAAGGCGAAAAGCGAAAGGCGAAAGGCGAAAGGCGAAAGGCGAAAGGCGAAAGGCGAAATGAGAAAGTCGAAAGGCGAAAGGTGAAAGGCGAAAGGTGAAAGGCGAAAGGCGAAAGGTGAAAGGCGAAGCGCGAAAGTCGAGAGGCGAAAGGCGAAACGCGAATGGCGAAAGGCGAAATGCGAAAGGCGAAAGGCGAATTGCGAAAGGCGAAAGGCGAAAGGCAAAGGCGACAGGCGAAAGGCGAATGGCGCAAGGCGAAAGGCGAAAGGCGAAAGGCGAAAGGCGAAAGGCGAAAGGCGAAAGGCGAAAGGCGAAAGGCGAAAGACGAAAGGCGAAAGGCGAAAGGCGAAAGGCGAAAGGCGAAACGCGAAAGGCGAAAGGCGAAAGGCGGAAGGCGAAAGGCGAAAGTCGAAAGGCGAAAGGTGAAAGGCGAAAGGTGAAAGGCGAAAAGTGAAAGGCGAAAGGTGAAAAGTGAAAGGCGAAGCGCGAAAGTCGAGAGGCGAAAGGCGAAACGCGAATGGCGAACGGCAAAAGGCGAAAGGCGAAAGGCGAAAGGCGAAAGGCGAAAGGCGAAAGGCGAAGGCGAAAGGCGAGAGGCGAAATGCGAAAGTCGAAAGGCGAAAGGCGAAAGGCGAAAGGCGAAAGGCGAAAGGCGAAAGGTGAAAGGCGAAAGGTGAAAGGCGAAAGGTGAAAGGTGAAAGGTGAAAGGCGAAGCGCGAAAGTCGAGAGGCGAAAGGCGGAAGGTGTAAGGCGAAAGGCGAAAGGCGAAGAGCGAAAGGCGAAAGGCGAAAGGCGAAAGGCGAAGGGCGAGAGGCAAAAGTCAAAATGCCTAAGGCAAAAGGAAAAACGATTTTCAAAACATGAAATAAACATAGAGAAATTTAAAATGCCTAAAGCAAAAGAAAAAACGATATTCAAAAGATAAAATACAAAAGTTGAAATTGAAAATGCGAAATGGAAAATTCGAAATTATAAATTCGTATTTCAAAAGGCTAAAGGCGAAATGCGAATTGCGACAGGCGAAAGACGAAAGGCGAAAGTCGAAAGGCGAAAGGCGAAACGCGAATGGCGAAAGGCGAAAGGCGAACGGCGAAAGGCGAAAGGCGAAAGGCGAAAGGCGAAAGTCGAAAGGCGAAAGTCGAAAGGCGAAAGGCGAAAGGCGAAAGGCGAAAGGTGAAAGGCGAAAGGTGAAAGGCGAAAGGTGAAAGGTGAAGCGCGAAAGTCGAGAGGCGAAAGGCGAAACGCGAAAGGCGAAAGGCGAAAGGCGAAAGGCGAAAGGCGAAATGAGAAAGTCGAAAGGCGAAAGGCGAAAGGCGAAAGGCGAAAGGCGAAAGGCGAAAGGCGAAAGGCAAAAGGCGAAAGGCGAAAGGCGAAAGGCGACAGGCGAAAGGCGAAAGGCGAAATGCGAAAGGCGAATGGTGAAAGGCGAAAGGCGAAAGGCGAAAGGCGAAAGGAGAGAGGCGAAAGGCGAAAGGCGAAAGGCGAAAGGCGAAAAGCGAAAGGCGAAAGGCGAAAGGCGAAATGAGAAAGTCGAAAGGCGAAAGGCGAAAGGCGAAAGGCGAAAGGTGAAAGGCGAAAGGTGAAAGGCGAAAGGTGAAAGACGAAGCGCGAAAGGCGAGAGGCGAAAGGCGAAACGCGAATGGCGAAAGGCGAAAAGCGAAAGGCGAAAGGCAAAAGGCGAAAGGCGAAAGGCGAAAGGCGAAAGGCGAAAGGCGAAAGGCGAAAGGCGAAAGGCGAAAGGCGAAAGGCGAAAGTCGAAAGGCGAAAGGCGAAATGCGAAAGTCGAAAGGCGAAAGGCGAGAGGCGAAAGGCGAAAGGCGAAAGGCGAAAGGCGAAAGGCGAAAGGCGAAAGGCGAAAGGCGAAAGGCGAAAGGCGAAAGGCGAAAGGCGAAAGGCGAAAGGCGAAAGGCGAAAGGCGAAAGGCGAAATGCGAAAGTCGAAGGCGTAAGGCGAAAGACTAAAGTTGAAAGGCGAAAGGTGAAAGGCGAAAGGCGAAAGGCGAAAGGAGAAAGGCGAAAGGCAAAAGGCGAAAGGCGAAAGGCGAAAGGCGAAAGGCGAAAGGCGAAAGGCGAAAGGCGAAATGCGAAAGGCGAAAGGTGAAAGGCGAAAGGCGAAAGGCGAAAGGCGAAGGGCGAAAGGAGAGAGGCGAAAGGCGAAAGGCGAAAGGCGAAAAGCGAAAGGCGAAAGGCGAAAGGCAAAAGGCGAAAGGCGAAATGAGAAAGTCGAAAGGCGAAAGGCGAAAGGCGAAAGGCGAAAGGTGAAAGGCGAAAGGTGAAAGGCGAAAGGCGAAATATGAAAGGCGAAGCGCGAAAGTCGAGAGGCGAAAGGCGAAACTCGAATGGCGAAAGCCGAAAAGCGAAAGTCGAAAGGCGAAATGCGGAAGGCGAAAGGCAAAATGCGAAAGGCGAAAGGCGGAAGGTGTAAGGCGAAAGGCTAAAGGCGAAAGGCGAAAGGCGAAAGGCGAGAGGCGAAAGGCGAAAAGCGAAGGGCGAGAGGCAAAAGTCAAAATGCCTAAGGCAAAAGGAAAAACGATTTTCAAAACATGAAATAAACATAGAGAAATTTAAAATGCCTAAAGCAAAAGAAAAAACCATATTCAAGAGATAAAATACAAAAGTTGAAATTGAAAATGCGAAATGGAAAATTCGAAATTATATATTCGTATTTCAAAAGGCTAAAGGCGAAATGCGAATTGCGAAAGGCGAAAGACGAAAGGCGAAGGGCGAAAGTCGAAAGGCGAAAGGCGAAACGCGAATGGCGAAAGGCGAAAGGCGAAAGGCGAAAGGTGAAAGGTGAAAGGCGAAGCGCGAAAGTCGAGAGGCGAAAGGCGAAACGCGAATGGCGAAAGGCGAAAGGCGAAAGGCGAAAGGCCAAAGGCGAAAGGCAAAAGGCGAAAGGCGAAAGGCGAAAGGCGAAAGGCGAAAGTCGAAAGGGGAAAGGCGAAAGGGGAAAGGCGAAAGGCGAAAGGCGAAAGGCGAAAGGCGAAAGGCGAAAGGCGAAAGTCGAAAGGCGAAAGGCGAAAGGCGAAAGGCGAAAGGTGAAAGGCGAGAGGTGAAAGGCGAAAGGCGAAAGGTGAAAGGCGAAGCGCGAAAGTCGAGAGGCGAAAGGCGAAACGCGAATGGCGAAAGGCGAAAGGCGAAATGCGAAAGGCGAAAGGCGAAAGGCGAATTGCGAAAGGCGAAAGGCGAAAGGCGAAAGGCGAAAGGCGAAAGGCGAAGCGCGAATGGCGCAAAGCGAAAGGCGAAAGGCGAAAGGCGAAAGGCGAAAGGCGAAACGCGAAAGACGAAAGGCGATAGCCGAAAGGCGGAAGGCGAAAGGCTAAAGTCGAAAGGCGAAAGGTGAAAGGCGAAAGGTGAAAGGCGAAAAGTGAAAGGCGAAAGGTGAAAAGTGAAAGGTGAAGCGCGAAAGTCGAGAGGTGAAAGGCGAAACGCGAATGGCGAAAGGCGAAAGGCGAAAGGCGAAAGGCAAAAGGCAAAAGGCGAAAGGCGAAAGGCGAAAGGCGAAAGGCGAAAGGCGAAAGGCGAAATTCGAAAGGCGAAAGGCGAAAGGCGAAAGGCGAAAGGCGACATGCGAAAGTCGAAAGGCGAAAGGCGAAAGGCGAAACGTGAAAGGCGAAAGGTGAAAGGCGAAAGGCAAAAGGCGAAAGGCGAAAGGCGAAAGGCGAAATTCGAAAGGCGAAAGGCGAAAGGCGAAAGGCGAAAGGTGAAAGGCGAAAGGCGAAATTCGAAAGGAGAGAGGCGAAAGGCGAAAGGCGAAAGGCGAAAGGCGAAAAGCGAAAGGCGAAAGGCGAAAGGCGAAAGGCGAAAGGCGAAAGGCGAAAGGCGAAAGGCGAAAGGCGAAATGCGAAAGTCGAAAGGCGAAAGGCGAAAGGCGAAAGGCGAAAGGTGAAAGGCGAAAGGTGAAAGGCGAAAGGCGAAATGTGAAAGGTGAAAGGCGAAGCGCGAAAGTCGAGAGGCTAAAGGCGAAACGCGAATGGCGAAAGTCGAAAAGCGAAATGCGAAAGGCGAAAGGCGAAAGGCGAAAAGCGAAAAGCGAAAGGCGAAAGGCGAAAGGCGAAAAGCGAAGGGCGAGAGGCAAAAGTCAAAATGCCTAAGGCAAAAGGAAAAACGATTTTCAAAACATGAAATAAACATAGAGAAATTTAAAATGCCTCAAGCAAAAGAAAAAACGAAGGGCGAGAGGCAAAAGTCAAAATGCTTAAGGCAAAAGGAAAAACGATTTTCAAAACACGAAATAAATATGGAGAAATTTAAAATGCCTAAAGCAAAAGAAAAAACCATATTCAAAAGATAAAATACAAAAGTTGAAATTGAAAATGCGAAATGGAAAATTCGAAATTATATATTCGTATTTCAAAAGGCTAAAGGCGAAATGCGAATTGCGAAAGGCGAAAGACGAAAGGCGTAGGGCGAAAGTCGAAAGGCGAAAGGCGAAACGCGAATGGCGAAAGGCGAAAGGCGAAAGGCGAAAGGCGAAAGGCGAAAGGCGAAAGGCGAAAGGCGAAAGGCGAAAGGCGAAAGGCGAAAGGCGAAAGGCGAAAGGAGAGAGGCGAAAGGCGAAAGGCGAAAGGCGAAAAGTGAAAGGCGAAAGGCGAAAGGCGAAAGGCGAAAGGAGAGAGGCGAAAGGCGAAAGGCGAAAGGCGAAAGGCGAAAAGCGAAAGGCGAAAGGCGAAAGGCGAAAGGCGAAAGGCGAAAGGCGAAAGGCGAAATGAGAAAGGCGAAAGGCGAAAGGCGAAAGGCGAAAGGAGAGAGGCGAAAGGCGAAAGGCGAAAGGCGAAAGGCGAAAAGCGAAAGGCGAAAGGCGAAAGGCGAAAGGCGAAAGGCGAAAGGCGAAAGGCGAAAGGCGAAAGGCGAAATGCGAAAGTCGAAAGGCGAAAGGCGAAAGGCGAAAGGTGAAAGGCGAAAGGTGAAAGGCGAAAGGCGAAATGTGAAAGGTGAAAGGCGAAGCGCGAAAGTCGAAAGGCGAAAGGCGAAACGCGAATGGCGAAAGGCGAAAGGCGAAAGGCGAAAGGCGAAAGGCGAAAGGCGAAAGGCGAAAGGCGAAAGGAGAGAGGCGAAAGGCGAAAGGCGAAAGGCGAATGGCGAAAAGCGAAAGGCGAAAGGCGAAAGGCGAAAGGCGAAAGGAGAGAGGCGAAAGGCGAAAGGCGAAAGGCGAAAGGCGAAAGGCGAAAAGCGAAAGGCGAAAGGCGAAAGGCGAAAGGCGAAAGGCGAAAGGCGAAAGGCGAAAGGCGAAAGGCGAAAGGCGAAAGGCGAAATGCGAAAGTCGAAAGGCGAAAGGCGAAAGGCGAAAGGTGAAAGGCGAAAGGTGAAAGGCGAAAGGCGAAATGTGAAAGGTGAAAGGCGAAGCGCGAAAGTCGAGAGGCTAAAGGCGAAACGCGAATGGCGAAAGGCGAAAAGCGAAATGCGAAAGGCGAAAGGCGAAAGGCGAAAAGCGAAAGGCGAAAGGCGAAAGGCGAAAAGCGAAGGGCGAGAGGCAAAAGTCAAAATGCCTAAGGCAAAAGGAAAAACGATTTTCAAAACATGAAATAAACATAGAGAAATTTAAAATGCCTCAAGCAAAAGAAAAAACGAAGGGCGAGAGGCAAAAGTCAAAATGCTTAAGGCAAAAGGAAAAACGATTTTCAAAACACGAAATAAATATGGAGAAATTTAAAATGCCTAAAGCAAAAGAAAAAACCATATTCAAAAGATAAAATACAAAAGTTGAAATTGAAAATGCGAAATGGAAAATTCGAAATTATATATTCGTATTTCAAAAGGCTAAAGGCGAAATGCGAATTGCGAAAGGCGAAAGACGAAAGGCGAAGGGCGAAAGTCGAAAGGCGAAAGGCGAAACGCGAATGGCGAAAGGCGAAAGGCGAAAGGCGAAAGGCGAAAGGCGAAAGGCGAAAGGCGAAAGGAGAGAGGCGAAAGGCGAAAGGCGAAAGGCGAAAGGCGAAAGGCGAAAGGCGAAACGCGAATGGCGAAAGGCAAAAGGCGAAAGGCGAAAGGCGAAAGGCGAAAGGCGAAAGGCGAAAGGCGAAAGGCGAAAGGCGAAAGGCGAAATGCGAAAGGCGAATGGCGAAAGGCGAAAGGCGAAAGGCGAAAGGCGAAAGGAGAGAGGCGAAAGGCGAAAGGCGAAAGGCGAAAGGCGAAAAGCGAAAGGCGAAAGGCGAAAGGCGAAAGGCGAAAGGCGAAATGAGAAAGTCGAAAGGCGAAAGGCGAAAGGCGAAAGGCGAAAGGTGAAAGGCGAAAGGTGAAAGGCGAAAGGCGAAAGGTGACAGGCGAAGCGCGAAAGTCGAGAGGCGAAAGGCGAAACGCGAATGGCGAAAGGCGAAATGCGAAAGGCGAAAGGCGAATTGCGAAAGGCGAAAGGCGAAAGGCAAAGGCGAAAGGCGAAAGGCGAATGGCGCAAGGCGAAAGGCGAAAGGCGAAAGGCGAAAGGCGAAAGGCGAAAGGCGAAAGGCGAAAGGCGAAAGGCGAAACGCGAAAGGCGAAAGGCGAAAGGCGGAAGGCGAAAGGCGAAAGTCGAAAGGCGAAAGGTGAAAGGCGAAAGGTGAAAGGCGAAAAGTGAAAGGCGAAAGGCCAAAGGCGAAAGGCGGAAGGCGAAAGGCGAAAGTCGAAAGGCGAAAGGTGAAAGGCGAAAGGTGAAAGGCGAAAAGTGAAAGGCGAAAGGTGAAAAGTGAAAGGCGAAGCGCGAAAGTCGAGAGGCGAAAGGCGAAACGCGAATGGCGAACGGCAAAAGGCAAAAGGCGAAAGGCAAAAGGCGAAAGGCGAAAGGCGAAAGGCGAAAGGCGAAAGGCGAAAGGCGAAAGGCGAAAGGCGAAAGGCGAAAGGTGAAAGGCGAAAGGTGAAAGGCGAAAGGTGAAAGGTGAAAGGTGAAAGGCGAAGCGCGAAAGTCGAGAGGCGATAGGCGAAACGCGAATGGCGAAAGGCGAAAGGCGAAAGGCGAAAGGCGAAAGGCGAAAGGCGAAAGGCGAAAGGCAAAAGGCGAAAGGCGAAAGGCGGAAGGTGTATGGCGAAAGGCGAAAGGCGAAAGGCGAAAAGCGAAAGGCGAAAGGCGAAAGGCGAAAGGCGAAAGGCGAAGAGCGAAAGGCGAAAGGCGAAAGGCGAAAGGCGAAGGGCGAGAGGCAAAAGTCAAAATGCCTAAGGCAAAAGGAAAAACGATTTTCAAAACATGAAATAAACATAGAGAAATTTAAAATGCCTAAAGCAAAAGAAAAAACGATATTCAAAAGATAAAATACAAAAGTTGAAATTGAAAATGCGAAATGGAAAATTCGAAATTATAAATTCGTATTTCAAAAGGCTAAATGCGAAATGCGAATTGCGACAGGCGAAAGACGAAAGGCGAAAGTCGAAAGGCGAAAGGCGAAACGCGAATGGCGAAAGGCGAAAGGCGAACGGCGAAAGGCGAAAGGCGAAAGGCGAAAGGCGAAAGGCGAAAGGCGAAAGTCGAAAGGCGAAAGGCGAAAGGCGAAAGATGAAAGGCGAAAGGTGAAAGGCGAAAGGTGAAAGGCGAAGCGCGAAAGTCGAGAGGCGAAAGGCGAAACGCGAAAGGCGAAAGGCGAAAGGCGAAAGGCGAAAGGCGAAATGAGAAAGTCGAAAGGCGAAAGGCGAAAGGCGAAAGGCGAAAGGCGAAAGGCGAAAGGCGAAAGGCGAAAGGCGAAAGGCGAAAGGCGAAAGACGAAAGGCGAAAGGCGAAAGGCGAAAGGCGAAAGGCGAAACGCGAAAGGCGAAAGGCGAAAGACGGAAGGCGAAAGGCGAAAGTCGAAAGGCGAAAGGTGAAAGGCGAAAGGTGAAAGGCGAAAAGTGAAAGGCGAAAGGTGAAAAGTGAAAGGCGAAGCGCGAAAGTCGAGAGGCGAAAGGCGAAACGCGAATGGCGAAACGCGAATGGCGAACGGCAAAAGGCGAAAGGCGAAAGGCGAAAGGCGAAAGGCGAAAGGCGAAAGGCGAAAGGCGAGAGGCGAAATGCGAAAGTCGAAAGGCGAAAGGCGAAAGGCGAAAGGCGAAAGGTGAAAGGCGAAAGGTGAAAGGCGAAAGGTGAAAGGTGAATGGCGAAGCGCGAAAGTCGAGAGGCGAAAGGCGAAACGCGAATGGCGGAAGGCGAAAGGCGAAAGGCGAAAGGCGAAAGGCGAAAGGCGAAAGGCGAAAGGCGAAAGGCAAAAGGCGAAAGGCGAAAGGCGGAAGGTGTAAGGCGAAAGGCGAAAGGCGAAAGGCGAAGAGCGAAAGGCGAAAGGCGAAAGGCGAAGGGCGAGAGGCAAAAGTCAAAATACCTAAGGCAAAAGGAAAAACGATTTTCAAAACATGAAATAAACATAGAGAAATTTAAAATGCCTAAAGCAAAAGAAAAAACGATATTCAAAAGATAAAATACAAAAGTTGAAATTGAAAATGCGAAATGGAAAATTCGAAATTATAAATTCGTATTTCAAAAGGCTAAAGGCGAAATGCGAATTGCGACAGGCGAAAGACGAAAGGCGAAAGTCGAAAGGCGAAAGGCGAAACGCGAATGGCGAAAGGCGAAAGGCGAACGGCGAAAGGCGAAAGGCGAAAGGCGAAAGGCGAAAGGCGAAAGGCGAAAGTCGAAAGGCGAAAGGCGAAAGGCGAAAGGCGAAAGGTGAAAGGCGAAAGGTGAAAGGCGAAAGGTGAAAGGTGAAAGGCGAAGCGCGAAAGTCGAGAGGCGAAAGGCGAAACGCGAAAGGCGAAAGGCGAAAGGCGAAATGAGAAAGTCGAAAGGCGAAAGGCGAAAGGCGAAAGGCGAAAGGCGAAAGGCAAAAGGCGAAAGGCGAAAGGCGAAAGGCGAAAGGCGACAGGCGAAAGGCGAAAGGCGAAATGCGAAAGGCGAATGGTGAAAGGCGAAAGGCGAAAGGCGAAAGGCGAAAGGAGAGAGGCGAAAGGCGAAAGGCGAAAGGCGAAAGGCGAAAGGCGAAAGGCGAAAAGCGAAAGGCGAAAGGCGAAATGAGAAAGTCGAAAGGCGAAAGGCGAAAGGCGAAAGGCGAAATGCGAAAGGTGAAAGGCGAAAGGTGAAAGGCGAAAGGTGAAAGACGAAGCGCGAAAGGCGAGAGGCGAAAGCCGAAACGCGAATGGCGAAAGGCGAAAACCGAAAGGCGAAAGGCAAAAGGCGAAAGGCGAAAGGCGAAAGGCGAAAGGCGAAAGGCGAAAGTCGAAAGGCGAAATGCCTAAGGCAAAAGGAAAAACGATTTTCAAAACATGAAATAAACATAGAGAAATTTAAAATGCCTCAAGCAAAAGAAAAAACGATATTCAAAAGATAAAATACAAAAGTTGAAATTGAAAATGCGAAATGGAAAATTCGAAATTATAAATTCGTATTTCAAAAGGCTAAAGGCGAAATGCGAATTGCGACAGGCGAAAGACGAAAGGCGAAAGTCGAAAGGCGAAAGGCGAAAGGCGAAAGGCGAAAGGCGAAAGGCGAAAGTCATAAGGCGAAAGGCGAAAGGCGAAAGGCGAAAGGTGAAAGGCGAAAGGCGAAAGGCGGAAGGCGAAAGGCGAAAGTCGAAAGGCGAAAGGTGAAAGGCGAAAGGTGAAAGGCGAAAAGTGAAAGGCGAAAGGTGAAAAGTGAAAGGCGAAGCGCGAAAGTCGAGAGGCGAAAGGCGAAACGCGAATGGCGAACGGCAAAAGGCGAAAGGCGAAAGGCGAAAGGCGAAAGGCGAAAGGCGAAAGGCGAAAGGCGAGAGGCGAAATGCGAAAGTCGAAAGGCGAAAGGCGAAAGGCGAAAGGCGAAATGTGAAAGGCGAAAGGTGAAAGGCGAAAGGTGAAAGGCGAAGCGCGAAAGTCGAGAGGCGAAAGGCGAAACGCGAATGGCGGAAGGCGAAAGGCGAAAGGCGAAAGGCGAAAGGCGAAAGGCGAAAGGCGAAAGGCAAAAGGCGAAAGGCGAAAGGCGGAAGGTGTAAGGCGAAAGGCGAAAGGCGAAAGGCGAAGAGCGAAAGGCGAAAGGCGAAAGGCGAAAGGCGAAGGGCGAGAGGCAAAAGTCAAAATACCTAAGGCAAAAGGAAAAACGATTTTCAAAACATGAAATAAACATAGAGAAATTTAAAATGCCTAAAGCAAAAGAAAAAACGATATTCAAAAGATAAAATACAAAAGTTGAAATTGAAAATGCGAAATGGAAAATTCGAAATTATAAATTCGTATTTCAAAAGGCTAAAGGCGAAATGCGAATTGCGACAGGCGAAAGACGAAAGGCGAAAGTCGAAAGGCGAAAGGCGAAACGCGAATGGCGAAAGGCGAAAGGCGAACGGCGAAAGGCGAAAGGCGAAAGGCGAAAGGCGAAAGTCGAAAGGCGAAAGGCGAAAGGCGAAAGGCGAAAGGTGAAAGGCGAAAGGTGAAAGGCGAAAGGTGAAAGGTGAAAGGCGAAGCGCGAAAGTCGAGAGGCGAAAGGCGAAACGCGAAAGGCGAAAGGCGAAAGGCGAAAGGCGAAATGAGAAAGTCGAAAGGCGAAAGGCGAAAGGCGAAAGGCGAAAGGCGAAAGGCGAAAGGCAAAAGGCGAAAGGCGAAAGGCGAAAGGCGAAAGGCGACAGGCGAAAGGCGAAAGGCGAAATGCGAAAGGCGAATAGTGAAAGGCGAAAGGAGAGAGGCGAAAGGCGAAAGGCGAAAGGCGAAAGGCGAAAGGTGAAAGGCGAAAAGCGAAAGGCGAAAGGCGAAATGAGAAAGTCGAAAGGCGAAAGGCGAAAGGCGAAAGGCGAAAGGCGAAAGGTGAAAGGCGAAAGGTGAAAGGCGAAAGGTGAAAGACGAAGCGCGAAAGGCGAGAGGCGAAAGCCGAAACGCGAATGGCGAAAGGCGAAAAGCGAAAGGCGAAAGGCAAAAGGCGAAAGGCGAAAGGCGAAAGGCGAAAGGCGAAAGGCGAAAGGCGAAAGGCGAAAGCGAAAGTCGAAAGGCGAAAGGCGAAATGCGAAAGTCGAAAGGCGAAAGGCGAAAGGCGAAAGGCGAAAGGCGAAAGGCGAAAGGCGAAAGGCGAAAGGCGAAAGGCGAAAGGCGAAAGGCGAAAGGCGAAAGGCGAAAGGCGAAATGCGAAAGTCGAAGGCGTAAGGCGAAAGACTAAAGTTGAAAGGCGAAAGGCGAAAGGTGAAAGGCGAAAGGCGAAAGGCGAAAGGAGAAAGGCGAAAGGCAAAAGGCGAAAGGCGAAAGGCGAAAGGCGAAAGGCGAAAGGCGAAAGGCGAAAGGCGAAAGGCGAAATGCGAAAGGCGAAAGGTGAAAGGCGAAAGGCGAAAGGCGAAGGGCGAAAGGAGAGAGGCGAAAGGCGAAAGGCGAAAGGCGAAAGGCGAAAAGCGAAAGGCGAAAGGCGAAAGGCAAAAGGCGAAAGGCGAAATGAGAAAGTCGAAAGGCGAAAGGCGAAAGGTGAAAGGCGAAAGGTGAAAGGCGAAAGGCGAAATATGAAAGGCGAAGCGCGAAAGTCGAGAGGCGAAAGGCGAAACTCGAATGGCGAAAGCCGAAAAGCGAAAGTCGAAGGCGAAATGCGAAAGGCGAAAGGCAAAATGCGAAAGGCGAAAGGCGGAAGGTGTAAGGCGAAAGGCTAAAGGCGAAAGGCGAAAGGCGAAAGGAGAGAGGCGAAAGGCGAAAAGCGAAGGGCGAGAGGCAAAAGTCAAAATGCCTAAGGCAAAAGGAAAAACGATTTTCAAAACATGAAATAAACATAGAGAAATTTAAAATGCCTAAAGCAAAAGAAAAAGCCATATTCAAGAGATAAAATACAAAAGTTGAAATTGAAAATGCGAAATGGAAAATTCGAAATTATATATTCGTATTTCAAAAGGCTAAAGGCGAAATGCGAATTGCGAAAGGCGAAAGACGAAAGGCGAAGGGCGAAAGTCGAAAGGCGAAAGGCGAAACGCGAATGGCGAAAGGCGAAAGGCGAAAGGCGAAAGGTGAAAGGTGAAAGGCGAAGCGCGAAAGTCGAGAGTCGAAAGGCGAAACGCGAATGGCGAAAGGCGAAAGGCGAAAGGCGAAAGGCCAAAGGCGAAAGGCAAAAGGCGAAAGGCGAAAGGCGAAAGGCGAAAGGCGAAAGGGGAAAGGCGAAAGGGGAAAGGCGAAAGGTGAAAGGCGAAAGGCGAAAGGCGAAAGGCGAAAGGCGAAAGGCGAAAGTCGAAAGGCGAAAGGCGAAAGGCGAAAGGCGAAAGGTGAAAGGCGAAGCGCGAAAGTCGAGAGGCGAAAGGCGAAACGCGAATGGCGAAAGGCGAAATGCGAAAGGCGAAAGGCGAAAGGCGAATTGCGAAAGGCGAAAGGCGAAAGGCGAAAGGCGAAAGGCGAAAGGCGAAAGGCGAAAGGCGAAAGGCGAAAGGCGAAGCGCGAATGGCGCAAGGCGAAAGGCGAAAGGCGAAAGGCGAAAGGCGAAAGGCGAAAGGCGAAACGCGAAAGGCGAAAGGCGATAGCCGAAAGGCGGAAGGCGAAAGGCTAAAGTCGAAAGGCGAAAGGTGAAAGGCGAAAGGTGAAAGGCGAAAAGTGAAAGGCGAAAGGTGAAAAGTGAAAGGTGAAGCGCGAAAGTCGAGAGGTGAAAGGCGAAACGCGAATGGCGAAAGGCGAAAGGCGAAAGGTGAAAGGCGAAAGGCGAAAGGTGAAAGGCGAGAGGTGAAAGGCGAAAGGCGAAAGGTGAAAGGCGAAGCGCGAAAGTCGAGAGGCGAAAGGCGAAACGCGAATGGCGAAAGGCGAAATGCGAAAGGCGAAAGGCGAAAGGCGAAAGGCGAAAGGCGAAAGGCGAAAGGCGAAAGGCGAAAGGCGAAGCGCGAATGGCGCAAGGCGAAAGGCGAAAGGCGAAAGGCGAAAGGCGAAAGGCGAAACGCGAAAGGCGAAAGGCGAAAGGCGAAGCGCGAATGGCGCAAGGCGAAAGGCGAAAGGCGAAAGGCGAAAGGCGAAAGGCGAAACGCGAAAGGCGAAGCGCGAAAGTCGAGAGGCGAAAGGCGAAACGCGAATGGCGAAAGGCGAAATGCGAAAGGCGAAAGGCGAAAGGCGAATTGCGAAAGGCGAAAGGCGAAAGGCGAAAGGCGAAAGGCGAAAGGCGAAAGGCGAAAGGCGAAAGGCGAAAGGCGAAGCGCGAATGGCGCAAGGCGAAAGGCGAAAGGCGAAAGGCGAAAGGCGAAACGCGAAAGGCGAAAGGCGATAGCCGAAAGGCGGAAGGCGAAAGGCTAAAGTCGAAAGGCGAAAGGTGAAAGGCGAAAGGTGAAAGGCGAAAAGTGAAAGGCGAAAGGTGAAAAGTGAAAGGTGAAGCGCGAAAGTCGAGAGGTGAAAGGCGAAACGCGAATGGCGAAAGGCGAAAGGCGAAAGGCAAAAGGCAAAAGGCGAAAGGCGAAAGGCGAAAGGCGAAGCGCGAATGGCGCAAGGCGAAAGGCGAAAGGCGAAAGGCGAAAGGCGAAAGGCGAAAGGCGACATGCGAAAGTCGAAAGGCGAAAGGCGAAACGTGAAAGGCGAAAGGTGAAAGGCGAAAGGCAAAAGGCGAAAGGCGAAAGGCGAAAGGCGAAATTCGAAAGGCGAAAGGCGAAAGGCGAAAGGCGAAAGGCGAAAGGCGAAAGGCGAAAGGCGAAAGGCGAAAGGCGAAGCGCGAATGGCGCAAGGCGAAAGGCGAAAGGCGAAAGGCGAAAGGCGAAAGGCGAAACGCGAAAGGCGAAAGGCGGAAGGCGAAAGGCTAAAGTCGAAAGGCGAAAGGTGAAAGGCGAAAGGTGAAAGGCGAAAAGTGAAAGGCGAAAGGTGAAAAGTGAAAGGTGAAGCGCGAAAGTCGAGAGGTGAAAGGCGAAACGCGAATGGCGAAAGGCGAAAGGCGAAAGGCAAAAGGCAAAAGGCGAAAGGCGAAAGGCGAAAGGCGAAAGGCGAAAGGCGAAAGGCGAAATTCGAAAGGCGAAAGGCGAAAGGCGAAAGGCGAAAGGCGACATGCGAAAGTCGAAAGGCGAAAGGCGAAACGTGAAAGGCGAAAGGTGAAAGGCGAAAGGCAAAAGGCGAAAGGCGAAAGGCGAAAGGCGAAATTCGAAAGGCGAAAGGCGAAAGGCGAAAGGTGAAAGGCGAAAGGCGAAATTCGAAAGGAGAGAGGCGAAAGGCGAAAGGCGAAAGGCGAAAAGCGAAAGGCGAAAGGCGAAAGGCGAAAGGCGAAAGGCGAAAGGCGAAAGGCGAAAGGCGAAAGGCGAAAGGCGAAAGGCGAAATGCGAAAGTCGAAAGGCGAAAGGCGAAAGGCGAAAGGTGAAAGGCGAAAGGTGAAAGGCGAAAGGCGAAATGTGAAAGGTGAAAGGCGAAGCGCGAAAGTCGAGAGGCTAAAGGCGAAACGCGAATGGCGAAAGGCGAAAACCGAAATGCGAAAGGCGAAAGGCGAAAAGCGAAAAGCGAAAGGCGAAAGGCGAAAAGCGAAGGGCGAGAGGCAAAAGTCAAAATGCCTAAGGCAAAAGGAAAAACGATTTTCAAAACATGAAATAAACATAGAGAAATTTAAAATGCCTCAAGCAAAAGAAAAAACGAAGGGCGAGAGGCAAAAGTCAAAATGCTTAAGGCAAAAGGAAAAACGATTTTCAAAACACGAAATAAATATGGAGAAATTTAAAATGCCTAAAGCAAAAGAAAAAACCATATTCAAAAGATAAAATACAAAAGTTGAAATTGAAAATGCGAAATGGAAAATTCGAAATTATATATTCGTATTTCAAAAGGCTAAAGGCGAAATGCGAATTGCGAAAGGCGAAAGACGAAAGGCGAAGGGCGAAAGTCGAAAGGCGAAAGGCGAAACGCGAATGGCGAAAGGCGAAAGGCGAAAGGCGAAAGGCGAAAGGCGAAAGGAGAGAGGCGAAAGGCGAAAGGGGAAAGGCGAAAAGTGAAAGGCGAAAGGCGAAAGGCGAAAGGAGAGAGGCGAAAGGCGAAAGGCGAAAGGCGAAAGGCGAAAAGCGAAAGGCGAAAGGCGAAAGGCGAAAGGCGAAAGGCGAAAGGCGAAATGAGAAAGGCGAAAGGCGAAAGGCGAAAGAAGAGAGGCGAAAGGCGAAAGGCGAAAGGCGAAAAGCGAAAGGCGAAAGGCGAAAGGCGAAAGGCGAAAGGCGAAAGGCGAAAGGCGAAAGGCGAAAGGCGAAAGGCGAAAGGCGAAAGGCGAAAGGCGAAAGGCGAAATGCGAAAGTTGAAAGGCGAAAGGCGAAAGGCGAAAGGTGAAAGGCGAAAGGTGAAAGGCGAAAGGCGAAATGTGAAAGGTGAAAGGCGAAGCGCGAATGGCGCAAGGCGAAAGGCGAAAGGCGAAAGGCGAAAGGCGAAAGGCGAAACGCGAATGGCGAAAGGCGAAAGTCGAAAGGCGAAAGGCGAAAGGCGAAAGGTGAAAGGCGAGAGGTGAAAGGCGAAAGGCGAAAGGTGAAAGGCGAAGCGCGAAAGTCGAGAGGCGAAAGGCGAAACGCGAATGGCGAAAGGCGAAATGCGAAAGGCGAAAGGCGAAAGGCGAATTGCGAAAGGCGAAAGGCGAAAGGCGAAAGGCGAAAGGCGAAAGGCGAAAGGCGAAAGGCGAAAGGCGAAAGGCGAAGCGCGAATGGCGCAAGGCGAAAGGCGAAAGGCGAAAGGCGAAAGGCGAAAGGCGAAACGCGAAAGGGCGAAAGGCGATAGCCGAAAGGCGGAAGGCGAAAGGCTAAAGTCGAAAGGCGAAAGGTGAAAGGCGAAAGGTGAAAGGCGAAAAGTGAAAGGCGAAAGGTGAAAAGTGAAAGGTGAAGCGCGAAAGTCGAGAGGTGAAAGGCGAAACGCGAATGGCGAAAGGCGAAAGGCGAAAGGCAAAAGGCAAAAGGCGAAAGGCGAAAGGCGAAAGGCGAAAGGCGAAAGGCGAAAGGCGAAATTCGAAAGGCGAAAGGCGAAAGGCGAAAGGCGAAAGGCGACATGCGAAAGTCGAAAGGCGAAAGGCGAAACGTGAAAGGCGAAAGGTGAAAGGCGAAAGGCAAAAGGCGAAAGGCGAAAGGCGAAAGGCGAAATTCGAAAGGCGAAAGGCGAAAGGCGAAAGGTGAAAGGCGAAAGGCGAAATTCGAAAGGAGAGAGGCGAAAGGCGAAAGGCGAAAGGCGAAAAGCGAAAGGCGAAAGGCGAAAGGCGAAAGGCGAAAGGCGAAAGGCGAAAGGCGAAAGGCGAAAGGCGAAAGGCGAAAGGCGAAATGCGAAAGTCGAAAGGCGAAAGGCGAAAGGCGAAAGGTGAAAGGCGAAAGGTGAAAGGCGAAAGGCGAAATGTGAAAGGTGAAAGGCGAAGCGCGAAAGTCGAGAGGCTAAAGGCGAAACGCGAATGGCGAAAGGCGAAAACCGAAATGCGAAAGGCGAAAGGCGAAAAGCGAAAAGCGAAAGGCGAAAGGCGAAAAGCGAAGGGCGAGAGGCAAAAGTCAAAATGCCTAAGGCAAAAGGAAAAACGATTTTCAAAACATGAAATAAACATAGAGAAATTTAAAATGCCTCAAGCAAAAGAAAAAACGAAGGGCGAGAGGCAAAAGTCAAAATGCTTAAGGCAAAAGGAAAAACGATTTTCAAAACACGAAATAAATATGGAGAAATTTAAAATGCCTAAAGCAAAAGAAAAAACCATATTCAAAAGATAAAATACAAAAGTTGAAATTGAAAATGCGAAATGGAAAATTCGAAATTATATATTCGTATTTCAAAAGGCTAAAGGCGAAATGCGAATTGCGAAAGGCGAAAGACGAAAGGCGAAGGGCGAAAGTCGAAAGGCGAAAGGCGAAACGCGAATGGCGAAAGGCGAAAGGCGAAAGGCGAAAGGCGAAAGGCGAAAGGAGAGAGGCGAAAGGCGAAAGGGGAAAGGCGAAAAGTGAAAGGCGAAAGGCGAAAGGCGAAAGGAGAGAGGCGAAAGGCGAAAGGCGAAAGGCGAAAGGCGAAAAGCGAAAGGCGAAAGGCGAAAGGCGAAAGGCGAAAGGCGGAAAGGCGAAATGAGAAAGGCGAAAGGCGAAAGGCGAAAGAAGAGAGGCGAAAGGCGAAAGGCGAAAGGCGAAAAGCGAAAGGCGAAAGGCGAAAGGCGAAAGGCGAAAGGCGAAAGGCGAAAGGCGAAAGGCGAAAGGCGAAAGGCGAAAGGCGAAAGGCGAAAGGCGAAATGCGAAAGTTGAAAGGCGAAAGGCGAAAGGCGAAAGGTGAAAGGCGAAAGGTGAAAGGCGAAAGGCGAAATGTGAAAGGTGAAGGCGAAGCGCGAAAGTCGAAAGGCGAAAGGCGAAACGCGAATGGCGAAAGGCGAAAGGCGAAAGGCGAAAGGCGAAAGGCGAAAGGCGAAAGGAGAGAGGCGAAAGGCGAAAGGCGAAAGGCGAAAGGCGAAAAGCGAAAGGCGAAAGGCGAAAGGCGAAAGGCGAAAGGAGAGAGGCGAAAGGCGAAAGGCGAAAGGCGAAAAGCGAAAGGCGAAAGGCGAAAGGCGAAAGGCGAAAGGCGAAAGGCGAAAGGCGAAAGGCGAAAGGCGAAAGGCGAAAGGCGAAAGGCGAAAGGCGAAATGCGAAAGTCGAAAGGCGAAAGGCGAAAGGCGAAAGGTGAAAGGCGAAAGGTGAAAGGCGAAAGGCGAAATGTGAAAGGTGAAAGGCGAGGCGCGAAAGTCGAGAGGCTAAAGGCGAAACGCGAATGGCGAAAGGCGAAAAGCGAAATGCGAAAGGCGAAAGGCGAAAGGCGAAAGCGAAAGGCGAAAGGCGAAAGGCGAAAAGCGAAGGGCGAGAGGCAAAAGTCAAAATGCCTAAGGCAAAAGGAAAAACGATTTTCAAAACATGAAATAAACATAGAGAAATTTAAAATGCCTCAAGCAAAAGAAAAAACGAAGGGCGAGAGGCAAAAGTCAAATGCTTAAGGCAAAAGGAAAAACGATTTTCAAAACACGAAATAAATATGGAGAAATTTAAAATGCCTAAAGCAAAAGAAAAAACCATATTCAAAAGATAAAATACAAAAGTTGAAATTGAAAATGCGAAATGGAAAATTCGAAATTACATATTTGTATTTCAAAAGGCTAAAGGCGAAATGCGAATTGCGAAAGGCGAAAGACGAAAGGCGAAGGGCGAAAGTCGAAAGGCGAAAGGCGAAACGCGAATGGCGAAAGGCGAAAGGCGAAAGGCGAAAGGCGAAAGCGAAAGGCGAAAGGCGAAAGGCGAAAGGCGAAAGGCGAAAGGCGAAAGGCGAAAGGCGAAAGGCGAAAAGCGAAAGGCGAAAGGCGAAAGGCGAAACGCGAATGGCGAAAGGCAAAAGGCGAAAGGCGAAAGGCGAAAGGCGAAAGGCGAAAGGCGAAAGGCGAAATGCGAAAGGCGAAAGGCGAAAGGCGAAAGGCGAAAGGCGAAAGGCGAAAGGAGAGAGGCGAAAGGCGAAAGGCGAAAGGCGAAAGGCGAAAAGCGAAAGGCGAAAGGCGAAAGGCGAAAGGCGAATGGCGAAAGGCGAAAGGCGAAATGAGAAAGTCGAAAGGCGAAAGGCGAAAGGCGAAAGGTGAAAGGCGAAAGGTGAAAGGCGAAAGGCGAAAGGTGAAAGGCGAAGCGCGAAAGTCGAGAGGCGAAAGGCGAAACGCGAATGGCGAAAGGCGAAATGCGAAAGGCGAAAGGCGAATTGCGAAAGGCGAAAGGCGAAAGGCAAAGGCGAAAGGCGAAAGGCGAATGGCGCAAGGCGAAAGGCGAAAGGCGAAAGGCGAAAGGCGAAAGGCGAAAGGCGAAAGGCGAAAGGAGAAACGCGAAAGGCGAAAGGCGAAAGGCGGAAGGCGAAAGGCGAAAGTCGAAAGGCGAAAGGTGAAAGGCGAAAGGTGAAAGGCGAAAAGTGAAAGGCGAAAGGTGAAAAGTGAAAGGCGAAGCGCGAAAGTCGAGAGGCGAAAGGCGAAACGCGAATGGCGAACGGCAAAAGGCAAAAGGCGAAAGGCAAAAGGCGAAAGGCGAAAGGCGAAAGGCGAAAGGCGAAAGGCGAAAGGCGAAAGGCGAAAGGCGAAAGGCGAAAGGCGAGAGGCGAAATGCGAAAGTCGAAAGGCGAAAGGCGAAAGGCGAAAGGCGAAAGGCGAAAGGCAAAAGGTGAAAGGCGAAAGGTGAAAGGCGAAAGGTGAAAGGTGAAAGGCGAAGCGCGAAAGTCGAGAGGCGAAAGGCGAAACGCGAATGGCGAAAGGCGAAAGGCGAAAGGCGAAAGGCGAAAGGCGAAAGGCGAAAGGCGAAAGGCGAAAGGCGAAAGGCGAAAGGCGAAAGGCAAAAGGCGAAAGGCGAAAGGCGGAAGGTGTAAGGCGAAAGGCGAAAGGCGAAAGGCGAAAAGCGAAAGGCGAAAGGCGAAAGGCGAAAGGCGAAGGGCGAGAGGCAAAAGTCAAAATGCCTAAGGCAAAAGGAAAAACGATTTTCAAAACATGAAATAAACATAGAGAAATTTAAAATGCCTAAAGCAAAAGAAAAAACGATATTCAAAAGATAAAATACAAAAGTTGAAATTGAAAATGCGAAATGGAAAATTCGAAATTATAAATTCGTATTTCAAAAGGCTAAAGGCGAAATGCGAATTGCGATAGGCGAAAGACGAAAGGCGAAGGGCGAAAGTCGAAAGGCGAAAGGCGAAACGCGAATGGCGAAAGGCGAAAGGCGAACGGCGAAAGGCGAAAGGCGAAAGGCGAAAGGCGAAAGGCGAAAGGCGAAAGGCGAAAGGCGAAAGTCGAAAGGCGAAAGACGAAAGGCGAAAGGCGAAAGGTGAAAGGCGAAAGGTGAAAGGCGAAAGGCGAAAGGTGAAAGGTGAAAGGCGAAGCGCGAAAGTCGAGAGGCGAAAGGCGAAACGCGAAAGGCGAAAGGCGAAAGGCGAAATGAGAAAGGCGAAAGGCAAAAGGCGAAAGGCGAAAGGCGAAAGGCGAAAGGCGAAAGGCGAAAGGCGAAAGGCGAAAGGCGAAAGGCGAAAGGCGAAAGGCGAAAGGCGAAAGGCGAAAGGCGAAAGGCGAAAGGCGAAAGGCGAAATGCGAAAGGCGAAAGGTGAAAGGCGAAAGGCGAAAGTCGAAAGGCGAAAGGAGAGAGGCGAAAGGCGAAAGGCGAAATTCGAAAGGCGAAAGGCGAAAGGCGAAAGGCCAAAGGCGACATGCGAAAGTCGAAAGGCGAAAGGCGAAACGTGAAAGGCGAAAGGTGAAAGGCGAAAGGCAAAAGGCGAAAGGCGAAAGGCGAAAGGCGAAAGGCGAAATTCGAAAGGCGAAAGGCGAAAGGCGAAAGGCGACATGCGAAAGTCGAAAGGCGAAAGGCGAAAGGCGAAAGGCGAAACGTGAAAGGCGAAAGGTGAAAGGCGAAAGGCAAAAGGCGAAAGGCGAAAGGCGAAAGGCGAAATTCGAAAGGCGAAAGGTGAAAGGCGAAAGGCGAAATTCGAAAGGAGAGAGGCGAAAGGCGAAAGGCGAAAGGCGAAAAGCGAAAGGCGAAAGGCGAAAGGCGAAAGGCGAAAGGCGAAAGGCGAAAGGCGAAAGGCGAAAGGCGAAAGGCGAAAGGCGAAAGGCGAAAGGCGAAATGCGAAAGTCGAAAGGTGAAAGGCGAAAGGCGAAAGGTGAAAGGCGAAAGGTGAAAGGCGAAAGGCGAAATGTGAAAGGTGAAAGGCGAAGCGCGAAAGTCGAGAGGCTAAAGGCGAAACGCGAATGGCGAAAGGCGAAAAGCGAAATGCGAAAGGCGAAAGGCGAAAGGCGAAAAGCGAAAGGCGAAAGGCGAAAGGCGAAAAGCGAAGGGCGAGAGGCAAAAGTCAAAATGCCTAAGGCAAAAGGAAAAACGATTTTCAAAACATGAAATAAACATAGAGAAATTTAAAATGCCTCAAGCAAAAGAAAAAACGAAGGGCGAGAGGCAAAAGTCAAAATGCTTAAGGCAAAAGGAAAAACGATTTTCAAAACACGAAATAAATATGGAGAAATTTAAAATGCCTAAAGCAAAAGAAAATACCATATTCAAAAGATAAAATACAAAAGTTGAAATTGAAAATGCGAAATGGAAAATTCGAAATTATATATTCGTATTTCAAAAGGCTAAAGGCGAAATGCGAATTGCGAAAGGCGAAAGACGAAAGGCGAAGGGCGAAAGTCGAAAGGCGAAAGGCGAAACGCGAATGGCGAAAGGCGAAAGGCGAAAGGCGAAAGGCGAAAGGCGAAAGGCGAAAGGCGAAAGGCGAAAGGCGAAAGGCGAAAGGCGAAAGGCGAAAGGCGAAAGGCGAAAGGAGAGAGGCGAAAGGCGAAAGGCGAAAGGCGAAAGGCGAAAAGCGAAAGGCGAAAGGCGAAAGGCGAAAGGCGAAAGGAGAGAGGCGAAAGGCGAAAGGCGAAAGGCGAAAGGCGAAAAGCGAAAGGCGAAAGGCGAAAGGCGAAAGGCGAAAGGCGAAAGGCGATAGGCGAAAGGGGAAATGAGAAAGGCGAAAGGCGAAAGGCGAAAGGCGAAAGGCGAAAGGCGAAAGGCGAAAGGAGAGAGGCGAAAGGCGAAAGGCGAAAGGCGAAAAGCGAAAGGCGAAAGGCGAAAGGCGAAAGGCGAAAGGCGAAAGGCGAAAGGCGAAAGGCGAAAGGCGAAATGCGAAAGTCGAAAGGCGAAAGGCGAAAGGTGAAAGGCGAAAGGTGAAAGGCGAAAGGCGAAATGTGAAAGGTGAAAGGCGAAGCGCGAAAGTCGAAAGGCGAAAGGCGAAACGCGAATGGCGAAAGGCGAAAGGCGAAAGGCGAAAGGCGAAAGGAGAGAGGCGAAAGGCGAAAGGCGAAAGGCGAAAAGCGAAAGGCGAAAGGCGAAAGGCGAAAGGCGAAAGGAGAGAGGCGAAAGGCGAAAGGCGAAAGGCGAAAGGCGAAAAGCGAAAGGCGAAAGGCGAAAGGCGAAAGGCGAAAGGCGAAAGGCGAAAGGCGAAAGGCGAAAGGTGAAAGGCGAAAGGTGAAAGGCGAAAGGCGAAATGTGAAAGGTGAAAGGCGAAGCGCGAAAGTCGAGAGGCTAAAGGCGAAACGCGAATGGCGAAAGGCGAAAAGCGAAATGCGAAAGGCGAAAGGCGAAAGGCGAAAAGCGAAAGGCGAAAGGCGAAAGGCGAAAAGCGAAGGGCGGGAGGCAAAAGTCAAAATGCCTAAGGCAAAAGGAAAAACGATTTTCAAAACATGAAATAAACATAGAGAAATTTAAAATGCCTCAAGCAAAAGAAAAAACGAAGGGCGAGAGGCAAAAGTCAAAATGCTTAAGGCAAAAGGAAAAACGATTTTCAAAACACGAAATAAATATGGAGAAATTTAAAATGCCTAAAGCAAAAGAAAAAACCATATTCAAAAGATAAAATACAAAAGTTGAAATTGAAAATGCGAAATGGAAAATTCGAAATTATATATTCGTATTTCAAAAGGCTAAAGGCGAAATGCGAATTTCGAAAGGCGAAAGACGAAAGGCGAAGGGCGAAAGTCGAAAGGCGAAAGGCGAAACGCGAATGGCGAAAGGCGAAAGGCGAAAGGCGAAAGGCGAAAGGCGAAAGGCGAAAGGCGAAAGGCGAAAGGCGAAAGGCGAAAGGCGAAAGGAGAGAGGCGAAAGGCGAAAGGCGAAAGGCGAAAGGCGAAAAGCGAAAGGCGAAAGGCGAAAGGCGAAACGCGAATGGCGAAAGGCGAAAGGCGAAAGGCGAGAGGCCAAAGGCGAAAGGCAAAAGGCGAAAGGTGAAAGGCGAAAGACGAAAGGCGAAAGGCGAAAGGCAAAAGGCGAAAGGCGAAAGGCGAAAGGCGAAAGGCGAAAGGCGAAAGGCGAAAGGCGAAAGGCGAAATGCGAAAGGCGAAAGGCGAAAGGCGAAAGGCGAAAGGCGAAAGGAGAGAGGCGAAAGGCGAAAGGCGAAAGGCGAAAAGCGAAAGGCGAAAGGCGAAAGGCGAAAGGCGAAAGGCGAAAGGCGAAAGGCGAAAGGCGAAATGAGAAAGTCGAAAGGCGAAAGGCGAAAGGCGAAAGGTGAAAGGCGAAAGGTGAAAGGCGAAAGGCGAAAGGTGAAAGGCGAAGCGCGAAAGTCGAGAGGCGAAAGGCGAAACGCGAATGGCGAAAGGCGAAATGCGAAAGGCGAAAGGCGAATTGCGAAAGGCGAAAGGCGAAAGGCAAAGGCGAAAGGCGAAAGGCGAATGGCGCAAGGCGAAAGGCGAAAGGCGAAAGGCGAAAGGCGAAAGGCGAAAGGCGAAAGGCGAAAGGCGAAAGGCGAAAGGCGAAAGGCGAAAGGCGAAAGGCGAAAGGCGAAAGGCGAAACGCGAAAGGCGAAAGGCGGAAGGCGAAGGGCGAAAGTCGAAAGGCGAAAGGTGAAAGGCGAAAGGTGAAAGGCGAAAAGTGAAAGGCGAAAGGTGAAAAGTGAAAGGCGAAGCGCGAAAGTCGAGAGGCGAAAGGCGAAACGCGAATGGCGAACGGCAAAAGGCAAAAGGCGAAAGGCGAAAGGCAAAAGGCGAGAGGCGAAAGGCGAAAGGCGAAAGGCGAAAGGCGAAAGGCGAAAGGCGAAAGGCGAAAGGCGAAAGGCGAAAGGCGAGAGGCGAAATGCGAAAGTGGAAAGGCGAAAGGCGAAAGGCGAAAGGCGAAAGGCGAAAGGCGAAAGGTGAAAGGCGAAAGGTGAAAGGCGAAAAGTGAAAGGTGAAAGGTGAAAGGCGAAGCGCGAAAGTCGAGAGGCGAAAGGCGAAACGCGAATGGCGAAAGGCGAAACGCGAAAGGCGAAAGGCGAAAGGCAAAAGGCGAAAGGCGAAAGGCGGAAGGTGTAAGGCGAAAGGCGAAAGGCGAAAGGCGAAAAGCGAAAGGCGAAAGGCGAAAGGCGAAGGGCGAGAGGCAAAAGTCAAAATGCCTAAGGCAAAAGGAAAAACGATTTTCAAAACATGAAATAAACATAGAGAAATTTAAAATGCCTAAAGCAAAAGAAAAAACGATATTCAAAATATAAAATACAAAAGTTGAAATTGAAAATGCGAAATGGAAAATTCGAAATTATAAATTCGTATTTCAAAAGGCTAAAGGCGAAATGCGAATTGCGACAGGCGAAAGACGAAAGGCGAAGGGCGAAAGTCGAAAGGCGAAAGGCGAAACGCGAATGGCGAAAGGCGAAAAGCGAACGGCGAAAGGCGAAAGGCGAAAGGCGAAAGGCGAAAGGCGAAAGGCGAAAGGCGAAAGGCGAAAGGCGAAAGGCGAATGGCGAAAGGTGAAAGGCGAAAGGTGAAAGGCGAAAGTCGAAAGGTGAAAGGTGAAAGGCGAAGCGCGAAAGTCGAGAGGCGAAAGGCGAAAGGCGAAAGGCGAAATGAGAAAGGCGAAAGGCGAAAGGCGAAAGGCGAAAGGCGAAAGGAGAGAGGCGAAAGGCGAAAGGCGAAAGGCGAAAAGCGAAAGGCGAAAGGCGAAAGGCGAAATGAGAAAGTCGAAAGGCGAAAGGCGAAAGGCGAAAGGCGAAGGGCGAAAGGAGAGAGGCGAAAGGCGAAAGGCGAAAGGCGAAAGGCGAAAGGCGAAAAGCGAAAGGCGAAAGGCGAAAGGCGAAAGGCGAAAGGCGAAATGAGAAAGTCGAAAGGCGAAAGGCGAAAGGCGAAAGGTGAAAGGCGAAAGGTGAAAGGCGAAAGGTGAAAGGCGAAGCGCGAAAGTCGAGAGGCGAAAGGCGAAACGCGAATGGCGAAAGGCGAAAAGCGAAAGTCGAAAGGCGAAAGGCGAAAGGCGAAATGCGAAAGGCGAAAGGCAAAATGCGAAAGGCGAAAGGCGGAAGGTGTAAGGCGAAAGGCTAAAGGCGAAAGGCGAAAAGCGAAAGGCGAAAGGCGAGAGGCGAAAGGCGAAAAGCGAAGGGCGAGAGGCAAAAGTCAAAATGCCTAAGGCAAAAGGAAAAACGATTTTCAAAACATGAAATAAACATAGAGAAATTTAAAATGCCTAAAGCAAAATAAAAAACGAAGGGCTAGAGGCAAAAGTCAAAATGCTTAAGGCAAAAGGAAAAACGATTTTCAAAACATGAAATAAAAATGGAGAAATTTAAAATGCCTAAAGCAAAAGAAAAAACCATATTCAAAAGATAAAATACAAAAGTTGAAATTAAAAATGCGAAATGGAAAATTCGAAATTATATATTCGTATTTCAAAAGGCTAAAGGCAAAATGCGAATTGCGAAAGGCGAATGACGAAAGGCGAAGGGCGAAAGTCGAAAGGCGAAAGGCGAAACGCGAATGGCGAAAGGCGAAAGGTGAAAGGCGAAGCGCGAAAGTCGAGAGGCGAAAGGCGAAGCGCGAATGGCGAAAGGCGAAAGGCGAAAGGCGAAAGGCGAAGGGCGAAAGGAGAGAGGCGAAAGGCGAAAGGCGAAAGGCGAAAGGCGAAAGGCGAAAGGCTAAAGGCGAAAGGCGAAAGGCGAAAGGCGAAAGCCGAAAGGCGAAATGCGAAAGGCGAAAGGTGAAAGGCGAAGGGCGAAAGGCGAAGGGCGAAAGGAGAGAGGCGAAAGGCGAAAGGCGAAAGGCGAAAAGCGAAAGGCGAAAGGCGAAAGGCGAAAGGCGAAAGGCGAAAGGCGAAATGAGAAAGTCGAAGGCGTAAGGCGAAAGACTAAAGTTGAAAGGTGAAAGGCGAAAGGTGAAAGGCGAAAGGCGAAAGGCGAAAGGCGAAAGGCGAAGGGCGAAGGGCGAGAGGCAAAAGTCAAAATGCCTAAGGCAAAAGGAAAAACGATTTTCAAAACATGAAATAAACATAGAGAAATTTAAAATGCCTAAAGCAAAAGAAAAAACGATATTCAAAATATAAAATACAAAAGTTGAAATTGAAAATGCGAAATGGAAAATTCGAAATTATAAATTCGTATTTCAAAAGGCTAAAGGCGAAATGCGAATTGCGACAGGCGAAAGACGAAAGGCGAAGGGCGAAAGTCGAAAGGCGAAACGCGAATGGCGAAAGGCGAAAAGCGAACGGCGAAAGGCGAAAGGCGAAAGGCGAAAGGCGAAAGGCGAAAGGCGAAAGGCGAAAGGCGAAAGGCGAAAGGCGAAAGGCGAAAGGTGAAAGGCGAAAGGTGAAAGGCGAAAATCGAAAGGTGAAAGGTGAAAGGCGAAGCGCGAAAGTCGAGAGGCGAAAGGCGAAACGCGAAAGGCGAAAGGCGAAAGGCGAATTGAGAAAGGCGAAAGGCGAAAGGCGAAAGGCGAAAGGCGAAAGGAGAGAGGCGAAAGGCGAAAGGCGAAAAGCGAAAGGCGAAAGGCGAAAGGCGAAAGGCGAAATGAGAAAGTCGAAAGGCGAAAGGCGAAAGGCGAAAGGCGAAGGGCGAAAGGAGAGAGGCGAAAGGCGAAAGGCGAAAGGCGAAAAGCGAAAGGCGAAAGGCGAAAGGCGAAAGGCGAAAGGCGAAATGAGAAAGTCGAAAGGCGAAAGGCGAAAGGCGAAAGGCGAAAGGCGAAAGGCGAAAGGTGAAAGGCGAAAGGTGAAAGGCGAAAGGTGAAAGGCGAAGCGCGAAAGTCGAGAGGCGAAAGGCGAAACGCGAATGGCGAAAGGCGAAAAGCGAAAGTCGAAAGGCGAAAGGCGAAAGGCGAAATGCGAAAGGCGAAAGGCAAAATGCGAAAGGTGAAAGGCGGAAGGTGTAAGGCGAAAGGCTAAAGGCGAAAGGCGAAAAGCGAAAGGCGAAAGGCGAGAGGCGAAAGGCGAAAAGCGAAGGGCGAGAGGCAAAAGTCAAAATGCCTAAGGCAAAAGGAAAAACGATTTTCAAAACATGAAATAAACATAGAGAAATTTAAAATGCCTAAAGCAAAAGAAAAAACGAAGGGCTAGAGGCAAAAGTCAAAATGCTTAAGGCAAAAGGAAAAACGATTTTCAAAACATGAAATAAAAATGGAGAAATTTAAAATGCCTAAAGCAAAAGAAAAAACCATATTCAAAAGATAAAATACAAAAGTTGAAATTGAAAATGCGAAATGGAAAATTCGAAATTATATATTCGTATTTCAAAAGGCTAAAGGCGAAATGCGAATTTCGAAAGGCGAATGACGAAAGGCGAAGGGCGAAAGTCGAAAGGCGAAAGGCGAAACGCGAATGGCGAAAGGCGAAAGGCGAAAGGTGAAAGGCGAAGCGCGAAAGTCGAGAGGCGAAAGGCGAAGCGCGAATGGCGAAAGGCGAAAGGCGAAAGGCGAAAGGCGAAAGGCGAAAGGAGAGAGGCGAAAGGCGAAAGGCGAAAGGCGAAAGGCGAAAGGCGAAAGGCGAAAGGCTAAAGGCGAAAGGCGAAAGGCGAAAGGCGAAAGCCGAAAGGCGAAATGCGAAAGGCGAAAGGTGAAAGGCGAAGGGCGAAAGGCGAAGGGCGAAAGGAGAGAGGCGAAAGGCGAAAGGCGAAAGGCGAAAGGCGAAAAGCGAAAGGCGAAAGGCGAAAGGCGAAAGGCGAAAGGCGAAAGGCGAAAGGCGAAAGGCGAAATGAGAAAGTCGAAGGCGTAAGGCGAAAGACTAAAGTTGAAAGGTGAAAGGCGAAAGGTGAAAGGCGAAAGGCGAAAGGCGAAAGGCGAAAGGCGAAGGGCGAGAGGCAAAAGTCAAAATGCCTAAGGCAAAAGGAAAAACGATTTTCAAAACATGAAATAAACATAGAGAAATTTAAAATGCCTAAAGCAAAAGAAAAAACGATATTCAAAAGATAAAATACAAAAGTTGAAATTGAAAATGCGAAATGGAAAATTCGAAATTATAAATTCGTATTTCAAAAGGCTAAAGGCGAAATGCGAATTGCGACAGGCGAAAGACGAAAGGCGAAGGGCGAAAGTCGAAAGGCGAAAGGCGAAACGCGAATGGCGAAAGGCGAAAGGCGAACGGCGAAAGGCGAAAGGCGAAAGGCGAAATGCGAAAGGCGAAAGGCGAAAGGCGAAAGGCGAAAGTCGAAAGGCGAAAGGCGAAAGGCGAAAGGCGAAAGGTGAAAGGCGAAAGGTGAAAGTCGAAAGGTGAAAGGTGAAAGGCGAAGCGCGAAAGTCGAGAGGCGAATGGCGAAACGCGAAAGGCGAAAGCCGAAAGGCGAAATGAGAAAGGCGAAAGGCGAAAGGCGAAAGGCGAAAGGCGAAAGGCGAAAGGCGAAAGGCGAAAGGCGAAAGGCGAAAGGCGAAAGGCGAAAGGCGAAAGGCGAAAGGAGAGAGGCGAAAGGCGAAAGGCGAAAGGCGAAAAGCGAAAGGCGAAAGGCGAAATGAGAAAGTCGAAAGGCGAAAGGCGAAAGGCGAAAGGCGAAGGGCGAAAGGAGAGAGGCGAAAGGCGAAAGGCGAAAGGCGAAAGGCGAAAGGCGAAAGGCGAAAGGCGAAAGGCGAAAGGCGAAAGGCGAAAGGCGAAAGGAGAAAGGCGAAAGGCGAAAGGCGAAAGGCGAAAGGCGAAAGGCGAAAGGCGAAAGGCGAAAGGCGAAACGCGAAAGGCGAAAGGCGAAAGGCGGAAGGCGAAAGGCGAAAGGCGAAATGAGAAAGGCGAAAGGCGAAAGGCGAAAGGAGAGAGGCGAAAGGTGAAAGGCGAAAGGTGAAAGGCGAAAAGTGAAAGGCGAAAGGCGAAAGGCGAAAGGAGAGAGGCGAAAGGCGAAAGGCGAAAGGCGAAAGGCGAAAAGCGAAAGGCGAAAGGCGAAAGGCGAAAGGCGAAAGGCGAAAGGCGAAAGGCGAAAGGCGAAATGAGAAAGGCGAAAGGCGAAAGGCGAAAGGCGAAAGGAGAGAGGCGAAAGGCGAAAGGCGAAAGGCGAAAGGCGAAAAGCGAAAGGCGAAAGGCGAAATGAGAAAGGCGAAAGGCGAAAGGCGAAAGGAGAGAGGCGAAAGGCGAAAAGCGAAAGGCGAAAAGCGAAAGGCGAAAGGCGAAAGGCGAAAGGCGAAAGGCGAAAGGCGAAAGGCGAAAGGCGAAAGGCGAAATGCGAAAGTCGAAAGGCGAAAGGCGAAAGGCGAAAGGCGAAAGGTGAAAGGCGAAAGGTGAAAGGCGAAAGGCGAAATGTGAAAGGTGAAAGGCGAAGCGCGAAAGTCGAAAGGCGAAAGGCGAAACGCGAATGGCGAAAGGCGAAAGGCGAAAGGCGAAAGGCGAAAGGCGAAAGGCGAAAGGCGAAAGGCGAAAAGCGAAAGGCGAAAGGCGAAGGGCGAGAGGCAAAAGTCAAAATGCCTAAGGCAAAAGGAAAAACGATTTTCAAAACATGAAATAAACATAGAGAAATTTAAAATGCCTAAAGCAAAAGAAAAAACCATATTCAAAAGATAAAATGCAAAAGTTGAAATTGAAAATGCGAAATGGAAAATTCGAAATTATATATTCGTATTTCAAAAGGCTAAAGGCGAAATGCGAATTGCGAAAGGCGAAAGACGAAAGGCGAAGGGCGAAAGTCGAAAGGCGAAAGGCGAAACGCGAATGGCGAAAGGCGAAAGGCGAAAGGCGAAAGGTGAAAGGTGAAAGTCGAAGCGCGAAAGTCGAGAGGCGAAAGGCGAAACGCGAATGGCGAAAGGCGAAAGGCGAATGGCGAAAGGCGAAGGGCCAAAGGCGAAAGGCAAAAGGCGAAAGGCGAAAGGCGAAAGGCGAAAGGCGAAAGGGCGAAAGGCGAGAGGCCAAAGGCGAAAGGCAAAAGGCGAAAGGCGAAAGGCGAAAGACGAAAGGCGAAAGGCGAAAGGCAAAAGGCGAAAGGCGAAAGGCGAAAGGCGAAAGGCGAAAGGCGAAAGGCGAAAGGCGAAAGGAGAGAGGCGAAAGGCGAAAGGCGAAAGGCGAAAGGCGAAAGGCGAAAGGTGAAAGGCGAAAGGTGAAAGGCGAAATGCGAAAGGCGAAATGCGAATTGCGAAAGGCGAAAGACGAAAGGCAAAGGCGAAAGGCGAAAGGCGAATGGCGCAAGGCGAAAGGCGGAAGGCGAAAGGCGAAAGGCGAAAGGCGAAAGGCGAAAGGCGAAAGACGAAAGGCGAAAGGCGAAAGGCGAAAGGCGAAAGGCGAAAGGCGAAACGCGAAAGGCGAAAGGCGAAAGGCGGAAGGCGAAAGGCGAAAGTCGAAAGGCGAAAGGTGAAAGGCGAAAGGTGAAAGGCGAAAAGTGAAAGGCGAAAGGTGAAAAGTGAAAGGCGAAGCGCGAAAGTCGAGAGGCGAAAGGCGAAACGCGAATGGCGAACGGCAAAAGGCGAAAGGCGAAAGGCGAAAGGCGAAAGGCGAAAGGCGAAAGGCGAAAGGCGAAAGGCGAGAGGCGAAATGCGAAAGTCGAAAGGCGAAAGGCGAAAGGCGAAAGGCGAAAGGCGAAAGGCGAAAGGCGAAAGGCGAAAGGTGAAAGGCGAAAGGTGAAAGGCGAAAGGTGAAAGGTGAAAGGTGAAAGGTGAAAGGTGAAAGGCGAAGCGCGAAAGTCGAGAGGCGAAAGGCGAAACGCGAATGGCGGAAGGCGAAAGGCGAAAGGCGAAAGGCGAAAGGCGAAAGGCGAAAGGCGAAAGGCGAAAGGCGAAAGGCGAAAGGCGAAACGCGAAAGGCGAAAGGCGAAAGGCGGAAGGCGAAAGGCGAAAGTCGAAAGGCGAAAGGTGAAAGGCGAAAGGTGAAAGGCGAAAAGTGAAAGGCGAAAGGTGAAAAGTGAAAGGCGAAGCGCGAAAGTCGAGAGGCAAAAGGCGAAACGCGAATGGCGAAAGGCGAAAGGCGAAAGGCGAAAGTCGAAAGGTGAAAGGCGAAAGGCGAAAGGCGAAAGGCGAAAGGCGAAAGGCGAAAGGCGAAAGGCGAAAGGCAAAAGGCGAAAGGCGAAAGGCGAGAGGCGAAATGCGAAAGTCGAAAGGCGAAAGGCGAAAGGCGAAAGGCGAAAGGCGAAAGGCGAAAGGTGAAAGGCGAAAGGTGAAAGGAGAAAGGTGAAAGGCGAAGCGCGAAAGTCGAGAGGCGAATGGCGAAAGGCGAAAGGCGAAAGGCGAAAGGCGAAAGGCGAAAGGCGAAATTCGAAAGGCGAAAGGCGAAAGGCGAAAGGCGAAATGCGAAAGTCGAAGGCGTAAGGCGAAAGACTAAAGTTGAAAGGCGAAAGGCGAAAGGTGAAAGGCGAAAAGCGAAAGGCGAAAGGCGAAAGGAGAAAGGCGAAAGGCAAAAGGCGAAAGGCGAAAGGCGAAAGGCGAAAGGCGAAAGGCGAAAGGCGAAATGCGAAAGGCGAAAGGTGAAAGGCGAAAGGCGAAAGGCGAAAGGCGAAGCGCGAAAGGAGAGAGGCGAAAGGCGAGAGGCGAAAGGCGAAAGGCGAAAAGCGAAAGGCGAAAGGCGAAAGGCAAAAGGCGAAAGGCGAAATGAGAAAGTCGAAAGGCGAAAGGCGAAAGGCGAAAGGCGAAAGGTGAAAGGCGAAAGGTGAAAGGCGAAAGGCGAAATATGAAAGGCGAAGCGCGAAAGTCGAGAGGCGAAAGGCGAAACGCGAATGGCGAAAGCCGAAAAGCGAAAGTCGATGTGCGAAAGGCGAAAGGTGAAATGCGAAAGGCGAAAGGCAAAATGCGAAAGGCGAAAGGCGGAAGGTGTAAGGCGAAAGGCTAAAGGCGAAAGGCGAAAGGCGACAGGCGAGAGGCGAAAGGCGAAAAGCGAAGGGGGAGAGGCAAAAGTCAAAATGCCTAAGGCAAAAGGAAAAACGATTTTCAAAACATGAAATAAACATAGAGAAATTTAAAATGCCTAAAGCAAAAGAAAAAACCATATTCAAAAGATAAAAAACAAAAGTTGACATTGAAAATGCGAAATGGAAAATTCGAAATTATATATTCGTATTTCAAAAGGCTAAAGGCGAAATGCGAATTGCGAAAGGCGAAACACGAAAGGCGAAGGGCGAAAGTCGAAAGGCGAAAGGCGAAACGCGAATGGCGAAAGGCGAAAGGCGAAAGGCGAAAGGTGAAAGGCGAAGCGCGAAAGTCGAGAGGCGAAAGGCGAAACGCGAATGGCGAAAGGCGAAAGGCCAAAGGCGAAAGGCAAAAGGCGAAATGCGAAAGGCGAAAGGCGAAAGGCGAAAGGGCGAAAGGCGAGAGGCCAAAGGCGAAAGGCAAAAGGCGAAAGGCGAAAGACGAAAGGCGAAAGGCGAAAGGCAAAAGGCGAAAGGCGAAAGGCGAAAGGAGAAAGGCGAAAGGCGAAAGGCGAAAGGCGAAAGGCGAAAGGAGAGAGGCGAAAGGCGAAAGGCGAAAGGCGAAAGGCGAAAAGCGAAAGGCGAAAGGCGAAAGGCGAAAGGCGAAAGGCGAAATGAGAAAGTCGAAAGGCGAAAGGTGAAAGGCGAAAGGTGAAAGGCGAAAGGCGAAAGGTGAAAGGCGAAGCGCGAAAGTCGAGAGGCGAAAGGCGAAACGCGAATGGCGAAAGGCGAAATGCGAAAGGCGAAAGGCGAATTGCGAAAGGCGAAAGGCGAAAGGCAAAGGCGAAAGGCGAAAGGCGAATGGCGCAAGGCGAAAGGCGAAAGGCGAAAGGCGAAAGGCGAAAGGCGAAAGGCGAAAGGCGAAAGGCGAAAGGCGAAAGGCGAAAGGCGAAAGACGAAAGGCGAAAGGCGAAAGGCGAAAGGCGAAAGGCGAAACGCGAAAGGCGAAAGGCGAAAGGCGGAAGGCGAAAGGCGAAAGTCGAAAGGCGAAAGGTGAAAGGCGAAAGGTGAAAGGCGAAAAGTGAAAGGCGAAAGGTGAAAAGTGAAAGGCGAAGCGCGAAAGTCGAGAGGCGAAAGGCGAAACGCGAATGGCGAACGGCAAAAGGCGAAAGGCGAAAGGCGAAAGGCGAAAGGCGAAAGGCGAAAGGCGAAAGGCGAAGGCGAAAGGCGAGAGGCGGAATGCGAAAGTCGAAAGGCGAAAGGCGAAAGGCGAAAGGCGAAAGGCGAAAGGCGAAAGGTGAAAGGCGAAAGGTGAAAGGCGAAAGGTGAAAGGTGAAAGGTGAAAGGCGAAGCGCGAAAGTCGAGAGGCGAAAGGCGGAAGGTGTAAGGCGAAAGGCGAAAGGCGAAAGGCGAAGAGCGAAAGGCGAAAGGCGAAAGGCGAAAGGCGAAGGGCGAGAGGCAAAAGTCAAAATGCCTAAGGCAAAAGGAAAAACGATTTTCAAAACATGAAATAAACATAGAGAAATTTAAAATGCCTAAAGCAAAAGAAAAAACGATATTCAAAGATAAAATACAAAAGTTGAAATTGAAAATGCGAAATGGAAAATTCGAAATTATAAATTCGTATTTCAAAAGGCTAAAGGCGAAATGCGAATTGCGACAGGCGAAAGACGAAAGGCGAAAGTCGAAAGGCGAAAGGCGAAACGCGAATGGCGAAAGGCGAAAGGCGAACGGCGAAAGGCGAAAGGCGAAAGGCGAAAGGCGAAAGTCGAAAGGCGAAAGTCGAAAGGCGAAAGGCGAAAGGCGAAAGGCGAAAGGTGAAAGGCGAAAGGTGAAAGGCGAAAGGTGAAAGGTGAAGCGCGAAAGTCGAGAGGCGAAAGGCGAAACGCGAAAGGCGAAAGGCGAAAGGCGAAAGGCGAAATGAGAAAGTCGAAAGGCGAAAGGCGAAAGGCGAAAGGCGAAAGGCGAAAGGCGAAAGGCGAAAGGCGAAAGGCAAAAGGCGAAAGGCGAAAGGCGAAAGGCGACAGGCGAAAGGCGAAAGGCGAAATGCGAAAGGCGAATGGTGAAAGGCGAAAGGCGAAAGGCGAAAGGCGAAAGGAGAGAGGCGAAAGGCGAAAGGCGAAAGGCGAAAGGCGAAAGGCGAAAAGCGAAAGGCGAAAGGCGAAAGGCGAAATGAGAAAGTCGAAAGGCGAAAGGCGAAAGGCGAAAGGCGAAAGGTGAAAGGCGAAAGGTGAAAGGCGAAAGGTGAAAGACGAAGCGCGAAAGGCGAGAGGCGAAAGGCGAAACGCGAATGGCGAAAGGCGAAAAGCGAAAGGCGAAAGGCGAAAGGCGAAAGGCGAAAGGCGAAAGGCGAAAGGCGAAAGGCGAAAGGCGAAAGGCGAAAGGCGAAAGTCGAAAGGCGAAAGGCGAAATGCGAAAGTCGAAAGGCGAAAGGCGAGAGGCGAAAGGCGAAAGGCGAAAGGCGAAAGGCGAAAGGCGAAAGGCGAAAGGCGAAAGGCGAAAGGCGAAAGGCGAAAGGCGAAAGGCGAAAGGCGAAAGGCGAAAGGCGAAATGCGAAAGTCGAAGGCGTAAGGCGAAAGACTAAAGTTGAAAGGCGAAAGGTGAAAGGCGAAAGGCGAAAGGCGAAAGACGAAAGGCGATAGCCGAAAGGCGGAAGGCGAAAGGCTAAAGTCGAAAGGCGAAAGGTGAAAGGCGAAAGGTGAAAGGCGAAAAGTGAAAGGCGAAAGGTGAAAAGTGAAAGGTGAAGCGCGAAAGTCGAGAGGTGAAAGGCGAAACGCGAATGGCGAAAGGCGAAAGGCGAAAGGCGAAAGGCAAAAGGCAAAAGGCGAAAGGCGAAAGGCGAAAGGCGAAAGGCGAAAGGCGAAAGGCGAAATTCGAAAGGCGAAAGGCGAAAGGCGAAAGGCGAAAGGCGACATGCGAAAGTCGAAAGGCGAAAGGCGAAAGGCGAAACGTGAAAGGCGAAAGGTGAAAGGCGAAAGGCAAAAGGCGAAAGGCGAAAGGCGAAAGGCGAAATTCGAAAGGCGAAAGGCGAAAGGCGAAAGGTGAAAGGCGAAAGGCGAAATTCGAAAGGAGAGAGGCGAAAGGCGAAAGGCGAAAGGCGAAAGGCGAAAAGCGAAAGGCGAAAGGCGAAAGGCGAAAGGCGAAAGGCGAAAGGCGAAAGGCGAAAGGCGAAAGGCGAAAGGCGAAATGCGAAAGTCGAAAAGCGAAAGGCGAAAGGCGAAAGGCGAAAGGTGAAAGGCGAAAGGTGAAAGGCGAAAGGCGAAATGTGAAAGGTGAAAGGCGAAGCGCGAAAGTCGAGAGGCTAAAGGCGAAACGCGAATGGCGAAAGGCGAAAAGCGAAATGCGAAAGGCGAAAGGCGAAAGGCGAAAAGCGAAAAGCGAAAGGCGAAAGGCGAAAGGCGAAAAGCGAAGGGCGAGAGGCAAAAGTCAAAATGCCTAAGGCAAAAGGAAAAACGATTTTCAAAACATGAAATAAACATAGAGAAATTTAAAATGCCTCAAGCAAAAGAAAAAACGAAGGGCGAGAGGCAAAAGTCAAAATGCTTAAGGCAAAAGGAAAAACGATTTTCAAAACACGAAATAAATATGGAGAAATTTAAAATGCCTAAAGCAAAAGAAAAAACCATATTCAAAAGATAAAATACAAAAGTTGAAATTGAAAATGCGAAATGGAAAATTCGAAATTATATATTCGTATTTCAAAAGGCTAAAGGCGAAATGCGAATTGCGAAAGGCGAAAGACGAAAGGCGTAGGGCGAAAGTCGAAAGGCGAAAGGCGAAACGCGAATGGCGAAAGGCGAAAGGCGAAAGGCGAAAGGCGAAAGGCGAAAGGCGAAAGGCGAAAGGCGAAAGGCGAAAGGCGAAAGGCGAAAGGCGAAAGGCGAAAGGCGAAAGGAGAGAGGCGAAAGGCGAAAGGCGAAAGGCGAAAAGTGAAAGGCGAAAGGCGAAAGGCGAAAGGCGAAAGGAGAGAGGCGAAAGGCGAAAGGCGAAAGGCGAAAGGCGAAAAGCGAAAGGCGAAAGGCGAAAGGCGAAAGGCGAAAGGCGAAAGGCGAAAGGCGAAATGAGAAAGGCGAAAGGCGAAAGGCGAAAGGCGAAAGGAGAGAGGCGAAAGGCGAAAGGCGAAAGGCGAAAGGCGAAAAGCGAAAGGCGAAAGGCGAAAGGCGAAAGGCGAAAGGCGAAAGGCGAAAGGCGAAAGGCGAAAGGCGAAAGGCGAAATGCGAAAGTCGAAAGGCGAAAGGCGAAAGGCGAAAGGTGAAAGGCGAAAGGTGAAAGGCGAAAGGCGAAATGTGAAAGGTGAAAGGCGAAGCGCGAAAGTCGAAAGGCGAAAGGCGAAACGCGAATGGCGAAAGGCGAAAGGCGAAAGGCGAAAGGCGAAAGGCGAAAGGCGAAAGGAGAGAGGCGAAAGGCGAAAGGCGAAAGGCGAATGGCGAAAAGCGAAAGGCGAAAGGCGAAAGGCGAAAGGCGAAAGGCGAAAGGAGAGAGGCGAAAGGCGAAAGGCGAAAGGCGAAAGGCGAAAAGCGAAAGGCGAAAGGCGAAAGGCGAAAGGCGAAAGGCGAAAGGCGAAAGGCGAAAGGCGAAAGGCGAAATGCGAAAGTCGAAAGGCGAAAGGCGAAAGGCGAAAGGTGAAAGGCGAAAGGTGAAAGGCGAAAGGCGAAATGTGAAAGGTGAAAGGCGAAGCGCGAAAGTCGAGAGGCTAAAGGCGAAACGCGAATGGCGAAAGGCGAAAAGCGAAATGCGAAAGGCGAAAGGCGAAAGGCGAAAAGCGAAAGGCGAAAGGCGAAAGGCGAAAGGCGAAAAGCGAAGGGCGAGAGGCAAAAGTCAAAATGCCTAAGGCAAAAGGAAAAACGATTTTCAAAACATGAAATAAACATAGAGAAATTTAAAATGCCTCAAGCAAAAGAAAAAACGAAGGGCGAGAGGCAAAAGTCAAAATGCTTAAGGCAAAAGGAAAAACGATTTTCAAAACACGAAATAAATATGGAGAAATTTAAAATGCCTAAAGCAAAAGAAAAAACCATATTCAAAAGATAAAATACAAAAGTTGAAATTGAAAATGCGAAATGGAAAATTCGAAATTATATATTCGTATTTCAAAAGGCTAAAGGCGAAATGCGAATTGCGAAAGGCGAAAGACGAAAGGCGAAGGGCGAAAGTCGAAAGGCGAAAGGCGAATCGCGAATGGCGAAAGGCGAAAGGCGAAAGGCGAAAGGCGAAAGGCGAAAGGCGAAAGGCGAAAGGAGAGAGGCGAAAGGCGAAAGGCGAAAGGCGAAAGGCGAAAGGCGAAAGGCGAAACGCGAATGGCGAAAGGCAAAAGGCGAAAGGCGAAAGGCGAAAGGCGAAAGGCGAAAGGCGAAAGGCGAAAGGCGAAAGGCGAAAGGCGAAAGGCGAAATGCGAAAGGCGAATGGCGAAAGGCGAAAGGCGAAAGGCGAAAGGCGAAAGGAGAGAGGCGAAAGGCGAAAGGCGAAAGGCGAAAGGCGAAAGGCGAAAAGCGAAAGGCGAAAGGCGAAAGGCGAAAGGCGAAAGGCGAAAGGCGAAAGGCGAAAGGTGAAAGGCGAAAGGCGAAATGCGAAAGTCGAAAAGCGAAAGGCGAAAGGCGAAAGGCGAAAGGTGAAAGGCGAAAGGTGAAAGGCGAAAGGCGAAATGTGAAAGGTGAAAGGCGAAGCGCGAAAGTCGAGAGGCTAAAGGCGAAACGCGAATGGCGAAAGGCGAAAAGCGAAATGCGAAAGGCGAAAGGCGAAAGGCGAAAAGCGAAAAGCGAAAGGCGAAAGGCGAAAGGCGAAAAGCGAAGGGCGAGAGGCAAAAGTCAAAATGCCTAAGGCAAAAGGAAAAACGATTTTCAAAACATGAAATAAACATAGAGAAATTTAAAATGCCTCAAGCAAAAGAAAAAACGAAGGGCGAGAGGCAAAAGTCAAAATGCTTAAGGCAAAAGGAAAAACGATTTTCAAAACACGAAATAAATATGGAGAAATTTAAAATGCCTAAAGCAAAAGAAAAAACCATATTCAAAAGATAAAATACAAAAGTTGAAATTGAAAATGCGAAATGGAAAATTCGAAATTATATATTCGTATTTCAAAAGGCTAAAGGCGAAATGCGAATTGCGAAAGGCGAAAGACGAAAGGCGTAGGGCGAAAGTCGAAAGGCGAAAGGCGAAACGCGAATGGCGAAAGGCGAAAGGCGAAAGGCGAAAGGCGAAAGGCGAAAGGCGAAAGGCGAAAGGCGAAAGGCGAAAGGCGAAAGGCGAAAGGCGAAAGGCGAAAGGCGAAAGGCGAAAGGCGAAAGGCGAAATGAGAAAGGCGAAAGGCGAAAGGCGAAAGGCGAAAGGAGAGAGGCGAAAGGCGAAAGGCGAAAGGCGAAAGGCGAAAGGCGAAAAGCGAAAGGCGAAAGGCGAAAGGCGAAAGGCGAAAGGCGAAAGGCGAAAGGCGAAAGGCGAAAGGCGAAAGGCGAAAGGCGAAATGCGAAAGTCGAAAGGCGAAAGGCGAAAGGCGAAAGGTGAAAGGCGAAAGGTGAAAGGCGAAAGGCGAAATGTGAAAGGTGAAAGGCGAAGCGCGAAAGTCGAAAGGCGAAAGGCGAAACGCGAATGGCGAAAGGCGAAAGGCGAAAGGCGAAAGGCGAAAGGCGAAAGGCGAAAGGCGAAAGGAGAGAGGCGAAAGGCGAAAGGCGAAAGGCGAATGGCGAAAAGCGAAAGGCGAAAGGCGAAAGGCGAAAGGCGAAAGGCGAAAGGAGAGAGGCGAAAGGCGAAAGGCGAAAGGCGAAAGGCGAAAAGCGAAAGGCGAAAGGCGAAAGGCGAAAGGCGAAAGGCGAAAGGCGAAAGGCGAAAGGCGAAAGGCGAAAGGCGAAAGGCGAAAGGCGAAATGCGAAAGTCGAAAGGCGAAAGGCGAAAGGCGAAAGGTGAAAGGCGAAAGGTGAAAGGCGAAAGGCGAAATGTGAAAGGTGAAAGGCGAAGCGCGAAAGTCGAGAGGCTAAAGGCGAAACGCGAATGGCGAAAGGCGAAAAGCGAAATGCGAAAGGCGAAAGGCGAAAGGCGAAAAGCGAAAGGCGAAAGGCGAAAGGCGAAAAGCGAAGGGCGAGAGGCAAAAGTCAAAATGCCTAAGGCAAAAGGAAAAACGATTTTCAAAACATGAAATAAACATAGAGAAATTTAAAATGCCTCAAGCAAAAGAAAAAACGAAGGGCGAGAGGCAAAAGTCAAAATGCTTAAGGCAAAAGGAAAAACGATTTTCAAAACACGAAATAAATATGGAGAAATTTAAAATGCCTAAAGCAAAAGAAAAAACCATATTCAAAAGATAAAATACAAAAGTTGAAATTGAAAATGCGAAATGGAAAATTCGAAATTATATATTCGTATTTCAAAAGGCTAAAGGCGAAATGCGAATTGCGAAAGGCGAAAGACGAAAGGCGAAGGGCGAAAGTCGAAAGGCGAAAGGCGAAACGCGAATGGCGAAAGGCGAAAGGCGAAAGGCGAAAGGCGAAAGGCGAAAGGCGAAAGGCGAAAGGAGAGAGGCGAAAGGCGAAAGGCGAAAGGCGAAAGGCGAAAGGCGAAAGGCGAAACGCGAATGGCGAAAGGCAAAAGGCGAAAGGCGAAAGGCGAAAGGCGAAAGGCGAAAGGCGAAAGGCGAAAGGCGAAAGGCGAAATGCGAAAGGCGAATGGCGAAAGGCGAAAGGCGAAAGGCGAAAGGAGAGAGGCGAAAGGCGAAAGGCGAAAGGCGAAAGGCGAAAAGCGAAAGGCGAAAGGCGAAAGGCGAAAGGCGAAAGGCGAAAGGCGAAAGGCGAAATGAGAAAGTCGAAAGGCGAAAGGCGAAAGGCGAAAGGCGAAAGGCGAAAGGTGAAAGGCGAAAGGTGAAAGGCGAAAGGCGAAAGGTGACAGGCGAAGCGCGAAAGTCGAGAGGCGAAAGGCGAAACGCGAATGGCGAAAGGCGAAATGCGAAAGGCGAAAGGCGAATTGCGAAAGGCGAAAGGCGAAAGGCAAAGGCGAAAGGCGAAAGGCGAATGGCGCAAGGCGAAAGGCGAAAGGCGAAAGGCGAAAGGCGAAAGGCGAAAGGCGAAAGGCGAAAGGCGAAAGGCGAAAGGCGAAACGCGAAAGGCGAAAGGCGAAAGGCGGAAGGCGAAAGGCGAAAGTCGAAAGGCGAAAGGTGAAAGGCGAAAGGTGAAAGGCGAAAAGTGAAAGGCGAAAGGCCAAAGGCGAAAGGCGGAAGGCGAAAGGCGAAAGTCGAAAGGCGAAAGGTGAAAGGCGAAAGGTGAAAGGCGAAAAGTGAAAGGCGAAAGGTGAAAAGTGAAAGGCGAAGCGCGAAAGTCGAGAGGCGAAAGGCGAAACGCGAATGGCGAACGGCAAAAGGCAAAAGGCGAAAGGCAAAAGGCGAAAGGCGAAAGGCGAAAGGCGAAAGGCGAAAGGCGAAAGGCGAAAGGCGAAAGGCGAAAGGCGAAAGGTGAAAGGCGAAAGGTGAAAGGCGAAAGGTGAAAGGTGAAAGGTGAAAGGCGAAGCGCGAAAGTCGAGAGGCGATAGGCGAAACGCGAATGGCGAAAGGCGAAAGGCGAAAGGCGAAAGGCGAAAGGCGAAAGGCGAAAGGCAAAAGGCGAAAGGCGAAAGGCGGAAGGTGTATGGCGAAAGGCGAAAGGCGAAAGGCGAAAAGCGAAAGGCGAAAGGCGAAAGGCGAAAGGCGAAAGGCGAAGAGCGAAAGGCGAAAGGCGAAAGGCGAAAGGCGAAGGGCGAGAGGCAAAAGTCAAAATGCCTAAGGCAAAAGGAAAAACGATTTTCAAAACATGAAATAAACATAGAGAAATTTAAAATGCCTAAAGCAAAAGAAAAAACGATATTCAAAAGATAAAATACAAAAGTTGAAATTGAAAATGCGAAATGGAAAATTCGAAATTATAAATTCGTATTTCAAAAGGCTAAATGCGAAATGCGAATTGCGACAGGCGAAAGACGAAAGGCGAAAGTCGAAAGGCGAAAGGCGAAACGCGAATGGCGAAAGGCGAAAGGCGAACGGCGAAAGGCGAAAGGCGAAAGGCGAAAGGCGAAAGGCGAAAGGCGAAAGTCGAAAGGCGAAAGGCGAAAGGCGAAAGATGAAAGGCGAAAGGTGAAAGGCGAAAGGTGAAAGGCGAAGCGCGAAAGTCGAGAGGCGAAAGGCGAAACGCGAAAGGCGAAAGGCGAAAGGCGAAAGGCGAAAGGCGAAATGAGAAAGTCGAAAGGCGAAAGGCGAAAGGCGAAAGGCGAAAGGCGAAAGGCGAAAGGCGAAAGGCGAAAGGCGAAAGGCGAAAGACGAAAGGCGAAAGGCGAAAGGCGAAAGGCGAAAGGCGAAACGCGAAAGGCGAAAGGCGAAAGACGGAAGGCGAAAGGCGAAAGTCGAAAGGCGAAAGGTGAAAGGCGAAAGGTGAAAGGCGAAAAGTGAAAGGCGAAAGGTGAAAAGTGAAAGGCGAAGCGCGAAAGTCGAGAGGCGAAAGGCGAAACGCGAATGGCGAAACGCGAATGGCGAACGGCAAAAGGCGAAAGGCGAAAGGCGAAAGGCGAAAGGCGAAAGGCGAAAGGCGAAAGGCGAAAGGCGAGAGGCGAAATGCGAAAGTCGAAAGGCGAAAGGCGAAAGGCGAAAGGCGAAAGGTGAAAGGCGAAAGGTGAAAGGCGAAAGGTGAAAGGTGAAAGGCGAAGCGCGAAAGTCGAGAGGCGAAAGGCGAAACGCGAATGGCGGAAGGCGAAAGGCGAAAGGCGAAAGGCGAAAGGCGAAAGGCGAAAGGCGAAAGGCGAAAGGCGAAAGGCAAAAGGCGAAAGGCGAAAGGCGGAAGGTGTAAGGCGAAAGGCGAAAGGCGAAAGGCGAAGAGCGAAAGGCGAAAGGCGAAAGGCGAAGGGCGAGAGGCAAAAGTCAAAATACCTAAGGCAAAAGGAAAAACGATTTTCAAAACATGAAATAAACATAGAGAAATTTAAAATGCCTAAAGCAAAAGAAAAAACGATATTCAAAAGATAAAATACAAAAGTTGAAATTGAAAATGCGAAATGGAAAATTCGAAATTATAAATTCGTATTTCAAAAGGCTAAAGGCGAAATGCGAATTGCGACAGGCGAAAGACGAAAGGCGAAAGTCGAAAGGCGAAAGGCGAAACGCGAATGGCGAAAGGCGAAAGGCGAACGGCGAAAGGCGAAAGGCGAAAGGCGAAAGGCGAAAGGCGAAAGGCGAAAGTCGAAAGGCGAAAGGCGAAAGGCGAAAGGCGAAAGGTGAAAGGCGAAAAGTGAAAGGCGAAAGGTGAAAGGTGAAAGGCGAAGCGCGAAAGTCGAGAGGCGAAAGGCGAAACGCGAAAGGCGAAAGGCGAAAGGCGAAAGGCGAAATGAGAAAGTCGAAAGGCGAAAGGCGAAAGGCGAAAGGCGAAAGGCGAAAGGCGAAAGGCGAAAGGCGAAAGGCGAAAGTCGAAAGGCGAAAGGCGAAAGGCGAAAGATGAAAGGCGAAAGGTGAAAGGCGAAAGGTGAAAGGCGAAGCGCGAAAGTCGAGAGGCGAAAGGCGAAACGCGAAAGGCGAAAGGCGAAAGGCGAAAGGCGAAAGGCGAAATGAGAAAGTCGAAAGGCGAAAGGCGAAAGGCGAAAGGCGAAAGGCGAAAGGCGAAAGGCGAAAGGCGAAAGGCGAAAGGCGAAAGACGAAAGGCGAAAGGCGAAAGGTGAAAGGCGAAAGGTGAAAGGTGAAAGGCGAAGCGCGAAAGTCGAGAGGCGAAAGGCGAAACGCGAAAGGCGAAAGGCGAAAGGCGAAAGGCGAAATGAGAAAGTCGAAAGGCGAAAGGCGAAAGGCGAAAGGCGAAAGGCGAAAGGCGAAAGGCAAAAGCCGAAAGGCGAAAGGCGAAAGGCGAAAGGCGACAGGCGAAAGGCGAAAGGCGAAATGCGAAAGGCGAATGGTGAAAGGCGAAAGGCGAAAGGCGAAAGGCGAAAGGAGAGAGGCGAAAGGCGAAAGGCGAAAGGCGAAAGGCGAAAGGCGAAAGGCGAAAAGCGAAAGGCGAAAGGCGAAATGAGAAAGTCGAAAGGCGAAAGGCGAAAGGCGAAAGGCGAAATGCGAAAGGTGAAAGGCGAAAAGCGAAAGGCGAAAGGCGAAATGAGAAAGTCGAAAGGCGAAAGGCGAAAGGCGAAAGGCGAAATGCGAAAGGTGAACGGCGAAAGGTGAAAGGCGAAAGGTGAAAGACGAAGCGCGAAAGGTGAGAGGCGAAAGCCGAAACGCGAATGGCGAAAGGCGAAAACCGAAAGGCGAAAGGCAAAAGGCGAAAGGCGAAAGGCGAAAGGCGAAAGGCGAAAGGCGAAAGGCGAAAGGCGAAAGTCGAAAGGCGAAATGCCTAAGGCAAAAGGAAAAACGATTTTCAAAACATGAAATAAACATAGAGAAATTTAAAATGCCTCAAGCAAAAGAAAAAACGATATTCAAAAGATAAAATACAAAAGTTGAAATTGAAAATGCGAAATGGAAAATTCGAAATTATAAATTCGTATTTCAAAAGGCTAAAGGCGAAATGCGAATTGCGACAGGCGAAAGACGAAAGGCGAAAGTCGAAAGGCGAAAGGCGAAAGGCGAAAGGCGAAAGGCGAAAGGCGAAAGTCATAAGGCGAAAGGCGAAAGGCGAAAGGCGAAAGGTGAAAGGCGAAAGGCGAAAGGCGGAAGGCGAAAGGCGAAAGTCGAAAGGCGAAAGGTGAAAGGCGAAAGGTGAAAGGCGAAAAGTGAAAGGCGAAAGGTGAAAAGTGAAAGGCGAAGCGCGAAAGTCGAGAGGCGAAAGGCGAAACGCGAATGGCGAACGGCAAAAGGCGAAAGGCGAAAGGCGAAAGGCGAAAGGCGAAAGGCGAAAGGCGAAAGGCGAAAGGCGAAAGGCGAAAGGCGAGAGGCGAAATGCGAAAGTCGAAAGGCGAAAGGCGAAAGGCGAAAGGCGAAATGTGAAAGGCGAAAGGTGAAAGGCGAAAGGTGAAAGGTGAAAGGCGAAGCGCGAAAGTCGAGAGGCGAAAGGCGAAACGCGAATGGCGGAAGGCGAAAGGCGAAAGGCGAAAGGCGAAAGGCGAAAGGCGAAAGGCGAAAGGCAAATGGCGAAAGGCGAAAGGCGGAAGGTGTAAGGCGAAAGGCGAAAGGCGAAAGGCGAAGAGCGAAAGGCGAAAGGCGAAAGGCGAAAGGCGAAAGGCGAAGGGCGAGAGGCAAAAGTCAAAATACCTAAGGCAAAAGGAAAAACGATTTTCAAAACATGAAATAAACATAGAGAAATTTAAAATGCCTAAAGCAAAAGAAAAAACGATATTCAAAAGATAAAATACAAAAGTTGAAATTGAAAATGCGAAATGGAAAATTCGAAATTATAAATTCGTATTTCAAAAGGCTAAAGGCGAAATGCGAATTGCGACAGGCGAAAGACGAAAGGCGAAAGTCGAAAGGCGAAAGGCGAAACGCGAATGGCGAAAGGCGAAAGGCGAACGGCGAAAGGCGAAAGGCGAAAGGCGAAAGGCGAAAGGCGAAAGGCGAAAGTCGAAAGGCGAAAGGCGAAAGGCGAAAGGCGAAAGGTGAAAGGCGAAAGGTGAAAGGCGAAAGGTGAAAGGTGAAAGGCGAAGCGCGAAAGTCGAGAGGCGAAAGGCGAAACGCGAAAGGCGAAAGGCGAAAGGCGAAAGGCGAAATGAGAAAGTCGAAAGGCGAAAGGCGAAAGGCGAAAGGCGAAAGGCGAAAGGCGAAAGGCAAAAGGCGAAAGGCGAAAGGCGAAAGGCGAAAGGCGACAGGCGAAAGGCGAAAGGCGAAATGCGAAAGGCGAATAGTGAAAGGCGAAAGGCGAAAGGCGAAAGGCGAAAGGAGAGAGGCGAAAGGCGAAAGGCGAAAGGCGAAAGGCGAAAGGCGAAAGGCGAAAAGCGAAAGGCGAAAGGCGAAATGAGAAAGTCGAAAGGCGAAAGGCGAAAGGCGAAAGGCGAAAGGCGAAAGGTGAAAGGCGAAAGGTGAAAGGCGAAAGGTGAAAGACGAAGCGCGAAAGGCGAGAGGCGAAAGCCGAAACGCGAATGGCGAAAGGCGAAAAGCGAAAGGCGAAAGGCAAAAGGCGAAAGGCGAAAGGCGAAAGGCGAAAGGCGAAAGCGAAAGTCGAAAGGCGAAAGGCGAAATGCGAAAGTCGAAAGGCGAAAGGCGAGAGGCGAAAGGCGAAAGGCGAAAGGCGAAAGGCGAAAGGCGAAAGGCGAAAGGCGAAAGGCGAAAGGCGAAAGGCGAAAGGCGAAAGGCGAAAGGCGAAAGGCGAAATGCGAAAGTCGAAGGCGTAAGGCGAAAGACTAAAGTTGAAAGGCGAAAGGCGAAAGGTGAAAGGCGAAAGGCGAAAGGCGAAAGGAGAAAGGCGAAAGGCAAAAGGCGAAAGGCGAAAGGCGAAAGGCGAAAGGCGAAAGGCGAAAGGCGAAAGGCGAAAGGCGAAATGCGAAAGGCGAAAGGTGAAAGGCGAAAGGCGAAAGGCGAAGGGCGAAAGGAGAGAGGCGAAAGGCGAAAGGCGAAAGGCGAAAGGCGAAAAGCGAAAGGCGAAAGGCGAAAGGCAAAAGGCGAAATGAGAAAGTCGAAAGGCGAAAGGCGAAAGGTGAAAGGCGAAAGGTGAAAGGCGAAAGGCGAAATATGAAAGGCGAAGCGCGAAAGTCGAGAGGCGAAAGGCGAAACTCGAATGGCGAAAGCCGAAAAGCGAAAGTCGAAGGCGAAATGCGAAAGGCGAAAGGCAAAATGCGAAAGGCGAAAGGCGGAAGATGTAAGGCGAAAGGCTAAAGGCGAAAGGCGAAAGGCGAAAGGAGAGAGGCGAAAGGCGAAAAGCGAAGGGCGAGAGGCAAAAGTCAAAATGCCTAAGGCAAAAGGAAAAACGATTTTCAAAACATGAAATAAACATAGAGAAATTTAAAATGCCTAAAGCAAAAGAAAAAACCATATTCAAGAGATAAAATACAAAAGTTGAAATTGAAAATGCGAAATGGAAAATTCGAAATTATATATTCGTATTTCAAAAGGCTAAAGGCGAAATGCGAATTGCGAAAGGCGAAAGACGAAAGGCGAAGGGCGAAAGTCGAAAGGCGAAAGGCGAAACGCGAATGGCGAAAGGCGAAAGGCGAAAGGCGAAAGGTGAAAGGTGAAAGGCGAAGCGCGAAAGTCGAGAGGCGAAAGGCGAAACGCGAATGGCGAAAGGCGAAAGGCGAAAGGCGAAAGGCCAAAGGCGAAAGGCAAAAGGCGAAAGGCGAAAGGCGAAAGGCGAAAGGCGAAAGGCGAAAGGGGAAAGGCGAAAGGGGAAAGGCGAAAGGTGAAAGGCGAAAGGCGAAAGGCGAAAGGCGAAAGGCGAAAGGCGAAAGGCGAAAGTTCGAAAGGCGAAAGGCGAAAGGCGAAAGGTGAAGGCGAGAGGTGAAAGGCGAAAGGCGAAAGGTGAAAGGCGAAGCGCGAAAGTCGAGAGGCGAAAGGCGAAACGCGAATGGCGAAAGGCGAAATGCGAAAGGCGAAAGGCGAAAGGCGAATTGCGAAAGGCGAAAGGCGAAAGGCGAAAGGCGAAAGGCGAAAGGCGAAAGGCGAAAGGCGAAAGGCGAAGCGCGAATGGGCGCAAGGCGAAAGGCGAAAGGCGAAAGGCGAAAGGCGAAAGGCGAAAGGCGAAACGCGAAAGGCGAAAGGCGATAGCCGAAAGGCGGAAGGCGAAAGGCTAAAGTCGAAAGGCGAAAGGTGAAAGGCGAAAGGTGAAAGGCGAAAAGTGAAAGGCGAAAGGTGAAAAGTGAAAGGTGAAGCGCGAAAGTCGAGAGGTGAAAGGCGAAACGCGAATGGCGAAAGGCGAAAGGCGAAAGGCAAAAGGCAAAAGGCGAAAGGCGAAAGGCGAAAGGCGAAAGGCGAAAGGCGAAATTCGAAAGGCGAAAGGCGAAAGGCGAAAGGCGAAAGGCGACATGCGAAAGTCGAAAGGCGAAAGGCGAAACGTGAAAGGCGAAAGGTGAAAGGCGAAAGGCAAAAGGCGAAAGGCGAAAGGCGAAAGGCGAAATTCGAAAGGCGAAAGGCGAAAGGCGAAAGGTGAAAGGCGAAAGGCGAAATTCGAAAGGAGAGAGGCGAAAGGCGAAAGGCGAAAGGCGAAAAGCGAAAGGCGAAAGGCGAAAGGCGAAAGGCGAAAGGCGAAAGGCGAAAGGCGAAAGGCGAAAGGCGAAAGGCGAAAGGCGAAAGGCGAAATGCGAAAGTCGAAAGGCGAAAGGCGAAAGGCGAAAGGTGAAAGGCGAAAGGTGAAAGGCGAAAGGCGAAATGTGAAAGGTGAAAGGCGAAGCGCGAAAGTCGAGAGGCTAAAGGCGAAACGCGAATGGCGAAAGGCGAAAACCGAAATGCGAAAGGCGAAAGGCGAAAAGCGAAAAGCGAAAGGCGAAAGGCGAAAAGCGAAGGGCGAGAGGCAAAAGTCAAAATGCCTAAGGCAAAAGGAAAAACGATTTTCAAAACATGAAATAAACATAGAGAAATTTAAAATGCCTCAAGCAAAAGAAAAAACGAAGGGCGAGAGGCAAAAGTCAAAATGCTTAAGGCAAAAGGAAAAACGATTTTCAAAACACGAAATAAATATGGAGAAATTTAAAATGCCTAAAGCAAAAGAAAAAACCATATTCAAAAGATAAAATACAAAAGTTGAAATTGAAAATGCGAAATGGAAAATTCGAAATTATATATTCGTATTTCAAAAGGCTAAAGGCGAAATGCGAATTGCGAAAGGCGAAAGACGAAAGGCGAAGGGCGAAAGTCGAAAGGCGAAAGGCGAAACGCGAATGGCGAAAGGCGAAAGGCGAAAGGCGAAAGGCGAAAGGCGAAAGGAGAGAGGCGAAAGGCGAAAGGGGAAAGGCGAAAAGTGAAAGGCGAAAGGCGAAAGGCGAAAGGCGAAAGGAGAGAGGCGAAAGGCGAAAGGCGAAAGGCGAAAGGCGAAAGGCGAAAAGCGAAAGGCGAAAGGCGAAAGGCGAAAGGCGAAAGGCGAAAGGCGAAATGAGAAAGGCGAAAGGCGAAAGGCGAAAGAAGAGAGGCGAAAGGCGAAAGGCGAAAGGCGAAAAGCGAAAGGCGAAAGGCGAAAGGCGAAAGGCGAAAGGCGAAAGGCGAAAGGCGAAAGGCGAAAGGCGAAAGGCGAAAGGCGAAAGGCGAAAGGCGAAATGCGAAAGTTGAAAGGCGAAAGGCGAAAGGCGAAAGGTGAAAGGCGAAAGGTGAAAGGCGAAAGGCTAAATGTGAAAGGTGAAAGGCGAAGCGCGAAAGTCGAAAGGCGAAAGGCGAAACGCGAATGGCGAAAGGCGAAAGGCGAAAGGCGAAAGGCGAAAGGCGAAAGGCGAAAGGAGAGAGGCGAAAGGCGAAAGGCGAAAGGCGAAAGGCGAAAAGCGAAAGGCGAAAGGCGAAAGGCGAAAGGCGAAAGGAGAGAGGCGAAAGGCGAAAGGCGAAAAGCGAAAGGCGAAAGGCGAAAGGCGAAAGGCGAAAGGCGAAAGGCGAAAGGCGAAAGGCGAAAGGCGAAAGGCGAAAGGCGAAAGGCGAAAGGCGAAAGGCGAAATGCGAAAGTCGAAAGGCGAAAGGCGAAAGGCGAAAGGTGAAAGGCGAAAGGTGAAAGGCGAAAGGCGAAATGTGAAAGGTGAAAGGCGAAGCGCGAAAGTCGAGAGGCTAAAGGCGAAACGCGAATGGCGAAAGGCGAAAAGCGAAATGCGAAAGGCGAAAGGCGAAAGGCGAAAAGCGAAAGGCGAAAGGCGAAAGGCGAAAAGCGAAGGGCGAGAGGCAAAAGTCAAAATGCCTAAGGCAAAAGGAAAAACGATTTTCAAAACATGAAATAAACATAGAGAAATTTAAAATGCCTCAAGCAAAAGAAAAAACGAAGGGCGAGAGGCAAAAGTCAAAATGCTTAAGGCAAAAGGAAAAACGATTTTCAAAACACGAAATAAATATGGAGAAATTTAAAATGCCTAAAGCAAAAGAAAAAACCATATTCAAAAGATAAAATACAAAAGTTGAAATTGAAAATGCGAAATGGAAAATTCGAAATTATATATTTGTATTTCAAAAGGCTAAAGGCGAAATGCGAATTGCGAAAGGCGAAAGACGAAAGGCGAAGGGCGAAAGTCGAAAGGCGAAAGGCGAAACGCGAATGGCGAAAGGCGAAAGGCGAAAGGCGAAAGGCGAAAGGCGAAAGGCGAAAGGCGAAAGGCGAAAGGCGAAAGGCGAAAGGCGAAAGGCGAAAGGAGAGAGGCGAAAGGCGAAAGGCGAAAGGCGAAAGGCGAAAAGCGAAAGGCGAAAGGCGAAAGGCGAAACGCGAATGGCGAAAGGCAAAAGGCGAAAGGCGAAAGGCGAAAGGCGAAAGGCGAAAGGCGAAAGGCGAAATGCGAAAGGCGAAAGGCGAAAGGCGAAAGGCGAAAGGCGAAAGGCGAAAGGCGAAAGGAGAGAGGCGAAAGGCGAAAGGCGAAAGGCGAAAGGCGAAAAGCGAAAGGCGAAAGGCGAAAGGCGAAAGGCGAAAGGCGAAAGGCGAAAGGCGAAAGGCGAAATGAGAAAGTCGAAAGGCGAAAGGCGAAAGGCGAAAGGTGAAAGGCGAAAGGTGAAAGGCGAAAGGCGAAAGGTGAAAGGCGAAGCGCGAAAGTCGAGAGGCGAAAGGCGAAACGCGAATGGCGAAAGGCGAAATGCGAAAGGCGAAAGGCGAATTGCGAAAGGCGAAAGGCGAAAGGCAAAGGCGAAAGGCGAAAGGCGAATGGCGCAAGGCGAAAGGCGAAAGGCGAAAGGCGAAAGGCGAAAGGCGAAAGGCGAAAGGCGAAAGGCGAAAGGCGAAAGGAGAAACGCGAAAGGCGAAAGGCGAAAGGCGGAAGGCGAAAGGCGAAAGTCGAAAGGCGAAAGGTGAAAGGCGAAAGGTGAAAGGCGAAAAGTGAAAGGCGAAAGGTGAAAAGTGAAAGGCGAAGCGCGAAAGTCGAGAGGCGAAAGGCGAAACGCGAATGGCGAACGGCAAAAGGCAAAAGGCGAAAGGCAAAAGGCGAAAGGCGAAAGGCGAAAGGCGAAAGGCGAAAGGCGAAAGGCGAAAGGCGAAAGGCGAAAGGCGAAAGGCGAGAGGCGAAATGCGAAAGTCGAAAGGCGAAAGGCGAAAGGCGAAAGGCGAAAGGCGAAAGGCGAAAGGTGAAAGGCGAAAGGTGAAAGGCGAAAGGTGAAAGGTGAAAGGCGAAGCGCGAAAGTCGAGAGGCGAAAGGCGAAACGCGAATGGCGAAAGGCGAAAGGCGAAAGGCGAAAGGCGAAAGGCGAAAGGCGAAAGGCGAAAGGCGAAAGGCGAAAGGCGAAAGGCAAAAGGCGAAAGGCGAAAGGCGGAAGGTGTAAGGCGAAAGGCGAAAGGCGAAAGGCGAAAAGCGAAAGGCGAAAGGCGAAAGGCGAAAGGCGAAGGGCGAGAGGCAAAAGTCAAAATGCCTAAGGCAAAAGGAAAAACGATTTTCAAAACATGAAATAAACATAGAGAAATTTAAAATGCCTAAAGCAAAAGAAAAAACGATATTCAAAAGATAAAATACAAAAGTTGAAATTGAAAATGCGAAATGGAAAATTCGAAATTATAAATTCGTATTTCAAAAGGCTAAAGGCGAAATGCGAATTGCGATAGGCGAAAGACGAAAGGCGAAGGGCGAAAGTCGAAAGGCGAAAGGCGAAACGCGAATGGCGAAAGGCGAAAGGCGAACGGCGAAAGGCGAAAGGCGAAAGGCGAAAGGCGAAAGGCGAAAGGCGAAAGGCGAAAGGCGAAAGGCGAAAGGCGAAAGTCGAAAGGCGAAAGACGAAAGGCGAAAGGCGAAAGGTGAAAGGCGAAAGGTGAAAGGCGAAAGGCGAAAGGTGAAAGGTGAAAGGCGAAGCGCGAAAGTCGAGAGGCGAAAGGCGAAACGCGAAAGGCGAAAGGCGAAAGGCGAAATGAGAAAGGCGAAAGGCAAAAGGCGAAAGGCGAAAGGCGAAAGGCGAAAGGCGAAAGGCGAAAGGCGAAAGGCGAAAGGCGAAATGCGAAAGGCGAAAGGTGAAAGGCGAAAGGCGAAAGTCGAAAGGCGAAAGGAGAGAGGCGAAAGGCGAAAGGCGAAATTCGAAAGGCGAAAGGCGAAAGGCCAAAGGCGACATGCGAAAGTCGAAAGGCGAAAGGCGAAACGTGAAAGGCGAAAGGTGAAAGGCGAAAGGCAAAAGGCGAAAGGCGAAAGGCGAAAGGCGAAAGGCGAAATTCGAAAGGCGAAAGGCGAAAGGCGAAAGGCGAAAGGCGACATGCGAAAGTCGAAAGGCGAAAGGCGAAAGGCGAAAGGCGAAACGTGAAAGGCGAAAGGTGAAAGGCGAAAGGCAAAAGGCGAAAGGCGAAAGGCGAAAGGCGAAATTCGAAAGGCGAAAGGTGAAAGGCGAAAGGCGAAATTCGAAAGGAGAGAGGCGAAAGGCGAAAGGCGAAAGGCGAAAAGCGAAAGGCGAAAGGCGAAAGGCGAAAGGCGAAAGGCGAAAGGCGAAAGGCGAAAGGCGAAAGGCGAAAGGCGAAAGGCGAAATGCGAAAGTCGAAAGGTGAAAGGCGAAAGGCGAAAGGTGAAAGGCGAAAGGTGAAAGGCGAAAGGCGAAATGTGAAAGGTGAAATGTGAAAGGCGAAAGGCGAAAGGCGAAAGGCGAAAGGCGAAAGGCGAAAGGCGAAAGGCGAAAGGCGAAAGGCGAAAGGCGAAAGGCGAAAGGCGAAAGGCGAAAGGCGAAAGGCAAAAGGCGAAAGGCGAAAGGCGAAAGGCGAAAGGCGAAAGGCGAAAGGCGAAAGGCGAAAGGCGAAAGGCGAAGGGCGAGAGGCAAAAGTCAAAATGCCTAAGGCAAAAGGAAAAACGATTTTCAAAACATGAAATAAACATAGAGAAATTTAAAATGCCTAAAGCAAAAGAAAAAACGATATTCAAAAGATAAAATACAAAAGTTGAAATTGAAAATGCGAAATGGAAAATTCGAAATTATAAATTCGTATTTCAAAAGGCTAAAGGCGAAATGCGAATTGCGATAGGCGAAAGACGAAAGGCGAAGGGCGAAAGTCGAAAGGCGAAAGGCGAAACGCGAATGGCGAAAGGCGAAAGGCGAACGGCGAAAGGCGAAAGGCGAAAGGCGAAAGGCGAAAGGCGAAAGGCGAAAGGCGAAAGGCGAAAGGCGAAAGTCGAAAGGCGAAAGACGAAAGGCGAAAGGCGAAAGGTGAAAGGCGAAAGGTGAAAGGCGAAAGGCGAAAGGTGAAAGGTGAAAGGCGAAGCGCGAAAGTCGAGAGGCGAAAGGCGAAACGCGAAAGGCGAAAGGCGAAAGGCGAAATGAGAAAGGCGAAAGGCAAAAGGCGAAAGGCGAAACTCGAAAGGCGAAAGGCGAAAGGCGAAAGGCGAAAGGCGAAAGGCGAAAGGCGAAAGGCGAAATGCGAAAGGCGAAAGGCGAAAGGCGAAAGGCGAAAGGCGAAAGGCGAAAGGCGAAAGGAGAGAGGCGAAAGGCGAAAGGCGAAAGGCGAAAGGCGAAAAGCGAAAGGCGAAAGGCGAAAGGCGAAAGGCGAAAGGCGAAAGGCGAAAGGCGAAAGGCGAAATGAGAAAGTCGAAAGGCGAAAGGCGAAAGGCGAAAGGTGAAAGGCGAAAGGTGAAAGGCGAAAGGCGAAAGGTGAAAGGCGAAGCGCGAAAGTCGAGAGGCGAAAGGCGAAACGCGAATGGCGAAAGGCGAAATGCGAAAGGCGAAAGGCGAATTGCGAAAGGCGAAAGGCGAAAGGCAAAGGCGAAAGGCGAAAGGCGAATGGCGCAAGGCGAAAGGCGAAAGGCGAAAGGCGAAAGGCGAAAGGCGAAAGGCGAAAGGCGAAAGGCGAAAGGCGAAAGGAGAAACGCGAAAGGCGAAAGGCGAAAGGCGGAAGGCGAAAGGCGAAAGTCGAAAGGCGAAAGGTGAAAGGCGAAAGGTGAAAGGCGAAAAGTGAAAGGCGAAAGGTGAAAAGTGAAAGGCGAAGCGCGAAAGTCGAGAGGCGAAAGGCGAAACGCGAATGGCGAACGGCAAAAGGCAAAAGGCGAAAGGCAAAAGGCGAAAGGCGAAAGGCGAAAGGCGAAAGGCGAAAGGCGAAAGGCGAAAGGCGAAAGGCGAAAGGCGAGAGGCGAAATGCGAAAGTCGAAAGGCGAAAGGCGAAAGGCGAAAGGCGAAAGGCGAAAGGCGAAAGGTGAAAGGCGAAAGGTGAAAGGCGAAAGGTGAAAGGTGAAAGGCGAAGCGCGAAAGTCGAGAGGCGAAAGGCGAAACGCGAATGGCGAAAGGCGAAAGGCGAAAGGCGAAAGGCGAAAGGCGAAAGGCGAAAGGCGAAAGGCGAAAGGCGAAAGGCGAAAGGCAAAAGGCGAAAGGCGAAAGGCGGAAGGTGTAAGGCGAAAGGCGAAAGGCGAAAGGCGAAAAGCGAAAGGCGAAAGGCGAAAGGCGAAAGGCGAAGGGCGAGAGGCAAAAGTCAAAATGCCTAAGGCAAAAGGAAAAACGATTTTCAAAACATGAAATAAACATAGAGAAATTTAAAATGCCTAAAGCAAAAGAAAAAACGATATTCAAAAGATAAAATACAAAAGTTGAAATTGAAAATGCGAAATGGAAAATTCGAAATTATAAATTCGTATTTCAAAAGGCTAAAGGCGAAATGCGAATTGCGATAGGCGAAAGACGAAAGGCGAAGGGCGAAAGTCGAAAGGCGAAAGGCGAAACGCGAATGGCGAAAGGCGAAAGGCGAACGGCGAAAGGCGAAAGGCGAAAGGCGAAAGGCGAAAGGCGAAAGGCGAAAGGCGAAAGGCGAAAGGCGAAAGGCGAAAGTCGAAAGGCGAAAGACGAAAGGCGAAAGGCGAAAGGTGAAAGGCGAAAGGTGAAAGGCGAAAGGCGAAAGGTGAAAGGTGAAAGGCGAAGCGCGAAAGTCGAGAGGCGAAAGGCGAAACGCGAAAGGCGAAAGGCGAAAGGCGAAATGAGAAAGGCGAAAGGCAAAAGGCGAAAGGCGAAAGGCGAAAGGCGAAAGGCGAAAGGCGAAAGGCGAAAGGCGAAAGGCGAAATGCGAAAGGCGAAAGGTGAAAGGCGAAAGGCGAAAGTCGAAAGGCGAAAGGAGAGAGGCGAAAGGCGAAAGGCGAAATTCGAAAGGCGAAAGGCGAAAGGCCAAAGGCGACATGCGAAAGTCGAAAGGCGAAAGGCGAAACGTGAAAGGCGAAAGGTGAAAGGCGAAAGGCAAAAGGCGAAAGGCGAAAGGCGAAAGGCGAAAGGCGAAATTCGAAAGGCGAAAGGCGAAAGGCGAAAGGCGAAAGGCGACATGCAAAAGTCGAAAGGCGAAAGGCGAAAGGCGAAAGGCGAAACGTGAAAGGCGAAAGGTGAAAGGCGAAAGGCAAAAGGCGAAAGGCGAAAGGCGAAAGGCGAAATTCGAAAGGCGAAAGGTGAAAGGCGAAAGGCGAAATTCGAAAGGAGAGAGGCGAAAGGCGAAAGGCGAAAGGCGAAAAGCGAAAGGCGAAAGGCGAAAGGCGAAAGGCGAAAGGCGAAAGGCGAAAGGCGAAAGGCGAAAGGCGAAAGGCGAAAGGCGAAATGCGAAAGTCGAAAGGTGAAAGGCGAAAGGCGAAAGGTGAAAGGCGAAAGGTGAAAGGCGAAAGGCGAAATGTGAAAGGTGAAATGTGAAAGGCGAAAGGCGAAAGGCGAAAGGCGAAAGGCGAAAGGCGAAAGGCGAAAGGCGAAAGGCGAAAGGCGAAAGGCGAAAGGCGAAAGGCGAAAGGCGAAAGGCGAAAGGCAAAAGGCGAAAGGCGAAAGGCGAAAGGCGAAAGGCGAAAGGCGAAAGGCGAAAGGCGAAAGGCGAAAGGCGAAGGGCGAGAGGCAAAAGTCAAAATGCCTAAGGCAAAAGGAAAAACGATTTTCAAAACATGAAATAAACATAGAGAAATTTAAAATGCCTAAAGCAAAAGAAAAAACGATATTCAAAAGATAAAATACAAAAGTTGAAATTGAAAATGCGAAATGGAAAATTCGAAATTATAAATTCGTATTTCAAAAGGCTAAAGGCGAAATGCGAATTGCGATAGGCGAAAGACGAAAGGCGAAGGGCGAAAGTCGAAAGGCGAAAGGCGAAACGCGAATGGCGAAAGGCGAAAGGCGAACGGCGAAAGGCGAAAGGCGAAAGGCGAAAGGCGAAAGGCGAAAGGCGAAAGGCGAAAGGCGAAAGGCGAAAGGCGAAAGTCGAAAGGCGAAAGACGAAAGGCGAAAGGCGAAAGGTGAAAGGCGAAAGGTGAAAGGCGAAAGGCGAAAGGTGAAAGGTGAAAGGCGAAGCGCGAAAGTCGAGAGGCGAAAGGCGAAACGCGAAAGGCGAAAGGCGAAAGGCGAAATGAGAAAGGCGAAAGGCAAAAGGCGAAAGGCGAAACTCGAAAGGCGAAAGGCGAAAGGCGAAAGGCGAAAGGCGAAAGGCGAAAGGCGAAAGGCGAAAGGCGAAAGGCGAAAGGCGAAAGGCGAAAGGCGAAAGGCGAAAGGCGAAAGGCGAAAGGCGAAAGGCGAAAGGCGAAAGGCGAAAGGCAAAAGGCGAAAGGCGAAAGGCGGAAGGTGTAAGGCGAAAGGCGAAAGGCGAAAGGCGAAAAGCGAAAGGCGAAAGGCGAAAGGCGAAAGGCGAAGGGCGAGAGGCAAAAGTCAAAATGCCTAAGGCAAAAGGAAAAACGATTTTCAAAACATGAAATAAACATAGAGAAATTTAAAATGCCTAAAGCAAAAGAAAAAACGATATTCAAAAGATAAAATACAAAAGTTGAAATTGAAAATGCGAAATGGAAAATTCGAAATTATAAATTCGTATTTCAAAAGGCTAAAGGCGAAATGCGAATTGCGATAGGCGAAAGACGAAAGGCGAAGGGCGAAAGTCGAAAGGCGAAAGGCGAAACGCGAATGGCGAAAGGCGAAAGGCGAACGGCGAAAGGCGAAAGGCGAAAGGCGAAAGGCGAAAGGCGAAAGGCGAAAGGCGAAAGGCGAAAGTCGAAAGGCGAAAGACGAAAGGCGAAAGGCGAAAGGTGAAAGGCGAAAGGTGAAAGGCGAAAGGCGAAAGGTGAAAGGTGAAAGGCGAAGCGCGAAAGTCGAGAGGCGAAAGGCGAAACGCGAAAGGCGAAAGGCGAAAGGCGAAATGAGAAAGGCGAAAGGCAAAAGGCGAAAGGCGAAAGGCGAAAGGCGAAAGGCGAAAGGCGAAAGGCGAAAGGCGAAAGGCGAAAGGCGAAAGGCGAAAGGCGAAAGGCGAAAGGCGAAAGGCGAAAGGCGAAAGGCGAAAGGCGAAAGGCGAAAGGCGAAAGGCGAAAGGCGAAAGGCGAAATGCGAAAGGCGAAAGGTGAAAGGCGAAAGGCGAAAGTCGAAAGGCGAAAGGAGAGAGGCGAAAGGCGAAAGGCGAAATTCGAAAGGCGAAAGGCGAAAGGCCAAAGGCGACATGCGAAAGTCGAAAGGCGAAAGGCGAAACGTGAAAGGCGAAAGGTGAAAGGCGAAAGGCAAAAGGCGAAAGGCGAAAGGCGAAAGGCGAAAGGCGAAATTCGAAAGGCGAAAGGCGAAAGGCGAAAGGCGAAAGGCGACATGCGAAAGTCGAAAGGCGAAAGGCGAAAGGCGAAAGGCGAAACGTGAAAGGCGAAAGGTGAAAGGCGAAAGGCAAAAGGCGAAAGGCGAAAGGCGAAAGGCGAAATTCGAAAGGCGAAAGGTGAAAGGCGAAAGGCGAAATTCGAAAGGAGAGAGGCGAAAGGCGAAAGGCGAAAGGCGAAAAGCGAAAGGCGAAAGGCGAAAGGCGAAAGGCGAAAGGCGAAAGGCGAAAGGCGAAAGGCGAAAGGCGAAAGGCGAAAGGCGATAGGCGAAAGGCGAAAGGCGAAAGGCGAAAGGCGAAAGGCGAAAGGAGAGAGGCGAGAGGCGAAAGGCGAAAGGCGAGAGGCGAAAGGCGAAAGGCGAAAGGCGAAAGGCGAAAGGCGAAAGGCGAAAGGCGAAAGGCGAAAGGCGAAAGGCGAAATGCGAAAGTCGAAAGGCGAAAGGCGAAAGGTGAAAGGCGAAAGGTGAAAGGCGAAAGGCGAAATGTGAAAGGTGAAAGGCGAAGCGCGAAAGTCGAAAGGCGAAAGGCGAAACGCGAATGGCGAAAGGCGAAAGGCGAAAGGCGAAAGGCGAAAGGAGAGCGGCGAAAGGCGAAAGGCGAAAGGCGAAAGGCGAAAAGCGAAAGGCGAAAGGCGAAAGGCGAAAGGCGAAAGGAGAGAGGCGAAAGGCGAAAGGCGAAAGGCGAAAGGCGAAAAGCGAAAGGCGAAAGGCGAAAGGCGAAAGGCGAAAGGCGAAAGGCGAAAGGCGAAAGGCGAAAGGCGAAAGGTGAAAGGCGAAAGGTGAAAGGCGAAAGGCGAAATGTGAAAGGTGAAAGGCGAAGCGCGAAAGTCGAGAGGCTAAAGGCGAAACGCGAATGGCGAAAGGCGAAAAGCGAAATGCGAAAGGCGAAAGGCGAAAGGCGAAAAGCGAAAGGCGAAAGGCGAAAGGCGAAAAGCGAAGGGCGGGAGGCAAAAGTCAAAATGCCTAAGGCAAAAGGAAAAACGATTTTCAAAACATGAAATAAACATAGAGAAATTTAAAATGCCTCAAGCAAAAGAAAAAACGAAGGGCGAGAGGCAAAAGTCAAAATGCTTAAGGCAAAAGGAAAAACGATTTTCAAAACACGAAATAAATATGGAGAAATTTAAAATGCCTAAAGCAAAAGAAAAAACCATATTCAAAAGATAAAATACAAAAGTTGAAATTGAAAATGCGAAATGGAAAATTCGAAATTATATATTCGTATTTCAAAAGGCTAAAGGCGAAATGCGAATTGCGAAAGGCGAAAGACGAAAGGCGAAGGGCGAAAGTCGAAAGGCGAAAGGCGAAACGCGAATGGCGAAAGGCGAAATGCGAAAGGCGAAAGGCGAAAGGCGAAAGGCGAAAGGCGAAAGGCGAAAGGCGAAAGGCGAAAGGCGAAAGGCGAAAGGCGAAAGGAGAGAGGCGAAAGGCGAAAGGCGAAAGGCGAAAGGCGAAAAGCGAAAGGCGAAAGGCGAAAGGCGAAACGCGAATGGCGAAAGGCGAAAGGCGAGAGGCCAAAGGCGAAAGGCAAAAGGCGAAAGGTGAAAGGCGAAAGACGAAAGGCGAAAGGCGAAAGGCAAAAGGCGAAAGGCGAAAGGCGAAAGGCGAAAGGCGAAAGGCGAAAGGCGAAAGGCGAAATGCGAAAGGCGAAAGGCGAAAGGCGAAAGGCGAAAGGCGAAAGGAGAGAGGCGAAAGGCGAAAGGCGAAAGGCGAAAGGCGAAAAGCGAAAGGCGAAAGGCGAAAGGCGAAAGGCGAAAGGCGAAAGGCGAAAGGCGAAATGAGAAAGTCGAAAGGCGAAAGGCGAAAGGCGAAAGGTGAAAGGCGAAAGGTGAAAGGCGAAAGGCGAAAGGTGAAAGGCGAAGCGCGAAAGTCGAGAGGCGAAAGGCGAAACGCGAATGGCGAAAGGCGAAGTGCGAAAGGCGAAAGGCGAATTGCGAAAGGCGAAAGGCGAAAGGCAAAGGCGAAAGGCGAAAGGCGAATGGCGCAAGGCGAAAGGCGAAAGGCGAAAGGCGAAAGGCGAAAGGCGAAAGGCGAAAGGCGAAAGGCGAAAGGCGAAAGGCGAAAGGCGAAAGGCGAAAGGCGAAAGGCGAAAGGCGAAACGCGAAAGGCGAAAGGCGGAAGGCGAAGGGCGAAAGTCGAAAGGCGAAAGGTGAAAGGCGAAAGGTGAAAGGCGAAAAGTGAAAGGCGAAAGGTGAAAAGTGAAAGGCGAAGCGCGAAAGTCGAGAGGCGAAAGGCGAAACGCGAATGGCGAACGGCAAAAGGCAAAAGGCGAAAGGCGAAAGGCAAAAGGCGAGAGGCGAAAGGCGAAAGGCGAAAGGCGAAAGGCGAAAGGCGAAAGGCGAAAGGCGAAAGGCGAAAGGCGAAAGGCGAGAGGCGAAATGCGAAAGTGGAAAGGCGAAAGGCGAAAGGCGAAAGGCGAAAGGCGAAAGGCGAAAGGTGAAAGGCGAAAGGTGAAAGGCGAAATGTGAAAAGTGAAAGGTGAAAGGCGAAGCGCGAAAGTCGAGAGGCGAAAGGCGAAACGCGAATGGCGAAAGGCGAAACGCGAAAGGCGAAAGGCGAAAGGCAAAAGGCGAAAGGCGAAAGGCGGAAGGTGTAAGGCGAAAGGCGAAAGGCGAAAGGCGAAAAGCGAAAGGCGAAAGGCGAAAGGCGAAGGGCGAGAGGCAAAAGTCAAAATGCCTAAGGCAAAAGGAAAAACGATTTTCAAAACATGAAATAAACATAGAGAAATTTAAAATGCCTAAAGCAAAAGAAAAAACGATATTCAAAATATAAAATACAAAAGTTGAAATTGAAAATGCGAAATGGAAAATTCGAAATTATAAATTCGTATTTCAAAAGGCTAAAGGCGAAATGCGAATTGCGACAGGCGAAAGACGAAAGGCGAAGGGCGAAAGTCGAAAGGCGAAAGGCGAAACGCGAATGGCGAAAGGCGAAAAGCGAACGGCGAAAGGCGAAAGGCGAAAGGCGAAAGGCGAAAGGCAGAAGGCGAAAGGCGAAAGGCGAAAGGCGAAAGGCGAATGGCGAAAGGTGAAAGGCGAAAGGTGAAAGGCGAAAGTCGAAAGGTGAAAGGTGAAAGGCGAAGCGCGAAAGTCGAGAGGCGAAAGGCGAAACGCGAAAGGCGAAAGGCGAAAGGCGAAATGAGAAAGGCGAAAGGCGAAAGGCGAAAGGCGAAAGGAGAGAGGCGAAAGGCGAAAGGCGAAAGGCGAAAAGCGAAAGGCGAAAGGCGAAATGAGAAAGTCGAAAGGCGAAAGGCGAAAGGCGAAAGGCGAAGCGCGAAAGGAGAGAGGCGAAAGGCGAAAGGCGAAAGGCGAAAGGCGAAAAGCGAAAGGCGAAAGGCGAAAGGCGAAAGGCGAAAGGCGAAATGAGAAAGTCGAAAGGCGAAAGGCGAAAGGCGAAAGGCGAAAGGCGAAAGGTGAAAGGCGAAAGGTGAAAGGCGAAAGGTGAAAGGCGAAGCGCGAAAGTCGAGAGGCGAAAGGCGAAACGCGAATGGCGAAAGGCGAAAAGCGAAAGTCGAAAGGCGAAAGGCGAAAGGCGAAATGCGAAAGGCGAAAGGCAAAATGCGAAAGGCGAAAGGCGGAAGGTGTAAGGCGAAAGGCTAAAGGCGAAAGGCGAAAAGCGAAAGGCGAAAGGCGAGAGGCGAAAGGCGAAAAGCGAAGGGCGAGAGGCAAAAGTCAAAATGCCTAAGGCAAAAGGAAAAACGATTTTCAAAACATGAAATAAACATAGAGAAATTTAAAATGCCTAAAGCAAAAGAAAAAACGAAGGGCTAGAGGCAAAAGTCAAAATGCTTAAGGCAAAAGGAAAAACGATTTTCAAAACATGAAATAAAAATGGAGAAATTTAAAATGCCTAAAGCAAAAGAAAAAACCATATTCAAAAGATAAAATACAAAAGTTGAAATTAAAAATGCGAAATGGAAAATTCGAAATTATATATTCGTATTTCAAAAGGCTAAAGGCAAAATGCGAATTGCGAAAGGCGAATGACGAAAGGCGAAGGGCGAAAGTCGAAAGGCGAAAGGCGAAACGCGAATGGCGAAAGGCGAAAGGTGAAAGGCGAAGCGCGAAAGTCGAGAGGCGAAAGGCGAAGCGCGAATGGCGAAAGGCGAAAGGCGAAAGGCGAAAGGCGAAGGGCGAAAGGAGAGAGGCGAAAGGCGAAAGGCGAAAGGCGAAAGGCGAAAGGCTAAAGGCGAAAGGCGAAAGGCGAAAGGCGAAAGCCGAAAGGCGAAATGCGAAAGGCGAAAGGTGAAAGGCGAAGGGCGAAAGGCGAAGGGCGAAAGGAGAGAGGCGAAAGGCGAAAGGCGAAAGGCGAAAAGCGAAAGGCGAAAGGCGAAAGGCGAAAGGCGAAAGGCGAAAGGCGAAAGGCGAAAGGCGAAATGAGAAAGTCGAAGGCGTAAGGCGAAAGACTAAAGTTGAAAGGTGAAAGGCGAAAGGTGAATGGCGAAAGGCGAAAGGCGAAAGGCGAAAGGCGAAGGGCGAAGGGCGAGAGGCAAAAGTCAAAATGCCTAAGGCAAAAGGAAAAACGATTTTCAAAACATGAAATAAACATAGAGAAATTTAAAATGCCTAAAGCAAAAGAAAAAACGATATTCAAAATATAAAATACAAAAGTTGAAATTGAAAATGCGAAATGGAAAATTCGAAATTATAAATTCGTATTTCAAAAGGCTAAAGGCGAAATGCGAATTGCGACAGGCGAAAGACGAAAGGCGAAGGGCGAAAGTCGAAAGGCGAAACGCGAATGGCGAAAGGCGAAAAGCGAACGGCGAAAGGCGAAAGGCGAAAGGCGAAAGGCGAAAGGCGAAAGGCGAAAGGCGAAAGGCGAAAGGCGAAAGGTGAAAGGCGAAAGGTGAAAGGCGAAAGTCGAAAGGTGAAAGGTGAAAGGCGAAGCGCGAAAGTCGAGAGGCGAAAGGCGAAACGCGAAAGGCGAAAGGCGAAAGGCGAATTGAGAAAGGCGAAAGGCGAAAGGCGAAAGGCGAAAGGCGAAAGGAGAGAGGCGAAAGGCGAAAGGCGAAAAGCGAAAGGCGAAAGGCGAAAGGCGAAAGGCGAAATGAGAAAGTCGAAAGGCGAAAGGCGAAAGGCGAAGGGCGAAAGGAGAGAGGCGAAAGGCGAAAGGCGAAAGCCGAAAAGCGAAAGGCGAAAGGCGAAAGGCGAAAGGCGAAAGGCGAAAGGCGAAATGAGAAAGTCGAAAGGCGAAAGGCGAAAGGCGAAAGGCGAAAGGCGAAAGGCGAAAGGTGAAAGTCGAAAGGTGAAAGGCGAAAGGTGAAAGGCGAAGCGCGAAAGTCGAGAGGCGAAAGGCGAAACGCGAATGGCGAAAGGCGAAAAGCGAAAGTCGAAAGGCGAAAGGCGAAAGGCGAAATGCGAAAGGCGAAAGGCAAAATGCGAAAGGCGAAAGGCGGAAGGTGTAAGGCGAAAGGCTAAAGGCGAAAGGCGAAAAGCGAAAGGCGAAAGGCGAGAGGCGAAAGGCGAAAAGCGAAGGGCGAGAGGCAAAAGTCAAAATGCCTAAGGCAAAAGGAAAAACGATTTTCAAAACATGAAATAAACATAGAGAAATTTAAAATGCCTAAAGCAAAAGAAAAAACGAAGGGCTAGAGGCAAAAGTCAAAATGCTTAAGGCAAAAGGAAAAACGATTTTCAAAACATGAAATAAAAATGGAGAAATTTAAAATGCCTAAAGCAAAAGAAAAAACCATATTCAAAAGATAAAATACAAAAGTTGAAATTGAAAATGCGAAATGGAAAATTCGAAATTATATATTCGTATTTCAAAAGGCTAAAGGCGAAATGCGAATTGCGAAAGGCGAATGACGAAAGGCGAAGGGCGAAAGTCGAAAGGCGAAAGGCGAAACGCGAATGGCGAAAGGCGAAAGGCGAAAGGTGAAAGGCGAAGCGCGAAAGTCGAGAGGCGAAAGGCGAAGCGCGAATGGCGAAAGGCGAAAGGCGAAAGGCGAAAGGCGAAAGGCGAAAGGAGAGAGGCGAAAGGCGAAAGGCGAAAGGCGAAAGGCGAAAGGCGAAAGGCTAAAGGCGAAAGGCGAAAGGCGAAAGGCGAAAGCCGAAAGGCGAAATGCGAAAGGCGAAAGGTGAAAGGCGAAGGGCGAAAGGCGAAGGGCGAAAGGAGAGAGGCGAAAGGCGAAAGGCGAAAGGCGAAAAGCGAAAGGCGAAAGGCGAAAGGCGAAAGGCGAAAGGCGAAAGGCGAAAGGCGAAAGGCGAAAGGCGAAATGAGAAAGTCGAAGGCGTAAGGCGAAAGACTAAAGTTGAAAGGTGAAAGGCGAAAGGTGAAAGGCGAAAGGCGAAAGGCGAAAGGCGAAAGGCGAAGGGCGAGAGGCAAAAGTCAAAATGCCTAAGGCAAAAGGAAAAACGATTTTCAAAACATGAAATAAACATAGAGAAATTTAAAATGCCTAAAGCAAAAGAAAAAACGATATTCAAAAGATAAAATACAAAAGTTGAAATTGAAAATGCGAAATGGAAAATTCGAAATTATAAATTCGTATTTCAAAAGGCTAAAGGCGAAATGCGAATTGCGACAGGCGAAAGACGAAAGGCGAAGGGCGAAAGTCGAAAGGCGAAAGGCGAAACGCGAATGGCGAAAGGCGAAAGGCGAACGGCGAAAGGCGAAAGGCGAAAGGCGAAATGCGAAAGGCGAAAGGCGAAAGGCGAAAGGCGAAAGTCGAAAGGCGAAAGGCGAAAGGCGAAAGGCGAAAGGTGAAAGGCGAAAGGTGAAAGTCGAAAGGTGAAAGGTGAAAGGCGAAGCGCGAAAGTCGAGAGGCGAATGGCGAAACGCGAAAGGCGAAAGCCGAAAGGCGAAATGAGAAAGGCGAAAGGCGAAAGGCGAAAGGCGAAAGGCGAAAGGCGAAAGGCGAAAGGCGAAAGGCGAAAGGCGAAAGGCGAAAGGCGAAAGGAGAGAGGCGAAAGGCGAAAGGCGAAAGGCGAAAAGCGAAAGGCGAAAGGCGAAATGAGAAAGTCGAAAGGCGAAAGGCGAAAGGCGAAAGGCGAAGGGCGAAAGGAGAGAGGCGAAAGGCGAAAGGCGAAAGGCGAAAGGCGAAAGGCGAAAAGCGAAAGGCGAAAGGCGAAAGGCGAAAGGCGAAAGGCGAAAGGCGAAATGAGAAAGTCGAAAGGCGAAAGGCGAAAGGCGAAAGGCGAAAGGCGAAAGGTGAAAGGCGAAAGGTGAAAGGCGAAAGGTGAAAGGCGAAGCGCGAAAGTCGAGAGGCGAAAGGCGAAACGCGAATGGCGAAAGGCGAAAAGCGAAAGTCGAAAGGCGAAAGGCGAAAAGCGAAAGTCGAAAAGCGAAAGGCGAAAGGCGAAATGCGAAAGGCGAAAGGCAAAATGCGAAAGGCGAAAGGCGGAAGGTGTAAGGCGAAAGGCTAAAGGCGAAAGGCGAAAAGCGAAAGGCGAAAGGCGAAAGGCGAAATGAGAAAGTCGAAGGCGTAAGGCGAAAGACTAAAGTTGAAAGGCGAAAGGCGAAAGGCGAAAAGCGAAAGGCGAAAGGCGAAAGGCGAAAGGCGAAGGGCGAGAGGCAAAAGTCAAAATGCCTAAGGCAAAAGGAAAAACGATTTTCAAAACATGAAATAAACATAGAGAAATTTAAAATGCCTAAAGCAAAAGAAAAAACGATATTCAAAAGATAAAATACAAAAGTTGAAATTGAAAATGCGAAATGGAAAGGCGAAAGGCGAAAGGCAAAAGGCGAAAGGCGAAAGGCGAAAGGCGAAAGGCGAAAGCCGAAAGGCGAAAGGCGAAAGGCGAAAGGCGAAAGGCGAAAGGCGAAATGAGAAAGTCGAAGGCGTAAGGCGAAAGACTAAAGTTGAAATGTGAAAGGCGAAAGGTGAAAGGCGAAAGGCGAAAGGCGAAAGGCGAAAGGCGAAGGGCGAGAGGCAAAAGTCAAAATGCCTAAGGCAAAAGGAAAAACGATTTTCAAAACATGAAATAAACATAGAGAAATTTAAAATGCCTAAAGCAAAAGAAAAAACGATATTCAAAAGATAAAATACAAAAGTTGAAATTGAAAATGCGAAATGGAAAATTCGAAATTATAAATTCGTATTTCAAAAGGCTAAAGGCGAAATGCGAATTGCGACAGGCGAAAGACGAAAGGCGAAGGGCGAAAGTCGAAAGGCGAAACGCGAATGGCGAAAGGCGAAAGGCGAACGGCGAAAGGCGAAAGGCGAAAGGCGAAAGGCGAAAGGCGAAAGGCGAAAGGCGAAAGGCGAAAGGCGAAAGGCGAAAGTCGAAAGGCGAAAGGCGAAAGGCGAAAGGCGAAAGGTGAAAGGCGAAAGGTGAAAGGCGAAAGTCGAAAGGTGAAAGGTGAAAGGCGAAGCGCGAAAGTCGAGAGGCGAAAGGCGAAACGCGAAAGGCGAAAGGCGAAAGGCGAAATGAGAAAGGCGAAAGGCGAAAGGCGAAAGGCGAAAGGCGAAAGGCGAAAGGCGAAAGGCGAAAGGCGAAAGGCGAAAGGCGAAAGGCGAAAGGAGAGAGGCGAAAGGCGAAAGGCGAAAAGCGAAAGGCGAAAGGCGAAATGAGAAAGTCGAAAGGCGAAAGGCGAAAGGCGAAAGGCGAAAGGCGAAAGGCGAAAGGCGAAGGGCGAAAGGAGAGAGGCGAAAGGCGAAAGGCGAAAGGCGAAAGGCGAAAGGCGAAAAGCGAAAGGCGAAAGGCGAAAGGCGAAAGGCGAAAGGCGAAATGAGAAAGTCGAAAGGCGAAAGGCGAAAGGCGAAAGGTGAAAGGCGAAAGGTGAAAGGCGAAAGGCGAAGCGCGAAAGTCGAGAGGCGCAAGGCGAAACGCGAATGGCGAAAGGCGAAAAGCGAAAGTCGAAAGGCGAAAAGCGAAAGGCGAAATGCGAAAGGCGAAAGGCAAAATGCCAAAGGCGAAAGGCGGAAGGTGTAAGGCGAAAGGCTAAAGGCGAAAGGCGAAAAGCGAAAGGCGAAAGGCGAAAGGCGAGAGGCGAAAGGCGAAAAGCGAAGGGCGAGAGGCAAAAGTCAAAATGCCTAAGGCAAAAGGAAAAACGATTTTCAAAACATGAACTAAACATAGAGAAATTTAAAATGCCTAAAGCAAAAGAAAAAACGAAGGGCTAGAGGCAAAAGTCAAAACGCTTAAGGCAAAAGGAAAAACGATTTTCAAGACATGAAATAAAAATGGAGAAATTTAAAATGCCTAAAGCAAAAGAAAAAACCATATTCAAAAGATAAAATACAAAAGTTGAAATTGAAAATGCGAAATGGAAAATTCGAAATTATATATTCGTATTTCAAAAGGCTAAAGGCGAAATGCGAATTGCGAAAGGCGAAAGAGGAAAGGCGAAGGGCGAAAGTCGAAAGGCGAAACGCGAATGGCGAAAGGCGAAAGGCGAAAGGCGAAAGGTGAAAGGTGAAAGGCGAAGCGCGAAAGTCGAGAGGCGAAAGGCGAAACGCGAATGGCGAAAGGCGAAAGGCCAAAGGCGAAAGGCAAAAGGCGAAAGGCGAAAGGCGAAAGGCGAAAGGCGAAAGGCGAAAGGCGAAAGGCGAAAGGCGAAAGGGGAAAGGCGAAAGACGAAAGTCGAAAGACGAAAGGCGAAAGGCGAAAGGCGAAAGGCGAAAGGCGAAAGGCGAAAGGCGAAAGGCGAAAGTCGAAAGGCGAAAGGCGAAAGGCGAAAGGTGAAAGGCGAAAGGTGAAAGGCGAAAGGCGAAAGGTGAAAGGCGAAGCGCGAAAGTCGAGAGGCGAAAGGCGAAACGCGAATGGCGAAAGGCGAAATGCGAAAGGCGAAAGGCGAAAGGCGAAAGGCGAATTGCGAAAGGCGAAAGGCGAAAGGCGAAAAGCGAAAGGCGAAAGGCGAAACGCGAATGGCGCAAGGCGAAAGGCGAAAGGCGAAAGGCGAAAGGCGAAAGGCGAAAGGCGAAAGGCGAAACGCGAAAGGCGAAAGGCGATAGCCGAAAGGCGGCAGGCGAAAGGCGAAAGTCGAAAGGCGAAAGGTGAAAGGCGAAAGGTGAAAGGCGAAAAGGGAAAGGCGAAAGGCGAAAGGTGAAAAGTGAAAGGCGAAGCGCGAAAGTCGAGAGGCGAAAAGCAAAACGCGAATGGCGAAAGGCGAAAGGCGAAAGGCGAAAGGCGAAAGGCAAAAGGCGAAAGGCGAAAGGCGAAAGGCGAAAGGCGAAATTCGAAAGGCGAAAGGCGAAAGGCGACATGCGAAAGTCGAAAGGCGAAAGGCGAAAGGCGAAAGGCGAAAGGTGAAAGGCGAAAGGTGAAAGGCGAAAGGCGAAAGGTGAAAGGTGAAAGGCGAAGCGCGAAAGTCGAGAGGCGAAAGGCGAAACGCGAATGGCGAAAGGCGAAAGGCGAAAGGCGAAAGGCGAAAGGCGAAAGGCGAAAGGCGAAAGGCAAAAGGCGAAAGGCGAAAGGCGGAAGGTGTAAGGCGAAAGGCGAAAAGCGAAAGGCGAAAGGCGAAGGGTGAGAGGCAAAAGTTAAAATGCCTAAGGCAAAAGGAAAAATGATTTTCAAAACATGAAATAAACATAGAGAAATTTAAAATGCCTAAAGCAAAAGAAAAAACGATATTCAAAAGATAAAATACAAAAGCTGAAATTGAAAATGCGAAATGGAAAATTCGAAATTATAAATTCGTATCTCAAAAGGCTAAAGGCGTAATGCGAATTGCGAAAGGCGAAAGACGAAAGGCGAAGGGCGAAAGTAGAGAGGCGAAAGGCGAAACGAGAATGGCGAAAGGCGAAAAGCGAAAGGCGAAAGGCGAAAGGTGAAAGGCGAAAGGCGAAAGGCGAAAGGCGAAAGGCGAAAGGCGAAAGGCGAAAGGCGAAAGGTGACAGGCGAAAGGCGAAAGGCGAAAGGCGAAAGGAGAGAGGCGAACGGGGAAAGGCGAAAGGCGAAAGGCGTAATGCGAAAGTCGAAAGGCGAAAGGCGAAAGGTGAAAGGCGAAAGGTGAAAGGCGAAAGGCGAAAGGTGAAAGGTGAAAGGCGAAGAGCGAAAGTCGAGAGGCGAAAGGCGAAACGCGAATGGCGAAAGGCGAAAAGCGAAAGGCGAAAGGCGAAAGGCGAAAGGCGAAAGGCGAAAGGTGAAAGGCGAAAGGCGAAAGGCGAAAGGCGAAAGGAGAGAGGCGAAAGGCGAATGGCGAAAGGCGAAAGGCGAAAGGCGAAACGCGAATGGCGAAAAGCGAAAAGCGAAAGGCGAAAGGCGAAATTCGAAAGGCGAAAGGCGAAAGGCGAAAGGCGAAAGGCAAAATGCGAAAGGCGAAAGGCGGAAGGTGTAAGGCGAAAGGCGAAAGGCGAAAAGCGAAAGGTGAAAGGTGAAAGGCGAAGCGCGAAAGTCGAGAGGCGAAAGGCGAAACGCGAATGGCGAAAGGCGAAAGGCAAAATGCGAAAGGCGAAAGGCGGAAGGTGTAAGGCGAAAGGCGAAAGGCGAAAGGCGAAAAGCGAAAGGCGAAAGGCGAAAAGCGAAGGGCGAGAGGCAAAAGTCAAAATGCCTAAGGCAAAAGGAAAAACGATTTTCAAAACATGAAATAAACATAGAGAAATTTAAAATGCCTAAAGCAAAAGAAAAACGATATTCAAAAGATAAAATACAAAAGTTGAAATTGAAAATGCGAAATGGAAAATTCGAAATTATAAATTCGTATTTCAAAAGGCTAAAGGCGAAAGGCGAAAGACGAAAGGCGAATGGCGAAAGTCGAAAGGCGAACTGCGAAAGTCGAAAGGCGAAAGGCGAAAGGCGAAAGGTGAGAGGCGAAAGGTGAAAGGCGAAAGGCGAAAGGCGAAAGGCGAAAGGCGAAAGTCGAAAGGCGAAAGTCGAAAGGCATAAGGCGAAACGCGAATGGCGAAAGGCGAAAAGCGAAAGGCGAAAGGCGAAAGGCGAAAGGCGAAAGGCGAAAGGCGAAAGGCGAAAGGCGAAAGGCGAAAGGCGAATGGCGAAAGGCGAAAGGCGAAAGGCGAAAGGCAAAATGCGAAAGGCGAAAGGCGGAAGGTGTAAGGCGAAAGGCGAAAGGCGAAAAGCGAAAGGTGAAAGGTGAAAGGCGAAGCGCGAAAGTCGAGAGGCGAAAGGCGAAACGCGAATGGCGAAAAGTGAAAGGCGAAAGGCGAAAGGCGAAAGGCGAAAGGCGAAAGGCAAAATGCGAAAGGCGGAAGGTGTAAGGCGAAAGGCGAAAGGCGAAAGGCGAAAAGCGAAAGGCGAAAGACGAAAGGCGAAAGGCGAAAGGCGAAAGGCGAAAGGTGAAAGGCGAAAGGCGAAAAGCGAAAGGCGAAAGGCGAAAGGCGAAAGGCGAAAGGCGAAAGGCGAAAGGCGAAAGGCGAAAGGCGAAAGGAGAGAGGCGAGAAATGCGAAAGTCGAAAGGCGAAAGGCGAAAGGCGAAACGCGAATGGCGAAAGGCGAAAAGCGAAAGGCGAAAGGCGAAAGGCGAAAGGCGAAAGGCGAAAGGCGAAAGGCGAAAGGCGAAAGGCAAAATGCGAAAGGCGAAAGGCGGAAGGTGTAAGGCGAAAGGCGAAAGGCGAATAGCGAAACGCGAATGGCGAAAGGCGAAACGTGAAAGTCGAAAGGTGAAAGGCGAAAGGCGAAAGGCGAAAGGCGAAAGGCGAAAGGCGAAAGGCAAAATGCGAAAGGCGAAAGGCGGAAGGTGTAAGGCGAAAAGCGAAAGGCGAAAAGCGAAAGGTGCAAGGTGAAAGGCGAAGCGCGAAAGTCGAGAGGCGAAAGGCGAAAAGCGAATGGCGAAAGGCGAAAAGCGAAAGGCGAAAGGCGAAAGGCGAAAGGCGAAAGGCGAAAGGCGAAAGGCGAAAGGCAAAATGCGAAAGGCGAAAGGCGGAAGGTGTAAGGCGAAAGGCGAAAGGCGAAAGGCGAAAGGCGAAAGGTGAAAGGCGAAAGGCGAAAGGCGAAAGGCGAAAGGCGAAAGGCGAAATGCGAAAGTCGAAAGCCGAAAGGTGAAAGGCGAAAGGTGAAAGGCGAAAGGCGAAAGGTGAAAGGTGAAAGGCGAAGCGTGAAAGTCGAGAGGCGAAAGGCGAAACGCGAATGGCGAAAGGCGAAAAGCGAAAGGTGAAAGGCGAAAGGCGAAAGGCGAAAGGCGAAAGGCGAAAGGCGAAAGGCGAAAGGAGAGAGGCGAAAGGCGAAAGGCGAAAGACGAAAAGCGAAAGGCGAAGGGCGAAAGGCGAAAGGCGGAAGGTGTAAGGCGAAAGGCGAAAGGCGAAAGGCGAAAGGCGAAAGGCGAAATGCGAAAGTCGAAAGCCGAAAGGTGAAAGGCGAAAGGTGAAAGGCGAAAGGCGAAAGGTGAAAGGTGAAAGGCGAAGCGTGAAAGTCGAGAGGCGAAAGGCGAAACGCGAATGGCGAAAGGCGAAAAGCGAAAGGTGAAAGGCGAAAGGCGAAAGGCGAAAGGCGAAAGGCGAAAGGCGAAAGGAGAGAGGCGAAAGGCGAAAGGCGAAAGACGAAAAGCGAAAGGCGAAGGGCGAAAGGCGAAAGGCGGAAGGTGTAAGGCGAAAGGCGAAAGGCGAAAGGCGAAAGGCGAAAGGCGAAAGGCGAAAGGCGAAATGCGAAAGTCGAAAGCCGAAAGGTGAAAGGCGAAAGGTGAAAGGCGAAAGGCGAAAGGTGAAAGGTGAAAGGCGAAGCGTGAAAGTCGAGAGGCGAAAGGCGAAACGCGAATGGCGAAAGGCGAAAAGCGAAAGGCGAAAGGCGAAAGGCGAAATGCAAAATGCGAAAGGCGAAAGGCGAAAGGCGAAAGGCGAAAGGCGAAAGGCGAAAGGCGAAAGGCGAAAGGCGAAAGGCGAAAGGCGAAAAGCGAAGGGCGAGAGGCAAAAGTCAAAATGACTAAGGCAAAAGGAAAAACGATTTTCAAAACATGAAATAAACATAGAGAAATTTAAAATGCCTAAAGCAAAAGAAAAAACGATATTCAAAAGATAAAATACAAAAGTTGAAATTGAAAATGCGAAATGGAAAATTCGAAATTATAAATTCGTATTTCAAAAGGCTAAAGGCGAAATGCGAATTGCGAAAGGCGAAATGCGAATTGCGAAAGGCGAAAGACGAAAGGCGAATGGCGAAAGTCGAAAGGCGAAAGGCGAATGGCGAAATGCGAAAGTCGAAAGGCGAAAGGCGAAAGGCGAAAGGTGAAAGGCGAAAGGCGAAAGGCGAAAGGCGAAAGGCGAAAGGCGAAAGGCGAAAGGCGAAAGGCGAAAGGCGAAAGGCGAAAGGCGAAAGGCGAATGGCGAAAGGCGAGAGGCGAAAGGCGAAAGGCGAAAGGCGAAATGCTAAAGTCGAAAGTGTTGTGATCTTCGTGTATCTTTCGAGTATCTTCCGGAATAGGCGTTGTTAAATAAATGGCGAAGCCAATTAATTCTTTGCACCTATTTATTTAACGTACAACTTGTTGTTTGATAAATGGCGAAGCCAAATAAGGCTTTGCACCTATTTATTAAATGTACAACTTGTTGTTACCAGAAGAATAGGCGAAGCCAAATAAGGCTTTGCACCTATTTAATTTCTGAAGACCTGGTTGGAGATTGATCAATAGGCGAAGCCGAATAAGGCTTTGCACCTATTTAATCACTGGAGACGACCTGGTTGCAAACTGTACTCTAGGCGAAGCCAAATAAGGCTTTGCACCTATTTATTATTGGAAGACTTCTTTAAAACTCAACTCTAGGCGAAGCCAAATAAGGCTTTGCACCTATTTAATTATAGAAAGACTTGTTTACGACTGAACTCTATGTACTTTATTCTGTACTATATTTATACAAAAATTGTCTTACTCTAAGACTACTAATAATACACAGAATAATGTATAAAATACCTCTGACCCAGCACTTTATTTATTTAGCATATAATTCATACAAAGTGTAAGTCGGAAGTATTTCATTAACAACTATTACTTAATTTTAATACTTACGGAAGTATGCAAGTCACGGCACTAGTTGCTTTTTATAAATTTATACATATATCTTACCCAATCTATGTTGCGGGCTTTCAACTCATTGTTTATTTTAATTTCTTTCCTACTCGAAATACACTCAGTACTTTGCGGCTTATTACAAAAACAATTTAGTTACTTACAAACATATGTTCTACCTCTGGTGCAAGGTCGTCGTATTTCAACGTGCGAATTCTTGCGCGCAGCGGTATTATCACATCATTCACTGAAATAATTGAGGTAGATCAGTGATGATTAATTATGTATGTACGTATACCGTTTGTTTTTACATGCAGTGGAAACTGATGTAGGTATGTAGGTATACCGTTTGTTTTTACATGCAATGGAAACTGATGTAGGTATGTAGGTATACCATGCCGTAAACTTTTTGTTTTATTTCCTGATCGGAATACGTGAAATGCTTACTTGCAATGTACTGATGTAGGTAGGTAGGTATGCGATTGATATTTTTAGATTTTGTGTTTTTATGTATGTAACAAATCTCCCCCTTGAAAAAAAAAAATGTGTTATTCTTTGAAGAGGAATAACGCATTAAAACATGATGAAAGGGTTTTATCTTATTGGCAGCACTTTGTTATTGATTTTATATGTATAAATTATGTCGAACTCCGGGACAAGCATACGGTTAGGTCGTTAAGACTAATAAGTACAAGTTTATCTATGTAATAAATTAAATTAAGGTTAGGAATACGTTACAATATTTCTTATATTAGTATAATAAAGTTATAATATTTGATAGTTTGTTTGGCACACATTAAAAATTTCACATTGTAATTGTTTTTTCTTTTCTTTTTATATAGGGCACGGTTAATCATATTGTTTATACATATTTGTGTGTACATATTTTTCTTTATCACAAGTATTGATAATCGGATTGCTTTCATATATTCTTCTTAATTAATTTTATTATTTGTTGTTTTTTTTTTTTTTTTTAATGTTTATACATAAAGTATTTTTCTTAATTAATTTTCTAATATTAGTATACATTTATAGGTATGTTGGTTTTTAAGTTGGTCTCTTATAAATTAACATTTTTAGTTTCTATTATTGTACACATAGATATTACTTCTAATTATAATTTATGTGTATATATGTATATATTTTTACAATTATACATACTCGTATGTATGTTTTTATTTTTAATTATAATATACGTATAGGTATAAATCTTTGAAAAAAAAAAAAATTTTTTTTGAAGAATTATATATCAAACAAGGCAGGTATTTCTTATTATTTCTGGTATTTCTATAAATTTATATTCAATGATTAATTAAACTACTTGTAAATTGCGGGGTCTTTTAATTGAATCTAGTTCAAAATTGGTTAGGGATGGTGGAAGTGTATTACAAACTGTTGTCCTCTTGAGTGTTTATTTTATTAAAATTATGGAGAAGAAAATTGGTGCTGCTTTTGATAAGTTGATGGCCTTGGCTAAATCGACTATCCAGCCGGAGAGGAATATTGAAGGTATGCCCTTATATCGAGTGGATCAGCCAATTGAGCCGTACGTGCCTCAGGGGCTGCCTGGGACCTCTCAAGAAGTGCCGACTTACGTACCTGGACCTAGGAGGCTGACTTTAGAAGAATATCGCAGGAGGACTAAGAAGAACTGCGGAGATCAGCCAGATATGGCAAAGAAAACCAAGTCGACCGGAGGAGGTAGGCGTGTTAGGCTAAGCCGAGAGTTACATTATTTCCGGCTTAGGGCTAGTCTAGCCGCTACAACCGAGGAGCGTGCTCAGTATGAGGATTTGGCCAAGGGAAAATTGAAGGAACTTAACGCCTTCAAAAGGGCTAAAAAAAAAAAATTCTAAACATCAAAAAGAAACAAACAAAAAATATGTCTAAATTATAAAATAAATGATTAGTTATATATTTATTTTCTTTTTCTTTCATTAACCCAAAAGAATTTTTTTACCATTTTTATCCCTGAATAGGTAGGTTGAGGGGTATTATTTTTCTGCATGAGAAGTTCTTCTTTTGAATTTTTGAATAGGTGCCTACTATTGCTGCATGGGAATTGCAAATATATATATATATATATATATGTTTTTTTGACCATTACTCATGGAATGGTTTTAATCTGTTGTTATGTACTGTTACTCGTCGTTTACCGATTTGAGTAACAGTATTAACAGGGGTAAAAACTTTTACCACGAGATATGGACCTAGCCATATCTGGGAAAGCTTGTGTTTTTTGGCCGGATTTTTTAGTAAAACTTTATCACCTGGTTGGAATGTTACCGGGCGTGAGTGTTTATCGTAATAGAGTTTTGACTTTTCCTTGGCGTTGAGCAGATTTTTCCGGGCGATAGCATATGTTTTTTGTAATTTGTACCTAAGAATGTGGTAGTAACTTTCGTGGTTGTAAATGGGCTCTGGTTCTCTTTTCAGATTTGATGGTACATCCGCTGTAAACCCGAACAGACAATCCATTGGAGTGAGCTTAGTGCCGTCATGTGTGCTATTATTGTATACGAAAGCCGCGGTTCTCAGGAATCGATCCCAAGCGTTTGGATTTTCGGACACAATAGCTCTTAAATACTCCACTAGAGGACTGTGGGTTCGTTCAAGTGCGCCATTGGATTGCGGATGATAAGCGGAAGTCTGTAATTTTTTTATTTTTAGAAGTTTACAGACACGTTTGAAAAGATCGCTTAAAAAGTTAGATCCCTGGTCAGTTACTACCTTTTTAGGAATTCGATAACGAGTAATTATCTCATCGAAGAATATTCCTGCTACCGTTTCTGCTTCGCCATTCGGCATGGCATAACAATCTACGAATTTCGTAAGATTGTCTTGGAATGTCAATATGTACTTGTTTCCGGAGTGGATTTCTTCAAGTGGTCCTACTATATCTAAATAGACTTTCTCGAAGGGCATTTGGGCCGTAACTGTTATGATCATTGGCATACGGTATTCCGGGCTAGCCTTCATTTTTTGGCATTTGGAACATTTCCGAATATATCTCTTAATAGAACTGAGCATATTCTTCCATTTATATTTTCTTTTTATTTTTTTGTACGTTTTAATGACTCCTTGGTGACCACCAAATGCCGAGTCATGATAGTCCTTTAGAATTATTTGAATTTCCTCGGGGTCTGTGATAATTTCAGGTAATTTACTTTGAGAATTTATATAATTATCGCTCGGAGATAATTCGCCGTGTTCAGATGTACTACTTCCAGATTGGTTGTTCGTAGTTGATTTGTGTTTCATTGAGTCATTTTGGGGACTCCCTGAACGTTCTTGAATTCTCTGGGGAGTTTTGTGAATTATGTCCTCAATTTCTGTTTTCCTAGCTTGAGCTCGTGTAACAGCATGGCAATGTGCTGGTTTGGACTTCGGTGTAGGCGAAGAACTAGTATCTTCATCGTCTATGTCGGAATCGACACGGTGATGTACCTGGGCCTCTACCATGATCGAATTGGGGCTTGTCTGTTTCAGCTGGGCAGGTATTCGACTAAGCGCGTCTGCATTAGTGTTATATTTGCCAGGCTTATATTCAATCTTGTAGTCAAATTCCGAGAGTTTGTGGTGAAACCTTACTAATCTCGAAGTCGGATCTTTTACATTGAATACGCCTTTTAAGGGCTTATGATCTGTGTAAACCGTGAAAGTTCTACCCTGTAAATAACACCTGAAGTTCCTGGCGGCCCATACAATAGCGAGCAACTCTTTTTCTATTGTGGAGTATTTTTGTTCCGCCTTATTTAAACTTCTACTTGCATACGCTATTGGCTTGTCTTTGCCTATTATCCCTTGAGATAAAACAGCTCCCAATGCTTCGTTGCTAGGGTCTGTTGTTAGATTGAAAGGTTTGGTGAAATCTGGGTAGATGAGTAGAGGAGGATTAACAAGAGAAGTTTTAATTTCATTGAAAGCGTCTTGGCATTTTTGTGTCCAATTAAATTTGACGTCTTTCCGTAAGAGATTTGTTAGTGGCCTGACTATTTTTGAAAAGTTTGGAATGAACTTGCGATAGTAGTTGGCCAGTCCAAGAAATGATTGAGTTTGTCTCACCGTTCGGGGTTGAGGAAAATTTTGAACGCAACTTGTTTTACTGGGATCTGGAAGTGCTCCTTCGTTTGAGCATTTGTGTCCAAGGTAGATCACTTCTCTGCGAAGGAACTGAGACTTTTCGGGTTGTAATTTAAGATTATGGGCTCGAAGTCTGTCGAATACCTTAGCCAATTTCTCGTTGTGATCTTGTAAATTTTTTCCATATATTACAATATCATCGAGATAGACAAAGCACTCTAATCCTTGGAGACCCGTTAGAATGTAATTCATTAAGCGCTGAAAGGTCGCAGGTGCGCCTTTCAGTCCAAATGGCATTCTCTTAAATTCATAATGCCCGTAAGCAGTACTAAACGCAGTTTTCGATCTATCCCTTGGGTCAACCAGTACTTGATGGTATCCACTTGCAAGATCAAGTGTGGTAAAATACCGTGAATGCCCAAGTTGATCCAGTATATCCTCTATCCTGGGTAGTGGAAAGGCATCCCCTATAGATTTCTCGTTGACTTTACGGAAATCTACTACTACGCGCCAACGTTTATTGCCGTCAGGCCCAGCTTTCTTGGGGATTACAAGTAACGGAGAATTCCATGGGTTTTTGCTTATTTGAATGATGTCATTCTCTAGCATCTCTTTTATTTGTTCATTAATAACAGACCGATGTGTCTCTGGAAGTCTGTACATTTTTTGATTTATTGGTGGTTGATTATGCAATATAGGTATGGTGTGTTTTATAGTACTAGTGCACGTTAGTTTATCTCCCTTTAAGTAGAAGAGGTCATTATACTTATAACATAGCTCAAGAATTGACTTTTCTTCTTCGTGATTTAAATTTTCTTCCAACAGTAATTCTTTACGTAAAGCCGCAAGCCTGTCTTGATTAGAGCTTTTAGTATGGTTTACGTTTACTGAATATGGATTGGAAATGAAATTTGTCTTATCACTTTTGAAGTTGTAGTAGCTATTGTTTTGTGGACGAGGGAAAGGTGGACCACCTTTATTCTGAAAACTTTGGGAATTACTGACGTCCAAAGGTAAATAGAGAGGCTGTAGGTTATAGTAATTAAGTGGAACTAGCGTAAGCGTTAAGTTCTTCAGGAATACTGGTTCTGTGTTTACGTTCAGAACGGATAACGGTATAAAACTTTTATTCGGACTAACTAAGCAATTTGCGACAAATACTCCTTCTCCTATCTCCTGAGACATACAGATCATTTCTTGATCCAATTGTAATGGTATGCTCAGTACGATTTGAGATCGAGGAGGTATTTTATTAGGCCGCTGATGCACTACTTCAAATTGCCTACTTTCGTCTTCATTCTTGTTTTTCAAGGTACTCGAAATTTCTTCTATTTGAGGTAAGGAATTTTTACTATTGGGTGCCATTGAAGTGGTAGCAGAAGATTTAAATTGCTCCTCTATTTGATCCCTTGGTATTTCCTCCCCATCTTCTGTGGATGTTTCGAGAGGTACCGTGAACTCAATAGGATTGGTTTCCGTGCGAGGAAACCGGAGTAATTTGTTAGGGCCTTCTGCGGCTCAGTAAAAAGTTGCCTTGGCAGCTACCCAATGTTTCTCCATCTCCAAATGGAGTTTTCAGAGTGACCTTTTGACTCTGTTCTATACGTTCTGGCGTATCAAGTGCTTCCCGTTTTATAAGACTTACTTCAGCTCCAGTGTCCACTATCAGCCGAACGGCTGCATTTTTGCTGATATCTAATGGCAAATCTACTATTGAAATGTTTTCCCTTTTTCGGGGGTTTTTCTTTTGAGAGGACCCTGAAGTAGTATGATAAGTTTTCTTTAATGTCGAGCCGGGGACTTTTCGGTCGACAGTGTGTCGTTTCCCGAATTTTCAGTTTCCCATCGTTGTTTCTGCCGACAGGTGGACACGGTATGGCCCCGTCTGCTACAAAAACTACACATCTCTTGTCCATAATTAATTCTAGGTTCGCGATCTGAAGTGCCCCATTGAAAACTGTTTTTTGGATTTGCTCGCTCAGGTGGTGCCTTAACATTTTGTCGACAATATTGGACATCATGTCCTTTCGCTCTGCAGTTTATACAGAAAGGGGTGTTTTTGGGTTTTATGCACTCGTCATACGTGTGCCCCTTGTAGTTGCAATAGCTGCAGGTAATCTTGTTTAACAGTAATTTCTGTTTTTCGTCTCTTCTTTCTCCTGTATGATGAAAGGTAGAATTCTGGTATGGAGGTGGACTTCCTAAAGTTTTCCTTGTTGAGCTGACTTGGGTCGAGTGCCAATTATCCGGTGAGTTTCTGCCAGTATTAAAGGATACTGAAGCTAATTTTGTCGGCTCCTGTGTGGGAGGTATATGGAACTCAGTTTTTATGTTAGGTTTTCCTAGCTCATTTGTGTAAAGGTATGGAGCAACAGTCTCGTGAATAGGATGACTATAAGCATTAGCATAATTTGTGGAATTATGCATTAAAAAGTTGTCCATTGGAAAATAGCTTGTGGGATTATGAATGGCGGGTTGTGGATTATAAAAGAGGCTGTGTTGTAATCGTTCCATGTCTAGTGCCTTTTGGATGAGTTGGTCTACCGAATCTTCATTTAGAGTGAGTAAATAGGCACTTAGATGCGGATTATTAGCACCACTCTTCACTGAAGCCATAGCAAAATCTTCTATTTGTCGCTTCACCATATTGAAATTTTCAGCACCATATTTACTCTGTGCTGCCTCATTACATTGTAACAATAGGCCTTTTAGCCTAGTTGTGAAGCAGTTAAATGACTCGTGCGAGTATTGTCGGCAAGTGATTAATCCATTTATCAGCTCATGGTAAGTCTCACGAGGTAAGTAATTACGATAAAGTAATTGTTCAACCTCTGCAAATGTTGTGAGGGAGCTAGATGTGATTAGCTGGTATGCATTTCCTCTCAATCTAGTGGGAAAAATCTGCATAAAAGCTTGCTTTTCCTCCTCTTCTAGGCACTGTTGTACTTGTTTGCAACAGCCTATAAAGGTTTGCAATTCTGTGAGAATTTGGGGACTAAATTCTCCAGAAAACAAGGGCACCATTTGTGCTGTCAGTTTAACTACTTTTTCATAATTCACTGGCATTTTGGCTGGTTGGTTTGGTTGCTTTCTCTGGGGAATATCTGGAGTATCGTTATTAGAAGCAGGCGAGGTTAATGATTTTTCTGTGATTAGGGCGTTTAAGCTATTTCTTCTTACTAGAAAATTAATTAGGCTGTGCCTTCTGAAACGTTTACCTGAGCGATGCTCACGATACCAGTTTACGGAAGGTCGACTTTGGGATGAATTACACTCTACTCTTGGGCTATCTGGAGGACTGGTATTATCAAATGATAATGAATTTATTACCGTCTCAAAGGTAGAGCATGAAGAACTACGATCAGTTTTAGGTATGAAAGCCAAATCATTCGAGTTAGAGAGAATAGAGGAGAACAGGGAATAAGTAGTTTTATCAAAGAAGTTTGATTAATTTAATCAAAGCAAAAAAATTTTTCCCGAATATGTGAAAGCTGCCTTGTTTTAGTCTTTTTTCTAATATTAATGAGGAATAACAGTTTTGCCTCTTTTTAACTTACTTAAGAAAGATTGTTGTCGTTTCAGTCAGTTTCGTTTAGCCGTACTCTTTGTTGTGTATTATTTATTCGTAAGTGGAAGTCGTATTCTCCAAGCTGGGGACTTCTTATCTTCTTAGGCTGGGTTCTATAGCCAGATTCCACGGTAAGTAGCTCGTAACTCGTAGGTTGGAGAATCAAGGTTTTTCAAGTGTATGTAGATTGACCAACTTCTTAATCCTACCGGCTGCGCCAAAATTTGTTGTGATCTTCGTGTATCTTTCGAGTATCTTCCGGAATAGGCGTTGTTAAATAAATGGCGAAGCCAATTAAGGCTTTGCACCTATTTATTTAACGTACAACTTGTTGTTTAATAAATGGCGAAGCCAAATAAGGCTTTGCACCTATTTATTAAATGTACAACTTGTTGTTACCAGAAGAATAGGCGAAGCCAAATAAGGCTTTGCACCTATTTAATTTCTGAAGACCTGGTTGGAGATTGATCAATAGGCGAAGCCGAATAAGGCTTTGCACCTATTTAATCACTGGAGACGACCTGGTTGCAAACTGTACTCTAGGCGAAGCCAAATAAGGCTTTGCACCTATTTATTATTGGAAGACTTCTTTAAAACTCAACTCTAGGCGAAGCCAAATAAGGCTTTGCACCTATTTATTATTGGAAGACTTCTTTAAAACTCAACTCTAGGCGAAGCCAAATAAGGCTTTGCACCTATTTAATTATAGAAAGACTTGTTTACGACTGAACTCTATGTACTTTATTCTGTACTATATTTATACAAAAATTGTCTTACTCTAAGACTACTAATACTACACAGAATAATGTATAAAATACCTCTGACCCAGCACTTTATTTATTTAGCATATAATTCATACAAAGTGTAAGTCGGAAGTATTTCATTAACAACTATTACTTAATTTTACTACTTACGGAAGTATGCAAGTTACGGCACTCGTTGCTTTTTATAAATTTATACATATATCTTACCCAATCTATGTTGCGGGCTTTCAACTCATTGTTTATTTTAATTTCTTTCCTACTCGAATTACACTCAGTACTTTGCGGCTTATTACAAAAACAATTTAGTTACTTACAAACATATGTTCTACCTCTGGTGCAAGGTCGTCGTATTTCAACGTGCGAATTCTTGCGCGCAGCGGTATTATCACATCATTCACTGAAATAATTGAGGTAGATCAGTGATGATTAATTATGTATGTACGTATACCGTTTGTTTTTACATGCAGTGGAAACTGATGTAGGTATGTAGGTATACCGTTTGTTTTTACATGCAGTGGAAACTGATGTAGGTATATAGGTATACCATGCCGTAAACTTTTTGTTTTATTTCCTGATCGGAATACGTGAAATGTTTACTTGCAATGTACTGATGTAGGTCGGTAGGTATGCGATTGATATTTTTAGATTTTGAGTTTTTATGTATGTAACAAAAGGCGAAAGGCGTAAGACGAAAGTTGAAAGGTGAAAGGCGAAAGGTGAAAGGCGAAAGGCGAAAGCCGAAAGGCGAAAGGCGAAAGGCGAAAGGCGAAAGGCGAATGGCGAAAGGTGAAAGGCGAAGGGCGAGAGGCAAAAGTCAATATGCCTAAGGCAAAAGGAAAAACGATTTTCAAAACATGAAATTAAAATGGAGAAATTTAAAATGGCTAAAGCAAAAGAAAAAACGATATTCAAAAGATAAAATACAAAAGTTGAAATTGAAAATGCGAAATGGAAAATTCGAAATTATAAATTCGTATTTCAAAAGGCGAAAGGCGAAAGGCGAAAGTCGAAAGGCGAAAGGCGAATTGCAAAAGGCGAAAGGCGAAAGGCGAAAGGCGAACGTCGAAAGGCGAAAAGGCGAAAAGCGAAAGGCGAAAGGCGAAGGGCGAAAGGCGAAAGGCGGAAGGTGTAAGGCGAAAGGCGAAAGGCGAAAGCGAAAGGCGAAAGGCGAAAGGTGAAGTGCGAGAAGCAAAAGTCAAAATGCCTAAGGCAAAAGGAAAAACGATTTTCAAAACATGAAATAAACATAGAGAAATTTAAAATGCCTAAAGCAAAAGAAAAAACGATATTCAAAAGAAAAAATACAAAAGTTGAAATTGAAAATGCGAAATGGAAAATTCGAAATTATAAATTCGTATTTCAAAAGGCTAAAGGCGAAATGCGAAATGCGAAAGGCGAAAGACGAAAGGCGAAAGTCGAAAGGCGAAAGGCGAAACGCGAATGGCGAAAGGCGAAAGGCGAAAGGCGAAAGGCGAAAGGCGAAAGGCGAAAGGCGAAAGGCGAAAGGCGAAAGGCGAAAGGTGAAAGGCGAAAGGCGAAAGGCGAAAGGCGAAAGGCGAAAGGCGAAAGGCGAAAGGCGAAAGGCGAAAGGCGAAAAGCGAAAGTCGAAAGGCGAAACGCGAAAAGCGAAAGTCGAAAGGCGAAAGGCGAAAGGCGAAATGCGAAAGGCGAAAGGCGAAAGGCAAAATGCGAAAGGCGAAAGGCGGAAGGTGTAAGGCGAAAGGCTAAAGGCGAAAGGCGAAAAGCGAAAGGCGAAAGGCGAAAGGCGAAATGAGAAAGTCGAAGGCGTAAGGCGAAAGACTAAAGTTGAAAGGCGAAAGGCGAAAGGCGAAAAGCGAAAGGCGAAAGGCGAAAGGCGAAAGGCGAAGGGCGAGAGGCAAAAGTCAAAATGCTTAAGGCAAAAGGAAAAACGATTTTCAAAACATGAAATAAACATAGAGAAATTTAAAATGCCTAAAGCAAAAGAAAAAACGATATTCAAAAGATAAAATACAAAAGTTGAAATTGAAAATGCGAAATGGAAAGGCGAAAGGCGAAAGGCGAAAGGCAAAAGGCGAAAGGCGAAAGGCGAAAGGCGAAAGGCGAAAGCCGAAAGGCGAAATGCGAAAGACGAAAGGTGAAAGGCGAAAGGCGAAAGGCGAAGGGCGAAAGGCGAAGGGCGAAAGGAGAGAGGCGAAAGGCGAAATGCGAAAGGCGAAAAGCGAAAGGCGAAAGGCGAAAGGCGAAAGGCGAAAGGCGAAATGAGAAAGTCGAAAGGCGAAAGGCGAAAGGTGAAAGGCGAAAGGTGAAAGGCGAAAGGCGAAAGGTGAAAGGCGAAGCGCGAAAGTCGAGAGGCGCAAGGCGAAACGCGAATGGCGAAAGGCGAAAAGCGAAAGTCGAAAGGCGAAAAGCGAAAGGCGAAATGCGAAAGGCGAAAGGCAAAATGCGAAAGGCGAAAGGCGGAAGGTGTAAGGCGAAAGGCTAAAGGCGAAAGGCGAAAAGCGAAAGGCGAAAGGCGAAAGGCGAGAGGCGAAAGGCGAAAAGCGAAGGGCGAGAGGCAAAAGTCAAAATGCCTAAGGCAAAAGGAAAAACGATTTTCAAAACATGAAATAAACATAGAGAAATTTAAAATGCCTAAAGCAAAAGAAAAAACGAAGGCCTAGAGGCAAAAGTCAAAATGCTTAAGGCAAAAGGAAAAACGATTTTCAAAACATGAAATAAAAATGGAGAAATTTAAAATGCCTAAAGCAAAAGAAAAAACCATATTCAAAAGATAAAATACAAAAGTTGAAATTGAAAATGCGAAATGGAAAATTCGAAACTATATATTCGTATTTCAAAAGGCTAAAGGCGAAATGCGTATTGCGAAAGGCGAAAGAGGAAAGGCGAAGGGCGAAAGTCGAAAGGCGAAAGGCGAAACGCGAATGGCGAAAGGCGAAAGGCGAAAGGCGAAAGGTGAAAGGTGAAAGGCGAAGCGCGAAAGTCGAGAGGCGAAAGGCGAAACGCGAATGGCGAAAGGCGAAAGGCGAAAGGCGAAAGGCCAAAGGCGAAAGGCAAAAGGCGAAAGGCGAAAGGCGAAAGGCGAAAGAAGAAAGGCGAAAGGCGAAAGGCGAAAGGGGAAAGGCGAAAGACGAAAGTCGAAAGGCGAAAGGCGAAAGGCGAAAGGCGAAAGGCGAAAGGCGAAAGGCGAAAGGCGAAAGGCGAAAGGCGAAAGGCGAAAGGCGAAAGGCGAAAGTCGAAAGGCGAAAGGTGAAAGGCGAAAGGTGAAAGGCGAAAGGCGAAAGGTGAAAGGCGAAGCGCGAAAGTCGAGAGGCGAAAGGCGAAACGCGAATGGCGAAAGGCGAAATGCGAAAGGCGAAAGGCGAAAGGCGAATTGCGAAAGGCGAAAGGCGAAAGGCGAAAGGCGAAAAGCGAAAGGCGAAAGGCGAAAGGCGAAACGCGAATGGCGCAAGGCGAAAGGCGAAAGGCGAAAGGCGAAAGGCGAAAGGCGAAAGGCGAAACGCGAAAGGCGAAAGGCGATAGCCGAAAGGCGGCAGGCGAAAGGCGAAAGTCGAAAGGCGAAAGGTGAAAGGCGAAAGGTGAAAGGCGAAAAGTGAAAGGCGAAAGGCGAAAGGTGAAAAGTGAAAGGCGAAGCGCGAAAGTCGAGAGGCGAAAAGCGAAACGCGAATGGCGAAAGGCGAAAGGCGAAAGGCGAAAGGCGAAAGGCGAAAGGCGAAAGGCAAAAGGCGAAAGGCGAAAGGCGAAAGGCGAAAGGCGAAATTCGAAAGGCGAAAGGCGACATGCGAAAGTCGAAAGGCGAAAGGCGAAAGGCGAAAGGCGAAAGGCGAAAGGCGAAAGGTGAAAGGCGAAAGGTGAAAGGCGAAAGGCGAAAGGTGAAATGTGAAAGGTGAAAGGCGAAGCGCGAAAGTCGAGAGGCGAAAGGCGAAACGCGAATGGCGAAAGGCGAAAGGCGAAAGGCGAAAGGCGAAAGGCGAAAGGCGAAAGGCGAAAGGCAAAAGGCGAAAGGCGAAAGGCGGAAGGTGTAAGGCGAAAGGCGAAAAGCGAAAGGCGAAAGGCGAAGGGCGAGAGGCAAAAGTTAAAATGCCTAAGGCAAAAGGAAAAATGATTTTTAAAACATGAAATAAACATAGAGAAATTTAAAATGCCTAAAGCAAAAGAAAAAACGATATTCAAAAGATAAAATAGAAAAGCTGAAATTGAAAATGCGAAATGGAAAATTCGAAATTATAAATTCGTATTTCAAAAGGCTAAAGGCGAAAGGCGAAAGACGAAAGGCGAATGGCGAAAGTCGAAAGGCGAACTGCGAAAGTCGAAAGGCGAAAGGCGAAAGGCGAAAGGTGACAGGCGAAAGGTGAAAGGCGAAAGGCGAAAGGCGAAAGTCGAAAGGCGAAAGGCGAAACGCGAATGGCGAAAGGCGAAAAGCGAAAGGCGAAAGGCGAAAGGCGAAAGGCGAAAGGCGAAAGGCGAAAGGCGAAAGGCGAAAGGCGAAAGGCAAAATGCGAAAGGCGAAAGGCGGAAGGTGTAAGGCGAAAGGCGAAAGGCGAAAAGCGAAAGGTGAAAGGTGAAAGGCGAAGCGCGAAAGTCGAGAGGCGAAGGGCGAAACGCGAATGGCGAAAGGCGAAAAGTGAAAGGCGAAAGGCGAAAGGCGAAAGGCGAAAGGCGAAAGGCAAAATGCGAAAGGCGAAAGGCGGAAGATGTAAGGCGAAAGGCGAAAGGCGAAAGGCGAAAGGTGAAAGGCGAAAGGCGAAAGGCGAAAGGCGAAAGGCGAAAGGCGAAAGGCGAAAGGTGACAGGCGAAAGGCGAAAGGCGAAAGGAGAGAGGCGAACAGCGAAAGGCGAAAGGCGAAAGGCGAAAGGCGAAAGGCGTAATGCGAAAGTCGAAAGGCGAAAGGCGAAAGGTGAAAGGCGAAAGGTGAAAGGCGAAAGGCGAAGGGTGAAAGGTGAAAGGCGAAGAGCGAAAGTCGAGAGGCGAAAGGCGAAACGCGAATGGCGAAAGGCGAAAAGCGAAAGGCGAAAGGCGAAAGGCGAAAGGTGAAAGGCGAAAGGCGAAAGGCGAAAGGAGAGAGGCGAAAGGCGAAAGGCGAAAGGCGAAAGGCGAAACGCGAATGGCGAAAGGCGAAAAGCGAAAGGCGAAAGGCGAAATTCGAAAGGCGAAAGGCGAAAGGCGAAAGGCGAAAGGCAAAATGCGAAAGGCGAAAGGCGAAAGGCGGAAGGTGTAAGGCGAAAGGCGAAAGGCGAAAAGCGAAAGGTGAAAGGTGAAAGGCGAAGCGCGAAAGTCGAGAGGCGAAAGGCGAAACGCGAATGGCGAAAGGCGAAAGGCGAAAGGCAAAATGCGAAAGGCGAAAGGCGGAAGGTGTAAGGCGAAAGGCGAAAGGCGAAAAGCGAAAGGCGAAAGGCGAAAAGCGAAGGGCGAGAGGCAAAAGTCAAAATGCCTAAGGCAAAAGGAAAAACGATTTTCAAAACATGAAATAAACATAGAGAAATTTAAAATGCCTAAAGCAAAAGAAAAACGATATTCAAAAGATAAAATACAAAAGTTGAAATTTAAAATGCGAAATGGAAAATTCGAAATTATAAATTCGTATTTCAAAAGGCTAAAGGCGAAAGGCGAAAGACGAAAGGCGAATGGCGAAAGTCGAAAGGCGAACTGCGAAAGTCGAAAGGCGAAAGGCGAAAGGTGACAGGCGAAAGGTGAAAGGCGAAAGGCGAAAGGCGAAAGGCGAAAGGCGAAAGGCGAAAGGCGAAAGGCGAAAGGCGAAAGGCGAAAGCCGAAAGGCGAAAGCCGAAAGGCGAAAGGCGAAACGCGAATGGCGAAAGGCGAAAAGCGAAAGGCGAAAGGCGAAAGGCGAAAGGCGAAAGGCGAAAGGCGAAAGGCGAAAGGCGAAAGGCGAAAGGCGAAAGGCGAAAGGCGAAAGGCGAAAGGCGAAAGGCGAAAGGCAAAATGCGAAAGGCGAAAGGCGGAAGGTGTAAGGCGAAAGGCGAAAGGCGAAAAGCGAAAGGTGAAAGGTGAAAGGCGAAGCGCGAAAGTCGAGAGGCGAAAGGCGAAACGCGAATGGCGAAAGGCGAAAAGTGAAAGGCGAAAGGCGAAAGGCGAAAGGCGAAAGGCAAAATGCGAAAGGCGAAAGGCGGAAGGTGTAAGGCGAAAGGCGAAAGGCGAAAAGTGAAAGGCGAAAGGCGAAAGGCGAAAGGCGAAAGGTGAAAGGCGAAAGGCGAAAAGCGAAAGGCGAAAGGCGAAAGGCGAAAGGCGAAAGGCGAAAGGCGAAAGGTGAAAGGCGAAAGGCGAAAGGCGAAAGGAGAGAGGCGAGAAATGCGAAAGTCGAAAGGCGAAAGGCGAAACGCGAATGGCGAAAGGCGAAAAGCGAAAGGCGAAAGGCGAAAGGCGAAAGGCGAAAGGCGAAAGGCGAAAGGCGAAAGGCGAAAGGCGAAAGGCGAAAGGCGAAAGGCGAAAGGCAAAATGCGAAAGGCGAAAGGCGGAAGGTGTAAGGCGAAAGGCGAAAGGCGAATAGCGAAACGCGAATGGCGAAAGGCGAAACGTGAAAGGCGTAAGGTGAAAGGCGAAAGGCGAAAGGCGAAAGGCGAAAGGCGAAAGGCAAAATGCGAAAGGCGAAAGGCGGAAGGTGTAAGGCGAAAGGCGAAAGGCGAAAAGCGAAAGGTGAAAGGTGAAAGGCGAAGCGCGAAAGTCGAGAGGCGAAAGGCGAAACGCGAATGGCGAAAGGCGAAAAGCGAAGGGCGAAAGGCGAAAGGCGAAAGGCGAAAGGCGAAAGGCAAAATGCGAAAGGCGGAAGGCGGAAGGTGTAAGGCGAAAGGCGAAAGGCGAATGGGGAAAGGCGAAAGGCGAAAAGCGAAGGGCGAGAGGCAAAAGTCAAAATGCCTAAGGCAAAAGGAAAAACGATTTTCAAAACATGAAATAAACATAGAGAAATTTAAAATGCCTAAAGCAAAAGAAAAAACGATATTCAAAAGATAAAATACAAAAGTTGAAATTGAAAATGCGAAATGGAAAATTCGAAATTATAAATTCGTATTTCAAAAGGCTAAAGGCGAAATGCGAATTGCGAAAGGCGAAATGCGAATTGCGAAAGGCCAAATGCGAATTGCGAAAGGCGAAAGACGAAAGGCGAATGGCGAAAGTCGAAAGGCGAAAGGCGAATGGCGAAATGCGAAAGTCGAAAGGCGAAAGGCGAAAGGTGAAAGGCGAAAGGCGAAAGGCGAAAGGCGAAAGGCGAAAGGCGAAAGGCGAAAGGCGAAAGGCGAAAGGCGAAAGGCGAAAGGCGAAAGGCGAAAGGCGAGAGGCGAAAGGCGAAAGGCGAAAGGCGAAATGCGAAAGTCGAAAGCCGAAAGGTGAAAGGCGAAAGGTGAAAGGCGAAAGGCGAAAGGTGAAAATTGAAAGGCGAAGCGTGAAAGTCGAGAGGCGAAAGGCGAAACGCGAATGGCGAAAGGCGAAAAGCGAAGGGCGAAAGGCGAAAGGCGAAAGGCAAAATGCGAAAGGCGAAAGGCGAAAGGCGAAAGGCGAAAGGCGAAAGGAGAGAGGCGAAAGGCGAAAGACGAAAAGCGAAAGGCGAAGGGCGAAAGGTGAAAGGCGGAAGGTGTAAGGCGAAAGGCGAAAATCGAAAGGCGAAAGGCGAAAGGTGAAAGGCGAAAGGCGAAAGGCGAAAGGCGAAAGGCGAAAGGCGAAAGGAGAGAGGCGAAAGGCGAAAGGCGAAAGACGAAAAGCGAAAGGCGAAGGGCGAAAGGCGAAAGGCGGAAGGTGTAAGGCGAAAGGCGAAAGGCGAAAGGCGAAAAGCGAAAGGCGAAATGCGAAAGTCGAAAGCCGAAAGGTGAAAGGCGAAAGGTGAAAGGCGAAAGGCGAAAGGTGAAAGGTGAAAGGCGAAGCGTGAAAGTCGAGAGGCGAAAGGCGAAACGCGAATGGCGAAAGGCGAAAAGCGAAAGGCGAAAGGCGAAAGGCGAAAGGCGAAAGGCGAAAGGCGAAAGGCGAAAGGCGAAAAGCGAAAGGCGAAAGGCGAAAGGCGAAAGGCGAAAGGCGAAAAGCGAAGGGCGAGAGGCAAAAGTCAAAATGCCTAAGGCAAAAGGAAAAACGATTTTCAAAACATGAAATAAACATAGAGAAATTTAAAATGCCTAAAGCAAAAGAAAAAACGATATTCAAAAGATAAAATACAAAAGTTGAAATTGAAAATGCGAAATGGAAAATTCGAAATTATAAATTCGTATTTCAAAAGGCTAAAGGCGAAATGCGAATTGCGAAAGGCGAAATGCGAATTGCGAAAGACGAAAGACGAAAGGCGAATGGCGAAAGTCGAAAGGCGAAAGGCGAATGGCGAAATGCGAAAGTCGAAAGGCGAAAGGCGAAAGGCGAAAGGTGAAAGGCGAAAGGCGAAAGGCGAAAGGCGAAAGGCGAAAGGCGAAAGGCGAAAGGCGAAAGGCGAAAGGCGAAAGGCGAAAGGCGAATGGCGAAAGGCGAGAGGCGAAAGGCGAAAGGCGAAAGGCGAAATGCTAAAGTCGAAAGTGTTGTGATCTTCGTGTATCTTTCGAGTATCTTCCGGAATAGGCGTTGTTAAATAAATGGCGAAGCCAATTAATTCTTTGAAAGGTGAAAGGCGAAGCGTGAAAGTCGAGAGGCGAAAGGCGAAACGCGAATGGCGAAAGGCGAAAAGCGAAAGGCGAAAGGCGAAAGGTGAAAGGCGAAAGGCGAAACGCGAATGGCGAAAGGCGAAAAGCGAAAGGCGAAAGGCGAAAGGCGAAAGGCGAAAGGCGAAAGGCGAAAGGCGAAAGGCGAAAAGCGAAAGGCGAAAGGCGAAAGGCGAAAGGCGAAAGGCGAAAAGCGAAGGGCGAGAGGCAAAAGTCAAAATGCCTAAGGCAAAAGGAAAAACGATTTTCAAAACATGAAATAAACATAGAGAAATTTAAAATGCCTAAAGCAAAAGAAAAAACGATATTCAAAAGATAAAATACAAAAGTTGAAATTGAAAATGCGAAATGGAAAATTCGAAATTATAAATTCGTATTTCAAAAGGCTAAAGGCGAATTGCGAAATGCGAAAGTCGAAAGGCGAAAGGCGAAAGGCGAAAGGTGAAAGGCGAAAGGCGAAAGGCGAAAGGCGAAAGGCGAAAGGCGAAAGGCGAAAGGCGAAAGGCGAAATGCGAAAGTCGAAAGCCGAAAAGTGAAAGGCGAAAGGTGAAAGGCGAAAGGCGAAAGGTGAAAATTGAAAGGCGAAGCGTGAAAGTCGAGAGGCGAAAGGCGAAACGCGAATGGCGAAAGGCGAAAAGCGAAGGGCGAAAGGCGAAAGGCGAAAGGCAAAATGCGAAAGGCGAAAGGCGAAAGGCGAAAGGCGAAAGGCGAAAGGAGAGAGGCGAAAGGCGAAAGACGAAAAGCGAAAGGCGAAAGGCGAAGGGCGAAAGGTGAAAGGCGGAAGGTGTAAGGCGAAAGGCGAAAATCGAAAGGCGAAAGGCGAAAGGTGAAAGGCGAAAGGCGAAAGGCGAAAGGCGAAAGGCGAAAGGCGAAAGGAGAGAGGCGAAAGGCGAAAGGCGAAAGACGAAAAGCGAAAGGCGAAGGGCGAAAGGCGAAAGGCGGAAGGTGTAAGGCGAAAGGCGAAAGGCGAAAGGCGAAAAGCGAAAGGCGAAATGCGAAAGTCGAAAGCCGAAAAGTGAAAGGCGAAAGGTGAAAGGCGAAAGGTGAAAGGTGAAAGGCGAAGCGTGAAAGTCGAGAGGCGAAAGGCGAAACGCGAATGGCGAAAGGCGAAAAGCGAAAGGCGAAAGGCGAAAGGCGAAAGGCGAAAGGCGAAAGGCGAAAGGCGAAAGGCGAAAGGCGAAAAGCGAAAGGCGAAAGGCGAAAGGCGAAAGGTGAAAGGCGAAAAGCGAAGGGCGAGAGGCAAAAGTCAAAATGCCTAAGGCAAAAGGAAAAACGATTTTCAAAACATGAAATAAACATAGAGAAATTTAAAATGCCTAAAGCAAAAGAAAAAACGATATTCAAAAGATAAAATACAAAAGTTGAAATTGAAAATGCGAAATGGAAAATTCGAAATTATAAATTCGTATTTCAAAAGGCTAAAGGCGAAATGCGAATTGCGAAAGGCGAAATGCGAATTGCGAAAGGCGAAAGACGAAAGGCGAATGGCGAAAGTCGAAAGGCGAAAGGCGAATGGCGAAATGCGAAAGTCGAAAGGCGAAAGGCGAAAGGCGAAAGGTGAAAGGCGAAAGGCGAAAGGCGAAAGGCGAAAGGCGAAAGGCGAAAGGTGAAAGGCGAAAGGCGAAAGGCGAAAGGCGAAAGGCGAAAGGCGAAAGTCGAGAGGCGAAAGGCGAAACGCGAATGGCGAAAGGCGAAAAGTGAAAGGCGAAAGGCGAAAGGCGAAAGGCGAAAGGCGAAAGGCAAAATGCGAAAGGCGAAAGGCGGAAGATGTAAGGCGAAAGGCGAAAGGCGAAAGGCGAAAGGCGAAAGGTGAAAGGCGAAAGGCGAAAGGCGAAAGGCGAAAGGCGAAAGGCGAAAGGCGAAAGGTGACAGGCGAAAGGCGAAAGGCGAAAGGAGAGAGGCGAACGGCGAAAGGCGAAAGGCGAAAGGCGAAAGGCGAAAGGCGAAAGGCGTAATGCGAAAGTCGAAAGGCGAAAGGCGAAAGGTGAAAGGCGAAAGGTGAAAGGCGAAAGGCGAAGGGTGAAAGGTGAAAGGCGAAGAGCGAAAGTCGAGAGGCGAAAGGCGAAACGCGAATGGCGAAAGGCGAAAAGCGAAAGGCGAAAGGCGAAAGGCGAAAGGCGAAAGGCGAAAGGTGAAAGGCGAAAGGCGAAAGGCGAAAGGCGAAAGGAGAGAGGCGAAAGGCGAAAGGCGAAAGGCGAAAGGCGAAACGCGAATGGCGAAAGGCGAAAAGCGAAAGGCGAAAGGCGAAATTCGAAAGGCGAAAGGCGAAAGGCGAAAGGCGAAAGGCAAAATGCGAAAGGCGAAAGGCGAAAGGCGGAAGGTGTAAGGCGAAAGGCGAAAGGCGAAAAGCGAAAGGTGAAAGGTGAAAGGCGAAGCGCGAAAGTCGAGAGGCGAAAGGCGAAACGCGAATGGCGAAAGGCGAAAGGCGAAAGGCAAAATGCGAAAGGCGAAAGGCGGAAGGTGTAAGGCGAAAGGCGAAAGGCGAAAAGCGAAAGGCGAAAGGCGAAAAGCGAAGGGCGAGAGGCAAAAGTCAAAATGCCTAAGGCAAAAGGAAAAACGATTTTCAAAACATGAAATAAACATAGAGAAATTTAAAATGCCTAAAGCAAAAGAAAAACGATATTCAAAAGATAAAATACAAAAGTTGAAATTTAAAATGCGAAATGGAAAATTCGAAATTATAAATTCGTATTTCAAAAGGCTAAAGGCGAAAGGCGAAAGACGAAAGGCGAATGGCGAAAGTCGAAAGGCGAACTGCGAAAGTCGAAAGGCGAAAGGCGAAAGGCGAAAGGTGACAGGCGAAAGGTGAAAGGCGAAAGGCGAAAGGCGAAAGGCGAAAGGCGAAAGGCGAAAGCCGAAAGGCGAAAGGCGAAACGCGAATGGCGAAAGGCGAAAAGCGAAAGGCGAAAGGCGAAAGGCGAAAGGCGAAAGGCGAAAGGCGAAAGGCGAAAGGCGAAAGGCGAAAGGCGAAAGGCGAAAGGCGAAAGGCGAAAGGCGAAAGGCGAAAGGCGAAAGGCGAAAGGCGAAAGGCAAAATGCGAAAGGCGAAAGGTGGAAGGTGTAAGGCGAAAGGCGAAAGGCGAAAAGCGAAAGGTGAAAGGCGAAGCGCGAAAGTCGAGAGGCGAAAGGCGAAACGCGAATGGCGAAAGGCGAAAAGTGAAAGGCGAAAGGCGAAAGGCGAAAGGCGAAAGGCAAAATGCGAAAGGCGAAAGGCGGAAGGTGTAAGGCGAAAGGCGAAAGGCGAAATGCGAAAGGCGAAAGGCGAAAGGCGAAAGGCGAAAGGCGAAAGGTGAAAGGCGAAAGGCGAAAAGCGAAAGGCGAAAGGCGAAAGGCGAAAGGCGAAAGGCGAAAGGCGAAAGGTGAAAGGCGAAAGGCGAAAGGCGAAAGGAGAGAGGCGAGAAATGCGAAAGTCGAAAGGCGAAAGGCGAAACGCGAATGGCGAAAGGCGAAAAGCGAAAGGCGAAAGGCGAAAGGCGAAAGGCGAAAGGCGAAAGGCGAAAGGCGAAAGGCGAAAGGCGAAAGGCCAAAGGCGAAAGGCGAAAGGCGAAAGGCAAAATGCGAAAGGCGAAAGGCGGAAGGTGTAAGGCGAAAGGCGAAAGGCGAATAGCGAAACGCGAATGGCGAAAGGCGAAACGTGAAAGGCGTAAGGTGAAAGGCGAAAGGCGAAAGGCGAAAGGCGAAAGGCGAAAGGCGAAAGGCAAAATGCGAAAGGCGAAAGGCGGAAGGTGTAAGGCGAAAGGCGAAAGGCGAAAAGCGAAAGGTGAAAGGTGAAAGGCGAAGCGCGAAAGTCGAGAGGCGAAAGGCGAAACGCGAATGGCGAAAGGCGAAAAGCGAAGGGCGAAAGGCGAAAGGCGAAAGGCGAAAGGCGAAAGGCAAAATGCGAAAGGCGAAAGGCGGAAGGTGTAAGGCGAAAGGCGAAAGGCGAATGGGGAAAGGCGAAAGGCGAAAAGCGAAGGGCGAGAGGCAAAAGTCAAAATGCCTAAGGCAAAAGGAAAAACGATTTTCAAAACATGAAATAAACATAGAGAAATTTAAAATGCCTAAAGCAAAAGAAAAAACGATATTCAAAAGATAAAATACAAAAGTTGAAATTGAAAATGCGAAATAGAAAATTCGAAATTATAAATTCGTATTTCAAAAGGCTAAAGGCGAAATGCGAATTGCGAAAGGCGAAATGCGAATTGCGAAAGGCCAAATGCGAATTGCGAAAGGCGAAAGACGAAAGGCGAATGGCGAAAGTCGAAAGGCGAAAGGCGAATGGCGAAATGCGAAAGTCGAAAGGCGAAAGGCGAAAGGTGAAAGGCGAAAGGCGAAAGGCGAAAGGCGAAAGGCGAAAGGCGAAAGGCGAAAGGCGAAAGGCGAAAGGCGAAAGGCGAGAGGCGAAAGGCGAAAGGCGAAAGGCGAAATGCGAAAGTCGAAAGCCGAAAGGTGAAAGGCGAAAGGTGAAAGGCGAAAGGCGAAAGGTGAAAATTGAAAGGCGAAGCGTGAAAGTCGAGAGGCGAAAGGCGAAACGCGAATGGCGAAAGGCGAAAAGCGAAGGGCGAAAGGCGAAAGGCGAAAGGCGAAAGGCGAAAGGCGAAAGGCGAAAGGAGAGAGGCGAAAGGCGAAAGACGAAAAGCGAAAGGCGAAGGGCGAAAGGTGAAAGGCGGAAGGTGTAAGGCGAAAGGCGAAAATCGAAAGGCGAAAGGCGAAAGGTGAAAGGCGAAAGGCGAAAGGCGAAAGGCGAAAGGCGAAAGGCGAAAGGAGAGAGGCGAAAGGCGAAGGGCGAAAGACGAAAAGCGAAAGGCGAAGGGCGAAAGGCGAAAGGCGGAAGGTGTAAGGCGAAAGGCGAAAGGCGAAAGGCGAAAAGCGAAAGGCGAAATGCGAAAGTCGAAAGCCGAAAGGTGAAAGGCGAAAGGTGAAAGGCGAAAGGCGAAAGGTGAAAGGTGAAAGGCGAAGCGTGAAAGTCGAGAGGCGAAAGGCGAAACGCGAATGGCGAAAGGCGAAAAGCGAAAGGCGAAAGGCGAAAGGCGAAAGGCGAAAGGCGAAAGGCGAAAAGCGAAAGGCGAAATGCGAAAGGCGAAAGGCGAAAAGCGAAGGGCGAGAGGCAAAAGTCAAAATGCCTAAGGCAAAAGGAAAAACGATTTTCAAAACATGAAATAAACATAGAGAAATTTAAAATGCCTAAAGCAAAAGAAAAAACGATATTCAAAAGATAAAATACAAAAGTTGAAATTGAAAATGCGAAATGGAAAATTCGAAATTATTAATTCGTATTTCAAAAGGCTAAAGGCGAAATGCGAATTGCGAAAGGCGAAATGCGAATTGCGAAAGGCGAAAGACGAAAGGCGAATGGCGAAAGTCGAAAGGCGAAAGGTGAATGGCGAAATGCGAAAGTCGAAAGGCGAAAGGCGAAAGGCGAAAGGTGAAAGGCGAAAGGCGAAAGGCGAAAGGCGAAAGGCGAAAGGCGAAAGGCGAAAGGCGAAAGGCGAAAGGCGAAAGGCGAAAGGCGAATGGCGAAAGGCGAGAGGCGAAAGGCGAAAGGCGAAAGGCGAAATGCTAAAGTCGAAAGTGTTGTGATCTTCGTGTATCTTTCGAGTATCTTCCGGAATAGGCGTTGTTAAATAAATGGCGAAGCCAATTAATTCTTTGAAAGGTGAAAGGCGAAGCGTGAAAGTCGAGAGGCGAAAGGCGAAACGCGAATGGCGAAAGGCGAAAAGCAAAAGGCGACAGGCGAAAGGCGAAAGGCGAAAGGCGAAAGGCGAAAGGCGAAAAGCGAAAGGCGAAAGGCGAAAGGCGAAAGGCGAAAAGCGAAGGGCGAGAGGCAAAAGTCAAAATGCCTAAGGCAAAAGGAAAAACGATTTTCAAAACATGAAATAAACATAGAGAAATTTAAAATGCCTAAAGCAAAAGAAAAAACGATATTCAAAAGATAAAATACAAAAGTTGAAATTGAAAATGCGAAATGGAAAATTCGAAATTATAAATTCGTATTTCAAAAGGCTAAAGGCGAAATGCGAATTGCGAAAGGCGAAATGCGAATTGCGAAAGGCGAAAGACGAAAGGCGAATGGCGAAAGTCGAAAGGCGAAAGGCGAATGGCGAAATGCGAAAGTCGAAAGGCGAAAGGCGAAAGGCGAAAGGTGAAAGGCGAAAGGCGAAAGGCGAAAGGCGAAAGGCGAAAGGCGAAAGGCGAAAGGCGAAATGCGAAAGTCGAAAGCCGAAAAGTGAAAGGCGAAAGGTGAAAGGCGAAAGGCGAAAGGTGAAAATTGAAAGGCGAAGCGTGAAAGTCGAGAGGCGAAAGGCGAAACGCGAATGGCGAAAGGCGAAAAGCGAAGGGCGAAAGGCGAAAGGCGAAAGGCAAAATGCGAAAGGCGAAAAGCGAAAGGCGAAAGGCGAAAGGCGAAAGGAGAGAGGCGAAAGGCGAAAGACGAAAAGCGAAAGGCGAAAGGCGAAGGGCGAAAGGTGAAAGGCGGAAGGTGTAAGGCGAAAGGCGAAAATCGAAAGGCGAAAGGCGAAAGGCGAAAGGCGAAAGGTGAAAGGCGAAAGGCGAAAGGCGAAAGGCGAAAGGCGAAAGGCGAAAGGAGAGAGGCGAAAGGCGAAAGGCGAAAGACGAAAAGCGAAAGGCGAAGGGCGAAAGGCGAAAGGCGGAAGGTGTAAGGCGAAAGGCGAAAGGCGAAAGGCGAAAAGCGAAAGGCGAAATGCGAAAGTCGAAAGCCGAAAAGTGAAAGGCGAAAGGTGAAAGGCGAAAGGCGAAAGGTGAAAGGTGAAAGGCGAAGCGTGAAAGTCGAGAGGCGAAAGGCGAAACGCGAATGGCGAAAGGCGAAAAGCGAAAGGCGAAAGGCGAAAGGCGAAAGGCGAAAGGCGAAAGGCGAAAGGCGAAATGCGAAAGTCGAAAGCCGAAAAGTGAAAGGCGAAAGGTGAAAGGCGAAAGGCGAAAGGTGAAAATTGAAAGGCGAAGCGTGAAAGTCGAGAGGCGAAAGGCGAAACGCGAATGGCGAAAGGCGAAAAGCGAAGGGCGAAAGGCGAAAGGCGAAAGGCAAAATGCGAAAGGCGAAAGGCGAAAGGCGAAAGGCGAAAGGCGAAAGGAGAGAGGCGAAAGGCGAAAGACGAAAAGCGAAAGGCGAAAGGCGAAGGGCGAAAGGTGAAAGGCGGAGGGTGTAAGGCGAAAGGCGAAAATCGAAAGGCGAAAGGCGAAAGGCGAAAGGCGAAAGGTGAAAGGCGAAAGGCGAAAGGCGAAAGGCGAAAGGCGAAAGGAGAGAGGCGAAAGGCGAAAGGCGAAAGACGAAAAGCGAAAGGCGAAGGGCGAAAGGCGAAAGGCGGAAGGTGTAAGGCGAAAGGCGAAAGGCGAAAGGCGAAAAGCGAAAGGCGAAATGCGAAAGTCGAAAGCCGAAAAGTGAAAGGCGAAAGGTGAAAGGCGAAAGGCGAAAGGTGAAAGGTGAAAGGCGAAGCGTGAAAGTCGAGAGGCGAAAGGCGAAACGCGAATGGCGAAAGGCGAAAAGCGAAAGGCGAAAGGCGAAAGGCGAAAGGCGAAAGGCGAAAGGCGAAAGGCGAAAGGCGAAAAGCGAAAGGCGAAAGGCGAAAGGCGAAAGGCGAAAAGCGAAGGGCGAGAGGCAAAAGTCAAAATGCCTAAGGCAAAAGGAAAAACGATTTTCAAAACATGAAATAAACATAGAGAAATTTAAAATGCCTAAAGCAAAAGAAAAAACGATATTCAAAAGATAAAATACAAAAGTTGAAATTGAAAATGCGAAATGGAAAATTCGAAATTATAAATTCGTATTTCAAAAGGCTAAAGGCGAAATGCGAATTGCGAAAGGCGAAATGCGAATTGCGAAAGGCGAAAGACGAAAGGCGAATGGCGAAAGTCGAAAGGCGAAAGGCGAATGGCGAAATGCGAAAGTCGAAAGGCGAAAGGCGAAAGGCGAAAGGTGAAAGGCGAAAGGCGAAAGGCGAAAGGCGAAAGGCGAAAGGCGAAAGGCGAAAGGCGAAAGGCGAAAGGCGAAAGGCGAATGGCGAAAGGCGAGAGGCGAAAGGCGAAAGGCGAAAGGCGAAATGCTAAAGTCGAAAGTGTTGTGATCTTCGTGTATCTTTCGAGTATCTTCCGGAATAGGCGTTGTTAAATAAATGGCGAAGCCAATTAATTCTTTGCACCTATTTATTTAACGTACAACTTGTTGTTTGATAAATGGCGAAGCCAAATAAGGCTTTGCACCTATTTATTAAATGTACAACTTGTTGTTACCAGAAGAATAGGCGAAGCCAAATAAGGCTTTGCACCTATTTAATTTCTGAAGACCTGGTTGGAGATTGATCAATAGGCGAAGCCGAATAAGGCTTTGCACCTATTTAATCACTGGAGATGACCTGGTTGCAAACTGTACTCTAGGCGAAGCCAAATAAGGCTTTGCACCTATTTATTATTGGAAGACTTCTTTAAAACTCAACTCTAGGCGAAGCCAAATAAGGCTTTGCACCTATTTATTATTGGAAGACTTCCTTAAAACTCAACTCTAGGCGAAGCCAAATAAGGCTTTGCACCTATTTAATTATAGAAAGACTTGTTTACGACTGAACTCTATGTACTTTATTCTGTACTATATTTATACAAAAATTGTCTTACTCTAAGACTACTAATAATACACAGAATAATGTATAAAATACCTCTGACCCAGCACTTTATTTATTTAGCATATAATTCATACAAAGTGTAAGTCGGAAGTATTTCATTAACAACTATTACTTAATTTTATTACTTACGGAAGTATGCAAGTCACGGCACTAGTTGCTTTTATGAATTTATACATATATCTTACCCAATCTATGTTGCGAGCTTTCAACTCATTGTTTATTTTAATTTCTTTCCTACTCGAAATAGACTCAGTACTTTGCGGCTTATTACAAAAACAATTTAGTTACTTACAAACATATGTTCTACCTCTGGTGCAAGGTCGTCGTATTTCAACGTGCGAATTCTTGCGCGCAGCGGTATTATCACATCATTCACTGAAATAATTGAGGTAGATCAGTGATGATTAATTATGTATGTACGTATACCGTTTGTTTTTACATGCAGTGGAAACTGATGTAGGTATGTAGGTATACCGTTTGTTTTTACATGCAATGGAAACTGATGTAGGTATGTAGGTATACCATGCCGTAAACTTTTTGTTTTATTTCCTGATCGGAATACGTGAAATGCTTACTTGCAATGTACTGATGTAGGTAGGTAGGTATGCGATTGATATTTTTAGATTTTGAGTTTTTATGTATGTAACAAATCTCCCCCTTGAAAAAAAAATGTGTTATTCTTTGAAGAGGAATAACGCATTAAAACATGATGAAAGGGTTTTATCTTATTGGCAGCACTTTGTTATTGATTTTATATGTATAAATTATGTCGAACTCCGGGACAAGCATACGGTTAGGTCGTTAAGACTAATAAGTACAAGTTTATCTATGTAATAAATTAAATTAAAGTTAGGAATACGTTACAATATTTCTTATATTAGTATAATAAAGTTATAATATTTGATAGTTTGTTTGGCACACATTAAAAATTTCACATTGTAATTGTTTTTTCTTTTCTTTTTATATAGGGCACGGTTAATCATATTGTTTATACATATTTGTGTGTACATATTTTTCTTTATCACAAGTATTGATAATCGGATTGCTTTCATATATTCTTCTTAATTAATTTTATTATTTGTTGTTTTTTTTTTTTTTTTTAATGTTTATACATAAAGTATTTTTCTTAATTAATTTTCTAATATTAGTATACATTTATAGGTATGTTGGTTTTTAAGTTGGTCTCTTATAAATTAACATTTTTAGTTTCTATTATTGTACACATAGATATTACTTCTAATTCTAATTTATGTGTATATATGTATATATTTTTACAATTATACATACTCGTATGTATGTTTTTATTTTTAATTATAATATACGTATAGGTATAAATCTTTGAAAAAAAAAAATTTTTTTTTGAAGAATTATATATCAAACAAGGCAGGTATTTCTTACTATTTCTGGTATTTCTATAAATTTATATTCAATGATTAATTAAACTACTTGTAAATTGCGGGGTCTTTTAATTGAATCTAGTTCAAAATTGGTTAGGGATGGTGGAAGTGTATTACAAACTGTTGTGCTGTTGAGTGTTTATTTTATTAAAATTATGATGGCCTTGGCTAAATCGACTATCCAGCCGGAGAGGAATATTGAAGGTATGCCCTTATATCGAGTGGATCAGCCAATTGAGCCGTACGTGCCTCAGGCGCTGCCTGGGACCTCTCAAGAAGTGCCGACTTACGTACCTGGACCTAGGAGGCTGACTTTAGAAGAATATCGCAGGAGGACTAAGAAGAACTGCGGAGATCAGCCAGATATGGCAAAGAAAACCAAGTCGACCGGAGGAGGTAGGCGTGTTAGGCTAAGCCGAGAGTTACATTATTTCCGGCTTAGGGCTAGTCTAGCCGCTACAACCGAGGAGCGTGCTCAGTATGAGGATTTGGCCAAGGGAAAATTGAAGGAACTTAACGCCTTCAAAAGGGCTAAAAAGAGAAATTCTAAACATCAAAAAGAAACAAACAAAAAATATGTCTAAATTATAAAATAAATGATTAGTTATATATTTATTTTCTTTTTCTTTCATTAACCCAAAAGAAATTTTTTACCATTTTTATCCCTGAATAGGTAGGTTGAGGGGTATTATTTTTCTGCATGAGAAGTTCTTCTTTTGAATTTTTGAATAGGTGCCTACTATTGCTGCATGGGAATTGCAAATATATATATATATATATATATATATATATATATGTTTTTTTGACCATTACACATGGAATGGTTTTAATCTGTTGTTATGTACTGTTACTCGTCGTTTACCGATTTGAATAACAGTATTAACAGGGGTAAAAACTTTTACCACGAGATATGGACCTAGCCATATCTGGGAAAGCTTGTGTTTTTTGGCCGGATTTTTTAGTAAAACTTTATCACCTGGTTGGAATGTTACCGGGCGTGAGTGTTTATCGTAATAGAGTTTTGACTTTTCCTTGGCGTTGAGCAGATTTTTCCGGGCGATAGCATATGTTTTTTGTAATTTGTACCTAAGAATGTGGTAGTAACTTTCGTGGTTGTAAATGGGCTCTGGTTCTCTTTTCAGATTTGATGGTACATCCGCTGTAAACCCGAACAGACAATCCATTGGAGTGAGCTTAGTGCCGTCATGTGTGCTATTATTGTATACGAAAGCCGCGGTTCTCAGGAATCGATCCCAAACGTTTGGATTTTCGGACACAATAGCTCTTAAATACTCCACTAGAGGTCTGTGGGTTCGTTCAAGTGCGCCATTGGATTGCGGATGATAAGCGGAAGTCTGTAATTTTTTTATTTTTAGAAGTTTACAGACACGTTTGAAAAGATCGCTTAAAAAGTTAGATCCCTGGTCAGTTACTACCTTTTTAGGAATTCGATAACGAGTAATTATCTCATCGAAGAATATTCCTGCTACCGTTTCTGCTTCGCCATTCGGCATGGCATAACAATCTACGAATTTCGTAAGATTGTCTTGGAATGTCAATATGTACTTGTTTCCGGAGTGGGTTTCTTCAAGTGGTCCTACTATATCTAAATAGACTTTCTCGAAGGGCATTTGGGCCGTAACTGTTATGATCATTGGCATACGGTATTCCGGGCTAGCCTTCATTTTTTGGCATTTGGAACATTTCCGAATATATCTCTTAATAGAACTGAGCATATTCTTCCATTTATATTTTCTTTTTATTTTTTTGTACGTTTTAATGACTCCTTGGTGACCACCAAATGCCGAGTCATGATAGTCCTTTAGAATTATTTGAATTTCCTCGGGGTCTGTGATAATTTCAGGTAATTTACTTTGAGAATTTATATAATTATCGCTCGGAGATAATTCGCCGTGTTCAGATGTACTACTTCCAGATTGGTTGTTTGTAGTTGATTTGTGTTTCATTGAGTCATTTTGGGGACTCCCTGAACGTTCTTGAATTCTCTGGGGAGTTTTGTGAATTATGTCCTCAATTTCTGTTTTCCTAGCTTGAGCTCGTGTAACAGCATGGCAATGTGCTGGTTTGGACTTCGGTGTAGGCGAAGAACTAGTATCTTCATCGTCTATGTCGGAATCGACACGGTGATGTACCTGGGCCTCTACCATGATCGAATTGGGGCTTGTCTGTTTCAGCTGGGCAGGTATTCGACTAAGCGCGTCTGCATTAGTGTTATATTTGCCAGGCTTATATTCAATCTTGTAGTCAAATTCCGAGAGTTTGTGGTGAAACCTTACTAATCTCGAAGTCGGATCTTTTACATTGAATACGCCTTTTAAGGGCTTATGATCTGTGTAAACCGTGAAGGTTCTACCCTGTAAATAACACCTGAAGTTCCTGGCGGCCCATACAATAGCGAGCAACTCTTTTTCTATTGTGGAGTATTTTTGTTCCGCCTTATTTAAACTTCTACTTGCATACGCTATTGGCTTGTCTTTGCCTATTATCCCTTGAGATAAAACAGCTCCCAATGCTTCGTTGCTAGCGTCTGTTGTTAGATTGAAAGGTTTGGTGAAATCTGGGTAGATGAGTAGAGGAGGATTAACAAGAGAAGTTTTAATTTCATTGAAAGCGTCTTGGCATTTTTGTGTCCAATTAAATTTGACGTCTTTCCGTAAGAGATTTGTTAGTGGCCTGACTATTTTTGAAAAGTTTGGAATGAACTTGCGATAGTAGTTGGCCAGTCCAAGAAATGATTGAGTTTGTCTCACCGTTCGGGGTTGAGGAAAATTTTGAACGCAACTTGTTTTACTGGGATCTGGAAGTGCTCCTTCGTTTGAGCATTTGTGTCCAAGGTAGATCACTTCTCTGCGAAGGAACTGAGACTTTTCGGGTTGTAATTTAAGATTATGGGCTCGAAGTCTGTCGAATACCTTAGCCAATTTCTCGTTGTGATCTTGTAAATTTTTTCCATATATTACAATATCATCGAGATAGACAAAGCACTCTAATCCTTGGAGACCCGTTAGAATGTAATTCATTAAGCGCTGAAAGGTCGCAGGTGCGCCTTTCAGTCCAAATGGCATTCTCTTAAATTCATAATGCCCGTAAGCAGTACTAAACGCAGTTTTCGATCTATCCCTTGGGTCAACCAGTACTTGATGGTATCCACTTGCAAGATCAAGTGTGGTAAAATACCGTGAATGCCCAAGTTGATCCAGTATATCCTCTATCCTGGGTAGTGGAAAGGCATCCCCTATAGATTTCTCGTTGACTTTACGGAAATCTACTACTACGCGCCAACGTTTATTGCCGTCAGGCCCAGCTTTCTTGGGGACTACAATTAACGGAGAATTCCATGGGTTTTTGCTTATTTGAATGATGTCATTCTCTAGCATCTCTTTTATTTGTTCATTAATAACAGACCGATGTGTCTCTGGAAGTCTGTACATTTTTTGATTTATTGGTGGTTGATTATGCAATATAGGTATGGTGTGTTTTATAGTGCTAGTGCACGTTAGTTTATCTCCCTTTAAGTAGAAGAGGTCATTATACTTATAACATAGCTCAAGAATTGACTTTTCTTCTTCGTGATTTAAATTTTCTTCCAACAGTAATTCTTTACGTAAAGCCGCAAGCCTGTCTTGATTAGAGCTTTTAGTATGGTTTACGTTTACTGAATATGGATTGGAAATGAAATTTGTCTTATCACTTTTGAAGTTGTAGTAGCTATTGTTTTGTGGACGAGGGAAAGGTGGACCACCTTTATTCTGAAAACTTTGGGAATTACTGACGTCCAAAGGTAAATAGAGAGGCTGTAGGTTATAGTAATTAAGTGGAACTATCGTAAGCGTTAAGTTCTTCAGGAATACTGGTTCTGTGTTTACGTTCAGAACGGATAACGGTATAAAACTTTTATTCGGACTAACTAAGCAATTTGCGACAAATACTCCTTCTCCTATCTCCTGAGACATACAGATCATTTCTTGATCCAATTGTAATGGTATGCTCAGTACGATTTGAGATCGAGGAGGTATTTTATTAGGCCGCTGATGCACTACTTCAAATTGCCTACTTTCGTCTTCATTCTTGTTTTTCAAGGTACTCGAAATTTCTTCAATTTGAGGTAAGGAATTTTTACTATTGGGTGCCATTGAAGTGGTAGCAGAAGATTTAAATTGCTCCTCTATTTGATCCCTTGGTATTTCCTCCCCATCTTCTGTGGATGTTTCGAGAGGTACCGTGAACTCAATAGGATTGGTTTCCGTGCGAGGAAACCGGAGTAATTTGTTAGGGCCTTCTGCGGCTCAGTAAAAAGTTGCCTTGGCAGCTACCCAATGTTTCTCCATCTCCAAATGGAGTTTTCAGAGTGACCTTTTGACTCTGTTCTATACGTTCTGGCGTATCAAGTGCTTCCCGTTTTATAAGACTTACTTCAGCTCCAGTGTCCACTATCAGCCGAACGGCTGCGTTTTTGCTGATATCTAATGGCAAATCTACTATTGAAATGTTTTCCCTTTTTCGGGGGTTTTTCTTTTGAGAGGACCCTGAAGTAGTATGATAAGTTTTCTTTAATGTCGAGCCGGGGACTTTTCGGTCGACAGTGTGTCGTTTCCCGAATTTTCAGTTTCCCATCGTTGTTTCTGCCGACAGGTGGACACGGTATGGCCCCGTCTGCTACAAAAACTACACATCTCTTGTCCATAATTAATTCTAGGTTCGCGATCTGAAGTGCCCCATTGAAAACTGTTTTTTGGATTTGCTCGCTCAGGTGGTGCCTTAACATTTTGTCGACAATATTGGACATCATGTCCTTTCGCTCTGCAGTTTATACAGAAAGGGGTGTTTTTGGGTTTTATGCACTCGTCATACATGTGCCCCTTGTAGTTGCAATAGCTGCAGGTAATCTTGTTTAACAGTAATTTCTGTTTTTCGTCTCTTCTTTCTCCTGTATGATGAAAGGTAGAATTCTGGTATGGAGGTGGACTTCCTAAAGTTTTCCTTGTTGAGCTGACTTGGGTCGAGTGCCAATTATCCGGTGAGTTTCTGCCAGTATTAAAGGATACTGAAGCTAATTTTGTCGGCTCCTGTGTGGGAGGTATATGGAACTCAGTTTTTATGTTAGGTTTTCCTAGCTCATTTGTGTAAAGGTATGGAGCAACAGTCTCGTGAATAGGATGACTATAAGCATTAGCATAATTTGTGGAATTATGCATTAAAAAGTTGTCCATTGGAAAATAGCTTGTGGGATTATGAATGGCGGGTTGTGGATTATAAAAGAGGCTGTGTTGTAATCGTTCCATGTCTAGTGCCTTTTGGATGAGTTGGTCTACCGAATCTTCATTTAGAGTGAGTAAATAGGCACTTAGATGCGGATTATTAGCACCACTCTTCACTGAAGCCATAGCAAAATCTTCTATTTGTCGCTTCACCATATTGAAATTTTCAGCACCATATTTACTTTGTGCTGCCTCATTACATTGTAACAATAGGCCTTTTAGCCTAGTTGTGAAGCAGTTAAATGACTCGTGCGAGTATTGTCGGCAAGTGATTAATCTATTTATCAGCTCATGGTAAGTCTCACGAGGTAAGTAATTACGATAAAGTAATTGTTCAACCTCTGCAAATGTTGTGAGGGAGCTAGATGTGATTAGCTGGTATGCATTTCCTCTCAATCTAGTGGGAAAAATCTGCATAAAAGCTTGCTTTTCCTCCTCTTCTAGGCACTGTTGTACTTGTTTGCAACAGCCTATAAAGGTTTGCAATTCTGTGAGAATTTGGGGACTAAATTCTCCAGAAAACAAGGGCACCATTTGTGCTGTCAATTTAACTACTTTTTCATAATTCACTGGCATTTTGGCTGGTTGGTTTGGTTGCTTTCTCTGGGGAATATCTGGAGTATCGTTATTAGAAGCAGGCGAGGTTAATGATTTTTCTGTGATTAGGGCGTTTAAGCTATTTCTTCTTACTAGAAAATTAATTAGGCTGTGCCTTCTGAAACGTTTACCTGAGCGATGCTCACGATACCAGTTTACGGAAGGTCGACTTTGGGATGAATTACACTCTACTCTTGGGCTATCTGGAGGACTGGTATTATCAAATGATAATGAATTTATTACCGTCTCAAAGGTAGAGCATGAAGAACTACGATCAGTTTTAGGTATGAAAGCCAAATCATTCGAGTTAGAGAGAATAGAGGAGAACAGGGAATAAGTAGTTTTATCAAAGAAGTTTGATTAATTTAATCAAAGCAAAACAATTTTTCCCGAATATGTGAAAGCTGCCTTGTTTTAGTCTTTTTTCTAATATTAATGAGGAATAACAGTTTTGCCTCTTTTTAACTTACTTAAGAAAGATTGTTGTCGTTTCAGTCAGTTTCGTTTAGCCGTACTCTTTGTTGTGTATTATTTATTCGTAAGTGGAAGTCGTATTCTCCAAGTTGGGGACTTCTTATCTTCTTAGGCTGGGTTCTATAGCCAGATTCCACGGTAAGTAGCTCGTAACTCGTAGGTTGGAGAATCAAGGTTTTTCAAGTGTATGTAGATTGACCAACTTCCTTAATCCTACCGGCTGCGCCAAAATTTGTTGTGATCTTCGTGTATCTTTCGAGTATCTTCCGGAATAGGCGTTGTTAAATAAATGGCGAAGCCAATTAAGGCTTTGCACCTATTTATTTAACGTACAACTTGTTGTTTAATAAATGGCGAAGCCAAATAAGGCTTTGCACCTATTTATTAAATGTACAACTTGTTGTTACCAGAAGAATAGGCGAAGCCAAATAAGGCTTTGCACCTATTTAATTTCTGAAGACCTGGTTGGAGATTGATCAATAGGCGAAGCCGAATAAGGCTTTGCACCTATTTAATCACTGGAGACGACCTGGTTGCAAACTGTACTCTAGGCGAAGCCAAATAAGGCTTTGCACCTATTTATTATTGGAAGACTTCTTTAAAACTCAACTCTAGGCGAAGCCAAATAAGGCTTTGCACCTATTTATTATTGGAAGACTTCTTTAAAACTCAACTCTAGGCGAAGCCAAATAAGGCTTTGCACCTATTTAATTATAGAAAGACTTGTTTACGACTGAACTCTATGTACTTTATTCTGTACTATATTTATACAAAAATTGTCTTACTCTAAGACTACTAATACTACACAGAATAATGTATAAAATACCTCTGACCCAGCACTTTATTTATTTAGCATATAATTCATACAAAGTGTAAGTCGGAAGTATTTCATTAACAACTATTACTTAATTTTACTACTTACGGAAGTATGCAAGTCACGGCACTCGTTGCTTTTTATAAATTTATACATATATCTTACCCAATCTATGTTGCGGGCTTTCAACTCATTGTTTATTTTAATTTCTTTCCTACTCGAATTACACTCAGTACTTTGCGGCTTATTACAAAAACAATTTAGTTACTTACAAACATATGTTCTACCTCTGGTGCAAGGTCGTCGTATTTCAACGTGCGAATTCTTGCGCGCAGCGGTATTATCACATCATTCACTGAAATAATTGAGGTAGATCAGTGATGATTAATTATGTATGTACGTATACCGTTTGTTTTTACATGCAGTGGAAACTGATGTAGGTATGTAGGTATACCGTTTGTTTTTACATGCAGTGGAAACTGATGTAGGTATGTAGGTATACCATGCCGTAAACTTTTTGTTTTATTTCCTGATCGGAATACGTGAAATATTTACTTGCAATGTACTGATGTAGGTAGGTAGGTATGCGATTGATATTTTTAGATAATGAGTTTTTATGTATGTAACAAAAGGCGAAAGGCGTAAGACGAAAGTTGAAAGGTGAAAGGCGAAAGGTGAAAGGCGAAAGGCGAAAGCCGAAAGGCGAAAGGCGAAAGGCGAAAGGCGAAAGGCGAATGGCGAAAGGTGAAAGGCGAAGGGCGAGAGGCAAAAGTCAATATGCCTAAGGCAAAAGGAAAAACGATTTTCAAAACATGAAATTAAAATGGAGAAATTTAAAATGGCTAAAGCAAAAGAAAAAACGATATTCAAAAGATAAAATACAAAAGTTGAAACTGAAAATGCGAAAGAGAAAATTCGAAATTATAAATTCGTATTTCAAAAGGCGAAAGGCGAAAGGCGAAAGTCGAAAGGCGAAAGGCGAATTGCAAAAGGCGAAAGGCGAAAGGCGAAAGGCGAACGTCGAAAGGCGAAAAGGCGAAAGGCGAAAGGCGAAAGGCGAAAGGCGAAAGGCGAAAAGCGAAAGGCGAAAGGCGAAGGGCGAAAGGCGAAAGGCGGAAGGTGTAAGGCCAAAGGCGAAAGGCGAAAGCGAAAGGCGAAAGGCGAAAGGTGAAGTGCGAGAAGCAAAAGTCAAAATGCCTAAGGCAAAAGGAAAAACGATTTTCAAAACATGAAATAAACATAGAGAAATTTAAAATGCCTAAAGCAAAAGAAAAAACGATATTCAAAAGAAAAAATACAAAAGTTGAAATTGAAAATGCGAAATGGAAAATTCGAAATTATAAATTCGTATTTCAAAAGGCTAAAGGAGAAATGCGAAATGCGAAAGGCGAAAGACGAAAGGCGAAAGTCGAAAGGCGAAAGGCGAAACGCGAATGGCGAAAGGCGAAAGGCGAAAGGCGAAAGGCGAAAGGCGAAAGGCGAAAGGTGAAAGGCGAAAGGCGAAAGGCGAGAGGCAAAAGTCAAAATACTTAAGGCAAAAGGAAAAACGATTTTCAAAACATGAAATAAAAATGGAGAAATTTAAAATGCCTAAAGCAAAAGAAAAAACCATATTCAAAAGATAAAATACAAAAGTTGAAATTGAAAATGGAGAAATGGAAAATTCGAAATTATATATTCGTATTTCAAAAGGCTAAAGGCGAAATGCGAATTGCGAAAGGCGCAAGACGAAAGGCGAAGGGCGAAAGTCGCAAGGCGAAAGGCGAAACGCTAATGGCGAAAGGCGAAAGGCGAAAGGTGAAAGGTGAAAGGCGAAGCGCGAAAGTCGAGAGGCGAAAGGCGAAACGCGAATGGCGAAAGGCGAAAGGCGAAAGGCGAAAGGCGAAAGGAGAAAGGCCAAAGGCGAAAGGCAAAAGGCGAAAGTCGAAAGGCGAAAGGCGAAAGGCGAAAGGCGAAAGGCGAAAGGCGAAAGGCGAGAGTCGAAAGGCGAAAGGCGAAAGGCGAAAGTCGAAAGGCGAAAGGCGAAAGGCGAAAGGCGAAAGGTGAAAAGTGAAAGGCGAAGCGCGAAAGTCGAGAGGCGAAAGGCGAAACGCGAATGGCGAAAGGTGAAAGGCGAAAGGCGAAAGGCGAAAGGTAAAAGGCGAAAGGCGAAAGGCGAAAGGCGAAAGGCGAAAGGCGAAATGCGAAAGTCGAAAGGCGAAAGGCGAAAGGCGAAAGGTGAAAGGCGAAAGGTGAAAGGCGAAAGGCGAAAGTCGAGAGGCGAAAAGCGAAACGCGAATGGCGAAAGGCGAAAGGCGAAAGGCGAAAGGCGAAAGGCGAAAGGCGAAAGGCGAAAGCCGAATAGCGTAAGGTGAAAGGCGAAGGGCGAGAGGCAAAAGTCAAAATACTTAAGGCAAAAGGAAAAACGATTTTCAAAACATGAAATAAAAATGGAGAAATTTAAAATGCCTAAAGCAAAAGAAAAAACCATATTCAAAAGATAAAATACAAAAGTTGAAATTGAAAATGGAGAAATGGAAAATTCGAAATTATATATTCGTATTTCAAAAGGCTAAAGGCGAAATGCGAATTGCGAAAGGCGCAAGACGAAAGGCGAAGGGCGAAAGTCGCAAGGCGAAAGGCGAAACGCTAATGGCGAAAGGCGAAAGGCGAAAGGTGAAAGGTGAAAGGCGAAGCGCGAAAGTCGAGAGGCGAAAGGCGAAACGCGAATGGCGAAAGGCGAAAGGCGAAAGGCGAAAGGCGAAAGGAGAAAGGCCAAAGGCGAAAGGCAAAAGGCGAAATTCGAAAGGCGAAAAGCGAAAGGCGAAAGGCGAAAGGCGAAAGGCGAAAGGCGAAAGGCGAGAGTCGAAAGGCGAAAGGCGAAAGGCGAAAGTCGAAAGGCGAAAGGCGAAAGGCGAAAGGCGAAAGGTGAAAAGTGAAAGGCGAAGCGCGAAAGTCGAGAGGCGAAAGGCGAAACGCGAATGGCGAAAGGTGAAAGGCGAAAGGCGAAAGGCGAAAGGTAAAAGGCGAAAGGCGAAAGGCGAAAGGCGAAAGGCGAAAGGCGAAAGGCGAAATGCGAAAGTCGAAAGGCGAAAGGCGAAAGGCGAAAGGTGAAAGGCGAAAGGTGAAAGGCGAAAGGCGAAAGTCGAGAGGCGAAAAGCGAAACGCGAATGGCGAAAGGCGAAAGGCGAAAGGCGAAAGGCGAAAGGCGAAAGGCGAAAGGCGAAAGGCGAAAGGCGAAAGCCGAATAGCGTAAGGTGAAAGGCGAAGGGCGAGAGGCAAAAGTCAAAATACTTAAGGCAAAAGGAAAAACGATTTTCAAAACATGAAATAAAAATGGAGAAATTTAAAATGCCTAAAGCAAAAGAAAAAACCATATTCAAAAGATAAAATACAAAAGTTGAAATTGAAAATGGAGAAATGGAAAATTCGAAATTATATATTCGTATTTCAAAAGGCTAAAGGCGAAATGCGAATTGCGAAAGGCGCAAGACGAAAGGCGAAGGGCGAAAGTCGCAAGGCGAAAGGCGAAACGCTAATGGCGAAAGGCGAAAGGTGAAAGGTGAAAGGCGAAGCGCGAAAGTCGAGAGGCGAAAGGCGAAACGCGAATGGCGAAAGGCGAAAGGCGAAAGGCGAAAGGCGAAAGGAGAAAGGCCAAAGGCGAAAGGCATAAGGCGAAAGTCGAAAGGCGAAAGGCGAAAGGCGAAAGGCGAAAGGCGAAAGGCGAAAGGCGAAAGGCGAAAGGCGAGAGTCGAAAGGCGAAAGGCGAAAGGCGAAAGGCGAAAGTCGAAAGGCGAAAGGCGAAAGGCGAAAGGCGAAAGGCGAAAGGTGAAAAGTGAAAGGCGAAGCGCGAAAGTCGAGAGGCGAAAGGCGAAACGCGAATGGCGAAAGGTGAAAGGCGAAAGGCGAAAGGCGAAAGGTAAAAGGCGAAAGGCGAAAGGCGAAAGGCGAAAGGCGAAAGGCGAAATGCGAAAGTCGAAAGGCGAAAGGCGAAAGGCGAAAGGTGAAAGGCGAAAGGTGAAAGGCGAAAGGCGAAAGTCGAGAGGCGAAAAGCGAAACGCGAATGGCGAAAGGCGAAAGGCGAAAGGCGAAAGGCGAAAGGCGAAAGGCGAAAGGCGAAAGGCGAATGGCGAAAGGCGAAAGGCGAAAGGCGAAAGGCGAAAGTCGAAAGGCGAAAGGCGAAAGGCGAAAGGTGCAAGGCGAAAGGTGAAAGGCGAAAGGCGAAAGGTGAAAGGCGAAGCGCGGAAGTCGAGAGGCGAAAGGCGAAACGCGAATGGCGAAAGGCGAAAGGCGAAAGGCGAAAGGCGAAAGGCGAAAGGCGAAAGGCGAATGGCGAAAGGCGAAAGGCGAAAGGCGAAAGGCGAAAGGCGAAAGGCGAAAGTCGAAAGGCGAAAGGCGAAAGGCGAAAGGTGCAAGGCGAAAGGTGAAAGGCGAAAGGCGAAAGGTGAAAGGCGAAGCGCGGAAGTCGAGAGGCGAAAGGCGAAACGCGAATGGCGAAAGGCGAAAAGCGAAAGGCGAAAGGCGAAAGGCGAAAGGCGAAAGGCGAAAGGCGAAAGGCGAAAGGCGAAAGGCGAAAGGCGAAAGGCGAAAGGCGAAAGGCGAAATTCGAAAGGCGAAAGGCGAAAGGCGAAAGGCGAAAGGCGAAAGGTGAAAGGCGAAAGGCGAAAGGCGAAAGGAGAGAGGCGAAAGGCGAAAGGCGAAAAGCGAAGCGCGAAAGTCGAGAGGCGAAAGGCGAAACGCGAATGGCGAAAGGCGAAAGGCGATAGGCGAAAGGCGAATTGCGAAAGGCGAAAGGCGAAAGGCGAAACGCGAATGGCGCAAGGCGAAAGGCGAAAGGCGAAAGGCGAAAGGCGAAAAGCGAAACGCGAAAGGCGAAAGGCGGAAGGCGAAAGGCGAAAGTCGAAAGGCGAAAGGTGAAAGGCGAAAGGTGAAAGGCGAAAAGTGAAAGGCGAAAGGCGAAAGGTGAAAAGTGAAAGGCGAAGCGCGAAAGTCGAAAGGCGAAACGCGGATGGCGAAAGGCGAAAGGCGAAAGGCGAAAGGCAAAAGGCGAAAGGCGAAAGGCGAAACGCGAATGGCGAAAGGCGAAAGGCGAAAGGCGAAAAGCGAAAGGTGAAAGGCGAAGCGCGAAAGTCGAGAGGCGAAAGGCGAAAAGCGAATGGCGAAAGGCGAAAGGCGAAAGGCGAAAGGCGAAAGGCGAAAGGCGAAAGGCGAAAGGCGAAAGGTGAAAGGCGAAAGGAGAAAGGTGAAAGGCGAAGCGCGAAAGTCGAGAGGCGAAAGGCGAAACGCGAATGGCGAAAGGCGAAAGGCGATAGGCGAAAGGCGAATTGCGAAAGGCGAAAGGCGAAAGGCGAAACGCGAATGGCGCAAGGCGAAAGGCGAAAGGCGAAAGGCGAAAGGCGAAAAGCGAAACGCGAAAGGCGAAAGGCGGATGGCGAAAGGCGAAAGTCGAAATGCGAAAGGTGAAAGGCGAAAGGTGAAAGGCGAAAAGTGAAAGGCGAAAGGCGAAAGGTGAAAAGTGAAAGGCGAAGCGCGAAAGTCGAAAGGCGAAACGCGGATGGCGAAAGGCGAAAGGCGAAAGGCGAAAGGCGAAAGGCAAAAGGCGAAAGGCGAAATCCGAAAGGCGAAAGGCGAAAGGCGAAAGGCGAAAGGCGAAAGGCGAAAGGCGAAAGGCGAAAGGCGAAAGGCGAATGGCGAAAGGCGAAAGGCGAAAGGCGAAAGGCGAAAGGCGAAAGGCGAAAGTCGAAAGGCGAAAGGCGAAAGGCGAAAGGTGCAAGGCGAAAGGTGAAAGGCGAAAGGTGAAAGGCGAAGCGCGGAAGTCGAGAGGCGAAAGGCGAAACGCGAATGGCGAAAGGCGAAAAGCGAAAGGCGAAAGGCGAAAGGCGAAAGGCGAAAGGCGAAAGGCGAAAGGCGAAAGGCGAAAGGCGAAAGGCGAAATTCGAAAGGCGAAAGGCGAAAGGCGAAAGGCGAAAGGCGAAAGGTGAAAGGCGAAAGGCGAAAGGCGAAACGCGAATGGCGCAAGGCGAAAGGCGAAAGGCGAAAGGCGAAAGGCGAAAAGCGAAACGCGAAAGGCGAAAGGCGAAAGGTGAAAGGCGAAAGGCGAAAAGCGAAAGGCGAATGGCGAAAGGCGAAAGGCGAAAGTCGAAAGGCGAAAGGCGAAAGGTGAAAGGCGAAAGGTGAAAGGCGAAAGGCGAAAGGCGAAATTCGAAAGGCGAAAGGCGAAAGGCGAAAGGCGAAAGGCGAAAGGTGAAAGGCGAAAGGCGAAAGGCGAAACGCGAATGGCGCAAGGCGAAAGGCGAAAGGCGAAAGGCGAAAGGCGAAAAGCGAAACGCGAAAGGCGAAAGTCGAGAAGCGAAAGGCGAAACGCGAATGGCGAAAGGCGAAAGGCGATAGGCGAAAGGCGAATTGCGAAAGGCGAAAGGCGAAAGGCGAAACGCGAATGGCGCAAGGCGAATGGCGCAAGGCGAAAGGCGAAAGGCGAAAGGCGAAAGGCGAAAAACGAAACGCGAAAGGCGAAAGGCGGAAGGCGAAAGGCGAAAGTCGAAAGGCGAAAGGTGAAAGGCGAAAGGTGAAAGGCGAAAAGTGAAAGGCGAAAGGCGAAAGGTGAAAAGTGAAAGGCGAAGCGCGAAAGTCGAAAGGCGAAACGCGGATGGCGAAAGGCGAAAGGCGAAAGGCAAAAGGCGAAAGGCGAAAGGCGAAAGGCGAAAGGCGAAAGGCGAAAGGCGAAAGGCGAAAGGCGAAAGGCGAAAGGCGAAAGGCGAAAGGCGAAAGGCGAAAGGCGAAAGGCGAAAGGCGAAAGGCCAAAGGCGAAAGGCAAAAGGCGAAAGTCGAAAGGCGAAAGGCGAAAGGCGAAAGGCGAAAGGCGAAAGGCGAAAGTCGAAAGGCGAAAGGCGAAAGCCGAAAGGCGAAAGGCGAAAGGCGAAAGGCGAAAGGCGAAAGGCGAAAGGCGAAAGGCGAAAGGCGAAAGGCGAAAGGCGAAAGGCGAAAGGCGAAAAGCGAAAGGCGAATGGCGAAAGGCGAAAGGCGAAAGTCGAAAGGCGAAAGGCGAAAGGTGAAAGGCGAAAGGTGAAAGGCGAAAGGAGAAAGGTGAAAGGCGAAGCGCGAAAGTCGAGAGGCGAAAGGCGAAACGCGAATGGCGAAAGGCGAAAGGCGATAGGCGAAAGGCGAATTGCGAAAGGCGAAAGGCGAAAGGCGAAACGCGAATGGCGCAAGGCGAAAGGCGAAAGGCGAAAGGCGAAAAGCGAAACGCGAAAGGCGAAAGGCGGAAGGCGAAAGGCGAAAGTCGAAAGGCGAAAGGTGAAAGGCGAAAAGTGAAAGGCGAAAAGTGAAAGGCGAAAGGCGAAAGGTGAAAAGTGAAAGGCGAAGCGCGAAAGTCGAAAGGCGAAACGCGGATGGCGAAAGGCGAAAGGCGAAAGGCGAAAGGCAAAAGGCGAAAGGCGAAAGGCGAAAGGCGAAAGGCGAAAGGCGAAAGGCGAAAGGCGAAAGGCGAAAGGCGAAAGGCGAAAGGCGAAAGGCGAAAGGCGAAAGGCGAAAGGCGAAAGGCCAAAGGCGAAAGGCGAAAGGTGAAAGGCGAAAGGCGAAAGGCGAAAGGAGAGGGGCGAAAGGCGAAAGGCGAAAAGCGAAAGGCGAAAGGCGAAAGGCGAAAGGCGAAAGGCGAAATGCGAAAGTCGAAAGGCGAAAGGCGAAAGGCGAAAGGCGAAATGCGAAAGGTGAAAGGCGAAAGGTGAAAGGCGAAGCGCGAAAGTCGAGAGGCGAAAGGCGAAACGCGAATGGCGAGAGGCGAAAAGCGAAAGGCGAAAGGCGAAAGGCGAAAGGCAAAATGCGAAAGGCGAAAGGCGAAAGGCGAAAGGCGAAAGGAGAGAGGCGAAAGGCGAAAGGCGAAAAGCGAAAGGCGAAAGGCGAAAGGCGAAAGGCGAAAGGCGAAAGGCGAAAGGCGAAAGGCGAAATGCGAAAGTCGAAAGGCGAAAGGCGAAAGGTGAAAGGCGAAAGGTGAAAGGCGAAAGGCGAAAGGTGAAAGGTGAAAGGCGAAGCGCGAAAGTCGAGAGGCGAAAGGCGAAACGCGAATGGCGAAAGGCGAAATGCGAAAGGCGAAAGGCGAAAGGCGAATTGCGAAAGGCGAAAGGCGAAAGGCGAAAGGCGAAAGGCGAAAGGCGAAACGCGAATGGCGCAAGGCGAAAGGCGAAAGGCGAAAGGCGAAAGGCGAAAGGCGAAAGGCGAAACGCGAAAGGCGAAAGGCGAAAGGCGGAAGGCGAAAGGCGAAAGTCGAAAGGCGAAAGGTGAAAGGCGAAAGGTGAAAGGCGAAAAGTGAAAGGCGAAAGGCGAAAGGTGAAAAGTGAAAGGCGAAGCGCGAAAGTCGAGAGGCGAAAGGCGAAACGCGAATGGCGAAAGGCGAAAGGCGAAAGGCGAAAGGCGAAAGGCAAAAGGCGAAAGGCGAAAGGCGAAAGGCGAAAGGCGAAAGGCGAAAGGCGAAAGGCGAAAGGCGAAAGGCGAAAGGCGAAAGGCGAAAGGCGAAATGCGAAAGTCGAAAGGCGAAAGGCGAAAGGCGAAAGGCGAAAGGCGAAAGGCGAAAGGTGAAAGGCGAAAGGTGAAAGCCGAAAGCCGAAAGGTGAAAGGTGAAAGGCGAAGCGCGAAAGTCGAGAGGCGAAAGGCGAAACGCGAATGGCGAAAGGCGAAAGGCGAAAGGCGAAAGGCGAAAGGCGAAAGGCAAAAGGCGAAAGGCGAAAGGCGGAAGGTGTAAGGCGAAAGGCGAAAGGCGAAAGGCGAAAGGCGAAGGGCGAGAGGCAAACGTCAAAATGCCTAAGGCAATAGGAAAAACGATTTTCAAAACATGAAATAAACATAGAGAAATTTAAAATGCCTAAAGCAAAAGAAAAAACGATATTCAAAAGATAAAATACAAAAGTTGAAATTGAAAATGCGAAATGGAAAATTCGAAATTATAAATTCTTATTTCAAAAGGCTAAAGGCGAAATGCGAACTGCGAAAGACGAAAGACGAAAGGCGAAGGGCGAAAGTCGAAAGGCGAAACGCGAATGGCGAAAGGCGAAAGGCGAAAGGCGAAAGGCGAAAGGCGAAAGGCGAAAGGCGAAACGCGAATGGCGCAAGGCGAAAGGCGAAAGGCGAAAGGCGAAAGGCGAAAGGCGAAATGTGAAAGGCGAAAGGTGAAAGCCGAAAGCCGAAAGGTGAAAGGCGAAGCGCGAAAGTCGAGAGGCGAAAGGCGAAACGCGAATGGCGAAAGGCGAAAGGCGAAAGGCGAAAGGCGAAAGGCAAAAGGCGAAAGGCGAAAGGCGGAAGGTGTAAGGCGAAAGGCGAAAGGCGAAAGGCGAAAGGCGAAAGGCGAAAGGCGAAGGGCGAGAGGCAAAAGTCAAAATGCCTAAGGCAATAGGAAAAACGATTTTCAAAACATGAAATAAACATAGAGAAATTTAAAATGCCTAAAGCAAAAGAAAAAACGATATTCAAAAGATAAAATACAAAAGTTGAAATTGAAAATGCGAAATGGAAAATTCGAAATTATAAATTCGTATTTCAAAAGGCTAAAGGCGAAATGCGAATTGCGAAAGACGAAAGACGAAAGGCGAAGGGCGAAAGTCGAAAGGCGAAACGCGAATGGCGAAAGGCGAAAGGCGAAAGGCGAAAGGCGAAAGGCGAAACGCGAATGGCGCAAGGCGAAAGGCGAAAGGCGAAAGGCGAAAGGCGAAAGGCGAAAGCCGAAAGACGAAAGGCGAATGGCGAAAGTCGAAAGGCGAAACGCGAATGGCGAAAGGCGAAAGGCGAAAGGCGAAAGGCGAAAGTCGAAAGGCGAAAGGTGAAAAACGAAAGGTGAAAGGCGAAAAGTGAAAGGCGAAAGGCGAAAGGTGAAAAGTGAAAGGCGAAGCGCGAAAGTCGAGAGGCGAAAGGCGAAACGCGAATGGTGAAAGGCGAAAGGCGAAAGGCGAAAGGCGAAAGGCGGAAGGCGAAAGGCGAAAGGCGAAAGGCGAAAGGCGACAGGCGAAAGGCGAAAGGCGAAAGGCGAAAGGCGAAAGGCGAAATGCGAAAGTCGAAATGCGAAAGTCGAAAGGCGAAATGCGAAAGGCGAAAGGCGAAAGGTGAAAGGCGAAAGGTGAAAGGCGAAGGGCGAAAGGTGAAAGGTGAAAGGCGAAGCGCGAAAGTCGAGAGGCGAAAGGCGAAGCGCGAAGCGCGAATGGCGAAAGGCGAAAGGCGAAAGGCGAAAGGCGAAAGGTGAAAGGTGAAAGGCGAAAGGTGAAAGGCGAAGCGCGAAAGTCGAGAGGCGAAAGGCGAAACGCGAATGGCGATAGGCGAAAGGCGAAAGGCGAAAGGCGAAAGGCGAAAGGCGAAAGGCGAAAGGCGAATTGCGAAAGGCGAAACGCGAAAGGCGAAAGGCGAAAGGCGAAAGGCGAAAGGCGAAACGCGAATGGCGCAAGGCGAAAGGCGAAAGGCCAAAGGCGAAACGCGAAAGGCGAAAGGCGAAAGGCGAAAGGCGAAAGGCGAAAGGCGAAAGTCGAAAGGCGAAAGGTGAAAGGCGAAAGGTGAAAGGCGAAAAGGATAGGCGAAAGGCGAAAGGTGAAAAGTGAAAGGCGAAGCGCGAAAGTCGTGAGGCGAAAGGCGAAACGCGAATGGTGAAATGCGAAAGGCGAAAGGCGAAAGGCGAAAGGCGAAATGCGAAAGTCGAAAGGCGAAAGGCGAAAGGCGAAAGGTGAAAGGCGAAAGGTAAAAGGCGAAAGGCGAAAGGTGAAAGGTGAAAGGCGAAGCGCGAAAGTCGAGAGGCGAAAGGCGAAACGCGAATGGCGAAAGGCGAAAGGCGAAAGGCGAAAGGTGAAAGGCGAAAGGCGAAAGGCGAAAGGCAAAAGTCGAAAGGGGAAAGGCGGAAGGTGTAAGGCGAAAGGCGAAAAGCGAAAGGCGAAAAGCGAAAGGCGATAGGCGAAAGGCGAAAGGCGAAGGGCGAGAGGCAAAAGTCAAAATGCCTAAGGCAAAAGGAAAAACGATTTTCAAAACATGAAATAAACATAGAGAAATTTAAAATGCCTAAAGCAAAAGAAAAAACGATATTCAAAAGATAAAATACATAAGTTGAAATTGAAAATGCGAAATGGAAAATTCGAAATTATAAATTCGTATTTCAAAAGGCTAAAGGCGAAATGCGAATTGCGAAAGGCGAAAGACGAAAGGCGAAGGGCGAAAGTCGAAAGGCGAAAGGCGAAACGCGAAAGGCGAAAGGCGAAAGGCGAAAGGCGAAAGGCGAAAGTCGAAACGCGAAAGGTGAAAGGCGAAAGGTGAAAGCAAAAAGTGAAAGGCGAAAGGCGAAAGGTGAAAAGTGAAAGGCGAAGCGCGAAAGTCGAGAGGCGAAAGGCGAAACGCGAATGGCGAAAGGTGAAAGGCGAAAGGCGAAAGGCGAAAGGCGAAAGGCGAAAGGTAAAAGGCGAAAGGCGAAAGGCGAAAGGCGAAAGGCGAAAGGCGAAATGCGAAAGTCGAAAGGCGAAAGGCGAAAGGCGAAAGGCGAAAGGCGAAAGGTGAAAGGCGAAAGGCGAAAGGCGGAAGTCGAGAGGCGAAAGGCGAAAGGCGAAAGGCGAAAGGCGAAAGGCGAAATGCGAAAGTCGAATGGCGAAAGGCGAAAGGCGAAAGGTGAAAGGCGAAAGGTGAAAGGCGAAAAGCGAAAGGCGAAAGGTGAATGGTGAAAGGCGAAGCGCGAAAGTCGAGAGGCGGAAGGCGAAACGCGAATGGCGAAAGGCGAAAGGCGATAGGCGAAAGGCGAATTGCGAAAGGCGAAAGGCGAAAGGCGAAACGCGAATGGCGCAAGGCGAAAGGCGAAAGGCGAAAGGCGAAAGGCGAAAGGAGAAACGCGAAAGGCGAAAGGCGAAAGGCGAAACGCGAAAGGCGGAAGGCGAAAGGCGAAAGTCGAAAGGCGAAAGGTGAAAGGCGAAAGGTGAAAGGCGAAAAGTGAAAGGCGAAAGGCGAAAGGTGAAAAGTGAAAGGCGAAGCGCGAAAGTCGAAAGGCGAAACGCGAGTGGCGAAAGGCGAAAGGCGAAAGGCGAAAGGCAAAAGGCGAAAGGCGAAAGGCGAAAGGCGAAAGGCGAAAGGCGAAAGGCGAAAGGCGAAAGGCGAAAGGCGAAAGGCGAAAGGCGAAAGGCGAAAGGCGAAAGGCGAAAGGCGAAAGGCGAAAGGCGAAAGGCGAATGGCGAAAGGCGAAAGGCGAAAGGCGAAAGGCGAAAGGCGAAAGTCGAAAGGCGAAAGGCGAATGGCGAAAGGTGCAAGGCGAAAGGTGAAAGGCGAAAGGCGAAAGGCGAAAGGTGAAAGGCGAAAGGTGAAAGGCGAAGCGCGAAAGTCGAGAGGCGAAAGGCGAAAGGCGAAAGGAGAAAGGCAAAAGGCGAAAGGCGAAAGGCGAAAGGCGAAAGGCGAAAGGCGAAAGGCGAAAGGCGAAAGACGAAAGGCGAAAGGCGAAAGGCGAAAGGCGAAAGGCGAAAGGCGAAAGGCGAAAGGCGAAAGGCGAATGGCGAAAGGCGAAAGGCGAAAGGCGAAAGGCGAAAGGCGAAAGTCGAAAGGCGAAAGGCGAATGGCGAAAGGTGCAAGGCGAAAGGTGAAAGGCGAAAGGCGAAATTCGAAAGGCGAAAGGCGAAAGGTGAAAGGCGAAAGGAGAGAGGCGAAAGGCGAAAAGCGAAAGGGGAAAGGCGAAAGGCGAAAGGCGAAAGGCGAAAGGCGAAAGGCGAAAGGCAAAAGGCGAAAGGCGAAAGGCGAAAGGCGAAAGGCGAAAGGCGAAATGCGAAAGTCGAAAGGCGAAAGGCGAAAGGTGAAAGGCGAAAGGTGAAAGGCGAAGGGCGAAAGGTGAAAGGTGAAAGGCGAAGCGCGAAAGTCGAGAGGCGAAAGGCGAAGCGCGAATGGCGAAAGGCGAAAGGCGAAAGGCGAAAGGCGAAAGGTGAAAGGTGAAAGGCGAAAGGCGAAAGGTGAAAGGCGAAGCGCGAAAGTCGAGAGGCGAAAGGCGAAACGCGAATGGCGAAAGGCGAAAGGCGAAAGGCGAAAGGCGAATTGCGGAAGGCGAAACGCGAAAGGCGAAAGACGAAAGGCGAAAGGCGAAAGGCGAAAGGCCAAAGGCGAAAGGCGAAAGGCGAAAGGCGAAAGGCGAAAGGCGAAAGGCGAAAGGCGAAAGGCGAAAGGCGAAAGGCGAAAGTCGAAAGGCGAAAGGTGAAAGGCGAAAGGTGAAAGGCGAAAAGTGAAAGGCGAAAGGCGAAAGGTGAAAAGTGAAAGGCGAAGCGCGAAAGTCGAGAGGCGAAAGGCGAAACGCGAATGGTGAAATGCGAAAGGCGAAAGGCGAAAGGCGAAAGGCGAAAGGCGAAAGGCGAAAGGCGAAAGGGGAAATGCGAAAGTCGAAAGGCGAAAGGCGAAAGGCGAAAGGCGAAAGGTGAAAGGCGAAAGGTGAAAGGCGAAAGGCGAAAGGTGAAAGGTGAAAGGCGAAGCGCGAAAGGCGAGAGGCGAAAGGCGAAACGCGAATGGCGAAAGGCGAAAGGTGAAAGGCGAAAGGCGAAAGGCGAAAGGCGAAAGGCGAAAGGCGAAAGGCGAAAGGCGAAAGGCAAAAGGCGAAAGGGGAAAGGCGGAAGGTGTAAGGCGAAAGGCGAAAGGCGAAAAGCGAAAGGCGAAAGGCGAAAGGCGAAAGGCGAAGGGCGAGAGGCAAAAGTCAAAATGCCTAAGGCAAAAGGAAAAACGATTTTCAAAACATGAAATAAACATAGAGAAATTTAAAATGCCTAAAGCAAAAGAAAAAACGTTATTCAAAAGATAAAATACAAAAGTTGAAATTGAAAATTCGAAATTATAAATTCGTATTTCAAAAGGCTAAAGGCGAAATGCGAATTGCGAAAGGCGAAAGACGAAAGGCGAAGGGCGAAAGTCGAAAGGCGAAAGGCGAAACGCGAAAGGCGAAAGGCGAAAGGCGAAAGGCGAAAGTCGAAAGGCGAAAGGTGAAAGGCGAAAGGTGAAAGCAAAAAGTGAAAGGCGAAAGGCGAAAGGTGAAAAGTGAAAGGCGAAGCGCGAAAGTCGAGAGGCGAAAGGCGAAACGCGAATGGAAAAGGTGAAAGGCGAAAGGCGAAAGGCGAAAGGCGAAAGGTAAAAGGCGAAAGGCGAAAGGCGAAATGCGAAATGCGAAAGTCGAAAGGCGAAAGGCGAAAGGCGAAAGGCGAAAGGCGAAAGGCGAAAGGTGAAAGGCGAAAGGTGAAAGGCGAAAGGCGAAAGTCGAGAGGCGAAAAGCGAAACGCGAATGGCGAAAGGCGAAAGGCGAAAGGCGAAAGGCGAAAGGCGAAAGGCGAAAGCCGAATGGCGTAAAGTGAAAGGCGAAGGGCGAGAGGCAAAAGTCAAAATGCTTAAGGCAAAAGGAAAAACGATTTTCAAAACATGAAATAAAAATGGAGAAATTTAAAATGCCTAAAGCAAAAGAAAAAACCATATTCAAAAGATAGAATACAAAAGTTGAAATTGAAAATGCGAAATGGAAAATTCGAAATTATATATTCCCATTTGAAAAGGCTAAAGGCGAAATGCGAATTGCGAAAGGCGAAAGACGAAAGGCAAAGGGCGAAAGTCGAAAGGCGAAAGGCGAAACGCGAATGGCGAAAGGCGAAAGGCGAAAGGCGAAAGGTGAAAGGCGAAGCGCGAAAGTCGAGAGGCGAAAGGCGAAAAGCGAATGGCGAAAGGCGAAAGGCGAAAGGCCAAAGGCGAAAGGCAAAAGGCGAAAGTCGAAAGGCGAAAGGCGAAAGGCGAAAGGCGAAAGGCGAAAGGCGAAAGGCGAAAGGCGAAAGTCGAAAGGCGAAAGGTGAAAGGCGAAAGGCGAAAGGCGAAAGGCGAAAGGCGAAAGGCGAAAGGCGAAAGGCGAAAGGCGAAATGCGAAAGTCGAAAGGCGAAAGGCGAAAGGCGAAAGGCGAAAGGTGAAAGGCGAAAGGTGAAATGCGAAAGGCGAAAGGTGAAAGGCGAAGCGCGAAAGTCGAGAGGCGAAAGGCGAAACGCGAATGGCGAAAGGCGAAAGGCGAAAGGCGAAAGGCGAAAGGCGAAAGGCGAAAGGCGAAAGGCGAAAGGCGAATGGCGAAAGGCAAAAGGCGAAAGGGGAAAGGCGGAAGGTGTAAGGCGAAAGGCGAAAGGCGAAAGGCGAAAAGCGAAAGGCGAAAGGCGAAAGGCGAAGGGCGAGAGGCAAAAGTCAAAATGCCTAAGGCAAAAGGAAAAACGATTTTCAAAACATGAAATAAACATAGAGAAATTTAAAATGCCTAAAGCAAAAGAAAAAACGATATTCAAAAGATAAAATACAAAAGTTGAAATTGAAAATGCGAAATGGAAAATTCGAAATTATAAATTCGTATTTCAAAAGGCTAAAGGCGAAATGCGAATTGCGAAAGGCGAAAGACGAAAGGCGAAGGGCGAAAGTCGAAAGGCGAAAGGCGAAACGCGAAAGGCGAAAGGCGAAAGGCGAAAGGCGAAAGGCGAAAGTCGAAAGGCGAAAGGTGAAAGGCGAAAGGTGAAAGCAAAAAGTGAAAGGCGAAAGGCGAAAGGTGAAAAGTGAAAGGCGAAGCGCGAAAGTCGAGAGGCGAAAGGCGAAACGCGAATGGCGAAAGGTGAAAGGCGAAAGGCGAAAGGCGAAAGGCGGAAGGTAAAAGGCGAAAGGCGAAAGGCGAAAGGTAAAAGGCGAAAGGTGAAAGGCGAAAGGTGAAAGGCGAAAGGTGAAAGGCGAAAGGCGAAAGTCGAGAGGCGAAAAGCAAAACGCGAATGGCGAAAGGCGAAAGGCGAAAGGCGAAAGGCGAAAGGCGAAAGGCGAAAGGCGAAAGGCGAAAGGCGAAAGGCGAAAGGCGAAAGGCGAAAGGCGAAAGGCGAAAGGCGAAAGTCGAAAGGCGAAAGGCGAAAGTCGAAAGGCGAAAGGTGAAAGGCGAAAGGTGAAAGCAAAAAGTGAAAGGCGAAAGGCGAAAGGTGAAAAGTGAAAGGCGAAGCGCGAAAGTCGAGAGGCGAAAGGCGAAACGCGAATGGCGAAAGGTGAAAGGCGAAAGGCGAAAGGCGAAAGGCGAAAGGCGAAAGGTAAAAGGCGAAAGGCGAAAGGCGAAAGGTGAAAGGCGAAAGGCAAAAGGCGAAAGTCGAAAGGCGAAAGGCGAAAGGCGAAAGGCGAAAGGCGAAAGGCGAAAGGCGAAAGGCGAAAGGCGAAAGGCGAAAGGCGAAAGTCGAAAGGCGAAAGGCGAAAGGCGAAAGGCGAAAGGCGAAAGGTGAAAGGCGAAAGGCGAAAGGCGAAAGGCGAAAGGCGAAAGGCGAAAGGCGAAAGGCGAAAGGCGAAAGGCGAAAGGCAAAAGGCGAAAGTCGAAAGGCGAAAGGCGAAAGGCGAAAGGTGAAAGGCGAAAGGTGAAAGGCGAAAGGCGAAAGGTGAAAGGTGAAAGGCGAAGCGCGAAAGTCGAGAGGCGAAAGGCGAAAGGCGAAACGCGAATGGCGAAAGGCGAAAGGCGAAACGCGAAAGGCGGAAGGCGAAAGGCGAAAGTCGAAAGGCGAAAGGCGAAAGGCGAAACGCGAAAGGCGGAAGGCGAAAGGCGAAAGTCGAAAGGCGAAAGGTGAAAGGCGAAAGGTGAAAGGCGAAAAGTGAAAGGCGAAAGGCGAAAGGTGAAAAGTGAAAGGCGTAGCGCGAAATTAGAAAGGCGAAACGCGAATGGCGAAAGGCGAAAGGCGAAAGGCGAAAGGCGAAAGGCGAAAGGCGAAAGGCGAAAGGCGAAAGGCGAAAGGCGAAAGGCGAAAGGCGAAAGGCGAAAGGCGAAAGGCGAAATGCGGAAGGCGAAAGGCGAATGGCGAAAGGCGAAAGGCGAAAGGCGAAAGGCGAAAGGCGAAAGGCGAAAGGCGAAACGCGAAAGGCGGAAGGCGAAAGGCGAAAGTCGAAAGGCGAAAGGTGAAAGGCGAAAAGTGAAAGGCGAAAGGCGAAAGGTGAAAAGTGAAAGGCGAAGCGCGAAAGTCGAAAGGCGAAACGCGAATGGCGAAAGGCGAAAGGCGAAAGGCAAAAGGCGAAAGGCGAAAGGCGAAAGGCGAAAGGCGAAAGGCGAAAGGCGAAAGGCGAAAGGCGAAAGGCGAAAGGCGAAAGGCGAAAGGCGAAAGGCGAAAGGCGAAATGCGGAAGGCGAAAGGCGAATGGCGAAAGGCGAAAGGCGAAAGGCGAAAGGCGAAAGGCGAAAGGCGAAAGTCGAAAGGCGAAAGGCGAATGGCGAAAGGTGCAAGGCGAAAAGTGAAAGGCGAAAGGCGAAAGGCGAAAGGTGAAAGGCGAAAGGTGAAAGGCGAAGCGCGAGGCGAAAGGCGAAAGGCGAAAGGCAAAAGGCGAAAGGCGAAAGGCGAAAGGCGAAAGGCGAAAGGCGAAAGACGAAAGGCGAAAGGCGAAAGACGAAAGGCGAAAGGCGAAAGGCGAAAGGCGAAAGGCGAATGGCGAAAGGCGAAAGGCGAAAGGTGAAAGGCGAAAGTCGAAAGGCGAAAGGCGAAAGGCGAAAGGCGAAAGGCGAAACGCGAAAGGCGAAAGTCGAAAGGCGAAAGGTGAAAGGCGAAAGGTGAAAGGCGAAAGGTGAAAGGCGAAAAGTGAAAGGCGAAAGGCGAAAGGTGAAAAGTGAAAGGCGAAGCGCGAAAGTCGAAAGGCGAAACGCGAATGGCGAAAGGCGAAAGGCGAAAGGCAAAAGGCGAAAGGCGAAACGCGAATGGCGCAAGGCGAAAGGCGAAAGGCGAAAGGCGAAAGGCGAAAGGCGAAAGGCGAAAGGCGAAAGGCGAAAGGCGAAACGCGAAAGGCGGAAGGCGAAAGGCGAAAGTCGAAAGGCGAAAGGTGAAAGGCGAAAGGTGAAAGGCGAAAAGTGAAAGGCGAAAGGCGAAAGGTGAAAAGTGAAAGGCGAAAGGCGAAAGGCGAAAGGCGAAAGGCGAAAGGCGAAAGGCGAAAGGCGAAAGGCGAAAGGCGAAATGCGGAAGGCGAAAGGCGAATGGCGAAAGGCGAAAGGCGAAAGGCGAAAGGCGAAAGGCGAAAGGCGAAAGGCGAAAGGCGAAAGTCGAAAGGCGAAAGGCGAATGGCGAAAGGTGCAAGGCGAAAAGTGAAAGGCGAAAGGCGAAAGGCGAAAGGTGAAAGGCGAAAAGTGAAAGGCGAAAGGCGAAAGGCGAAAGGTGAAAGGCGAAAGGTGAAAGGCGAAGCGCGCGGCGAAAGGCGAAAGGCGAAAGGCAAAAGGCGAAAGGCGAAAGGCGAAAGGCGAAAGGCGAAAGGCGAAACGCGAAAGGCGGAAGGCGAAAGGCGAAAGTCGAAAGGCGAAAGGTGAAAGGCGAAAGGTGAAAGGCGAAAAGTGAAAGGCGAAAGGCGAAAGGTGAAAAGTGAAAGGCGAAGCGCGAAAGTCGAAAGGCGAAACGCGAATGGCGAAAGGCGAAAGGCGAAAGGCAAAAGGCGAAAGGCGAAAGGCGAAAGGCGAAAGGCGAAAGGCGAAAGGCGAAAGGCGAAAGGCGAAAGGCGAAAGGCGAAAGGCGAAAGGCGAAAGGCGAAAGGCGAAAGGCGAAATGCGAAAGGCGAATGGCGAAAGGCGAAAGGCGAAAGGCGAAAGGCGAAAGGCGAAAGGCGAAAGTCGAAAGGCGAAAGGCGAATGGCGAAAGGTGCAAGGCGAAAAGTGAAAGGCGAAAGGCGAAAGGCGAAAGGTGAAAGGCGAAAGGTGAAAGGCGAAGCGCGAGGCGAAAGGCGAAAGGCGAAAGGCAAAAGGCGAAAGGCGAAAGGCGAAAGGCGAAAGGCGAAAGGCGAAAGGCGAAAGGCGAAAGACGAAAGGCGAAAGGCGAAAGACGAAAGGCGAAAGGCGAAAGGCGAAAGGCGAAAGTCGAAAGGCGAAAGGCGAAAGGCGAAACGCGAATGGCGCAAGGCGAAAGGCGAAAGGCGAAAGGCGAAAGGCGAAAGCCGAAAGACGAAAGGCGAAGGGCGAAAGTCGAAAGGCGAAACGCGAATGGCGAAAGGCGAAAGGCGAAAGGCGAAAGGCGAAAGGCGAAAGTCGAAAGGCGAAAGGTGAAAGGCGAAAGGTGAAAGGCGAAAAGTGAAAGGCGAAAGGCGAAAGGTGAAAAGTGAAAGGCGAAGCGCGAAAGTCGAGAGGCGAAAAGCGAAACGCGAATGATGAAAGGCGAAAGGCGAAAGGCGAAAGGCGAAAGGCGAAAGGCGAAAGGCGAAAGGCGAAAGGCGAAATGCGAAAGTCGAAAGGCGAAATGCGAAAGGCGAAAGGCGAAAGGTGAAAGGCGAAAGGTGAAAGGCGAAGGGCGAAAGGTGAAAGGTGAAAGGCGAAGCGCGAAAGTCGAGAGGCGAAAGGCGAAGCGCGAATGGCGAAAGGCGAAAGGCGAAAGGCGAAGCGCGAAAGTCGAGAGGCGAAAGGCGAAACGCGAATGGCGATAGGCGAAAGGCGAAAGGCGAAAGGCGAAAGGCGAAAGGCGAAAGGCGAAAGGCGAAACGCGAATGGCGAAAGGCGAAAGGCGAAAGGCCAAAGGCGAAACGCGAAAGGCGAAAGGCGAAAGGCGAAAGGCGAAAGGGGAAAGTCGAAAGGCGAAAGGTGAAAGGCGAAAGGTGAAAGGCGAAAAGTGAAAGGCGAAAGGCGAAAGGTGAAAAGTGAAAGGCGAAGCGCGAAAGTCGAGAGGCGAAAGGCGAAACGCGAATGGTGAAATGCGAAAGGCGAAAGGCGAAAGGCGAAAGGCGAAAGGCGAAGGGCGAAAGGCGGAAGGCGAAAGGCGAAAGGCGAAAGGCGAAAGGCGAAAGGCGAAATGCGAAAGTCGAAAGGCGAAAGGCGAAAGGCGAAAGGCGAAAGGCGAAAGGTGAAAGGCGAAAGGTGAAAGGGGAAAGGCGAAAGGTGAAAGGTTAAAGGCGAAGCGCGAAAGTCGAGAGGCGAAAGGCGAAACGCGAATGGCGAAAGGCGAAAGGCGAAAGGCGAAAGGTGAAAGGCGAAAGGCGAAAGGCGAAAGGCAAAAGGCGAAAGGGGAAAGGCGGAAGGTGTAAGGCGAAAGGCGAAAAGCGAAAGGCGAAAAGCGAAAGGCGAAAGGCGAAAGGCGAAAGGCGAAGGGCGAGAGGCAAAAGTCAAAATGCCTAAGGCAAAAGGAAAAACGATTTTCAAAACATGAAATAAACATAGAGAAATTTAAAATGCCTAAAGCAAAAGAAAAAACGATATTCAAAAGATAAAATACAAAAGTTGAAATTGAAAATGCGAAATGGAAAATTCGAAATTATAAATTCGTATTTCAAAAGGCTAAAGGCGAAATGCGAATTGCAAAAGGCGAAAGACGAAAGGCGAAGGGCGAAAGTAGAAAGGCGAAAGGCGAAACGCGAAAGGCGAAAGGCGAAAGGCGAAAGTCGAAAGGCGAAAGGTGAAAGGCGAAAGGTGAAAGCAAAAAGTGAAAGGCGAAAGGCGAAAGGTGAAAAGTGAAAGGCGAAGCGCGAAAGTCGAGAGGCGAAAGGCGAAACGCGAATGGCGAAAGGTGAAAGGCGAAAGGCGAAAGGCGAAAGGCGAAAGGCGAAAGGCGAAAGGTAAAAGGCGAAAGGCGAAAGGCGAAAGGCGAAAGGCGAAAGGCGAAAGGCGAAATGCGAGAGTCGAAAGGCGAAAGGCGAAAGGCGAAAGGCGAAAGGCGAAAGGTGAAAGGCGAAAGGCGAAAGGCGGAAGTCGAGAGGCGAAAGGCGAAAGGCGAAAGGCGAAAGGCGAAAGGCGAAAGGCGAAAGGCGAAAGGCGAAAGGCGAAAGGCGAAAGGCGAAAGGCGAAAGGCGAAAGGCGAAAGGTGAAAGGCGAAAGGTGAAAGGCGAAAGGCGAAAGGCGAAAGGTGAAAGGTGAAAGGCGAAGCGCGAAAGTCGAGAGGCGAAAGGCGAAACGCGAATGGCGAAAGGCGAAAGGCGTTAGGCGAAAGGCGAATTGCGAAAGGCGAAAGGCGAAACGCGAATGGCGCAAGGCGAAAGGCGAAAGGCGAAAGGCGAAAGGAGAAACGCGAAAGGCGAAAAGCGAAACGCGAAAGGCGGAAGGCGAAAGGCGAATGTCGAAAGGCGAAAGGTGAAAGGCGAAAGGTGAAAGGCGAAAAGTGAAAGGCGAAAGGCGAAAGGTGAAAAGTGAAAGGCGAAGCGCGAAAGTCGAAAGGCGAAACGCGAATGGCGAAAGGCGAAAGGCGAAAGGCGAAAGGCAAAAGGCGAAAGGCGAAAGGCGAAAGGCGGAAGGCGAAAGGCGAAAGGCGAAAGGCGAAAGGCGAAAGGCGAAAGGCGAAAGGCGAAAGGCGAAAGGCGAAAGGCGAAAGGCGAAAGGCGAAAGGCGAAAGGCGAAAGGCGAAAGGCGAAAGGCGAAAGGCGAAAGGCGAAAGGCGAAAGGCGAAAGGCGAATGGCGAAAGGCGAAAGGCGAAAGGCGAAAGGCGAAAGTCGAAAGGCGAAAGGCGAATGGCGAAAGGTGCAAGGCGAAAGGTGAAAGGCGAAAGGCGAAAGGCGAAAGGCGAAAGGTGAAAGGCGAAAGGTGAAAGGCGAAGCGCGAAAGTCGAGAGGCGACAGGCGAAAGGCAAAAGGCGAAAGGCGAAAGGCGAAAGGCGAAAGGCGAAAGGCGAAAGGCGAAAGGCGTAAGGCGAAAGACGAAAGGCGAAAGGCGAAAGGCGAAAGGCGAAAGGCGAAAGGCGAAAGGCGAAAGGCGAAAGGCGAAAGGCGAAAGGCGAAAGGCGAAAGGCGAAAGGCGAAAGTCGAAAGGCGAAAGGCGAATGGCGAAAGGTGCAAGGCGAAAGGTGAAAGACGAAAGGCGAAATTCGAAAGGCGAAAGGCGAAAGGCGAAAGGTGAAAGGCGAAAGGAGAGAGTCGAAAGGCGAAAAGCGAAAGGCGAAAGGCGAAAGGCGAAAGGCGAAAGGCGAAAGGCAAAAGGCGAAAGGCGAAAGGCGAAAGGCGAAAGGCGAAAGGCGAAATGCGAAAGTCGAAAGGCGAAAGGCGAAAGGTGAAAGGCGAAAGATGAAAGGCGAAGGGCGAAAGGTGAAAGGTGAAAGGCGAAGCGCGAAAGTCGAGAGGCGAAAGGCGAAGCGCGAATGGCGAAAGGCGAAAGGCGAAAGGCGAAAGGCGAAAGGTGAAAGGTGAAAGGCGAAAGGCGAAAGGTGAAAGGCGAAGCGCGAAAGTCGAGAGGCGAAAGGCGAAACGCGAATGGCGAAAGGCGAAAGGCGAAAGGCGAAAGGCGAAAGGCGAAAGGCGAAAGGCGAAAGGCGAAAGGCGAAAGGCGAAAGGCGAAAGGCGAAAGGCGAAAGGCGAAAGGCGAAAGGTGAAAGGCGAAAGGTGAAAGGCGAAAAGTGAAAGGCGAAAGGCGAAAGGTGAAAAGTGAAAGGCGAAGCGCGAAAGTCGAGAGGCGAAAGGCGAAACGCGAATGGTGAAATGCGAAAGGCGAAAGGCGAAAGGCGAAAGGCGAAAGGCGAAGGGCGAAAGGCGGAAGGCGAAAGGCGAAAGGCGAAAGGCGAAAGGCGAAATGCGAAAGTAGAAAGGCGAAAGGCGAAAGGCGAAAGGTGAAAGGCGAAAGGTGAAAGGCGAAAGGTGAAAGGGGAAAGGCGAAAGGTGAAAGGTGAAAGGCGAAGCGCGAAAGTCGAGAGGCGAAAGGCGAAACGCGAATGGCGAAAGGCGAAAGGCGAAAGGTGAAAGGCGAAAGGCGAAAGGCGAAAGGCAAAAGGCGAAAGGGGAAAGGCGGAAGGTGTAAGGCGAAAGGCGAAAAGCGAAAGGCGAAAAGCGAAAGGCGAAAGGCGAAAGGCGAAAGGCGAAGGGCGAGAGGCAAAAGTCAAAATGCCTAAGGCAAAAGGAAAAACGATTTTCAAAACATGAAATAAACATAGAGAAATTTAAAATGCCTAAAGCAAAAGAAAAAACGATATTCAAAAGATAAAATACAAAAGTTGAAATTGAAAATGCGAAATGGAAAATTCGAAATTATAAATTCGTATTTCAAAAGGCTAAAGGCGAAATGCGAATTGCAAAAGGCGAAAGACGAAAGGCGAAGGGCGAAAGTAGAAAGGCGAAAGGCGAAACGCGAAAGGCGAAAGGCGAATGGCGAAAGTCGAAAGGCGAAAGGTGAAAGGCGAAAGGTGAAAGCAAAAAGTGAAAGGCGAAAGGCGAAAGGTGAAAAGTGAAAGGCGAAGCGCGAAAGTCGAGAGGCGAAAGGCGAAACGCGAATGGCGAAAGGTGAAAGGCGAAAGGCGAAAGGCGAAAGGCGAAAGGCGAAAGGTAAAAGGCGAAAGGCGAAAGGCGAAAGGCGAAAGGCGAAAGGCGAAAGGCGAAAGGCGAAATGCGAGAGTCGAAAGGCGAAAGGCGAAAGGCGAAAGGCGAAAGGCGAAAGGTGAAACGTGAAAGGCGAAAGGCGAAAGGCGGAAGTCGAGAGGCGAAAGGCGAAAGGCGAAAGGCGAAAGGCGAAAGGCGAAAGGCGAAAGGCGAAAGGCGAAAGGCGAAATGCGAAAGTCGAATGGCGAAAGGCGAAAGGCGAAAGGTGAAAGGCGAAAGGTGAAAGGCGAAAGGCGAAAGGTGAAAGGTGAAAGGCGAAGCGCGAAATTCGAGAGGCGAAAGGCGAAACGCGAATGGCGAAAGGCGAAAGGCGATAGGCGAAAGGCGAATTGCGAAAGGCGAAAGGCGAAAGGCGAAACGCGAATGGCGCAAGGCGAAAGGCGAAAGGCGAAAGGCGAAAGGAGAAACGCGAAAGGCGAAAAGCGAAACGCGAAAGGCGGAAGGCGAAAGGCGAATGTCGAAAGGCGAAAGGTGAAAGGCGAAAGGTGAAAGGCGAAAAGTGAAAGGCGAAAGGCGAAAGGTGAAAAGTGAAAGGCGAAGCGCGAAAGTCGAAAGGCGAAACGCGAATGGCGAAAGGCGAAAGGCGAAAGGCGAAAGGCAAAAGGCGAAAGGCGAAAGGCGGAAGGCGAAAGGCGGAAGGCGAAAGGCGAAAGGCGAAAGGCGAAAGGCGAAAGGCGAAAGGCGAAAGGCGAAAGGCGAAAGGCGAAAGGCGAAAGGCGAAAGGCGAAAGGCGAAAGGCGAAAGGCGAAAGGCGAAAGGCGAATGGCGAAAGGCGAAAGGCGAAAGGCGAAAGGCGAAAGGCGAAAGTCGAAAGGCGAAAGGCGAATGGCGAAAGGTGCAAGGCGAAAGGTGAAAGGCGAAAGGCGAAAGACGAAAGGCGAAAGGTGAAAGGCGAAAGGTGAAAGGCGAAGCGCGAAAGTCGAGAGGCGAAAGGCGAAAGGCGAAAGGCGAAAGGCGAAAGGCAAAAGGCGAAAGGCGAAAGGCGAAAGGCGAAAGGCGAAAGGCGAAAGGCGAAAGGCGAAAGACGAAAGGCGAAAGGCGAAAGGCGAAAGGCGACAGGCGAAAGTCGAAAGGCGAAAGGCGAATGGCGAAAGGTGCAAGGCGAAAGGTGAAAGGCGAAAGGCGAAATTCGAAAGGCGAAAGGCGAAAGGCGAAAGGTGAAAGGCGAAAGGAGAGAGTCGAAAGGCGAAAAGCGAAAGGCGAAAGGCGAAAGGCGAAAGGCGAAAGGCAAAAGGCGAAAGGCGAAAGGCGATAGGCGAAAGGCGAAAGGCGAAATGCGAAAGTCGAAAGGCGAAAGGTGAAAGGTGAAAGGCGAAAGGTGAAAGGCGAAGGGCGAAAGGTGAAAGGTGAAAGGCGAAGCGCGAAAGTCGAGAGGCGAAAGGCGAAGCGCGAATGGCGAAAGGCGAAAGGCGAAAGGCGAAAGGCGAAAGGTGAAAGGTGAAAGGCGAAAGGCGAAAGGTGAAAGGCGAAGCGCGAAAGTCGAGAGGCGAAAGGCGAAACGCGAATGGCGAAAGGCGAAAGGCGAAAGGCGAAAGGCGAAAGGCGAAAGGCGAATTGCGAAAGCCGAAACGCGAAAGGCGAAAGGCGAAAGGCGAAAGGCGAAAGTCGAAAGGCGAAAGGTGAAAGGCGAAAGGTGAAAGGCGAAAAGTGAAAGGCGAAAGGCGAAAGGTGAAAAGTGAAAGGCGAAGCGCGAAAGTCGAGAGGCGAAAGGCGAAACGCGAATGGCGAAAGGCGAAAGGTGAAAGGCGAAAGGCGAAAGGCGAAAGGCGAAAGGCGAAAGGCGAAAGGCGAAAGGCGAAAGGCGAAAGGCGAAAGGCGAAAGGCAAAAGGCGAAAGGGGAAAGGCGGAAGGTGTAAGGCGAAAGGCGAAAAGCGAAAGGCGAAAGGCGAAAGGCGAAAGGCGAAGGGCGAGAGGCAAAAGTCAAAATGCCTAAGGCAAAAGGAAAAACGATTTTCAAAACATGAAATAAACATAGAGAAATTTAAAATGCCTAAAGCAAAAGAAAATACGTTATTCAAAAGATAAAATACAAAAGTTGAAATTGAAAATTCGAAATGGAAAATTCGAAATTATAAATTCGTATTTCAAAAGGCTAAAGGCGAAATGCGAATTGCGAAAGGCGAAAGACGAAAGGCGAAGGGCGAAAGTCGAAAGGCGAAAGGCGAAACGCGAAAGGCGAAAGGCGAAAGGCGAAAGTCGAAAGGCGAAAGGTGAAAGGCGAAAGGTGAAAGCAAAAAGTGAAAGGCGAAAGGCGAAAGGTGAAAAGTGAAAGGCGAAGCGCGAAAGTCGAGAGGCGAAAGGCGAAACGCGAATGGCGAAAGGTGAAAGGCGAAAGGCGAAAGGCGAAAGGCGAAAGGCGAAAGGCGAAAGGTAAAAGGCGAAAGGCGAAAGGCGAAAGGCGAAAGGCGAAAGGCGAAATGCGAAAGTCGAAAGGCGAAAGGCGAAAGGCGAAAGGCGAAAAGCGAAAGGTGAAAGGCGAAAGGTGAAAGGCGAAAGGCGAAAGTCGAGAGGCGAAAAGCGAAACGCGAATGGCGAAAGGCGAAAGGCGAAAGGCGAAAGGCGAAAGGCGAAAGGCGAAAGGCGAAAGGCGAAAGGCGAAAGGCGAAAGGCGAAAGCCGAATGGCGTAAAGTGAAAGGCGAAGGGCGAGAGGCAAAAGTCAAAATGCTTAAGGCAAAAGGAAAAACGATTTTCAAAACATGAAATAAAAATGGAGAAATTTAAAATGCCTAAAGCAAAAGAAAAAACCATATTCAAAAGATAGAATACAAAAGTTGAAATTGAAAATGCGAAATGGAAAATTCGAAATTATATATTCGCATTTCAAAAGGCTAAAGGCGAAATGCGAATTGCGAAAGGCGAAAGACGAAAGGCGAAGGGCGAAAGTCGAAAGGCGAAAGGCGAAACGTGAATGGCGAAAGGCGAAAGGCGAAAGGCGAAAGGCGAAAGGTGAAAGGCGAAGCGCGAAAGTCGAGAGGCGAAAGGCGAAAAGCGAATGGCGAAAGGCGAAAGGCGAAAGGCGAAAGGCGAAAGGCGAAAGGCGAAAGGCGAAAGGCGAAAGGCGAAAGGCGAAAGGCGAAAGGCGAAAGGCGAAAGGCGAAAGGCGAAAGGCGAAAGGCGAAAGGCGAAAGGCGAAAGGCGAAAGGCGAAAGGCGAAAGGCGAATGGCGAATGGCGAAAGGCGAAAGGCGGAAGGCGAAAGGCGAAAGGCGAAAGTCGAAAGGCGAAAGGCGAATGGCGAAAGGTGCAAGGCGAAAGGTGAAAGGCGAAAAGGCGAAAGGTGAAAGGCGAAGCGCGAGGCGAAAGGCGAAAGGCGAAAGGCGAAAGGCGAAAGTCGAAAGGCGAAAGGCGATTGGCGAAAGTGCAAGGCGAAAGGTGAAAGGCGAAAGGCGAAATTCGAAAGGCGAAAGGCGAAAGGCGAAAGGTGAAAGGCGAAAGGCGAAAGGAGAGAGGCGAAAGGCGAAAGGCGAAAAGCGAAAGGCGAAAGGCGAAAGGCGAAAGGCGAAAGGCGAAAGGCGAAAGGCGAAAGGCGAAATGCGAAAGTCGAAAGGCGAATGGCGAAAGGCGAAAGGTGAAAGGCGAAAGGTTAAAGGCGAAGCGCGAAAGGCGGAAGGTGTAAGGCGAAAAGCGAAAGGCGAAAGGCGAAAGGCGAAAGGCGAAAAGCGAAGGGCGAGAGGCAAAAGTCAAAATGACTAAGGCAAAAGGAAAAACGATTTTCAAAACATGAAATAAACATAGAGAAATTTAAAATGCCTTAAGCAAAAGAAAAAACGAAGGGCGAGAGGCAAAAGTCAAAATGCTTAAGGCAAGAGGAAAAACGATTTTCAAAACATGAAATAAAAATGGAGAAATTTAAAATGCCTAAAGCAAAAGAAAAAACCATATTCAAAAGATAAAATACAAAAGTTGAAATTGAAAATGCGAAATGGAAAATTCGAAATTATATGTTCGTATTTCAAAAGGCTAAAGGCGAAATGCGAATTGCGAAAGGCGAAAGACGAAAGGCGAAGGGCGAAAGTCGAAAGGCGAAAGGCGAAACGCGAATGGCGAAAGGCGAAAGGCGAAAGGCAAAAGGCGAAAGGCGAAAGGCGAAAGGTGAAAGGTGAAAGGCGAAGCGCGAAAGTCGAGAGGCGAAAGGCGAAACGCGAATGGCGAAAGGCGAAAGGCGAAAGGCGAAAGGCGAAAGGCGAAAGGCGAAAGGCGAAAGGCGAAAGGCGAAAGGCGAAAGGCGAAAGGCAAAAGGCGAAAGGCGAAAGGCGAAAGGCGAAAGGCGAAAGGCAAAATGCGAAAGGTGAAAGGCGAAGCGCGAAAGTCGAGAGGCGAAAGGCGAAAAGCGAATGGCGAAAGGCGAAAGGCGAAAGGCGAAAGGCCAAAGGCGAAAGGCAAAAGGCGAAAGTCGAAAGGCGAAAGGCGAAAGGCGAAAGGCGAAAGGCGAAAGGCGAAAGTCGAAAGGCGAAAGGCGAAAGGCGAAAGGCGAAAGGCGAAAGGTGAAAGGCGAAAGGCGAAAGGCGAAAGGCGAAAGGCGAAAGGCGAAAGGCGAAAGGCGAAAGGCGAAAGGCGAAAGGCGAAAGGCGAAAGGCGAAAGGCGAAAGGCAAAAGGCGAAAGTCGAAAGGCGAAAGGCGAAAGGCGAAAGGCGAAAGGTGAAAGGCGAAAGGTGAAAGGCGAAAGGCGAAAGGTGAAAGGCGAAGCGCGAAAGTCGAGAGGCGAAAGGCGAAACGCGAATGGCGAAAGGCGAAAGGCGATAGGCGAAAGGCGAATTGCGAAAGGCGAAAGGCGAAAGGCGAAACGCGAATGGCGTAAGGCGAAAGGCGAAAGGCGAAAGGCGAAAGGCGAAAGGCGAAAGGCGAAAGGCGAAAGGCGAAACGCGAAAGGCGGAAGGCGGAAGGCGAAAGGCGAAAGTCGAAAGGCGAAAGGTGAAAGGCGAAAGGTGAAAGGCGAAAAGTGAAAGGCGAAAGGCGAAAGGTGAAAAGTGAAAGGCGAAGCGCGAAAGTCGAAAGGCGAAACGCGAATGGCGAAAGGCGAAAGGCGAAAGGCAAAAGGCGAAAGGCGAAAGGCGAAAGGCGAAAGGCGAAAGGCGAAAGGCGAAGGGCGAAAGGCGAAAGGCGAAAGGCGAAAGGCGAAAGGCGAAAGGCGAAAGGCGAAAGGCGAAAGGCGAAAGGCGAAAGGCGAAAGGCGAAAGGCGAATGGCGAAAGGCGAAAGGCGAAAGGCGAAAGGCGAAAGGCGAAAGTCGAAAGGCGAAAGGCGAATGGCGAAAGGTGCAAGGCGAAAGGTGAAAAGCGAAAGGCGAAAGGTGAAAGGCGAAAGGTGAAAGGCGAAGCGCGAGGCGAAAGGCGAAAGGCGAAAGGCAAAAGGCGAAAGGCGAAAGGCGAAAGGCGAAAGGCGAAAGGCGAAAGACGAAAGGCGAAAGGCGAAAGACGAAAGGCGAAAGGCGAAAGGCGAAAGGCGAAAGGCGAAAGGCGAAAGGCGAAAGGCGAAAGGCGAAAGGCGAAAGGCGAAAGGCGAAAGGCGAAACGCGAAAGGCGAAAGGCGAAAGGTGCAAGGCGAAAGGCGAAAGGCGAAATGCGAAAGGCGAAAGGCGAAAGGCGAAAGGCGAAAGGCGAAAGGCGAAAGGTGAAAGGCGAAAGGCGAAAGGCGAAAGGCGAAAGGCGAAAGGCGAAAGGCGAAAGGCGAATGGCGAATGGCGAAAGGCGAAAGGCGGAAGGCGAAAGGCGAAAGGCGAAAGGCGAAAGTCGAAAGGCGAAAGGCGAATGGCGAAAGGTGCAAGGCGAAAGGTGAAAGGCGAAAGGCGAAAGGCGAAAGGTGAAAGGCGAAAGGTGAAAGGCGAAGCGCGAGGCGAAAGGCGAAAGGCGAAAGGCAAAAGGCGAAAGGCGAAAGGCGAAAGGCGAAAGGCGAAAGGCGAAAGGCGAAAGGCGAAAGGCGAAAGACGAAAGGCGAAAGGCGAAAGGCGAAAGGCGAAAGTCGAAAGGCGAAAGGCGAATGGCGAAAGGTGCAAGGCGAAAGGTGAAAGGCGAAAGGCGAAATTCGAAAGGCGAAAGGCGAAAGGCGAAAGGTGAAAGGCGAAAGGCGAAAGGCGAAATGCGAAAGTCGAAAGGCGAATGGCGAAAGGCGAAAGGTGAAAGGCGAAAGTTTAAAGGCGAACCGCGAAAGGCGGAAGGTGTAAGGCGAAAAGCGAAAGGCGAAAGGCGAAAGGCGAAAGGCGAAAAGCGAAGGGCGAGAGGCAAAAGTCAAAATGACTAAGGCAAAAGGAAAAACGATTTTCAAAACATGAAATAAACATAGAGAAATTTAAAATGCCTTAAGCAAAAGAAAAAACGAAGGGCGAGAGGCAAAAGTCAAAATGCTTAAGGCAAAAGGAAAAACGATTTTCAAAACATGAAATAAAAATGGAGAAATTTAAAATGCCTAAAGCAAAAGAAAAAACCATATTCAAAAGATAAAATACAAAAGTTGAAATTGAAAATGCGAAATGGAAAATTCGAAATTATATGTTCGTATTTCAAAAGGCTAAAGGCGAAATGCGAATTGCGAAAGGCGAAAGACGAAAGGCGAAGGGCGAAAGTCGAAAGGCGAAAGGCGAAACGCGAATGGCGAAAGGCGAAAGGCGAAGGCGAAAGGCGAAAGGCAAAAGGCGAAAGGCGAAAGGCGAAAGGTGAAAGGTGAAAGGCGAAGCGCGAAAGTCGAGAGGCGAAAGGCGAAACGCGAATGGCGAAAGCCGAAAGGCGAAAGGCGAAAGGCGAAAGGCGAAAGGCGAAAGGCGAAAGGCGAAAGGCGAAAGGCAAAAGGCGAAAGGCGAAAGGCGAAAGGCGAAAGGCGAAAGGCGAACTGCGAAAGGTGAAAAGCGAAGCGCGAAAGTCGAGAGGCGAAAGGCGAAAAGCGAATGGCGAAAGGCGAAAGGCGAAAGGCGAAAGGCCAAAGGCGAAAGGCAAAAGGCGAAAGTCGAAAGGCGAAAGGCGAAAGGCGAAAGGCGAAAGGCGAAAGGCGAAAGGCGAAAGGCGAAAGGCGAAAGGCGAAAGGCGAAAGGCGAAAGGCGAAAGGCGAAAGGCGAAAGGCGAAAGGCGAAAGGCGAAAGGCGAAAGGTGAATGGCGAAAGGCGAAAGGTGAAAGGCGAAGCGCGAAAGTCGAGAGGCGAAAGGCGAAACGCGAATGGCGAAAGGCGAAAGGCGATAGGCGAAAGGCGAATTGCGAAAGGCGAAAGGCGAAAGGCGAAACGCGAATGGCGTAAGGCGAAAGGCGAAAGGCGAAAGGCGAAAGGCGAAAGGCGAAAGGCGAAAGGTGAAAGGCGAAGCGCGAAAGTCGAGAGGCGAAAGGCGAAAAGCGAATGGCGAAAGGCGAAAGGCGAAAGGCGAAAGGCGAAAGGCCAAAGGCGAAAGGCAAAAGGCGAAAGTCGAAAGGCGAAAGGCGAAAGGCGAAAGGCGAAAGGCGAAAGGCGAAAGACGAAAGGCGAAAGGCGAAAGGCGAAAGGCGAAAGTCGAAAGGCGAAAGGCGAAAGGCGAAAGGCGAAAGGCGAAAGGTGAAAGGCGAAAGGCGAAAGGCGAAAGGCGAAAGGCGAAAGGCGAAAGGCGAAAGGCGAAAGGCGAAAGGCGAAAGGCGAAAGGCAAAAGGCGAAAGTCGAAAGGCGAAAGGCGAAAGGCGAAAGGTGAAAGGCGAAAGGTGAAAGGCGAAAGGCGAAAGGTGAAAGGCGAAGCGCGAAAGTCGAGAGGCGAAAGGCGAAACGCGAATGGCGAAAGGCGAAAGGCGATAGGCGAAAGGCGAATTGCGAAAGGCGAAAGGCGAAAGGCGAAACGCGAATGGCGTAAGGCGAAAGGCGAAAGGCGAAAGGCGAAAGGCGAAAGGCGAAAGGCGAAACGCGAAAGGCGGAAGGCGAAAGGCGAAAGTCGAAAGGCGAAAGGTGAAAGGCGAAAGGTGAAAGGCGAAAAGTGAAAGGCGAAAGGCGAAAGGTGAAAAGTGAAAGGCGAAGCGCGAAAGTCGAAAGGCGAAACGCGAATGGCGAAAGGCGAAAGGCGAAAGGCAAAAGGCGAAAGGCGAAAGGCGAAAGGCGAAAGGCGAAAGGCGAAAGGCGAAAGGCGAAAGGCGAAAGGCGAAAGGCGAAAGGCGAAAGGCGAAAGGCGAAAGGCGAAAGGCGAAAGGCGAAAGGCGAATGGCGAAAGGCGAAAGGCGAAAGGCGAAAGGCGAAAGGCGAAAGTCGAAAGGCGAAAGGCGAATGGCGAAAGGTGCAAGGCGAAAGGTGAAAGGCGAAAGGCGAAAGGCGAAAGGTGAAAGGCGAAAGGTGAAAGGCGAAGCGCGATGCGAAAGGCGAAAGGCGAAAGGCAAAAGGCGAAAGGCGAAAGGCGAAAGGCGAAAGGCGAAAGGCGAAAGGCGAAAGGCGAAAGGCGAAAGACGAAAGGCGAAAGGCGAATGACGAAAGGCGAAAGGCGAAAGGCGAAAGGCGAAAGGCGAAAGGCGAAAGGCGAATGGCGAAAGGCGAAAGGCGAAAGGCGAAAGGCGAAAGGCGAAAGGCGAAAGTCGAAAGGCGAAAGGCGAATGGCGAAAGGTGCAAGGCGAAAGGTGAAAGCCGAAAGGCGAAACTCGAAAGGCGAAAGGCGAAAGGCGGAAGGTGTAAGGCGAAAGGCGAAAGGCGAAAGGCGAAAGGCGAAAGGCGAAAGGCGAAACGCGAATGGCGCAAGGCGAAAGGCGAAAGGCGAAAGGCGAAAGGCGAAAGGCGAAACGCGAAAGGCGAAAGGCGAAAGGCGGAAGGCGAAAGGCGAAAGTCGAAAGGCGAAAGGTGAAAGGCGAAAGGTGAAAGGCGAAAAGTGAAAGGCGAAAGGCGAAAGGTGAAAAGTGAAAGGCGAAGCGCGAAAGTCGAGAGGCGAAAGGCGAAACGCGAATGGCGAAAGGCGAAAGGCGAAAGGCGAAAGGCGAAAGGCAAAAGGCGAAAGGCGAAAGGCGAAAGGCGAAAGGCGAAAGGCGAAAGTCGAAAGGCGAAAGGCGAAAGGCGAAAGGCGAAAGGCGAAAGGCGAAAGGCGAAAGGCGAAAGGCGAAATGCGAAAGTCGAAAGGCGAAAGGCGAAAGGCGAAAGGTGAAAGGCGAAAGGTGAAAGGCGAAAGGCGAAAGGTGAAAGGTGAAAGGCGAAGCGCGAAAGTCGAGAGGCGAAAGGCGAAACGCGAATGGCGAAAGGCGAAATGCGAAAGGCGAAAGGCGAAAGGCGAATTGCGAAAGGCGAAAGGCGAAAGGCGAAAGGCGAAAGGCGAAAGGCGAAACGCGAATGGCGCAAGGCGAAAGGCGAAAGGCGAAAGGCGAAAGGCGAAACGCGAAAGGCGAAAGGCGAAAGGCGGAAGGCGAAAGGCGAAAGTCGAAAGGCGAAAGGTGAAAGGCGAAAGGTGAAAGGCGAAAAGTGAAAGGCGAAAGGCGAAAGGTGAAAAGTGAAAGGCGAAGCGCGAAAGTCGAGAGGCGAAAGGCGAAACGCGAATGGCGAAAGGCGAAAGGCGAAAGGCGAAAGGCGAAAGGCAAAAGGCGAAAGGCGAAAGGCGAAAGGCGAAAGGCGAAAGGCGAAAGGCGAAAGGCGAAAGGCGAAAGTCGAAAGGCGAAAGGCGAAAGGCGAAAGGCGAAAGGCGAAAGGCGAAAGGCGAAATGCGAAAGTCGAAAGGCGAAAGGCGAAAGGCGAAAGGTGAAAGGCGAAAGGTGAAAGGCGAAAGGTGAAAGGTGAAAGGCGAAGCTCGAAAGTCGAGAGGCGAAAGGCGAAACGCGAATGGCGAAAGGCGAAATGCGAAAGGCGAAAGGCGAAAGGCGAATTGCGAAAGGCGAAAGGCGAAAGGCGAAAGGCGAAAGGCGAAACGCGAATGGCGCAAGGCGAAAGGCGAAAGGCAAAAGGCGAAAGGCGAAAGGCGAAAGGCGAAAGGCGAAAGGCGAAAGGCGAAAGGCGAAAGGCGAAAGGCGAAAGGCGAAAGGCGAAAGGCGAAAGGCGAAAGGCGAAAGGCGAAAGGCGAAAGGCGAATGGCGAAAGGCGAAAGGCGAAAGGCGAAAGGCGAAAGGCGAAAGTCGAAAGGCGAAAGGCGAATGGCGAAAGGTGCAAGGCGAAAGGTGAAAGGCGAAAGGCGAAAGGCGAAAGGTGAAAGGCGAAAGGTGAAAGGCGAAGCGCGATGCGAAAGGCGAAAGGCGAAAGGCAAAAGGCGAAAGGCGAAAGGCGAAAGGCGAAAGGCGAAAGGCGAAAGGCGAAAGGCGAAAGGCGAAAGACGAAAGGCGAAAGGCGAATGACGAAAGGCGAAAGGCGAAAGGCGAAAGGCGAAAGGCGAAAGGCGAAAGGCGAATGGCGAAAGGCGAAAGGCGAAAGGCGAAAGGCGAAAGGCGAAAGGCGAAAGTCGAAAGGCGAAAGGCGAATGGCGAAAGGTGCAAGGCGAAAGGTGAAAGCCGAAAGGCGAAACTCGAAAGGCGAAAGGCGAAAGGCGGAAGGTGTAAGGCGAAAGGCGAAAGGCGAAAGGCGAAAGGCGAAAGGCGAAAGGCGAAACGCGAATGGCGCAAGGCGAAAGGCGAAAGGCGAAAGGCGAAAGGCGAAAGGCGAAACGCGAAAGGCGAAAGGCGAAAGGCGGAAGGCGAAAGGCGAAAGTCGAAAGGCGAAAGGTGAAAGGCGAAAGGTGAAAGGCGAAAAGTGAAAGGCGAAAGGCGAAAGGTGAAAAGTGAAAGGCGAAGCGCGAAAGTCGAGAGGCGAAAGGCGAAACGCGAATGGCGAAAGGCGAAAGGCGAAAGGCGAAAGGCGAAAGGCAAAAGGCGAAAGGCGAAAGGCGAAAGGCGAAAGGCGAAAGGCGAAAGTCGAAAGGCGAAAGGCGAAAGGCGAAAGGCGAAAGGCGAAAGGCGAAAGGCGAAAGGCGAAAGGCGAAATGCGAAAGTCGAAAGGCGAAAGGCGAAAGGCGAAAGGTGAAAGGCGAAAGGTGAAAGGCGAAAGGCGAAAGGTGAAAGGCGAAGCGCGAAAGTCGAGAGGCGAAAGGCGAAACGCGAATGGCGAAAGGCGAAATGCGAAAGGCGAAAGGCGAAAGGCGAATTGCGAAAGGCGAAAGGCGAAAGGCGAAAGGCGAAAGGCGAAAGGCGAAACGCGAATGGCGCAAGGCGAAAGGCGAAAGGCGAAAGGCGAAAGGCGAAACGCGAAAGGCGAAAGGCGAAAGGCGGAAGGCGAAAGGCGAAAGTCGAAAGGCGAAAGGTGAAAGGCGAAAGGTGAAAGGCGAAAAGTGAAAGGCGAAAGGCGAAAGGTGAAAAGTGAAAGGCGAAGCGCGAAAGTCGAGAGGCGAAAGGCGAAACGCGAATGGCGAAAGGCGAAAGGCGAAAGGCGAAAGGCGAAAGGCAAAAGGCGAAAGGCGAAAGGCGAAAGGCGAAAGGCGAAAGGCGAAAGGCGAAAGGCGAAAGGCGAAAGTCGAAAGGCGAAAGGCGAAAGGCGAAAGGCGAAAGGCGAAAGGCGAAAGGCGAAATGCGAAAGTCGAAAGGCGAAAGGCGAAAGGCGAAAGGTGAAAGGCGAAAGGTGAAAGGCGAAAGGTGAAAGGTGAAAGGCGAAGCTCGAAAGTCGAGAGGCGAAAGGCGAAACGCGAATGGCGAAAGGCGAAATGCGAAAGGCGAAAGGCGAAAGGCGAATTGCGAAAGGCGAAAGGCGAAAGGCGAAAGGCGAAAGGCGAAACGCGAATGGCGCAAGGCGAAAGGCGAAAGGCGAAAGGCGAAAGGCGAAAGGCGAAAGGCGAAAGGCGAAACGCGAAAGGCGAAAGGCGAAAGGCGGAAGGCGAAAGGCGAAAGTCGAAAGGCGAAAGGTGAAAGGCGAAAGGTGAAAGGCGAAAAGTGAAAGGCGAAAGGCGAAAGGTGAAAAGTGAAAGGCGAAGCGCGAAAGTCGAGAGGCGAAAGGCGAAACGCGAATGGCGAAAGGCGAAAGGCGAAAGGCAAAAGGCGAAAGGCGAAAGGCGAAAGGCGAAAGGCGAAATGCGAAAGTCGAAAGGCGAAAGGCGAAAGGCGAAAGGCGAAAGGTGAAAGGCGAAAGGTGAAAGCCGAAAGCCGAAAGGTGAAAGGCGAAAGGCGAAAGGCGAAAGGTGAAAGGCGAAAGGTGAAAGCCGAAAGCCGAAAGGTGAAAGGTGAAAGGCGAAGCGCGAAAGTCGAGAGGCGAAAGGCGAAACGCGAATGGCGAAAGGCGAAAGGCGAAAGGCGAAAGGCGAAAGGCGAAAGGCAAAAGGCGAAAGGCGAAAGGCGGAAGGTGTAAGGCGAAAGGCGAAAGGCGAAAGGCGAAAGGCGAAAGGCGAAAGGCGAAGGGCGAGAGGCAAACGTCAAAATGCCTAAGGCAATAGGAAAAACGATTTTCAAAACATGAAATAAACATAGAGAAATTTAAAATGCCTAAAGCAAAAGAAAAAACGATATTCAAAAGATAAAATACAAAAGTTGAAATTGAAAATGCGAAATGGAAAATTCGAAATTATAAATTCGTATTTCAAAAGGCTAAAGGCGAAATGCGAACTGCGAAAGACGAAAGACGAAAGGCGAAGGGCGAAAGTCGAAAGGCGAAACGCGAATGGCGAAAGGCGAAAGGCGAAAGGCGAAAGGCGAAAGGCGAAACGCGAATGGCGCAAGGCCAAAGGCGAAAGGCGAAAGGCGAAAGGCGAAAGGCGAAATGTGAAAGGCGAAAGTTGAAAGCCGAAAGCCGAAAGGTGAAAGGTGAAAGGCGAAGCGCGAAAGTCGAGAGGCGAAAGGCGAAACGCGAATGGCGAAAGGCGAAACGCGAATGGCGAAAGGCGAAAGGCGAAAGGCGAAAGGCGAAAGGCAAAAGGCGAAAGGCGAAAGGCGGAAGGTGTAAGGCGAAAGGCGAAAGGCGAAAGGCGAAAGGCGAAGGGCGAGAGGCAAAAGTCAAAATGCCTAAGGCAATAGGAAAAACGATTTTCAAAACATGAAATAAACATAGAGAAATTTAAAATGCCTAAAGCAAAAGAAAAAACGATATTCAAAAGATAAAATACAAAAGTTGAAATTGAAAATGCGAAATGGAAAATTCGAAATTATAAATTCGAATTTCAAAAGGCTAAAGGCGAAATGCGAATTGCGAAAGACGAAAGACGAAAGGCGAAGGGCGAAAGTCGAAAGGCGAAACGCGAATGGCGAAAGGCGAAAGGCGAAAGGCGAAACGCGAATGGCGCAAGGCGAAAGGCGAAAGGCGAAAGGCGAAAGGCGAAAGGCGAAAGCCGAAAGACGAAAGGCGAAGGGCGAAAGTCGAAAGGCGAAACGCGAATGGCGAAAGGCGAAAGGCGAAAGGCGAAAGGCGAAAGTCGAAAGGCGAAAGGTGAAAGGCGAAAGGTGAAAGGCGAAAAGTGAAAGGCGGAAGGCGAAAGGTGAAAAGTGAAAGGCGAAGCGCGAAAGTCGAGAGGCGAAAGGCGAAACGAGAATGGTGAAAGGCGAAAGGCGAAAGGCGAAAGGCGAAAGGCGAAAGGCGAAAGGCGAAAGGCGAAAGGCGAAAGGCGACAGGCGAAAGGCGAAAGGCGAAAGGCGAAAGGCGAAATGCGAAAGTCGAAAGGCGAAATGCGAAAGGCGAAAGGCGAAAGGTGAAAGGCGAAAGGTGAAAGGCGAAGGGCGAAAGGTGAAAGGTGAAAGGCGAAGCGCGAAAGTCGAGAGGCGAAAGGCGAAGCGCGAATGGCGAAAGGCGAAAGGCGAAAGGCGAAAGGTGAAAGGTGAAAGGCGAAAGGCGAAAGGTGAAAGGCGAAGCGCGAAAGTCGAGAGGCGAAAGGCGAAACGCGAATGGCGATAGGCGAAAGGCGAAAGGCGAAAGGCGAAAGGCGAAAGGCGAATTGCGAAAGGCGAAACGCGAAAGGCGAAAGGCGAAAGGCGAAAGGCGAAACGCGAATGGCGCAAGGCGAAAGGCGAAAGGCCAAAGGCGAAACGCGAAAGGCGAAAGGCGAAAGGCGAAAGGCGAAAGGCGAAAGGCGAAAGGCGAAAGGCGAAAGTCGAAAGGCGAAAGGTGAAAGGCGAAAGGTGAAAGGCGAAAAGTGAAAGGCGAAAGGCGAAAGGTGAAAAGTGAAAGGCGAAGCGCGAAAGTCGAGAGGCGAAAGGCGAAACGCGAATGGTGAAATGCGAAAGGCGAAAGGCGAAAGGCGAAAGGCGAAAGGCGAAAGGCGAAAGGCGAAAGGCGAAAGGCGAAAGGCGAAAGGCGAAAGGCGAAAGGCGAAATGCGAAAGTCGAAAGGCGAAAGGCGAAAGGCGAAAGGTGAAAGGCGAAAGGTGAAAGGCGAAAGGCGAAAGGTGAAAGGTGAAAGGCGAAGCGCGAAAGTCGAGAGGCGAAAGGCGAAACGCGAATGGCGAAAGGCGAAAGGCGAAAGGTGAAAGGCGAAAGGCGAAAGGCGAAAGGCGAAAGGCAAAAGTCGAAAGGGGAAAGGCGGAAGGTGTAAGGCGAAAGGCGAAAAGCGAAAGGCGAAAAGCGAAAGGCGATAGGCGAAAGGCGAAAGGCGAAGGGCGAGAGGCAAAAGTCAAAATGCCTAAGGCAAAAGGAAAAACGATTTTCAAAACATGAAATAAACATAGAGAAATTTAAAATGCCTAAAGCAAAAGAAAAAACGATATTCAAAAGATAAAATACAAAAGTTGAAATTGAAAATGCGAAATGGAAAATTCGAAATTATAAATTCGTATTTCAAAAGGCTAAAGGCGAAATGCGAATTGCGAAAGGCGAAAGACGAAAGGCGAAGGGCGAAAGTCGAAAGGCGAAAGGCGAAACGCGAAAGGCGAAAGGCGAAAGGCGAAAGGCGAAAGGCGAAAGTCGAAAGGCGAAAGGTGAAAGGCGAAAGGTGAAAGCAAAAAGTGAAAGGCGAAAGGCGAAAGGTGAAAAGTGAAAGGCGAAGCGCGAAAGTCGAGAGGCGAAAGGCGAAACGCGAATGGCGAAAGGTGAAAGGCGAAAGGCGAAAGGCGAAAGGCGAAAGGTAAAAGGCGAAAGGCGAAAGGCGAACGGCGAAAGGCGAAAGGCGAAATGCGAAAGTCGAAAGGCGAAAGGCGAAAGGCGAAAGGCGAAAGGCGAAAGGTGAAAGGCGAAAGGCGAAAGGCGGAAGTCGAGAGGCGAAAGGCGAAAGGCGAAAGGCGAAAGGCGAAAGGCGAAAGGCGAAATGCGAAAGTCGAATGGCGAAAGGCGAAAGGCGAAAGGTGAAAGGCGAAAGGTGAAAGGCGAAAGGCGAAAGGCGAAAGGTGAATGGTGAAAGGCGAAGCGCGAAAGTCGAGAGGCGAAAGGCGAAACGCGAATGGCGAAAGGCGAAAGGCGATAGGCGAAAGGCGAATTGCGAAAGGCGAAAGGCGAAACGCGAATGGCGCAAGGCGAAAGGCGAAAGGCGAAAGGCGAAAGGCGAAAGGCGAAAGGAGAAACGCGAAAGGCGAAAGGCGAAAGGCGAAACGCGAAAGGCGGAAGGCGAAAGGCGAAAGTCGAAAGGCGAAAGGTGAAAGGCGAAAGGTGAAAGGCGAAAAGTGAAAGGCGAAAGGCGAAAGGTGAAAAGTGAAAGGCGAAGCGCGAAAGTCGAAAGGCGAAACGCGAGTGGCGAAAGGCGAAAGGCGAAAGGCAAAAGGCGAAAGGCGAAAGGCGAAAGGCGAAAGGCGAAAGGCGAAAGGCGAAAGGCGAAAGGCGAAAGGCGAAAGGCGAAAGGCGAAAGGCGAAAGGCGAAAGGCGAAAGGCGAAAGGCGAAAGGCGAAAGGCGAATGGCGAAAGGCGAAAGGCGAAAGGCGAAAGGCGAAAGGCGAAAGTCGAAAGGCGAAAGGCGAATGGCGAAAGGTGCAAGGCGAAAGGTGAAAGGCGAAAGGCGAAAGGCGAAAGGTGAAAGGCGAAAGGTGAAAGGCGAAGCGCGAAAGTCGAGAGACGAAAGGCGAAAGGCGAAAGGAGAAAGGCAAAAGGCGAAAGGCGAAAGGCGAAAGGCGAAAGGCGAAAGGCGAAAGACGAAAGGCGAAAGGCGAAAGGCGAAAGGCGAAAGGCGAAAGGCGAAAGGCGAAAGGCGAAAGGCGAATGGCGAAAGGCGAAAGGCGAAAGGCGAAAGGCGAAAGGCGAAAGTCGAAAGGCGAAAGGCGAATGGCGAAAGGTGCAAGGCGAAAGGTGAAAGGCGAAAGGCGAAATTCGAAAGGCGAAAGGCGAAAGGCGAAAGGCGAAAGGTGAAAGGCGAAAGGAGAGAGGCGAAAGGCGAAAAGCGAAAGGCGAAAGGCGAAAGGCGAAAGGCGAAAGGCGAAAGGCAAAAGGCGAAAGGCGAAAGGCGAAAGGCGAAAGGCGAAAGGTAAAAAAACTTGCAATAACACGAATAATGGATCCAACGAATTGTTTTCCACATCAAAAGAAAATGCTCAAAATTATTGGAGTTGAACCTGAAGTCCCTGGTTGCTGGTTCAGCCGCCATTCCACTGCACCAAAGTCACGTATAAATTTATATGTTCAGGAATGAAATTAGAACCCCGCATAAATGATTTTTCTTAATCACAAAATTTATTTATTGTCAATTTCACAGTTTTCCATTTCACCTCATTATTTCTACCATGATTTCAAAAAACTAGTTAACATTTCAAGTCTCCAAGGTTCAAAGTTCAAACGTTCAATCATGCAAGATTTTATTCTACCAAATTTAAAGTCTACTCATGCCAAATTCTACTCTACGAAATTCCACACACTCCACGATTTTTCACAACAAAGTTTTGGTTCAATTTTAATTCTTTTTTATATAACTACACGAACAAATCTTAGATTTCGATTACTTTTTATATTTGATTTCGAGCGATGCGATTTATTATCTCAAGAATTCGAAAGTTCGGGTACTATGCCTTTTCCGTTACAGCTATATCAAAAAACGGATCCGCTCAAATTCCCCTGAATCCATAAAACTATACATTCCCCTTTTCTCTTTTTATATTGGATTCTCTATTTTACTTCCAATCTTACGTATTGGTATGCCTGATATTTCAGTCAATAGTTCAATGGTCACAGACATTTTTCGAGTCGTGGGATTGATCATCTGCTAAATGTCAAATCCCATTTCTTCACATAAATCAGTGCCATCAGTGAACCAGGTAAGTTGGAAATTTATTTACAAATTGTGTTTTGTTTTTTTGTTTTAGATTTGTTCGTGTGCATGATTATCGTTTGGTAATTGTTATGATATATTTTTTTTCTATTTGTTGTGTAAACTCGCCTTGTTTAGTGGTTACAAATACTATGTTGCATATGTACCTACTGTTTGTTTACATTGTATTACAGCATTTACTAACCTAACTTTATATTTCAGTACAACAACATAACCTTTTGTGGCCCTGATCATACAATACTGTGAAGCTAACCAGATTAGATAAGTCTTAAGTGTTTCTTTAATTATGACAAATTTTCTTTGTGTTGTTTTTCCATTTTCTTTCAGGTTCAGCATGATTGGACAATGGATACCCTTCATCTAGCGTTCGCTCTCCCGGAACATACTCCCGGCCTTGGCATCGTGGTCTATGGAGATGCCAAACATTTGTTGGATTATGCAGACCTTGATCAACACATACGAGTAGTTTTCGATTTAATTTTTTTGAAATTATGTTATCTTAATGACATTCAATCAATTACAGTTGTCATGCGGATGTTCTGCTGGGTACCTGAAAGTAAGAGAAAAAGGAGTGAAACAGGATAGGGTTATAGCGCCCAACTCGCTATCAGGATTAGAGGATTTCGGAAGATAATTCGACAGGATGTAAAATAGACATAGGACATTCCGAATGGACATAAGGTTCTTTGGATAAAGGATATGGATATTGGACTCTAAAGGTGGTGACAAATGGTGAGAATTAGTTTTGATTGTGATATTGTTCCATTTGATTTTATGCAAATGATCTAATATGCGTTGGCGATTAATTTTTCTATTCTATGTTGCGTGGGTTTATTGGTAAGAGGCAAATTTTCGTGATAGGTCTCTTTAGAACTGTGTTCCTTGTTTTTAGCGATACGACGCGAACGAGTCCATCTGGGCCTGGGTGTGTTTCCAGTATTCGTCCTAGATTCCAACGTGATGGTGGCAGATTTTCATCTTTTAAGATAACTAAATCTCCAACTTTAACATTCTCTGTTTTGTTTGTCCACTTTGGGCGTTGTTGTAGTCTACATAAATATTCCGCGTTCCACCTTTTCCAGAAGGTTTGATGCAACTTTTGTAGAAACTGCCATCTGTCCAATCGATGTGTGTTTATATCGAGAACTGAAGGCTCTGGTGGGGTTAATATAACGTCTCCGATTAAGAAGTGTGCTGGAGTCAAAGGATTTAAATCTTCGGGGTCACTGCTAAGTTCACACAAGGGTCTCGAATTTAAGCAGCCCTCAATTTGAGTGAGGACTGTGTTAAACTCTTCATACGTAAGTGTGGTATTTCCGATTATTCGTTTCAAATGATGCTTAGTAGATCGTACTCCGGATTCCCACAAGCCTCCAAAATGGGGAGACGCAGGGGGTATAAACTTGAATTGTACACCTTCACTTTCCAATATGGCAGCTATCTCAGCAGTTAATTGATCTATCATTTGATGGCGTTGTTTGTGCAGTATTCTACTTGCTCCGACGAAATTAGTTCCACAATCACAATAGATCTCACTGCATAGGCCTCGTCTTGAGCAGAATCTCCGAAATGCTGCTATGAATCCTTCTGCGCTTAAGTCTGTGACGAGTTCTAAGTGAAGTGCTTTGGTAGCCATACATACGAATAGAGCAATGTATGCCTTATACTTTTTCGGATTTCGACCCTTGTGAGTTTTTAGCTCGAAAGGTCCACAATAATCTAACCCTGTATGGGTAAATGGTCGATTAATCTGGATTCTCGGGGTCGGAAGATCTCCCATTAATTGTATTTGGGACTTAGCTTTTTGTCTATAACACGGCATGCATTTGTGTATGTGGTGTCGTATGGTATTTCTTGCATTCAAGATCCAATAAGTTTTATTAATTAAATTCATCATGAGCTGCGGACCGCCGTGTAAAGTATCTTTATGCGTCTTCTCTATTACTAATTTAGTCAGATGACATTTGTCTGACAGAATTATTGGAAATCTTTCATTATATGTGAGGTTCGAATGTCGTAAACGTCCACCTACTCTTAGGATTCCATTAACATCCACGAATGGATTCAGTTTGAGCAATCGACTTTTACCATCAACAGATTTATTTTCTTTTAACGCTTTAATATCAGTCGTGAATTGTTGCCTTTGTGCTTCTTTTATCAATGTGTTTAGCGCCTCCTGTATTTCAATAGCTTTGAGGTATCCATTCTCTCTTCCTTCTCGTGGTTTTCTTAGATTAGACAAGAAGCGTTTACAGTAAGCAGTTACGTGTAATAGTCTTTTCAGTGATGAGTACCTTGTGATTAAGTCGTCTTCTGCAATGTTGACTGTATGGACGAGGATTTTTCTTTGCTCTAACTCAGTGTTTTTGATTTCTTTTCCGTTTGGCCAGTACTCTTTCTCTTTGATTAGCCAGTCGGGGCCATGCCACCATAGTTTATGGTTTCGAAGTTCTCCTGGATACATGCCTCTAGAAGCGCAATCCGCTGGATTCTCTTTTGATGGGACGTGACTCCACACATTCTGCCCGAGAATTTCATGAATTAGAGACACTCGATTGGCAACAAAGGTGGTCCATTTGGTGGGATGACCTCTCAACCACGCAATCACTATTTCAGAGTCGGTCCATGTATGCAGGAAAATTGGTTTTGTCATATTCAAGGCTTGTGTGACATGCTGTATCAACTTAGCTAACAAGAAGGCCCCACACAGTTCCAAACGAGGAAGAGACACTGTCTTGATCGGTGCTACTTTGGTCTTTGCCGCGATGAGATTTGCATGTCGTCTTCCAGTTGCATCTATAGTGCAAACGTAGATGACTGCTGCGTAAGCTTTGATCGATGCGTCCGAGAAGCCATGGATTTCAATGTTTGACATAGTATCCGAGATATTTATCCATCTTGTAATCTGAATTCTTCCAACTTCATTAATTTTTCTTTTGTAGGTAAGCCATTCATTCTCTAGAGTCTCAGTGACTGGTTCATCCCATCTCAGGCCAGATAGCCACAATTTTTGTATAATTAATTTCGCCAGAATGATTGAAGGTGCCAGCCAGCCTAAAGGGTCGAATAGTTTGGATACTTCTGACAGTATATTTCGCTTTGTCCATTTTGAGGATTCGGTTTCAAAGTTGATAGAATAAGAGAATGTGTCTGATTGAGGATTCCAAAGCATTCCTAACGCTCGAATGTTTTCTATGTTGTTAATGTTCAAGGGTAAGTTTGTTTCACAATAATCTTCTGGCAATTCTTCCAACAATCTTTTGCAGTTAGAGGTCCATTTCCTGAGCGAAAATCCTCCAGCTTTCATGAGTTCGATGAGTTGGGTTTGTATTTCTAAGGCCGCTTCAATCGAGTCTGCTCCAGAAAGTAAATCATCGACATAGAAGTCCGTAAGTGCTATTTGCGAGCCAATGGGATATGTCTTACTCTCGTCGATTGCCAATTGTCTTAACACACGAGTTGCTAAATAGGGCGCACACTTAGTTCCGAAGGTAACTGTTAATAGCTTATAATCTTCAACAGGTGACTTTAATGATTCTCGCCACACAATTCTCTGATACTCGGTGTGATGCCTTTTTACACGGATTTGCCGGTACATTTTTTCGATATCGGCCGTGAAGGCGATTTTATGTTTACGCCATCTGATGAGCAGTGTGGCCAATTCATCTTGTATTACCGGTCCTTTCATTAGTCTGTCATTTAGAGAGACCCCACTTTGGGTTGCCCTCGAGGCGTCAAAGACGACACGTAATTTGGTTGTGGAACTGGTTTCTTTTATAACGCTATGATGAGGTAGGTAACAGCTAGAATGATCTTTGGTTCCGTTCGAGTTTGCTCTATGGATTCCTTCACTGGAATGAGCTTTCTCCATATGTTTAAGCATGAGGTACTCTCGCAGACAATTATTGTATCCTTCCATTAGTGAAGGATTCTTTCGAAGCCTGCTTTCCATTTGGTATAGGCGGGAAAGAGCTATATGTCGAGATTCTCCAAGATAACTATAAGTGGTTTCATCTTTGAAAGGTAGTTCAACTTCATAGCGACCATTGGAAAGACGTCGGTACGATTTCATGAACGCTTCCTCACATTGTCGATCTTCTTCCGATTGCGTGTTTGCACCTTGGATTTCCTCGAGTTCCCAAAACTGCTTTAGCTGCTCATTTAAATCGGCGCAGATATGAAGAGTCGTTACGCTGACTGTATCTTTCTTAGTATCATAAATTTCTCCTGAAAGAATCCAGCCTAATGTTGTTTTCTGAGCAATCGGGGTACCTTGTGGACCCTTGATTAGACCATCCTTGATAATGTGACAATACACATCTGCTCCTAACAGCAGATCGATTTTACCAGGATTACAGAATTGTGGGTCAGCGAGATCTAGTCCCTGTATGTGGCTCCACGTTGTATGCATAATTGTTCGAGATGGGAGCAGATGAGTGAGTTTTCTTAAAATAAGTCCAGAAATTTCAATAGTTTCTTCGCCGTTCAATGGTTTCATTCTAAACTTTACTATAGCATTAATTTGACCAGCGTAACTTTGACCTAACCCATTAATTTTTGCATTGATTACATGTTTTTTCAATTTTAGATTTTGAGCCATTGATTCAGTAAGAAATGAGGCCAGTGATCCTTGATCTATCAATGCTCGAACGATTTGCTCTTGACCTGAAGGCGAAATAATCCTCACCAGTGCGGTCGCTAAAAGAATTTGTTCTTTTGGAGCCTGACTTAATACAAAGGAGTTGAGATGATTTGCCGATGTCGAAGGGTAATTATTTGGAACGAATGCGGGAGTTACAGCTGAAAGTTCTGGTGGTGATGGATTTGCCCTAGGCTGAGAATTGGAGTTACTCGAGTTATTGCTAAGATGCCTAGTGTCACTTTGAGCTTTATGCATTTGATTGTTTACTGCACCTACGAATTTGTTTCCTGCACCTTCGCTCGCCTTTCGATGAAGAAGAGAGTGATGAGGCTGCTTACAATGGAAACATTTGTGTTGACTAGGACAACTTACCACCAGGTGACCTGAACCCAAACAATTAATACACAAACCTTTCATTTTCACTACTTCCATTCTTTTTATAGGATTTAGCGCAGAGAATTTGGGGCACTGTCTGATTTTGTGGTTGCCACGACAGTCTGAGCAGATAGATTTCGTTGCCACATGAAAAGATTGAGTGGATGCCTTAGCTCTATTGTAGTTAGTTTTTTGATCTTTACTATTCGAGGTCTTCTTCGTGGATATAGCTTCTAATGTTCTGAATCTGGCTTCTAGAAATTCCTTCAATGTGTTCCAGGACGGTAATTTCCTATCTGTACTGATTGTTTGCTCCCACAGTTGATGGGTTTCGTGTGGCAGTTTTTGTACAGTATGATACACTATAACTGGGTCCCAGCCCTTAACATCTACTTCTAGATTAGACAATGCCTGCAGACATTCCGTTGTTGTATCTAGCAATCCCTTCACTCCTTGTGCTGACTCATGCACTAGTGAACTTTGCGAAAACAATACTTTCAACTCTGCATTGACCAGAACCCTTTCATTGTTGTATCTTTCAACTAAAAAACTCCAAGCAGTTAGGTAATTACTACCTGTTACTTGAAAATGTCGCAAGAGATGCTCTGGTTCATCAATTAGATGTAATTTTAAATACTGAAGTTTCTGGACAGAAGATAATGATTTATTTTCATGGACCAATGTTTTAAAAAGATCGTGGAATGTTGGCCATTTTCTATAATCCCCGCTAAATTTTTCCAAACTTATTTTAGGTAGCCTAATTGAATCAGAATTTTGTATTATTACAGGGTCGCTTTCAGATTTTTTCTTCTCACACGACACTATTGTAGCAGGATACTCTGATTCAAATCTTTCTTCTATAGCTATATAGTTGTCTATGAAATGGGTCTCCATACTATCAAAAGTATTTTCTTTGAAATATTTTTCCTTTTCTGCCTGTGTGGGATTCGCTAACTTAAGTACAATTAACTGACGGTGTCTTTCTACTGCATTGTCCCATAGATCTTGGAAATCTTTTAGCCGTTTTATATAATATTTATTAGTACGCCTAATTAACCCATCTTTCTTATAATTGTCAATAAATCTTTCCAATATCTCTTTTTGTGCCAGTTGCGAAATGATCAATTGATCCATATTGACTCCAAATACCAATTTAAAATATAATGTGATAAAATGAAAGACTCACCAATGCTTTTCCTTTTCCAGAACCCAGAAGAATTTGCCAGATGACGCACCGAAACCGAAACCGAAACCGCAACCGAGACCGTTAGTGAAATTCAATAAAGTTCTTTGTTCTTCACAAAACTTGAGTTTTTTTATAATTTCTTTGATTCCTATAGGATCCGGCTCGAAGGACCAATAAAAAAACTTGCAATAACACGAATAATGGATCCAACGAATTGTTTTCCACATCAAAAGAAAATGCTCAAAATTATTGGAGTTGAACCTGAAGTCCCTGGTTGCTGGTTCAGCCGCCATTCCACTGCACCAAAGTCACGTATAAATTTATATGTTCAGGAATGAAATTAGAACCCCGCATAAATGATTTTTCTTAATCACAAAATTTATTTATTGTCAATTTCACAGTTTTCCATTTCACCTCATTATTTCTACCATGATTTCAAAAAACTAGTTAACATTTCAAGTCTCCAAGGTTCAAAGTTCAAACGTTCAATCATGCAAGATTTTATTCTACCAAATTTAAAGTCTACTCATGCCAAATTCTACTCTACGAAATTCCACACACTCCACGATTTTTCACAACAAAGTTTTGGTTCAATTTTAATTCTTTTTTATATAACTACACGAACAAATCTTAGATTTCGATTACTTTTTATATTTGATTTCGAGCGATGCGATTTATTATCTCAAGAATTCGAAAGTTCGGGTACTATGCCTTTTCCGTTACAGCTATATCAAAAAACGGATCCGCTCAAATTCCCCTGAATCCATAAAACTATACATTCCCCTTTTCTCTTTTTATATTGGATTCTCTATTTTACTTCCAATCTTACGTATTGGTATGCCTGATATTTCAGTCAATAGTTCAATGGTCACAGACATTTTTCGAGTCGTGGGATTGATCATCTGCTAAATGTCAAATCCCATTTCTTCACATAAATCAGTGCCATCAGTGAACCAGGTAAGTTGGAAATTTATTTACAAATTGTGTTTTGTTTTTTTGTTTTAGATTTGTTCGTGTGCATGATTATCGTTTGGTAATTGTTATGATATATTTTTTTTCTATTTGTTGTGTAAACTCGCCTTGTTTAGTGGTTACAAATACTATGTTGCATATGTACCTACTGTTTGTTTACATTGTATTACAGCATTTACTAACCTAACTTTATATTTCAGTACAACAACATAACCTTTTGTGGCCCTGATCATACAATACTGTGAAGCTAACCAGATTAGATAAGTCTTAAGTGTTTCTTTAATTATGACAAATTTTCTTTGTGTTGTTTTTCCATTTTCTTTCAGGTTCAGCATGATTGGACAATGGATACCCTTCATCTAGCGTTCGCTCTCCCGGAACAAAAGGCGAGATGCGAAAGTCGAAAGGCGAAAGGCGAAAGGTGAAAGGCGAAAGGTGAAAGGCGAAGGGCGAAAGGTGAAAGGTGAAAGGCGAAGCGCGAAAGTCGAGAGGCGAAAGGCGAAGCGCGAATGGCGAAAGGCGAAAGGCGAAAGGCGAAAGGCGAAAGGTGAAAGGTGAAAGGCGAAAGGCGAAAGGTGAAAGGCGAAGCGCGAAAGTCGAGAGGCGAAAGGCGAAACGCGAATGGCGAAAGGCGAAAGGCGAAAGGCGAAAGGCGAATTGCGGAAGGCGAAACGCGAAAGGCGAAAGACGAAAGGCGAAAGGCGAAAGGCGAAAGGCGAAAGGCCAAAGGCGAAAGGCGAAAGGCGAAAGGCGAAAGGCGAAAAGCGAAAGGCGAAAGGCGAAAGGCGAAAGTCGAAAGGCGAAAGGTGAAAGGCGAAAGGTGAAAGGCGAAAAGTGAAAGGCGAAAGGCGAAAGGTGAAAAGTGAAAGGCGAAGCGCGAAAGTCGAGAGGCGAAAGGCGAAACGCGAATGGTGAAATGCGAAAGGCGAAAGGCGAAAGGCGAAAGGCGAAAGGCGAAAGGCGAAAGGCGAAAGGCGAAAGGCGAAAGGGGAAATGCGAAAGTCGAAAGGCGAAAGGCGAAAGGCGAAAGGCGAAAGGTGAAAGGCGAAAGGTGAAAGGCGAAAGGTGAAAGGTGAAAGGCGAAGCGCGAAAGTCGAGAGGCGAAAGGCGAAACGCGAATGGCGAAAGGCGAAAGGTGAAAGGCGAAAGGCGAAAGGCGAAAGGCGAAAGGCGAAAGGCGAAAGGCGAAAGGCGAAAGGCGAAAGGCGAAGGGCGAGAGGCAAAAGTCAAAATGCCTAAGGCAAAAGGAAAAACGATTTTCAAAACATGAAATAAACATAGAGAAATTTAAAATGCCTAAAGCAAAAGAAAAAACGTTATTCAAAAGATAAAATACAAAAGTTGAAATTGAAAATGCGAAATGGAAAATTCGAAATTATAAATTCGTATTTCAAAAGGCTAAAGGCGAAATGCGAATTGCGAAAGGCGAAAGACGAAAGGCGAAGGGCGAAAGTCGAAAGGCGAAAGGCGAAACGCGAATGGCGAAAGGCGAAAGGCGAAAGGCGAAAGGTGAAAGCAAAAAGTGAAAGGCGAAAGGCGAAAGGTGAAAAGTGAAAGGCGAAGCGCGAAAGTCGAGAGGCGAAAGGCGAAACGCGAATGGCGAAAGGTGAAAGGCGAAAGGCGAAAGGCGAAAGGCGAAAGGCGAAAGGTAAAAGGCGAAAGGCGAAAGGCGAAAGGCGAAAGGCGAAATGCGAAATGCGAAAGTCGAAAGGCGAAAGGCGAAAGGCGAAAGGCGAAAGGTGAAAGGCGAAAGGTGAAAGGCGAAAGGCGAAAGTCGAGAGGCGAAAAGCGAAACGCGAATGGCGAAAGGCGAAAGGCGAAAGGCGAAAGGCGAAAGGCGAAAGCCGAATGGCGTAAACTGAAAGGCGAAGGGCGAGAGGCAAAAGTCAAAATGGTTAAGGCAAAAGGAAAAACGATTTTCAAAACATGAAATAAAAATGGAGAAATTTAAAATGCCTAAAGCAAAAGAAAAAACCATATTCAAAAGATAGAATACAAAAGTTGAAATTGAAAATGCGAAATGGAAAATTCGAAATTATATATTCGCATTTCAAAAGGCTAAAGGCGAAATGCGAATTGCGAAAGGCGAAAGACGAAAGGCGAAGGGCGAAAGTAGAAAGGCGAAAGGCGAAACGCGAATGGCGAAAGGCGAAAGGCGAAAGGCGAAAGGTGAAAGGCGAAGCGCGAAAGTCGAGAGGCGAAAGGCGAAAAGCGAATGGCGAAAGGCGAAAGGCGAAAGGCGAAAGGCGAAAGACCAAAGGCGAAAGGCAAAAGGCGAAAGTCGAAAGGCGAAAGGCGAAAGGCGAAAGGCGAAAGGCGAAAGGCGAAAGGCGAAAGGCGAAAGTCGAAAGGCGAAAGGCGAAAGGCGAAAGGCGAAAGGCGAAAGGCGAAAGGCGAAAGGCGAAAGGCGAAAGGCGAAAGGCGAAAGGCGAAAGGCGAAAGGCGAAAGGCGAAATGCGAAAGTCGAAAGGCGAAAGGCGAAAGGCGAAAGGCGAAAGGTGAAAGGCGAAAGGTGAAAGGCGAAAGGCGAAAGGTGAAAGGTGAAAGGCGAAGCGCGAAAGTCGAGAGGCGAAAGGCGAAACGCGAATGGCGAAAGGCGAATGGCGAAAGGCGAAAGGCGAAAGGCGAAAGGCGAAAGGCGAAAGGCGAAAGGCGAAAGGCGAAAGGCGAAAGGCGAAAGGCGAAAGGCGAAAGGCGAAAGGCAAAAGGCGAAAGGGGAAAGGCGGAAGGTGTAAGGCGAAAGGCGAAAGGCGAAAGGCGAAAAGCGAAAGGCGAAAGGCGAAAGGCGAAGGGCGAGAGGCAAAAGTCAAAATGCCTAAGGCAAAAGGAAAAACGATTTTCAAAACATGAAATAAACATAGAGAAATTTAAAATGCCTAAAGCAAAAGAAAAAACGATATTCAAAAGATAAAATACAAAAGTTGAAATTGAAAATGCGAAATGGAAAATTCGAAATTATAAATTCGTATTTCAAAAGGCTAAAGGCGAAATGCGAATTGCGAAAGGCGAAAGACGAAAGGCGAAGGGCGAAAGTCGAAAGGCGAAAGGCGAAACGCGAAAGGCGAAAGGCGAAAGGCGAAAGGCGAAAGGCGAAAGTCGAAAGGCGAAAGGTGAAAGGCGAAAGGTGAAAACAAAAAGTGAAAGGCGAAAGGCGAACGGTGAAAAGTGAAAGGCGAAGCGCGAAAGTCGAGAGGCGAAAGGCGAAACGCGAATGGCGAAAGGTGAAAGTCGAAAGGCGAAAGGCGAAAGGCGAAAGGCGAAAGGTAAAAGGCGAAAGGCGAAAGGCGAAAGGTGAAAGGCGAAAGGTGAAAGGCGAAAGGCGAAAGTCGAGAGGCGAAAAGCAAAACGCGAATGGCGAAAGGCGAAAGGCGAAAGGCGAAAGGCGAAAGGCGAAAGGCGAAAGGCGAAAGGCGAAAGGCGAAAGGCGAAAGGCGAAAGGCGAAAGGCGAAAGGCGAAAGGCGAAAGGCGAAAGGCGAAAGCCGAATGGCGTAAGGTGAAAGGCGAAGGGCGAGAGGCAAAAGTCAAAATGCTTAAGGCAAAAGGAAAAACGATTTTCAAAACATGAAATAAAAATGGAGAAATTTAAAATGCCTAAAGCAAAAGAAAAAACCATATACAAAAGATAAAATACAAAAGTTGAAATTGAAAATGCGAAATGGAAAATTCGAAATTATATATTCGCATTTCAAAAGGCTAAAGGCGAAATGCGAATTGCGAAAGGCGAAAGACGAAAGGCGAAGGGCGAAAGTCGAATGCGAAACGCGAATGGCGAAAGGCGAAAGGCGAAAGGCGAAAGGCGAAAGGTGAAAGGCGAAGCGCGAAAGTCGAGAGGCGAAAGGCGAAAGGCAAAAGGCGAAAGTCGAAAGGCGAAAGGCGAAAGGCGAAAGGCGAAAGGCGAAAGGCGAAAGGCGAAAGGCGAAAGGCGAAAGGCGAAAGGCGAAAGGCGAAAGTCGAAAGGCGAAAGGCGAAAGGCGAAAGGCGAAAGGCGAAAGGTGAAAGGCGAAAGGCGAAAGGCGAAAGGCGAAAGGCGAAAGGCGAAAGGCGAAAGGCGAAAGGCGAAAGGCGAAAGGCGAAAGGCGAAAGGCAAAAGGCGAAAGTCGAAAGGCGAAAGGCGAAAGGCGAAAGGTGAAAGGCGAAAGGTGAAAGGCGAAAGGCGAAAGGTGAAAGGTGAAAGGCGAAGCGCGAAAGTCGAGAGGCGAAAGGCGAAAGGCGAAACGCGAATGGCGAAAGGCGAAAGGCGAAACGCGAAAGGCGGAAGGCGAAAGGCGAAAGTCGAAAGGCGAAAGGCGAAAGGCGAAACGCGAAAGGCGGAAGGCGAAAGGCGAAAGTCGAAAGGCGAAAGGTGAAAGGCGAAAGGTGAAAGGCGAAAAGTGAAAGGCGAAAGGCGAAAGGTGAAAAGTGAAAGGCGAAGCGCGAAAGTCGAAAGGCGAAACGCGAATGGCGAAAGGCGAAAGGCGAAAGGCAAAAGGCGAAAGGCGAAAGGCGAAAGGCGAAAGGCGAAAGGCGAAAGGCGAAAGGCGAAAGGCGAAAGGCGAAAGGCGAAAGGCGAAAGGCGAAAGGCGAAATGCGGAAGGCGAAAGGCGAATGGCGAAAGGCGAAAGGCGAAAGGCGAAAGGCGAAAGGCGAAAGGCGAAACGCGAAAGGCGGAAGGCGAAAGGCGAAAGTCGAAAGGCGAAAGGTGAAAGGCGAAAAGTGAAAGGCGAAAGGCGAAAGGTGAAAAGTGAAAGGCGAAGCGCGAAAGTCGAAAGGCGAAACGCGAATGGCGAAAGGCGAAAGGCAAAAGGCGAAAGGCGAAAGGCGAAAGGCGAAAGGCGAAAGGCGAAAGGCGAAAGGCGAAAGGCGAAAGGCGAAAGGCGAAAGGCGAAATGCGGAAGGCGAAAGGCGAATGGCGAAAGGCGAAAGGCGAAAGGCGAAAGGCGAAAGGCGAAAGGCGAAAGTCGAAAGGCGAAAGGCGAATGGCGAAAGGTGCAAGGCGAAAAGTGAAAGGCGAAAGGCGAAAGGTGAAAGGCGAAAGGTGAAAGGCGAAGCGCGAGGCGAAAGGCGAAAGGCGAAAGGCAAAAGGCGAAAGGCGAAAGGCGAAAGGCGAAAGGCGAAAGGCGAAAGGCGAAAGGCGAAAGACGAAAGGCGAAAGGCGAAAGACGAAAGGCGAAAGGCGAAAGGCGAAAGGCGAAAGGCGAAAGGCGAATGGCGAAAGGCGAAAGGCGAAAGGCGAAAGTCGAAAGTCGAAAGGCGAAAGGCGAAAGGCGAAAGGCGAAACGCGAAAGGCGGAAGGCGAAAGGCGAAAGTTGAAAGGCGAAAGGTGAAAGGCGAAAGGTGAAAGGCGAAAAGTGAAAGGCGAAAGGCGAAAGGTGAAAAGTGAAAGGCGAAGCGCGAAAGTCGAAAGGCGAAACGCGAATGGCGAAAGGCGAAACGCGAATGGCGAAAGGCGAAAGGCGAAAGGCAAAAGGCGAAAGGCGAAAGGCAAAAGGCGAAAGGCGAAACGCGAATGGCGCAAGGCGAAAGGCGAAAGGCGAAAGGCGAAAGGCGAAAGGCGAAAGGCGAAAGGCGAAACGCGAAAGGCGGAAGGCGAAAGGCGAAAGTCGAAAGGTGAAAGGCGAAAGGTGAAAGGCGAAAAGTGAAAGGCGAAAGGCGAAAGGTGAAAAGTGAAAGGCGAAAGGCGAAAGGCGAAAGGCGAAAGGCGAAAGGCGAAAGGCGAAAGGCGAAAGGCGAAATGCGGAAGGCGAAAGGCGAATGGCGATAGGCGAAAGGCGAAAGGCGAAAGGCGAAAGGCGAAAGGCGAAAGTCGAAAGGCGAAAGGCGAATGGCGAAAGGTGCAAGGCGAAAAGTGAAAGGCGAAAGGCGAAAGGCGAAAGGTGAAAGGCGAAAAGTGAAAGGCGAAAGGCGAAAGGCGAAAGGTGAAAGGCGAAAGGTGAAAGGCGAAGCGCGAGGCGAAAGGCGAAAGGCGAAAGGCAAAAGGCGAAAGGCGAAAGGCGAAAGGCGAAAGGCGAAAGGCGAACCGCGAAAGGCGGAAGGCGAAAGGCGAAAGTCGAAAGGCGAAAGGTGAAAGGCGAAAGGTGAAAGGCGAAAAGTGAAAGGCGAAAGGCGAAAGGTGAAAAGTGAAAGGCGAAGCGCGAAAGTCGAAAGGCGAAACGCGAATTGCGAAAGGCGAAAGGCGAAAGGCAAAAGGCGAAAGGCGAAAGGCGAAAGGCGAAAGGCGAAAGGCGAAAGGCGAAAGGCGAAAGGCGAAAGGCGAAAGGCGAAAGGCGAAAGGCGAAAGGCGAAAGGCGAAATGCGGAAGGCGAAAGGCGAATGGCGAAAGGCGAAAGGCGAAAGGCGAAAGGCGAAAGGCGAAAGTCGAAAGGCGAAAGGCGAATGGCGAAAGGTGCAAGGCGAAAAGTGAAAGGCGAAAGGCGAAAGGTGAAAGGCGAAAGGTGAAAGGCGAAACGCGAGGCGAAAGGCGAAAGGCGAAAGGCAAAAGGCGAAAGGCGAAAGGCGAAAGGCGAAAGGCGAAAGGCGAAAGGCGAAAGACGAAAGGCGAAAGGCGAAAGACGAAAGGCGAAAGGCGAAAGGCGAAAGGCGAAAGGCGAAAGGCGAAAGGCGAAAGGCGAAAGGCGAAAGGCGAAAGGCGAAAGGCGAAAGGCGAAAGGCGAAATGCGGAAGGCGAAAGGCGAATGGCGATAGGCGAAAGGCGAAAGGCGAAAGGCGAAAGGCGAAAGGCGAAAGGCGAAAGTCGAAAGGCGAAAGGCGAATGGCGAAAGGTGCAAGGCGAAAAGTGAAAGGCGAAAGGCGAAAGGCGAAAGGCGAAAGGCGAAAGGCGAAAGGCGAAAGGCGAACCGCGAAAGGCGGAAGGCGAAAGGCGAAAGGCAAAAGGCGAAAGGCGAAAGGCGAAAGGCGAAAGGCGAAAGGCGAAAGGCGAAAGACGAAAGGCGAAAGGCGAAAGACGAAAGGCGAAAGGCGAAAGGCGAAAGGCGAAAGGCGAAAGGCGAATGGCGAAAGGCGAAAGGCGAAAGGCGAAAGTCGAAAGGCGAAAGGCGAAAGGCGAAAGGCGAAAGACGAAAGGCGAAAGGCGAAAGGCGAAGCGCGAGGCGAAAGGCGAAAGGCGAAAGGCAAAAGGCGAAAGGCGAAAGGCGAAAGGCGAAAGGCGAAAGGCGAACTGCGAAAGGCGGAAGGCGAAAGGCGAAAGGCAAAAGGCGAAAGGCGAAAGGCGAAAGGCGAAAGGCGAAAGGCGAAAGGCGAAAGGCGAAAGACGAAAGGCGAAAGGCGAAAGGCGAAAGGTGAAAGGCGAAAGGTGAAAGGCGAAGCGCGAGGCGAAAGGCGAAAGGCGAAAGGCAAAAGGCGAAAGGCGAAAGGCGAAAGGCGAAAGGCGAAAGGCGAACCGCGAAAGGCGGAAGGCGAAAGGCGAAAGGCAAAAGGCGAAAGGCGAAAGGCGAAAGGCGAAAGGCGAAAGGCGAAAGGCGAAAGGCGAAAGACGAAAGGCGAAAGGCGAAAGACGAAAGGCGAAAGGCGAAAGGCGAAAGGCGAAAGGCGAAAGGCGAATGGCCAAAGGCGAAAGGCGAAAGGCGAAAGTCGAAAGGCGAAAGGCGAAAGGCGAAAGGCGAAAGACGAAAGGCGAAAGGCGAAAGGCGAAAGGCGAAAGGCGAAAGGCGAATGGCGAAAGGCGAAAGGCGAAAGGCGAAAGGCGAAAGGCGAAAGGCGAAAGGCGAAAGGCGAAACGCGAATGGCGCAAGGCGAAAGGCGAAAGGCGAAAGGCGAAAGGCGAAAGGCGAAAGCCGAAAGACGAAAGGCGAAGGGCGAAAGTCGAAAGGCGAAACGCGAATGGCGAAAGGCGAAAGGCGAAAGGCGAAAGGCGAAAGGCGAAAGGCGAAAGTCGAAAGGCGAAAGGTGAAAGGCGAAAGGTGAAAGGCGAAAAGTGAAAGGCGAAAAGCGAAAGGTGAAAAGTGAAAGGCGAAGCGCGAAAGTCGAGAGGCGAAAGGCGAAACGCGAATGGTGAAAGGCGAAAGGCGAAAGGCGAAAGGCGAAAGGCGAAAGGCGAAAGGCGAAAGGCGAAAGGCGAAAGGCGAAAGGCGAAAGGCGAAAGGCGAAAGGCGAAATGCGAAAGTCGAAAGGCGAAATGCGAAAGGCGAAAGGCGAAAGGTGAAAGGCGAAAGGTGAAAGGCGAAGGGCGAAAGGTGAAAGGTGAAAGGCGAAGCGCGAAAGTCGAGAGGCGAAAGGCGAAGCGCGAATGGCGAAAGGCGAAAGGCGAAAGGCGAAAGGCGAAAGGTGAAAGGTGAAAGGCGAAAGGCGAAAGGTGAAAGGCGAAGCGCGAAAGTCGAGAGGCGAAAGGCGAAACGCGAATGGCGATAGGCGAAAGGCGAAAGGCGAAAGGCGAAAGGCGAATTGCGAAAGGCGAAACGCGAAAGGCGAAAGGCGAAAGGCGAAAGGCGAAAGGCGAAACGCGAATGGCGCAAGGCGAAAGGCGAAAGGCCAAAGGCGAAACGCGAAAGGCGAAAGGCGAAAGGCGAAGGGCGAAAGGCGAAAGGCGAAAGTCGAAAGGCGAAAGGTGAAAGGCGAAAGGTGAAAGGCGAAAAGTGAAAGGCGAAAGGCGAAAGGTGAAAAGTGAAAGGCGAAGCGCGAAAGTCGAGAGGCGAAAGGCGAAACGCGAATGGTGAAATGCGAAAGGCGAAAGGCGAAAGGCGAAAGGCGAAAGGCGAAGGGCGAAAGGCGGAAGGCGAAAGGCGAAAGGCGAAAGGCGAAAGGCGAAAGGCGAAATGCGAAAGTCGAAAGGCGAAAGGCGAAAGGCGAAAGGCGAAAGGTGAAAGGCGAAAGGTGAAAGGGGAAAGGCGAAAGGTGAAAGGTGAAAGGCGAAGCGCGAAAGTCGAGAGGCGAAAGGCGAAACGCGAATGGCGAAAGGCGAAAGGCGAAAGGTGAAAGGCGAAAGGCGAAAGGCGAAAGGCAAAAGGCGAAAGGGGAAAGGCGGAAGGTGTAAGGCGAAAGGCGAAAAGCGAAAGGCGAAAAGCGAAAGGCGAAAGGCGAAAGGCGAAAGGCGAAGGGCGAGAGGCAAAAGTCAAAATGCCTAAGGCAAAAAGAAAAACGATTTTCAAAACATGAAATAAACATAGAGAAATTTAAAATGCCTAAAGCAAAAGAAAAAACGATATTCAAAAGATAAAATACAAAAGTTGAAATTGAAAATGCGAAATGGAAAATTCGAAATTATAAATTCGTATTTCAAAAGGCTAAAGGCGAAATGCGAATTGCAAAAGGCGAAAGACGAAAGGCGAAGGGCGAAAGTAGAAAGGCGAAAGGCGAAACGCGAAAGGCGAAAGGCGAAAGGCGAAAGTCGAAAGGCGAAAGGTGAAAGGCGAAAGGTGAAAGCAAAAAGTGAAAGGCGAAAGGCGAAAGGTGAAAAGTGAAAGGCGAAGCGCGAAAGTCGAGAGGCGAAAGGCGAAACGCGAATGGCGAAAGGTGAAAGGCGAAAGGCGAAAGGCGAAAGGCGAAAGGTAAAAGGCGAAAGGCGAAAGGCGAAAGGCGAAAGGCGAAAGGCGAAATGCGAGAGTCGAAAGGCGAAAGGCGAAAGGCGAAAGGCGAAAGCGAAAGGTGAAAGGCGAAAGGCGAAAGGCGGAAGTCGAGAGGCGAAAGGCGAAAGGCGAAAGGCGAAAGGCGAAAGGCGAAAGGCGAAAGGCGAAAGGCGAAAGGCGAAAGGCGAAAGGCGAAAGGCGAAAGGCGAAAGGCGAAAGGCGAAAGGCGAAAGGCGAAATGCGAAAGTCGAATGGCGAAAGGCGAAAGGCGAAAGGTGAAAGGCGAAAGGTTAAAGGCGAAAGGCGAAAGGCGAAAGGTGAAAGGTGAAAGGCGAAGCGCGAAAGTCGAGAGGCGAAAGGCGAAACGCGAATGGCGAAAGGCGAAAGGCGATAGGCGAAAGGCGAATTGCGAAAGGCGAAAGGCGAAACGCGGATGGCGCAAGGCGAAAGGCGAAAGGCGAAAGGAGAAACGCGAAAGGCGAAAAGCGAAACGCGAAAGGCGGAAGGCGAAAGGCGAATGTCGAAAGGCGAAAGGTGAAAGGCGAAAGGTGAAAGGCGAAAAGTGAAAGGCGAAAGGCGAAAGGTGAAAAGTGAAAGGCGAAGCGCGAAAGTCGAAAGGCGAAACGCGAATGGCGAAAGGCGAAAGGCGAAAGGCGAAAGGCAAAAGGCGAAAGGCGAAAGGCGAAAGGCGAAAGGCGGAAGGCGAAAGGCGAAAGGCGAAAGGCGAAAGGCGAAAGGCGAAAGGCGAAAGGCGAAAGGCGAAAGGCGAAAGGCGAAAGGCGAAAGGCGAAAGGCGAAAGGCGAATGGCGAAAGGCGAAAGGCGAAAGGCGAAAGGCGAAAGGCGAAAGTCGAAAGGCGAAAGGCGAATGGCGAAAGGTGCAGGGCGAAAGGTGAAAGGCGAAAGGCGAAAGGCGAAAGGCGAAAGGTGAAAGGCGAAAGGTGAAAGGCGAAGCGCGAAAGTCGAGAGGCGAAAGGCGAAAGGCGAAAGGCGAAAGGCAAAAGGCGAAAGGCGAAAGGCGAAAGGCGAAAGGCGAAAGGCGAAAGGCGAAAGACGAAAGGCGAAAGGCGAAAGGCGAAAGGCGAAAGGCGAAAGGCGAAAGGCGAAAGGCGAAAGGCGAAAGGCGAAAGGCGAAAGGCGAAAGTCGAAAGGCGAAAGGCGAATGGCGAAAGGTGCAAGGCGAAAGGTGAAAGGCGAAAGGCGAAATTCGAAAGGCGAAAGGCGAAAGGCGAAAGGTGAAAGGCGAAAGGAGAGAGTCGAAAGGCGAAAAGCGAAAGGCGAAAGGCGAAAGGCGAAAGGCGGAAGGCGAAAGGCAAAAGGCGAAAGGCGAAAGGCGAAAGGCGAAAGGCGAAAGGCGAAATGCGAAAGTCGAAAGGCGAAAGGCGAAAGGTGAAAGGCGAAAGGTGAAAGGCGAAGGGCGAAAGGTGAAAGGTGAAAGGCGAAGCGCGAAAGTCGAGAGGCGAAAGGCGAAGCGCGAATGGCGAAAGGCGAAAGGCGAAAGGCGAAAGGCGAAAGGTGAAAGGTGAAAGGCGAAAGGCGAAAGGTGAAAGGCGAAGCGCGAAAGTCGAGAGGCGAAAGGCGAAACGCGAATGGCGAAAGGCGAAAGGCGAAAGGCGAAAGGCGAAAGGCGAATGGCGAAAGGCGAAAGGCGAAAGGCGAAAGGCGAAAGGCGAAAGGCGAAAGGCGAAAGGCGAAAGGCGAAATGCGAAAGTCGAAAGGCGAAATGCGAAAGGCGAAAGGCGAAAGGTGAAAGGCGAAAGGTGAAAGGCGAAGGGCGAAAGGTGAAAGGTGAAAGGCGAAGCGCGAAAGTCGAGAGGCGAAAGGCGAAGCGCGAAGCGCGAATGGCGAAAGGCGAAAGGCGAAAGGCGAAAGGCGAAAGGTGAAAGGTGAAAGGCGAAAGGCGAAAGGTGAAAGGCGAAGCGCGAAAGTCGAGAGGCGAAAGGCGAAACGCGAATGGCGATAGGCGAAAGGCGAAAGGCGAAAGGCGAATTGCGAAAGGCGAAACGCGAAAGGCGAAAGGCGAAAGGCGAAAGGCGAAAGGCGAAAGGCGAAACGCGAATGGCGCAAGGCGAAAGGCGAAAGGCCAAAGGCGAAACGCGAAAGGCGAAAGGCGAAAGGCGAAAGGCGAAAGGCGAAAGTCGAAAGGCGAAAGGTGAAAGGCGAAAGGTGAAAGGCGAAAAGTGAAAGGCGAAAGGCGAAAGGTGAAAAGTGAAAGGCGAAGCGCGAAAGCCGAGAGGCGAAAGGCGAAACGCGAATGGTGAAATGCGAAAGGCGAATTCGAAAGGCGAAAGGCGAAAGGCGAAGGGCGAAAGGCGGAAGGCGAAAGGCGAAAGGCGAAAGGCGAAAGGCGAAATGCGAAAGTCGAAAGGCGAAAGGCGAAAGGCGAAAGGCGAAAGGCGAAAGGCGAAAGGTGAATGGCGAAAGGTGAAAGGGGAAAGGCGAAAGGTGAAAGGTGAAAGGCGAAGCGCGAAAGTCGAGAGGCGAAAGGCGAAACGCGAATGGCGAAAGGCGAAAGGCGAAAGGCGAAAGGCGAAAGGTGAAAGGCGAAAGGCGAAAGGCGAAAGGCAAAAGGCGAAAGGGGAAAGGCGGAAGGTGTAAGGCGAAAGGCGAAAAGCGAAAGGCGAAAAGCGAAAGGCGAAAGGCGAAAGGCGAAGGGCGAGAGGCAAAAGTCAAAATGCCTAAGGCAAAAGGAAAAACGATTTTCAAAACATGAAATAAACATAGAGAAATTTAAAATGCCTAAAGCAAAAGAAAAAACGATATTCAAAAGATAAAATACAAAAGTTGAAATTGAAAATGCGAAATGGAAAATTCGAAATTATAAATTCGTATTTCAAAAGGCTAAAGGCGAAATGCGAATTGCAAAAGGCGAAAGACGAAAGGCGAAGGGCGAAAGTAGAAAGGCGAAAGGCGAAACGCGAAAGGCGAAAGGCGAATGGCGAAAGTCGAAAGGCGAAAGGTGAAAGGCGAAAGGTGAAAGCAAAAAGTGAAAGGCGAAAGGCGAAAGGTGAAAAGTGAAAGGCGAAGCGCGAAAGTCGAGAGGCGAAAGGCGAAACGCGAATGGCGAAAGGTGAAAGGCGAAAGGCGAAAGGCGAAAGGCGAAAGGCGAAAGGTAAAAGGCGAAAGGCGAAAGGCGAAAGGCGAAAGGCGAAAGGCGAAATGCGAGAGTCGAAAGGCGAAAGGCGAAAGGCGAAAGGCGAAAGGTGAAAGGCGAAAGGCGAAAGGCGGAAGTCGAGAGGCGAAAGGCGAAAGGCGAAAGGCGAAAGGCGAAAGGCGAAAGGCGAAATGCGAAAGTCGAATGGCGAAAGGCGAAAGGCGAAAGGTGAAAGGCGAAAGGTGAAAGGCGAAAGGCGAAAGGCGAAAGGCGAAAGGTGAAAGGCGAAGCGCGAAAGTCGAGAGGCGAAAGGCGAAACGCGAAAGTCGAAAGGCGAAAGGCGAAACGCGAATGGCGCAAGGCGAAAGGCGAAAGGCGAAAGGAGAAACGCGAAAGGCGAAAAGCGAAACGCGAAAGGCGGAAGGCGAAAGGCGAATGTCGAAAGGCGAAAGGTGAAAGGCGAAAGGTGAAAGGCGAAAAGTGAAAGGCGAAAGGCGAAAGGTGAAAAGTGAAAGGCGAAGCGCGAAAGTCGAAAGGCGAAACGCGAATGGCGAAAGGCGAAAGGCGAAAGGCGAAAGGCAAAAGGCGAAAGGCGAAAGGCGAAAGGCGAAAGGCGGAAGGCGAAAGGCGAAAGGCGAAAGGCGAAAGGCGAAAGGCGAAAGGCGAAAGGCGAAAGGCGAAAGGCGAAAGGCGAAAGGCGAAAGGCGAAAGGCGAAAGGCGAAAGGCGAAAGGCGAAAGGCGAAAGGCGAAAGGCGAAAGGCGAAAGGCGAAAGGCGAAAGGCGAAAGGCGAAAGGCGAAAGTCGAAAGGCGAAAGGCGAATGGCGAAAGGTGCAAGGCGAAAGGTGAAAGGCGAAAGGCGAAAGGCGAAAGGCGAAAGGTGAAAGGCGAAAGGTGAAAGGCGAAGCGCGAAAGTCGAGAGGCGAAAGGCGAAAGGCGAAAGGCAAAAGGCGAAAGGCGAAAGGCGAAAGGCGAAAGGCGAAAGGCGAAAGGCGAAAGGCGAAAGACGAAAGGCGAAAGGCGAAAGGAAAATTCGAAATTATAAATTCGTATTTCAAAAGGCTAAAGGCGAAATGCGAATTGCAAAAGGCGAAAGACGAAAGGCGAAGGGCGAAAGTAGAAAGGCGAAAGGCGAAACGCGAAAGGCGAAAGGCGAATGGCGAAAGTCGAAAGGCGAAAGGTGAAAGGCGAAAGGTGAAAGCAAAAAGTGAAAGGCGAAAGGCGAAAGGTGAAAAGTGAAAGGCGAAGCGCGAAAGTCGAGAGGCGAAAGGCGAAACGCGAATGGCGAAAGGTGAAAGGCGAAAGGCGAAAGGCGAAAGGCGAAAGGCGAAAGGTAAAAGGCGAAAGGCGAAAGGCGAAAGGCGAAAGGCGAAAGGCGAAAGGCGAAATGCGAGAGTCGAAAGGCGAAAGGCGAAAGGCGAAAGGCGAAAGGCGAAAGGCGAAAGGTGAAAGGCGAAAGGCGAAAGGCGGAAGTCGAGAGGCGAAAGGCGAAAGGCGAAAGGCGAAAGGCGAAAGGCGAAAGGCGAAAGGCGAAAGGCGAAAGGCGAAAGGCGAAAGGCGAAAGGCGAAATGCGAAAGTCGAATGGCGAAAGGCGAAAGGCGAAAGGTGAAAGGCGAAAGGTGAAAGGCGAAAGGCGAAAGGCGAAAGGCGAAAGGTGAAAGGTGAAAGGCGAAGCGCGAAAGTCGAGAGGCGAAAGGCGAAACGCGAATGGCGAAAGGCGAAAGGCGATAGGCGAAAGGCGAATTGCGAAAGGCGTAAGGCGAAAGGCGAAACGCGAATGGCGCAAGGCGAAAGGCGAAAGGCGAAAGGAGAAACGCGAAAGGCGAAAAGCGAAACGCGAAAGGCGGAAGGCGAAAGGCGAATGTCGAAAGGCGAAAGGTGAAAGGCGAAAGGTGAAAGGCGAAAAGTGAAAGGCGAAAGGCGAAAGGTGAAAAGTGAAAGGCGAAGCGCGAAAGTCGAAAGGCGAAACGCGAATGGCGAAAGGCGAAAGGCGAAAGGCGAAAGTCGAAAGGCGAAAGGCGAATGGCGAAAGGTGCAAGGCGAAAGGTGAAAGGCGAAATGCGAAATTCGAAAGGCGAAAGGCGAAAGGTGAAAGGCGAAAGGAGAGAGTCGAAAGGCGAAAAGCGAAAGGCGAAAGGCGAAAGGCGAAAGGCGAAAGGCGAAAGGCAAAAGGCGAAAGGCGAAAGGCGAAAGGCGAAAGGCGAAAGGCGAAAGGCGAAATGCGAAAGTCGAAAGGCGAAAGGCGAAAGGTGAAAGGCGAAAGGTGAAAGGCGAAGGGCGAAAGGTGAAAGGTGAAAGGCGAAGCGCGAAAGTCGAGAGGCGAAAGGCGAAGCGCGAATGGCGAAAGGCGAAAGGCGAAAGGCGAAAGGCGAAAGGTGAAAGGTGAAAGGCGAAAGGCGAAAGGTGAAAGGCGAAGCGCGAAAGTCGAGAGGCGAAAGGCGAAACGCGAATGGCGAAAGGCGAAAGGCGAAAGGCGAAAGGCGAAAGGCGAAAGGCGAAAGGCGAATTGCGAAAGGCGAAACGCGAAAGGCGAAAGGCGAAAGGCGAAAGGCGAAGGCGAAAGGCGAAAGGCGAAAGGCGAAAGGCCAAAGGCGAAACGCGAAAGGCGAAAGGCGAAAGGCGAAAGACGAAAGGCGAAAGGCGAAAGGCGAAAGGCGAAAGGCGAAAGGCGAAAGGCGAAAGGCGAAAGGCGAAAGGCGAAAGTCGAAAGGCGAAAGGTGAAAGGCGAAAGGTGAAAGGCGAAAAGTGAAAGGCGAAAGGCGAAAGGTGAAAAGTGAAAGGCGAAGCGCGAAAGTCGAGAGGCGAAAGGCGAAACGCGAATGGTGAAATGCGAAAGGCGAAAGGCGAAAGGCGAAAGGCGAAAGGCGAAATGCGAAAGTCGAAAGGCGAAAGGCGAAAGGCGAAAGGCGAAAGGTGAAAGGCGAAAGGCGAAAGGTGAAAGGTGAAAGGCGAAGCGCGAAAGTCGAGAGGCGAAAGGCGAAACGCGAATGGCGAAAGGCGAAAGGTGAAAGGCGAAAGGCGAAAGGCGAAAGGCGAAAGGCGAAAGGCGAAAGGCGAAAGGCGAAAGGCGAAAGGCGAAAGGCGAAAGGCGAAAGGCGAAAGGCGAAAGGCGAAAGGCGAAAGGCGAAAGGGGAAAGGCGGAAGGTGTAAGGCGAAAGGCGAAAGGCGAAAAGCGAAAGGCGAAAGGCGAAAGGCGAAAGGCGAAGGGCGAGAGGCAAAAGTCAAAATGCCTAAGGCAAAAGGAAAAACGATTTTCAAAACATGAAATAAACATAGAGAAATTTAAAATGCCTAAAGCAAAAGAAAAAACGTTATTCAAAAGATAAAATACAAAAGTTGAAATTGAAAATTCGAAATGGAAAATTCGAAATTATAAATTCGTATTTCAAAAGGCTAAAGGCGAAATGCGAATTGCGAAAGGCGAAAGACGAAAGGCGAAGGGCGAAAGTCGAAAGGCGAAAGGCGAAACGCGAAAGGCGAAAGGCGAAAGGCGAAAGGCGAAAGGCGAAAGGCGAAAGTCGAAAGGCGAAAGGTGAAAGGCGAAAGGTGAAAGCAAAAAGTGAAAGGCGAAAGGCGAAAGGTGAAAAGTGAAAGGCGAAGCGCGAAAGTCGAGAGGCGAAAGGCGAAACGCGAATGGCGAAAGGTGAAAGGCGAAAGGTGAAAGGCGAAAGGCGAAAGGCGAAAGGCGAAAGGCGAAAGGTAAAAGGCGAAAGGCGAAAGGCGAAAGGCGAAAGGCGAAAGGCGAAATGCGAAAGTCGAAAGGCGAAAGGCGAAAGGCGAAAGGCGAAAGGCGAAAGGTGAAAGGCGAAAGGTGAAAGGCGAAAGTCGAGAGGCGAAAAGCGAAACGCGAATGGCGAAAGGCGAAAGGCGAAAGGCGAAAGGCGAAAGGCGAAAGGCGAAAGGCGAAAGGCGAAAGCCGAATGGCGTAAAGTGAAAGGCGAAGGGCGAGAGGCAAAAGTCAAAATGCTTAAGGCAAAAGGAAAAACGATTTTCAAAACATGAAATAAAAATGGAGAAATTTAAAATGCCTAAAGCAAAAGAAAAAACCATATTCAAAAGATAGAATACAAAAGTTGAAATTGAAAATGCGAAATGGAAAATTCGAAATTATATATTCGCATTTCAAAAGGCTAAAGGCGAAATGCGAATTGCGAAAGGCGAAAGACGAAAGGCGAAAGTCGAAAGGCGAAAGGCGAAACGCGAATGGCGAAAGGCGAAAGGCGAAAGGCGAAAGGCGAAAGGTGAAAGGCGAAGCGCGAAAGTCGAGAGGCGAAAGGCGAAAAGCGAATGGCGAAAGGCGAAAGGCGAAAGGCGAAAGGCGAAAGGCGAAAGGCGAAAGGCGAAAGGCGAAAGGCGAAAGGCGAAAGGCGAAAGGCGAAAGGCGAAAGGCGAAAGGCGAAAGGCGAAAGGCGAAAGGCGAAAGGCGAATGGCGAATGGCGAAAGGCGAAAGGCGGAAGGCGAAAGGCGAAAGGCGAAAGTCGAAAGGCGAAAGGCGAATGGCGAAAGGTGCAAGGCGAAAGGTGAAAGGCGAAAGGCGAAAGGCGAAAGGTGAAAGGCGAAAGGTGAAAGGCGAAGCGCGAGGCGAAAGGCGAAAGGCGAAAGGCAAAAGGCGAAAGGCGAAAGGCGAAAGGCGAAAGGCGAAAGGCGAAAGGCGAAAGACGAAAGGCGAAAGGCGAAAGACGA